>CM038216.1:2369501-3569501 GCA_021442155.1 Cymbidium sinense
AAAGAAATAGCAATGGATATTCAACCTCAAGTTGTGTAAACTCCATTTACCATCCTGTATAAATGAACATAGCTTATTATCATTATAAATGGACAGAAAATTTCTGTCATTGGAGTGAAATGCTTCAATCATAGTTTTACTATCACACCAAGGATCCGATAGAAGACAAAACGTTTTTCCATCCCCAATGTGATAGGATATTTTGTCACGAAAACGGTTTGCATATATTTTCAATTCCTTCCACATTGGGAAATTTTGTAATGGAAGTGCTCCAAATTGATCCATGTTTATTACACCAAATAGCAAAAAGGGAGTTGTGTTTGAGTGTCTTCCACATAAGTTTGATCTTACATAAAGCATTAAGGGAAACAGCCGAGAGCAATCCAAGACCCCCTTTTTCCTTGGGACGAGGTTTTGTCCCAAGATATAGTAGTTAGTTTTTTTGGATCACCATTATGATAGAAAAATGAGAAGTAAGAGAATAAATGCTCTTTAAGACCCCTTAGAATCACCATTGATCTAAACCAAGAAGAAATCAAATTGTTTATCAAGATCTAAGTAATTGTAATCTTCCTCCAAGGGACAAGAATTTGCATTTCCAACCAGCTAGCCAACTTTGAAGTTTATCAAAGAGACTAGTGAAATTTATAATTTTTGGAGAGCCCAAAGTAAGGGGAAGACCCAAATATTTGATTGGAAAGACACCCTGAGATATATTAATAATGTTACAAAGTCTTTCCACATCTTTAGAACCTTTTGAGAAACAAATACTAGATTTATCATGATTAACCACAAGTCCAGTATATTTCTTTAAGCTTTCTAGACAATGTTTCAAGGATCCAACAGAAAGGCAATCAGCCACACCAGTCACAAGAAGGTCATCTGCAAAGAGCAAGTGAGAAATCTTGCATGTCCCAAAGAATAAGAGGTCTCAGATCCAATAAATTAACTTCTAATTAAGCATGAAAAGGTGTCAATGGCTAAAGTAAAGAGGAAAGGTGATAAGGGGCATCCTTGTCAAGCCCATGTTTGGATGAAAAGTAACCTCTAATTTCCCATTTAGAGTTATTGAGAAAGGGACATCAATTATGCATGCCTTCACCCAATTTATAAATCTAGATGGAAACCCAAATGAGTGAAGCCTATGCAAAAGAGCTTCCTATTAATAGAATCAAAAGCCTTCGAGATCAAGTTTAGCAAGAAAGCCACCGAGACTGACAGTGAAACAACTCATGACATATTTCATAGCCATAGTTATATATGTCGTAAAATGTCCCTACCTTTAATAAATGCAGATTGAAGTTAATTAACAAGGGAAGAACCTTCTTGAGTCTAAAGGCAAGAGTTTTAGCAATGACTTTATAGAAAGTGTTGCAAAGTGATATGGGCCTATAACTGATAATGAGTTGAATGCTTAACTTTAGGAATTAAGGTAATCGAGAGTGTTTCAACCGATTTGGAATCTTCCGAGTTTTGAAAAATGGTCGCTTTAAAAAAGTTTTCCAAGAACATCCCATGAAGAGAAGAACTTTGAGTTAAACCCATCGATCCGTGAGATTTGTTCTCATTAATGTAATGTCAGAATTTCCGGTCGCAATATTAGCTTCCAAGCTCGAGCAAGATCGAGAGAATTCCGATTGGGAAATCGCAATATAAAAGAATCGAGACGCTATTGAAAAGTGTTGAGTAATACCGCATATTTCCTCGAATGGAGTCCGATCATTCAACATCCCATTATCGCAAGAAGCTCCCTAATGCGCTTGGAGCTTCTGCCCTTGATAGAGAAGTAAAGAAACTTAAGATCACATCGAGGAAGTTAACCAATGTGCCTTACCGCTTAACCCAAACATTTTCCATTTGTAAGAGTGAGGTAAGAGTCTTTAATATCAACAACCATAAGATGAATATCATTAGATTCCTTTCCGCTTTTCAAGTATGTCATTTTGATTCCTTTAGCTTCATCTAATTTGATATGCAAGTGAGTAACTTCTCATAGAATCCTTAAGAGCTCGTTTGACATTGGAAAGTTTATTTGCAAGGACAAAAATAGGATCCCCACATAGTTCTTCCAAGCCACTCGTAACTTCCAAAAGTCGTGAAAGACCAATGATTTTAAACATAAACGGGTAACCCGTACTATATGATTTAAATAGATACAAGGGGGAGTGATCCAAGAGAGAGGGGAGGAACTTTGTAAAAGAAGAAGGATATTTTCCGCCTTACATTGCATATAGCCTATCAATTTTGGAAAAATAGGATTATTAACTTGCCGACGACCTAGAATAAACCGCACTAGGAAGATCCATTAATTCTTGGACACTATAAAAGGATTGTATTAGCATAAGATAGTGGAATACCTCCCATTTTTCCTTACTCAATAAACAATTAAAATCGCCAATCAAGAACCAAGGATCTATATCAATTGCTATACCCCTAAGAGAATGAGAATTCGAGAATGAGATCATTGTCATATATGCAAAAAAAAAGAGGGTGACCATAAAAGAAACAACCGTGAATAAACTGATAGAAACAACCCGGCATGAAATCAATTCGCTCAACACCATTTAATCCATAATCCACCCGACGCCATATCAAATTTGAACAAAGATTCGTAAGGAAATTGAGAATTTACGCAAGAAAGGGATTAAGAGAAGCTTCGTGAGTTGATTTTAGTTTCCAAAAGGCATACCAAATCCCTAAATTCCTTTATGAGTCTCATGCGCCCAATACGCCCTCGTTAGCCCCCCCTAACATTCTGTTCCTATGGTCGGAAAAGTCATTGAGAAGAAGAAGAAGAGGAGGGTTTTTACCCTTTTGTATTTACTTTTCCTGATTGGAAAATGTCATAATAGAACTTACTTTCGGTCTTCTCCATCATGGTTTGTATTGGCCGGTTGATAAGAAACATTCCCCATAGACAGTCCAATAGGTTGTTCTATCTGCTTAGGAGAAGAAGTAGAAGATCGTCGCAACACCGGGTGGAACCGGGACCGTCATTTCACAATGTTAGTGTCCTCGTGAGCAAGGGGAGTCTACCTCATGTCCCGGATCGGGTTGAGGAGAAGGAGAGGGAATATGGTTTAGATCGAGAAAGCATACTTTGTGGAATCGCAGCAACCTCAACTTCCTATGCACAATTTCTTCCTCTAGAATTCTGCACCAAAAAAATTATTAGTTAAATGAGCAACTTCCTGACGATTTCTACCCTTCCCTGCTCTATTGGTATTGGTTGAGTCAAAGCTTTACTCCTAGGACAAGTATTATCCAGTGTGTATTGCACTTGGTACACACCGCTTTCCAGATAATAGGTTGATCAATTTTCTTACCATTCAAGTTAATAGGATCAATCGTAAAACCGAGGAAGTATTGATCACGAGCAGAGCAAAGGTAATACGAAGCTTTGAAGTATAAGATTGTCGACGCTGGGACTCCAATCATGCTACCCATTTTGAGAAGCCGTTTTCATTCCAACAACATAAAGGAAAATTGGGCGTTTGATCCATAAGGGAATTTCACACCGATCCTTGAAGGACTAAAAAATCCCATGTCCATTTTGAAATATAAATGGCGTCGCAAGAAGCAAGGTCCCTCATCATTCAAAAGATTCATAGTCTTCCACACATGAAAACTTGAATAAGAAATAGTCACCTTCAAGGGAGAGCAATTCAAGAGTCCCTTAAACCGCCACTTCTTTCTTACCGCCAAGAGACCCGTAGTAAGGGCGTTTTCCTATGGCATGACCAACAAGGGATAAATTCCACTCCCTTTGACCTTCTAGATCTTCCTCAGAATGAGACTGAGAAACCGAGGAATGAAAGATAAAGGAAAATCCCTACTCTTTTCATTCTAAGCAACAATTCCTTCCAGCATAAGGACCACTACATGGAGCAACAAAGTAGAAGTGGAAGAAAGAGGTGGGAACATATTACTAGTGTTACCCATAGAAATAACACAGATTTCTTGGAAAGAAACTGACCCCCGGCTAGGAGCCGGAGGTCAGAGAGAAATAAGAGTGGAAAGGTTGAAAGAGGAGAGGTTGGATGCTAAGGAGAGAGCTGAATGAGGAGGAGGAATACTGGCAAGAGCTCTAAACCCAACCACCCTTGCAAAATGGATGTGGATGTTTTTTGTAAAGAATAATATACATATCATAATTAATACCTATTACATAAATATCATATATATTGCATGCTAGAAAATCAATTACAGTAAAATAAAAGTTTACATCTTAATTTTATTATAAAAATAAAACAACAAAAAACTCTAGAATTTTACGTAGGAAAACCCCTGAACATGGGGAAAAAATCAGAGGGCTTAGCCCAGTAAAAATCTTACACTATGTATCTATTTTAGAGTGCAAAGTTTTCCCGATAATAAGATTATATAATTGTGTATGAGAATGGTTGACAATGGGAATCCAAGAACAAGACAATAATAATATGCAAAAAATAGGTGGTAGCAATTGGTGAACAGAAGGTGAATGGAAACGGAGTCACCAAGGTGATGAATGAGACCCGCGAATGGTCGGTGACGACAATTAGCCGGGTCGAGCGGATGACCAGAACGCGATTGATGACGACGATCGAGGGTGGCGATGGCTGCGAATGGCAAATCTGGCCACGACAATCGCTGGCCGCCGATGGTGAGTCTACCACGTGACCAACGACGCGGTGACCAACAGCGGTTGACGGCGAGACCACACGGTCGCGATAACCGGTGACGCGGTTGACCCGCAATGTCTAACGATGGTGAGCGATGGTACGAGCGGAGACCGACGGCGGTGGTTACGGCGGCGTACGGCGACAAGGGCGTTGGCGACGATTGTTGGTGGCCAACGACGGTGGTGACCGCTATGGTGGCACGATTATGCGAGGATTTTCAAGTCAGAGCTCTCTTCTTCTTTAGGGCTCCCTCATGTGAAGAATGAGGGCTATTTATGGATTAGAGTGAGGACATTTTCATAAATATATGCAAAATCCAAACCACTCCATCAGATGTCTCAAGATGATTCCTTTGATCATCTCATATATTTTGAGTATTTGAATGCCCAAATTAAGTCAAAATCAAGAGATCTCTAAGCCATAACTGCTCAAGACGCCGATTTGATCATAAACACTCCATATATATGAACTATTTAGGGATTTAGCCGATATGAAGTTTCTAATGATATTTTAAGTACTTGATCTACTAATTTCTACTGGATCAACTTTTGACATTAAGATTTGTGCTTGATGGGATTTTACCGACATATCAGTTCCTATTTTTGGATGATATTATCTCTATCATCCAAAAATATATATGTCAAATAATTGAAAATAATAAAATTTTCAATGAAATTTGTGGGTTCATTAACCATATAATTTAAGAGAACATATCTTCATGGGTGCACAAGATTATGATCATGGAAGCAGGACCTCGATACTTGGGTATGCAGCATACACGCATGCCTATGCGCTAACGCTGGACACGAAGGGCACGCGGAAGGCTGAGCGGTGGACTCATGTTGGTCCACGTGCACAAATGCACTCCAATGAGCATTTTTTTTTTCATTTTTTTATTTATTATTGGTTTGCCCCAATAGGGGGTCTATAAAAATCCCCTAGGGTCAAGTGAGGAGACACAATTCTCATATGCTCTAGTGTTCCTCTACATTGGATGAGAAATCATCTAGCAAAAGTTCAAGGGCTAGGGTAAAAAAAAATTTTTTTTCTTTTTGTCAGTGAAGTTTTGACCTTCTTCTTAAGAGAAGGTCATTCGCTTTTAGATCAAGACCCGTAGCTCATACAGGTCCATTTTCTCTCTCAGGGGTGTCAAATGTTCTCCGAACCGCGGTTTGAGGTGATCAAGGCCAGTTCATACGCAGGGCTCGATTTTCCCTCGAAAGAGACTCTAATTTTTCCTCGAAAGAGGCATCAAGTGTACTCATTGGACCGACCGGGTTTGGAGGTGATCAAGGCCCGTAGTTCATACAGTGAGGCTTTGATTTTTCCTAGAAAGAGGCGTCTACTATCCTCGTCGGACCAACCAGGTTTGGAAGTGATCAAGGCTTATAGTTCATACGGCGACGCTCCGATTTTCACTCGTATCAACTGCCCTCATCGTGCCAACCGAAGTTTGAGGCAATCAAAACCCGTAGTTCATATGACGAGGCTCCAGTTTTCCCTCGAAAGAGGCGTCAAATGTTCTCGTCTGATCGAACGGGTTTGGAGGCGATCAAGGTCCATAGTTCATACGATGAAGCTCCAGTTTTTCCTTGAAAGAGGAGTCAATTGTCCTCATCGGACCGACTGGTTTTGGAGGTGATCAAGGCCCGTAGTTTATGCAGTGAGACTTCGATTTTTTCTTGAAAGAGGCGTCAACTGTCCTCGTCGGACCGACCGGGTTGGAGGCGATCAAGGCCCATAGTTCCTACTTCTTGTAGGAAATTGAATTTCTTGAAACTCCAATGGATGGTTCACCAGTTGACAATTACCAAGATGACGGGGAAACATCAATGGATTCTTTTTTATGGTCGAGAGTGAGCTTAAGGGAATATCTCCCAATTATTCATAAGAATGTTGTGATCATATAGTATCACTTGAGGATGCATTTCTTTTTCTTTTATCTATGTATTGTTATTTATTATTATTATGTTTTGTATACATAATTTTGATTCTTTTTCATATCATCATGGTAGTGTTGTCATTGATATAAAATTTTTTGGGTGATTTGCTCTTGTTTTGTTTTGAGTTATCCGAGATAATTGATCGGAATATTATTTGACGACGCTAACCTGTATGGTTGAGGCCGTGAGAAATCCACCAATGACTTTTTGGCCTATCCTAAGTATTAGTCAAAATATTATTTGACGTCTTACCTATATGGAAGAGGCCGTGGAATGTCCACCAAGGACCTTTTGACCTATTCTAGGCATTAGTCAAAGTGTTACTTGACTTCTTATCTGTATAGAAGAGATCCGATCAATTCCCCTTGGGATTGATCATGCCCCGACTGAAACACAACATGAGTTGCTCATTTCTCAAGTGGGAGGATTAAATGAAGGAGATTGTTTATATGCAACAAGCTTGAAATAAAAGATTATAAACTCATTACTCTGGTAAGGTCGGTGATACAATCATAAGATAATTTTAACACATACATGAGTTTGAAAAGGAAATAACAAACGAGACAAAATAAAAGTTGTAATAATTATGCAGTAGAAATTATTGATAATATTTCTAGAGATTCTTAGTATTCCAAGTTCGAGATAAGGTTTTTCTCTCTAGATCTTTGAGCTTAAATGTTCTCGAGTAATTGCGTTATAACCACATAAGGGTCATCTCAAAGAGGTGAGAGTTTCGTGGACCAATGCGATGATCTACAGGATGAAATGGCGGCGATGGTGATAATATACCATACGGTGATAACCGATGGTGGTCGGCGCATGGTGATAAACGATGGCGTCGGTGATAATATCCGATGGTAATATCCGATGGTGAACTAGTCCGCGACAACCGGCGACGGTGACGCGATAAGGATCGGTGATGGCGACGGATGGCGGTGGCGGTGGTGGGCCAACGCAGGTCGGTGAACTGGCCGAGTGGTGGCACGATTATGTTTAGAGCATTTTCAAGCTTTAGAGCTCTCTCTCTTTGATTTCACCCTAAAGAAATGAGGACTATTTATAGATTAGAGGGAGGGCATTTTCGTAAATACATGCAAAATTCAAACCACTCTATCGGATGACTCAAGATGATTTCCTTGATCATCTGATGTATTTTGAGTATTTAAATGCTCAAATGAAGTCAGAATCAAGAGATCTTTGTTAAATCCTCCAAGACGCCGATTTGATTATAAACACTCCATATTTAGGAACTATTTAGGTATTTAGCTTATATCCCAAAGTTTTCAATGATATTTTAAGTGCTTGATCTACTAGTTTTACTTAGGATCAATTTGTTTTTAACATCAAAATTTATGCTTATTTGGTGAAAGTTTTAGTACCATATCAATATATATTGATACATATAAGTTAATTGATAAAATATATGAATGACAAAGAAATGCATATCAATAATAAAAAATTTACTAAAATATAAAAATAGATCGTGTCAAGTATATTATTTGAAAAATCTTATAATAAATGAAAATAATCTGATACAAGGTTGAGAAAAGATGCCCTAACTTGAGGAGAATAATTTTCGATAAGGATTTGGCTATTAATTGTACCTCCATAATATTTCAACTCTCTCTCTCTCTCTCTCTAGCTTTGGAAATGATTTTAATGAAGTCAAAAGTTATTTTAGAATATGTGTGAAAAACATAAGACTGCTGATGTATTTATAGGGCAAAATCATATATTAGAGAAGAATCCATTTGTGTTGCTGGAATCAGGAGATCCATTTGTCTCTATTAGAGAAGAATCCGGCTGATCCTATCATTTCTCAAAATCTTTGTGATATAAACCATAGATACTCAGATACCACCATAAAAGAAAGCCTATGGGTGAAACAACAAGCAAAAACTTTTATCCTCAATATGACAATCTTAAGTTTCTATATTGCTCCATCAAGGAAAGGCAAAATTCTAATCTCCTGAAAGAACTACATATTGAAAGGGGTATCGTTACCAATCTGATTGAGATGGCAAATGAAATATGCACCTATTACTCTTCTCTTTTTAACAATTCAAGCTCAACCTCCATTTGCCTGTCAGATATTCCTGCGGGAAATTGCGTTCCTTCCACTTTATGTGCTGATCTTGTGGCCCTGATCCTTGATCAAGAGATTATTTCTGCTTTACATGAGATTCATGGAGATAAATCTCCTGGTTCTGATGGGTTTACATCTAGGTTCTTTATTCAGTCTTGGGATATTGTGGGGAGTCAATTTCTGCTGTTTGCTAAGCATTTCTTCAAAACCAACAAGCTTCCTTCTTTATTCAAACATAGTATCATAACCCTTATCCCAAAATCAAAGCATGTCAACTCATTGGCTGATTATAGATCGATATCTTTATGTGATACATTTTATAAAGTCATCACAAAAGTTCTGGCTAACAGGCTTAAGAAGGTGTTACCTTATATCATCCACCCGTCTCAATCAGCTTTCATAAAAAATAGGGATATTCTTGAAAACATTGCATTAGCCTATGATATGTGTTCTGACTTATATAAAGATATGTCTAGAAAAGATTTTTGTATAAAAATTGACCTTCATAAGGAATTTGATTGTGTTAGGGATAGGCTTCTAGCCGGATGATTGAAAGGCATTAGGTGGAGTTTGTCAAAACAAAGGATGTATTTTGGACATCCCCTTCTATTATTTTGAATGGTCAAATACATGGGTTCTTCTCCTCTTCAAATGGTTTAAGACAAGGATGCCGCTCTCCCTTTTCTTTTGTTATTTTAATGGATATTTTTCCTTCCTTATGGACAAAAGTGTCATAGATTCAGGTTTCATTCCTTTTGTTTCCGGCAATTGTTCTATCTCTCACCTTCTTTTCACGGATGACATGCTTGTTCTAGTGAAAGAAGGCAGTAAATTAGTGATTTCTCTTAAAGGTGCACTGGATACTTTCTCCTCCTTCGGGTGCGAAAGTTAATCATAGCAAATCTATAATCTGTTTTTCTAAACATCACTCGGAGGTTGAATTATGTTGTAGATTTCTTAACATAAATAAAGGTGATTTCCTTTCAAATATTTGGGGCTGCCGCTTGTGGCTGGCCCCCTC
This sequence comes from Cymbidium sinense, assembly GCA_021442155.1. Taxonomy (NCBI): domain Eukaryota; kingdom Viridiplantae; phylum Streptophyta; class Magnoliopsida; order Asparagales; family Orchidaceae; genus Cymbidium; species Cymbidium sinense. The sequence continues at coordinate 2,379,213 of CM038216.1, forward strand.
AAATCTATCCACTTTGCTCCTTTATTGGATAGGCTCTCTTTGTGGCTTGCGGGTTGGAAGTCCAAGTGGCTTTCATCTGAGGGATTTCACTCATCGTCCTCCATTAGGTTATCTCTACCTTGGATGAGAGTTGGTGTTCTGAAATATTATGAAGAAGATAACTTCTATTACTGCTAAATTTTTCTATCATGGGGACTCGGATAAGAAACTGCACCCTATTTCTTGGGCTAAGACTACCCTTCCAAGAGAAAAAGGGGGCACTGGTTTACAATTGATTAGCACTCTCAACCTCCTTAGTAAAATAAAAATGCTGTGAAAAATCTTTCATAGATCCTCCTTGCTGGCTTTGTGGTTGGTAAATAAATTTAGGTCCATTTGGTTTAGATCTATTCGCTGCTCTGCTCTATGGAGGGAACTGAAAAGTTTGGCTTCTCGGCTTAAGGAGAAGTTTGTCTATTCTATAGGTGAAGGGGTAATCTGCTCTTTATTTTTTGATCCCTAGTGTCATGGTAAATCTTTGTTGGATTTGTTTGGGCCAAACTGTATACCATTGTTTAATCTTCCTATTGATTCCTCCTTAAGCTCAATCATTGTGGAAAATTGATGGTCCCTTCCTGTATTTGTGACTGAGCATCTCCCCTCATGCTCCCAGATTATTTGTAGTGTGCCCCTGTCCTCCGGAAATGACTCAATTTTATGGGATGGTTTGAAGGTCATCTATAGTAGGAAAATTCTAGAGGTCTATTTCCAGAACTATCCTCAGGTGGAGTGGTATGGGGATATCCGGTTCAAAGGTATAAATTATTCTATATTTTGTTGGATGGCTTATCTTGCTCAAACTTTTGATTTATTCGTGGATTTGGTTCTCCCCGGGTTTGTGAGTTCTGTAAGGAGGAGCCTGAGTCTCACTCTCATTTATTTTTTGGCTGTCCACTCTCTATGAATCTTATTAGGAGTGTGTTGCCAAATGGTAAACTCTTTCTATGTCAGCCTACCCATAAGCAAGTTTTGGCTACGTCATCTCTCATGGATCATAAGGTCCTGAGACGGCTCTACTTGCTTATTATTGTGTTATTATTTACTCCCTATGGTGTAATAGGAATGCAAGAATCTTTCAGGGGAAGGAAAATCCTCTCTCTGTGTTATGTCACAATATCAAATACAGGGTTGCTTACAAGCTTCGTCATTGGAAATTTAAAGTTTCTTGGCCATCACATGTTATTTCTACATTGGAATGTTGGAGGAATTTTGGGGTTGGCTCCTATTGCTGATCCAAGTTTTGGCTTTTCAGATTACTGAATTTCTGAACTGGATCTCGCTACGGTGACCCGGTTATAGCGTGGTTTGCTTTTTGTTTTTGACAATGATGAAAATGGTGGTTGAGTGTTGGGTGTTGCGGGTAGACTTTGGCATGAGTTCTCCCCTGGATGGCCTTAATCTGGTCGTGTTGTGGCATCTCCCTTCTTATACTTGCCTACCTTATTTGGTTTGCAATCTTCTTTGGCCTATTGTCGGTTTCGATCATATTACATTTCTTTGTGGTTTTCTTTATCTTTGATACAACTCTTCCTTGTCTTTAATTCTGAAGGCAACTGGGGAGATCTCTGTGTTGTAGTCTAGTCTGCATGTCATCAGCTCATTCATCTCTGAGTCGTGTTTTTTGGTTTTTGGGATCCTTTGATCCTTGTTAGTTTCTCCTTCCTTATCTTGTATTCGGTTTTTTTTAAAATTACATTGGGTAATACAATTGGGCTCTGCTCATTTAAAAATAAATAAATAAATAAATCATATAAAGATGCTCATATCTTTGCTTATTTGATTTGTATAATATATAAGAGATGAATAGTTTAGGGATCAAAAAAGATTTATTGCTTATAATAGCATCAAATTTGCACATAATTATATATATATATATATATATATATATATATATATATATATATATATATATATATATATATATATATATATATATATATATATATATATATATATATATATATATATATATATATATATATATATATATATATATATATATATATATATATATATATATATATATATATATATATATATATATATATGTTATTCATTTACAAAAAAATCGTTAGTAGAGTAAAAGTTTTTAAATCCAAAGACACACAGATATTTAAAGAGTGAACAATAAAACCCGAATTTTACGAAAACCTTAAAAAGGGAAAACCATGGCTCAGCTAAAAAAAAAGCTTCCACTATGTTCATTTCAGAGTAATCGACCCGTGGATTACGTAATATGAGAGCGACAAATTGCTAGTAATGCATAAAGTGACGCACGATGTTGACGACGTGATGTTGGACGAATGACTGACGATGAATGGACGATGATGTCGACGATGATGTACGACGATGTTGACGACGATGATGCGACGACGCCGATGTTGACGATGTCCGACGAGAGGTCGCGATGATGACCGCACGGGTCGACGACGGCAGGATCGCCGGCATGGCCGATGGCGCGCTGGGTTGACAATCCAGTGGTGGTACGAGACGTTTGAGGATCTTTAGAGCTCTCCTCTCTTTTGGCCCCCCTCATATGATGAAGAGGCTATTTATGAGTGGGAGCGACGCTCGTAAATACATGCAAAACCAACCACTCTCCATCTGACTCATGATGATTCCCTTGATCATATGATGTATTTTGTGTATTTGAATGCTCAAACAAAGTCGTAATTATAAGATCTTTGGCTAACTCGGATTTGATTGACTATAAACACTCCATATTTGAGAGCTTTTAAAATTTAACCGCGTCCCAAAATTTCCAATGATATTTTAAGTACTGATCTCACCCGCCACTACGCCTTGCTTTTGCATCAAGATTCACAGAGGAATTTTCGTGGTCATACCCCCCTATTTTTGGATGATATTATCTCAATCATTCAAAAATATATATAATACAAAATAGCAAATTTTTCAATGAAATTTGGTCCATTAACCATATTTTGAGAGAACAGATCTTCATGACATGATTACATTAGATACGCCCACAATATGTGTAGTATAAGTGCAAATTTTGGGGTTATAAACCCATCCGCATTTACTGTGCGTATTCACGGACATGGCGCGCCATCGCCACAAGATCCGGCACGCCAATGTGGCGCTTGTGGTATGCGAAGAAGCGCCGGGTCAGGCATATGCCGGGCGGTATGCGGCAGCGCTGGTGCAGTATGGGCGACGGCTGGTCTCATGGCGCTCGCATGAGCAAAACCACAATGAGGGTATTTTTGTCCATTTTCTACGATTTTCCATGATTTTTCACGATTTTGAGGCTTTTTTCTTGATTTTGATCCTTGCTTATGGGTCTATAAAACCCCTAGGCCAAAGGAGAAGGCACACTTCATCCTCTTCAAGGCTTCTCTTCTTCTAAGGGTAGTTCGAGGCGATCAAGGCCCGTAGTTCATACGAGGCTCTGCTTTCCCTCGAAGATTGACGCCTCTTGTTGGACCGCCGGAGGCGATCAAGACCGTAGTTCATACCTGAGGTTCTTCCCTCAAAGAGGCCAACCTGTCGCTGACGTGCTTGAGGCATCAAGACCAGTTCATACTGAGGTCTTTTTTTCCTCAAAGAGTTGACCGCCTTGTCGACCGAGCTCAAGGCTGTAGTTCATACCGAGCTTTTCCCGAAGAGTGACCGCCTCCGAACCGTTGAGGCATCAAGATCCGCTTCTACTTCTTCTTGTAGAAATTGATTTCTTTGAAACTTCAATGGATGGTTCAACTTGATAACCAAGATGGAGAAGGCTAGGAACCATCGCTAAAGACTCGTAAAGTTTGACAAGTAATTTTGAGCATCATTGAGAGAGTATCTTCTCTCTCTCTTCTCTTCTTCTTTTTTTTTTCATGTATGTGTATCTTTTCAGATCGAGTAAAAAATTTTATCCCAAGCTATCCGTGAGAGAGTCAAAAGGATACGCCCAAGTATTGAGGTAAGCAAGTCGCTTTAATTTTAGATTTTGTCTTTTTTCTTTATTTATCATGTATTTTCGTGGTGATGGCAAGAAAACCCATACGGACGACCATGACGATATATCATCTACTATCACATCGATAGTTTAATGGTGTTCCGAAAAAATTTCACTTCCTAATGAGTTGGTGGCCATTGTTGCTAAAAGTCCGATCGAGCTGCTCACCTCCACCAGGTACTTAATTTTGAGATGATTTTCGCGGATGATTCTCTTTGCTCGAAGTTGATTGAGATCTTCAAAATATGTGGTGTAACTTTGTCACAATTCTCATTTCGAGCTTTAGTGGTCATCGTTGGTTTGACTATCTTCTTTAGAGAGCGTGGTGTTACTTTGAACATCAAATACTTGTGCCGAATGTGTAGATTCACATGTGATACTGGGGACGTTTTATCATCTATAAAGAATTGGATAGAATTTTCACCACGGATTCCTCTAAAAATTGGTCTAATGGATTCTTTTTTTGAAAAATGAGTGGGGCCTTCCGAGAGATTGAATGACCTTCCGATCCATTCGACATCGAAGAATGAGATCCCGCAACTCTTAATATCTCGATGTAGGAAGCTTGCAACATGAGTTACACATTGCAAATATATAGTTGAAGATAGAATGTTCAAGGTTGGCCTTTCTATCCGTGGAGATCTCATTCTTTTTCACTAAAGAGATCAAGTAAAGGTGATGAAAGGTCTCCTCATATTCATAGGGTTCTTTCAAGAAGCCCGCCACGAAATCAGGGTGGTGGCAATATTTCTTCCCTAAAAAAAGAAGACATACCAAGTGACATATCGAGCATTCAAGAGAGTTTCGCCTAAATCACATATGTACAAGGCCAACGAGCGATGAATTGGTACGTTGTCTTCCTTTCTTTCTTCTTTTCTTTTGTGTAATATTTGTGATTTTTTTTTTATAGGTAACTCAAACATTAGATGGCTCATTTGGGTGTCGCTTTAGATGAGTGGAATACAATTTGTGAAGATAAAATATCTAAAGTAGTATGAGCGAGATGAGATTAAAGCCAAAGAAGTGGCGACTTTGGAGGATCAACGTGAATCGAAGCTAGAACATGTCAACTTTCTTTCTCTGTGTGAGGTGGAGCGCACTCGATGATGAGTCGATTGAGGTGAGGACAGACTCATCGTAAAGAGAAAAGACTCAAGGCACTTGAGAGAGAAGAGAGCTCTGAACTGAGAAGAAAGCATGTGATCGCTTTCGAGAAGGAGCATATAATGTCGAGAAGCAAATGAAATCTCCTTGAAGGCGGAAGACTTTAAGAATTCTGCTTATCTTGGTACACTCAAGACCATGTTCGTGAAGCTCGTAATCATATTGATGTTGAAGTGAAGGACTTGGAGCACCAATGTTTAGAGAGGGCTTCATCCGAGGGTTCCTAAAAGGAATGCTTAGTACATCGCAAGACGGAGCTAGATTGAGGATCTATCTCCCAAAGTATCAAGACTCTTCGATTCGTGAGATGAAGGAGTTGAGAGTGAGTCCAAGGGAGTATCTCCTAGTAGTGAGGAGGATATTGATATCACCAATGATATGATGTGATCACTTGAGGATTTTTTTTTATATGTATTGTTATTAGGTGTATCGTAATCTTGATTCTTATTATATCATCATGTTAATGCTATCAAATATTTTTTTAGATGATATGCTTATTTTGTTTTACCTATCCTAATTGGTAATATTATTTAATGCTAACCTATATATGGATTTGAATTGAATCCACTGATTTTTGACCTATCCGGTTGAGTCTTACATGATTATTAACCTATAAAGAGGTCGAGAAGTTCCACCAAGAACCTTTTGACCTATCCGGTTATTTGTTTCGCCGATGACGCTAACTGTGGAAGAGGTCGCGAGAAGTACCAAGGACCTTTTGATTGTTGTCGTCTTATGACGCTAACTGGTAAGAGAGAAGTCCACCAAGGACCTTTTGACCTATCCTAGTTATTTGTCAGTCTTCACCGATAACTGTGGAAGAGGTGAAGTCCACCAAAGCCCTCTTGTCGATTGACGATTGGAAGAGGCCATGATTGATTGATCAGTGAGATATATATATTTCTCAAGTGGGATTAAATGAAGAAGAAACAAGTTTGTAAGAAGAAAGCTATAAATTCATTACTCGATAAGTTCGGATACAATCATAAGATGATATTAATACGGATATGAGTTTTAAGAGAAAATGACAACAACAACAACAACAACAACAACAACAACAATAAGTCTTTATCCCACTAAGTGGGGTTGGCTATACGAAGAGGAAATGATAAACAAGACAAAATAAAAGTTGATAATTATGCTAGAATTACCGATAATATTTTCGAGATTCTCGTTGTTCCAAGTTCGAGGTAAAGTTTTTCCTCCGATCAAAGCAAAGTTCTTGAAAGTTTCACCATAGCTATAACCACATATGGGCCATCCCAAAGAGGTGAGAGTTTAGTTGAGGGCCTTTGCCCAGCTTCGAGAGACTTCAGGACCAAGTCACCGATATGGATGAGGTTTTACTCTTCGTGAAGTGAGCTACCCCTTTGGTGATAAGCAGGGTCAGTGGGTCATGTCGAAGTGGGAGTAGTCCGTGTCCGGAGTTTTTCTTCATTACCATCATGATCGAATAATTGAACTCTTGACTTGGAACCCCGACATATCTACCGGTATAATAGCTTCGTCAAAAAGACACAGTCTCATGGTCGGTGATGATGTAGTGCGTAAGCCCAAAGAACATTGAAAAAGCTCATCAACCCATTGCCCCCCTTCTCGAGACGTTTTCGAGTATAGTCCTAGTTGCGCTGCTTGAGGATGTACACCATGCGCAAATGTGAAGATCTTTGCAAAAGGACGAAAGACTTTTCCAAGAATTGGGTTCCATTGCTGATGATCTTTGCAGAAGATCGAATCGACATACTATATTTTTCCAAACAAATTGTTTAGTATTTGCCTCCATAATTTTAGCGAAAGTGGTTTTCCACCCATTTAGTGAAGTAGTCGACTAAAATGATAAACTTTCCCGCTGATGCTATCAAAAGGTCCCATGATATCAATCCCCATCGAGCAAAAGGCCACACGGGCTTTGAATGGATGAGAGCTCAGATGCGATGTGAGAGAGGTTAGAGTGCAACCACAACTTGCACATTTTTTGTGAACCAAGGCATCTTGTTTCATCGAGCCAATAGAACCTCTCAAGGTGAGAGGCATTTGAGGTACGGGTCCTAAAAGCTCGCAGAGTATAGTACCTCCCATAATAAGTAAAGTGAAGCTTGTCTTCTGAGAAGGATTTCTTCTTGTAGAAGACGTAGAAAAGATGTCCATCCACCTAATGTTCCTTTATCTCAATTGCTTGAATTACCCATGACCCTTGATACTAGGAAAATATATTTCTTCAACATGCTTCTTAAAGATCCCTAAGTAGGATGAAGCAAGCTTAGTGAGAGCTTCAAAGTATTCTTCTCTCGCAGAATGTGAATGATTTGATGTGTCTTGAAATGGGCAAGAAGAGACTTCACCAAGTGGAGGTATTGTCACCGAGATTATGAGTATGAAAGTTACCCTCAACTTGGGAGGCGACAAGTTGAGAGTCAGTGTGTATCACTAAGTTTTGAGCTTCATAGTCAATGGCGAGTCTCAACCCTTGAGAGCCTCATATTCACCATATTATTAGCGCAGAAATTTTAAGTCCATACTCTAAGGTATTCTACTGGGGAAATAAGTAAGATTCCGACCAAAGACCAAGATTCTCAAGCTCCATCAACATGAGGGTCCATTGAGGAGATAAAAGGCATGTAGCAGATATAGTTCATCCTGAGTTGGCAAGCAGATTAAAGTCTCATGAAAGTACTTGAGACTTTATAGTAAGGTAGAAAATTTATATCAAACTCTCCAACTCTACATATTTAATTAACCTCCCGATACTGTAGATGGCCCTTAATGGTAAATGAGTGTAAATAGTATGAGCTTGGAAGTATGGACGCAATTTTCGCGCTGAGAAAACTAAAGAGCCACTTTGGATAACCACTTTCTATATCGAGAATTTTTTTATATAGTAAATTGGTTGTTGTATCCCATTTTCTTCTCGCACTAAAACCGAGCTTATGTAGAAGAGACTGAGATATAAGTATAACATCTCTTTGGATAGGCTTGATAGTAGGGTGGAGATGCTAGATACTCCTTAGTTGCTCAAAAGCAATCGACATTCATCTCCACTCAAAATTATTATTTTAGCTCCCTTTAATATTTTAAAGAATGGCAAGTATCTATCCCTAATGGCTGGGGAAGCTGATAACGAATTCATCCATTCAAACGTTGAACTTCCTTAATATTCTTCTGAGGAGTCATTTTTTTGAGAGCTTTGATTTTCTGGTTGGCTTCTATCCCACCTGGGTTACCATAAATCCAAGAAATTTTCCGACGTAACCCCAAAAGCACATTTGGGTTGAGTCGCATGTTATAACGTCAAGAAGGTTAAAACATATTTCTAATATGTTGTGATTCTTCCAAGCTTTTCACTAACATGTCATCCACATATACCTCCATTATGCCTAATGTCTTTAAAACCTTATTCATAAGTCGCTGATAAGTAGCACCAAAGATTTTTAACCCAAACGACATACTTGGTAAAGATAAACCTTTATATGTTTGAAATATTATAGCTTCTTCATCCGTCCATTTTATTTGGTTGTAACAAGAGTAAGCATCCAAAAATTGAGCATTTGATGTCCGATGTAGATCAACCAATTGATCAATTCGGGAAGAGGAAAACTATCTTTCTGCAAGCCTTGTTAAGGTCAAGGTAATCAATACACATTCTCCATATCGCTTATTTTCTTAACCATGACAATATTTGCTAGCCATGTAGGTAATGTACCTCGTGATGAATCCCGCCTAAGCTTATTAACTTTGCTCAATAGTGAGAATGTCAAAACTTCGCTTTTCGATGATTGAATGTTGGATCAATCTTGAGGGAGTGCATGATCACATCACCCACCGCATATCCGGACTCCGAAGATGTCTTGATTTCGCAAGAAGTCTATGTTTTTCCTTTGTTCTTCCGAGAGCATGGATCCCACTTTAATCGCTCGTGGTGGTTGGTCATCTAATAATACAAGAGTAAAGTCTTCATCTCAAAATTAAAATCTTCGATGTCAAGGTCACGTAAGGGGCATGGTTGAGCTTGTCCGGTAAACATGATTGCACTTATCATTGATTTCACACCCAACTCAACGGGTTGGAAATTCATCTTAAGATGAGATATCAAGTGATTAATCAAAATTGATTGGAGGGCCTTCCAAAGATAGCTATAAATCGACTTGACCACCATGAATTGGATTAAATGAGTCACTTGTCGAGAAATTCACCAAGGACAGAAGGGTGATTGTCCCCTACTGCATGTGGCATTATCAAACCCGTATAATGGTCCTGCAACGGGTTGGAGCTTTTCCCTAACCAGTCCCATGCTAAGAAATGGAGTAAAATAAGACATCACCGTAACTCCATTGTCAATCAAAATTCTCTTAACATTATAGATGGGTCACCATCTCGCCGATGACAAGTGGATCTTGATGAGAACATGTACTTTTCTAAGTCCGAAAAGTGATGGAATGATCAATACGAGACTTCTTTAACCGCTCTTCGTGAGATGGTAATGAGAACTTGATTAGATAGTATTGGTCCCGCAATTGTTTCTTTCTCCAACGATGATTGTTTTGTTGTTTCTGTGATGATTGTCCTGGTTGCCCCGCTTGGAGGTATTTGAGTCGATTGATTCTTCACAAATCAACGAGATATCCTCAATGAGCCTCTCAATTTCTTCTTCGAGTTTGCATGCCTCAAGTATGTCCACGACTTTGATGGAAGTGACAATATTGCTTCGATCAATTTGGTTTGCGGATGCACTTGATATTTTCTTCATCTCAATAGCCATTAGAGGTTAACACGAGATGTGTTCCCGGCTGTATTCCTTTCGCCGTGGTTCACGCCGTTGATATGGGGTCGTGGAGGGAGATCACTACCTTGTTGCTTTTTTTTGATAGACTGCCGGCCGCATTCTCGGGGTGCTTTTACGTTTTCTAGATTGCTCAAATTATTTTAGGGCGTAATAGCCTCATCGCCAGAGATTTGTGCTTCCACACGATGAACCAAGCATACGAAGGACTGTCTCACATTGATGAGTAAAAGGCCCTGGAGTCCTCCAAGGAAAACTCCTCTTAATAGTTCGTGGTCTACCTGAAAGCCTAAGGAGAACCTCTGAAGTATTCCTTACCCTCATTTTGACGAATGTCGAGAGAGATGGGAGGAATCTTTAATGATCCTCCGCTTTGTAATGAACTATTACAAAAATCTTGGCGAAGTTCATCAAAGGTATGGATGGATTCCCTTGAAGGGAGTAAACCGCGCGAAGCTTGTCCTCGAGGGTAATCGGAAAGACCGACAAAGCAAAGGTGTCGAGCTCGCGATATGCATGATAGTCCAGAATGGTCGATGTGTTCATGTGGGTCACCCCATCATGGAATCAATGTTCAAGCTTGAAACCCACGAATAGATGTTGAAGAATAGCCTAAAGATGAGGATTCCTCATTGCCGCTGAGGGGAAGATGATTGCCTTGAAGGTGAAATTGCCTTGATTAAGCACCGCACGTATAACATGACGAGGGTCACCGTGACAGAATGTCAAGCTACCGAATAATTGGTGGATTAGCTATGAGCACGGATGGATGAGTAGAACTAGCGGTCAAGGAGATCAAGATCACTTTCTACGCTGAGGAACTTCAAGGGAGAAAGATTTTGACCTCCAATGGCTAACGATCGATCTTGGGGAAATGTGTTTTCGGTAATGGACATTGTGTTCCTCTCAAAAGTCGGATCATCTCATTTGAGACTCTTCCATTCGACACGATCTTCTAAAGAGATCCCTATCGCTTCACCGACAGTGGTCACGCCTATTGGGGAAGGCGAAGCTGGCATCCTGGTTCAAAGATTGATTTTGAGAGTGATGAGTTGGAGCTGAGGCTGCTTGACAGTATGAGCATACATGTTCGAAAGTGTTCACGTAAATGATTGAGGGTTCGCTTCCGACGGCCAAACCGCTGCAGAAAACCGCTAGTAAAGTTTTCGCCTTTAGCTTAAGAAATCCACACATATTTAAAGAGTGAACAATAAACCCATAATTTTACGGAAAATCTCAAAAGAGGGAAAACCGGCCTAGCCAAGAAAAGCTTCCACTATGTATCTGCTTTCGAGTACAAGATCTTCCGACACGGATTACATAATCAGAGATACAACAAATAAGCAAGAATGCATTAACGGACAATGACGACGATGTTGACGACATGACGATAATGTCGACGAATGTCGACGACGACGACAATGTGATAATGACGTTGACGATGATCGACAATATATTGACGACGACGCCGGACAAGGGACGACGAGTGATGAGAACGACGGATCAAGATGTGGTCGACGATGCCGCGACGACGACGGTGATACGCGAGATGGCGGTGGGCGGGTCGACAACCATCTTGGCACGACGGCTGAGGATCTTTGAGCTCTCTCTTTCTTGCCCCTCATATGAGAATGGTGGCTATTTAGATTGAAGGCTCAAATACATGCAAAATCCAACCACTCTCCATCTGACGCTCATGATGATTCCCTTGATCATATGATGTATTTTGTGTATTTGAATGCTCAAACGTGAATTGTAAGATCTTTATTGTAAACAGCCATCGGTGACGCTTCGATTTACTATAAACATTCCATATTTGAGAGCTTTTTTAAGAATTTAATTGACGCCCAAAGTTTAATGATATTTTCATTGACATCGACTGCCACTACTGCTATCACATTAGTTTAATTAGAGAATTCATTATATATATATATATATATATATATATATATATATATATATATATATAGATAATGATATGACATTCATTCTTAAATTACACTCAATTGGTTTAATTATGTTGAGAATCTTTTGCTTATAAGCCAATTAATCTTCAAAAGTATACTTTACTCCAAAAATGCCACTTTCAAATACGGAAAGAAATGCAAAATTCATTTATTGTTGTACCTAAAAAATAATAAAATTTATCCAAAAATTAAAGTTTATTTTAGCAATCCCAAATTCAGCCGTGGGTCACTCTCACCGGCGGCGCATCATAACTTCCACTGCGGTGATCTCACCCTCGCCTATCGCTATTGCCAGAGGGAAAAGCCTGGTATCAAATTAAAGTGGAAATGGGACAATGAGTGATTAATGTTTTGCATTATCAAATAAGGATTATGAGGCCCCAATCATACCAAAATTTATATATATTTTTAGGAATTAAAATATATATGAGAAAACATATATATATATATAATACTTGATATAAAATATTTCAAATAAAAAAAAAATAATTGATATATGCTCAAAAATAATGCTAATTTTCGAATCTTAATATCAATTTAATTGATTTACAAGGCCAAGATAAAGACTTAAATATTAATCTTTATATCAATTAGATCCAAAATATTTCTAAATATAGATTTAACAACAAAGTAAAAGATCTAAGTTAAAGATCTTATAATTACTTCATTTGGCATCAAATGCTCAAAATCATCAAATGATCAAGGAACCATTTAAATATCAAGAAATGACTTTTGATAAATATGAAAGTTATCTATAAATCTATTCATGATAAAGAAAAAAATAAGAGAATTAAAACAAAAAAAGAAAGAAAAGCAGAGAAAAAAGAAGAATTATACTATTTATAAATAAATTCTATAAGAAGTCTATCTAGTTACAATAATCAATATAGTTATGTTTTATCATAATCTTGTAATCACATTGGGAAGAATTTGTATTTCTGAACATATCCATAATGAACATTTTTTAGGATTTTTTCTTTATTTTAGAAAATTTAAATTATTCTTTTAAATATCTCTATCATATAGATTTAAGAATAAATTACTCTACCGCATCACGATTTCTAGCACGCAACAATTCTAAATTTTCTTATCTTCATTCAACTCATTCTATTACACATTTTATAATTAGGCATATGCTAAAAAATAAATATCTTCTTTAATAATATAATTTTGCAAATTGTTTGAAAGAATTGGTACTTCTCGGACTTATATATGCGTATGTAATAAAATAATATAGAATTCAAATGAATTATTTCCAAAGTGAGAGAGAGAGAGAGAAGCAGATGATAAGATTTTATAAATTAATAATTATCCCGCAATATAAAATTAGTTAAATTTTGTGGGACGCTCCGAAAACGATGGGACTGCCCAGAAATCATACACTTATCTGCCGATATTTAATTTATTTGAATGATTCTCCTCAGAAATAAATTTGTGCTCTTTTATATCTTAAAACTAATTTATTAAAGATGTATAGCGTCATTATTATAGGCAAGAAATTCAAAATAAAATAATTAAAGCAATAAGTGAGTGGACCACAGAAGAGCACATGATAGGCAGTGGCGGATATGGAAGGGCTCGATCCAGCCCAACCCGGCCCGTTTAATCGGCTCCTAATTTGGGTTTGAAATGATTGGAGATAGTTAGTAGGAAGGAGGGCACACAATAAAATGAAATATATATAATTTTAAGGGTGATTTGCATAATAATGAAAGGTTGATGCAATGGTTTTGTATTAAAGTCTTACCTATCAATTATTGTTTATAGCATGCATTTTGAATGCTGATTCAAATGCACGCTTTTAATATTTCAAGATTTTGTTAGTAAAGTAAAATTAAAGATTTTAAATACAAACTTTATATAGATGGAATTAAGCACCAAATACATTCATAAAAGTGATCTTCATTATGGCATTCTGTTGTCTTATGTTTGCTTCTAGTTCAAATAATATGATCACTTATCATTCCGCCTCTTTTGTAAGAAGCGACGTTCAATTAATTTATTTATATTACATTTATAAACCAAACAAAATAAAAGCCATGAATTTATAAACAACCAAACAACTATAAAGTAATCCTTTTATTAATCTTTTACATAATTCTTTTAAGATTCTAAATGTAGGCAACCAAATAACCTCTTAGTGAGAATGATGAGAAGATTCAAAAACTTTGAACTCTTGGTCAGAATTCATCGTAAAAATAATGGTAGAATTGATCATATAATTTTGTGACAATTACTAGCTCATAGAAATTTTTAGAATAAATTATTTAGATTTAAAATTTGTAAAAATTAATCTAATAAGAATATATTTAATTACAATTATATTTATTTTGAGATAAATATAATTTAAGTATTGACTGATTAATTGTATGTCATATTCATTTCAAAATAAATCTGATGATTATAAAATTCAACTTTATCAAATTTTGTCGAAATATTTTGATGCAAAAATCCCTCTAATCCTTGATTCATTATATAATGTAATTGATTATGATTTTTCCTTTCAATTGATGTGATGATTGATGCATTATAAGAATAAAAGTCAAATTATTGACATCAAGAAAGAATTTTATTTAAAACGTGGAGGAGAAATTATTTAAGATATTTCAAAAAGGAATTGGATTAGTGACTTTACTTATTATTTTTTAAAAAGATTGATGAAAATTTATGCACATAAGAAAACTAAAAATTAATTTTATTTAATGTTTAAAGGAAAGGTACAACATAAATAAATTGGGCTAAATATTTACACTTTCAAATGTTGGTAAATCTTCCTTTTTCACTTTTTGATCAAAATAGGTTTGGAAAAAAAATTTAATGATTAAGACTGATCATTTCAAATTAATAAGTTACGTTAATCACATCAAATCCTATCGTTGTCTCTTGCAAAATCTGTGTTATCATAGTACCTCTTAAGGCCTTGATTATAACCATCTCTCTTAATATATATATTATAGTTGCATTCTTTTAAGACTTACATTATAATCATTTCACTACAAAAATGCATTATAATCATCTCCTTCAATAATTACATATAAAATTATTATTTTCTATTAATTAACATTATAATCCTTTTAAGACTTATATATATAATGAAGATGACTAATAAATTATTATTTTCTATTAATTAACATTTGACCTTTTTTTTCCTTCTTGCGTCATAAATGATTTGAGTTATGGATGTCTATTTATCATATTAGAATACATATAAAATTTAATATGAATTTTCTATTTATTTATTTTTTTTTTATCAAATTTGACTTTAATTTCTCTTTGATAAATATAATTTAGTAGTGAATGCCATGGGCACGTGGTGGAGCCCTGTAATAAAATAAAAATGGCTATCTTTTTTTTAAGCTTGTAGTTGAGCCACATGCATCTAATTAGCCTTAAACAAATTTGTAGAAGAGGTGGACTCGGTCAAATTTTGTATGGTTGAATGAAGATTATATATACATTAGTTAATGTCTTTTCTAGGTGAATATCTAATTTATATCTTTGGTTAATGGTTTATAAAATAATCTAAGTGATATAATTAAGATTTAAATTAATTTGAAGTTAATATAATTAAATGTGCACAATTAACTTCAAAGTATTGTAGATCTTCAACTCAAATTATAGAGATAATCATGATCACTTATTGTTTTCTATTTTTATTGGAGAAAAAATAATAACTTATTCATTTAACAATTAAATATTTATAAAAATATTTGAGCTTATTCAATTAGCTAATAAAATGATAATGAATAAGCTCTAATCAAGTTGAGCTATGAATAACTTATTGAATCTATTTGTTTGCAATCCTACATATAGTTTGTTGATTTAATGAATCGCATTCCAAATACACGCCAACATTTCAAATGTTTGGTTAAAGTAAAAAATTATTACGATTTCAAATACACCGGAAAGAGCATGTGTACAATCAAACTATTCTAAAGTTAATTTTCTATCTTTAATGGGCATCTAAATAAATTATTAATATATTTTGTGCAAAAAGTATTAATGATGACAAAATAAGATTTGTTGGGCTATGGCCCAATTAAAAAGGGCCAGAAATTAGTTGACGCTGTTGCTTTTAGCCCATCTAGAGCACTGTTATTTAACTTATTATTTTTTTAATAATCTAATTCACTGGTCTGAGGTGGTTTAGGCTATGAGGTTTATATATTAATTAAAATATAATAGCCCAAAATATAATTATCTCATGGTCGGTTCTAACTTCATTAGATTACTCTTAAATTAATATTATTTCTATATTTCACAAATATTTAAAAAAATCCTAAATCTTTACCAAATGACAATGCAACAAATCAATTGATATTAACTGAGATGGCCATTAAGTTATATGAGCTTTAATATAATAATTAACTTAAATGAGCTTATTTGTCTATCTCATTATTAAGATATGGAGTTTTGATTTTCTAACAAATTACGTGATAAATTTCTCAAAATTTGGAAATTAATTTAGACTTTGTTATTAGATTTCTTATACAAATAAATCGATAAAAATATCACCAAATATTATTTTTTTTACAATAAATTATAATAATATTCTTACATGTCTTGTAAAGTGATCCATGACGGGTCTTAAAACCGATAAAATCAACAATCTTGAAGAGGGTCGACAGTAACTGGATTTTTGATGATTAATTGGTTCATTTCGATATATTATGACTCATAGCTTGACTTATTCGGCTAAATTTAAGCTTAATTTCAGTCAAGAACTAATATAACTTTTGAGTAATCTTCAATTTTAAGTAAAATTCTCAAGTTAGAGCTCACATATGAGAGCCTTAGCGACCATCCTTAGTGGCATCACTTAGAAGTTTATCATGTTATGCCACCTTCATTGATGAATGCACTAATACAATATTGTCTTATTTTTGAAAAATAAATATTATTATTATTTTTGAAGATGAAAATAAGTGTTATGTTATAAGTGTTAGAATTTATTTGATTAAGAGAAGATCTTTGTTTTCTCAATATTATAAACTATATGAAGTGTGAATTGGAGAAAAAGAAACCTATGATTGTGGAATGTGCTATGTTTTACTTCATTAGATATGCAATTGATGATCTTAATTGTCAAAATTAGAATGATAGAAAATGCAAAGATTATAAAGAGTATAAATATTGCTATATGAGAAACAATTATTTATAAGGATGTGCCTAACAATGCATTAAGGGATCTATAAGTTAATGAATTGAAAATGCAAAAATATCTAAAAAAAAATGGTGTAAAAGCAAATGGTTATTATAACTTTGAAGAGTTGAGGGATGAATGTGATTTGAGATACTAAAAAATCTTAAAAATAGAAGTTTGAGACGAAAATGGAAGAAGAATCTTATGATAAAGGGCTAATTTATTTCATTTGATATCCTAATACTCCCAAAGAGGAGTTTTTATATCATTATGACACATTATCTATCTATTAAATATTATAATACTCAATATTTTCCTATGAGTATGACTTGTTATTTTCTTTTAACTCAACCTAACAATATGATATATTGAACCTATCATGAACCTATCAAAATTGATTGTCCTCAAAGTTGTATCACATAATAAATAAATAAATAAATTTACATAAGAAATCATATTTACACAATAGTTGATATTTAGATTATTAGTTTGGGGATGTTTGGTTGTCTAAAAAAAGAATGCAGTGTAAAAGAAATGTAATGTAAAAGAAATACAGTATAAAAAAATTACTTTACAGTTGTTTGGTTGAGAGTTTTACGGATTCATGATTTTACGTTTGGTAAAAAAAAATAGTAAAGTATTATGAAAGTTTTGACGTCCATTGTTGTGTGGTGGCTGATAAGCGGCGGTTGGCGATGTGACCACTTTACATTGGCGGGTGTATTTGAAAACTCAAATCGGGAATTGAATTAATCAATCAATGTAATGTATTTGAAATACATTACATTACCTTAAAATTTTACTTTACTTCAAGCTAAACATCAAAAAAATTAAATTCTTGCATGCACTCTAAATTCTTCCAACCAAACAACCATTTAGATCATAATAAAGTAAGACATAAAGGGATTGTTGTAATAAATGAATTTGAGAATTAGTAAAATGCTTAATTTCTTTATAACAGTAACTTCTAAAGTGAGAGATTATTAAGCTTGGAACTTAATTTGTTAAGAACAACCTTGGATAAATCTATGAAAAAAAAATTTTTTTAAATTATATTTTGTTGCCTTGTTCTAGAGCTGATCACTTCCTTGCAAGATTTATTCAAATTTCGTAATATGGTATGGTAGTAAAATCAATCCGTAAAGGTAAGGCAAACTTAGTTCATGGAATGGCCGGCGGCAAGCATCCGTTCAGACGCTGGCGAGATCACCGGCGACGGCTCTGTTCAACTATTGGATGGTTTTGAGGAGAAGCCAATGGCTTGCTCCGGTCGCCGGCAAGTATCGGTGTGGAAGCCGGTGGCAAGATCTTATTTATCTAAGGAAGATTTGCATGGATATTACACAATTCTTATATATTTATATATCTAATATATAAATTTTAATATTTGCAAAGAAAATATATTTCACTAAAAAAATTATATAAATAATATAAGAATTATTAAGATGTTTGGAGTTAAAATTTTTGTATTTAAAAATAATGAAATTTATTATTTAATAAATTATGATTAAATAAACACTGATATCAAATTCTACAACATTTATCAAGATTTATTTCAAAATATATATTTTAATTTTACGGTCAAAATAAATGAAAGTAAAGTTTTTATTTGCTTGAATATATCTATCATTCACAACCTAAACTTATTTATAAAAATTAAAACATAAAAAAAAAAAATCTGTCTTAATGTATAAAACTATAAATAAAAGGTTGAAGGGATATATTTTTAAGTATATAAATGCTGAAAGTTTGATTTTTAATGATTTCATGTATCACGAGGCCATATTTTTAATATTATATGTTTTGAGATTTATTTTATCTTAATATTAAAAAAATGACAAGTTGAACTGATGTGTAATGGTACTCTTTAATTAACGCTTCTTTTTGAATTTAAAGTTAATATATTACGTTAAAATCTATTAAATTGAGCATAAATCTTAAAATAAGATATTTAATATTCTAAAATGATTTAAATTTTGATTTTAATAAATTTATAATCGAATTTAACGTCTCAACAACATAAATTCACCAATGCTAATAATGAATTATTTTAGGTTTAAAAAAGCTTAAATCAAACTTAAAAAGTATATTCGAAGACTTCTAGTATTAATTGAATGATTAAATGATTTCTAAATTTAGCGTATTTATAGTATAAGCTCAAGAACTCAATCCGATCAAATCGAGATCATTTAGGCGCTTAAATCATTAAAAAATAATATATAATCAAAGGAATCAATATGGCCAATCCGATAGAGTACTTTGAGATTTTAGCTATGATTATCAAAATGCCCCTGTAATTTTGTATTATGAAGAGGAGGAGGCTTGAAAGATAGTTGAAGGGCTAAGCATAAAAGCTTGAAGTCATCCACCACCAAAGTTATCCACCTTCAACAACCATCGCCGACTGTCACCAACGATCCAACCACTATCATATAATTATTGTAATTTGATTTCAAGACTATTATTATCTGATTTTATATACACAATCTTACCTTTCTTCTTCTCCATTTTTGGAGAAGAGTGATATTTTATAAATTAAAATATATAGCGGATCATTTGGATTAGATAAAACTTGTGATTTTTTTCTTCTTCTTGATGTTTTTTCTCGTAAGGTAAAATTTGAGAGTTATTTATTCTTTTTTCAATTATCTAAATGTGTTGACTTTTGTGCAAAATTAAGACATAAAAATTTACTCAGCTACGAATTTTCTAAGACACAACAAAAGCTAATATATCATTTACCTTTAACGTAAAATTTCAAATAAAACATATCTATAAATGGTATTTCCATCAATGACAATGAGGTCTTAATTATGTGTATTAAGAAAAAGTTGATTAAATCTCATTGATATCCAATATATCACATTAATAGCAACTATTCTTTTCCATTTCTACTTGATTCTATTCTGCAATTAATCTGTAATTAGTGATATGCCTCATTTGATTTCCCTCCAAACCTCCTGCTATTTCGAGCCTCAAATCTCTATATATAAATATGTGTACAGCTAATCGATTATTAGTAGTGAAGATTACAATTTCATTTCTAATATTTCTATATGATATCAGAGCATCTAAATTTTAACGAGTTGATCCTCAATTCCAATTCTATGGCCAAAGATATCCAGGCAACCAATTTGGATTATTCTGTGGATTCAACAACAGAATCAGCTGTCTCCGAAACAGGAATTTTTACTAACTCTTAGCATGCTTATTGATTACAGAATTCTTATTAATTTAAGAAGAGACTTTTTTTTTTCACAGTTTGAGCTCTTGAGTATGAATTTCAAAGTTTAAGAAAGCTCAGAGGCGCAAGAATACTATTTCTTTCAAGAATATGAGATAGGAGCCCACAAAGAAACTCAAAACAATTTGTTATTTCTGTTCCAGTGATGTGATTTTATAAAATCGCCACTTATCAAGATAGAATCCCAACTACGCGCGTCATTATAGTCCAGACAAGTGTTACATATTCAACAATGGCAAGCTGGATTCTAATATAAGAAAAGAAATCTTATTGGTCAGACAATTATTTTTTTCAAAACAGTTGAATCACAAGACATAAATTTAATATAAATATGATTCAATCAGGACTTTGATAATAACTTTTAAATCATCAGACACCCCACCTTTACTGTCTTTTCTTTTGTCTAAACTCCAAAGCTTCTAATGACTGGAAAAATTTGGAGATTCAAGAACAAGAATCATCCTGATATTGACTCTTTGAAGCTGATGCTGATATCATTCACTTGCTTATTTAATTGAAAGTTATCCATCCATCATCCTTGATTACTTCTCCTCAGTAGAACAATACATTTATGTGGACCTCTTATCTTCCACACAATTTTCTTCCAAGCCTTACAGCCCCAAATATCCTAGTGCTCATTGTTCAACAGCTAGTTCTCAGGGATTTCAGCTTTATAATACCAAAGTCAAGCAGCTCATCACAAATTAATAAACTTCATTTCTTTCCAAAAATAAGATTTCGAACTATCAGAGTGTGCCTCGAATTAAACCCTTGGAAGTTTCTAGAATATTCATGAACTCTCTGGAACATTCTAGAAGATTCTCATATATTCAAGAACTCTCTGGAGGATTCTAAAAGTTTCTTATATGTTCAAAACTCTCTAAAAGATTCTAGAAACTTCTCACATAGTCGACAACTGTTTGAAAGATCCTAGAAGCCTCTATCATGTTCAAGAACTCTCTAGAGGATTCTAGAAGTTTCTCACATATTCAAGAACACTTTGGAGAATTCTAGAAGTTCATATATTTTATGGACTTTTAAAGAAATTTCAGAAGAGATTTTACAACTATAAATAGGGGTTTTGGTGCCACTTTTAGGTATCTAAGAAACTAGAGTAAGACACTCTTATAAGTGCTAATGTATTGTGAGTAATTATACTCTTGTAAGTAAGTATATGTCTCTTTTCATTGTATTACTTCTATTTTATAGTGAAGTTTCTCTCCTTCTTGCCACCCGTGGTTTTTCCCCCATCTTCGGGTTTTCTATATAAATTTGCTGTGTTTTTCTATATTCGTACTATTATGATATATTTCTTCTTACGTTGTATCTCCAAGAAATTTTGCTCGTGATCTTAATTACACTTCTGCTGCCTCACTTTCTAACACTAACTTCAAACAGCCAAATGAGCCCTTAATAAGGTCTTAAATTAAGTAAATCAACGGTTTTTGAGAAGAATTCAAACCAATAAATACAGTAATTTAACTAAGAGAAACAACACAAAGTATAAACACAAATTAAAGAATATGATAAGAAAAGCATATTGCTTTAATATGTTCTTAATATTCTAGACAGAATAAAGCAGCACAATACCATGTTATTAATACTCTAGACAGAATGAAGCAGCACGATATCATGTTCTACAACTGATCATACCCTTCAGGAAAGATAGCACAAAGAAAACCTATAGGCTATAGATGCTTGGAGAAAAAACAAACACCAAAAATTAAAGCTTAAGATATGATTGAACACTGGTACAAACAACATCTTAGTTTCATAGTGCCATGATCAAATCAAGTTCATGGTTACCAATTTCATTCCTTTCCATCGGCAGCACGAAGAGAGCCGAGCTGAACTGGAGCTTGAGTTCCAACAACCTTGGATGTCCCATAAATGGACAAGTCTACACCTTGTCCTTTCTCCTTCTCAATTTGTTCCCTTATCCAGAAGTACGTGATCCTCAGTCCATCCTGCAAAAAAAATTCAAGAAACAAGCTTATATCATCCTGTAAACCTGCCAAGTTAGATACGAAGAAGTATATGGGTTAAAAGTACAAGTACCTTCAATTTCATGGATGGAGCCCAGCCAAGCTTCTCCTTGATCAGAGCATTGTCGGAGTTACGACCTCGAACACCCTCTGGACCAGGAATGTGATGAATGGGAAGCTTCTTTTCTTCAAAGCTGAGGACTATTTCAGCCATCTCATTCATGCTGACCATCTCATCACTACCAATGTTTAGTGGTTCGCGGAAATCCGATTGAGTTAATCTGATACAGTTCAATTTCTCTCTTCAAACATCTGATTCCAAGCTACTTTAGAAAATAAGAAATGTAAATACTGCAGCACAATTTCATAATTTTACCTGAGAACACCTTCCACACATTCATCTATAAATGTGAAGGATCGTGTCTGGAGCCCATCTCCCCACATTTCAAATTTGTCTTTTGAAGTAATGGCCTTTCTGCAGAAGGCAGCTGGGGCCTTCTCTCTCCCACCTATGGGTGGGATAAATTATCACAGTAACATGATAGCATCAACCTTTAAGGCTAAACTCCAAGCAGGTCCACACAGAAAATTCAAATTTAGAATCTAACAACCATTCAAAAACGCACCTTTCCATGTGCCAAATGGACCATAAATATTATGAAATCTCCCTATTCGGCATTCAATACCAAAGTCCTTTGTGTAGTGCTTGCATAATTCCTCACTTGCAAGCTTCTCCAAGCCATAAGCATCTTGAGGCTGCAAAACAAAGCAAAGAATTTTGGTTTAAGATTAAAATAATCCAAAAGTATTTACTTTTCTTGCATTTTTTATCTTGTAGGAGCACATCTGGTTATTTGCAAAGTAAAAAACATGTTTTATTTTACTGAATTTAAACCACCCAATATTAATCAATAACAATTTCCAACCAAATGACTGGATCTAGTATGTTCACTGTCTTCAAATCTTCTTTTATAACTTCAGAGAGCCAAAGGATACAGCAAATTTTAGTAGATAGAAACAACAAACCTCAGCAGGCCATGCATCAGACTCCTTCAGGCTCACATTTGTTTCCAACTGCTTGAATTCGGGATAGATGCAAGCACTAGAGGCATAGAAGAACCTGCATCCCAAAATTTTGAAAAACAGACATAATCAAGCCAATGCATAAAAAATGTTACACAAACTGCTTACAACATTCTAACAGAGATTTTCAAGCAAAATATCCTCTTATATGGCATCACTACATGTTAGTTATGAATGGATTAATTAATCAATTGTTTCTACACAGAAACAAACAAATTGACACGAACTCAGTTATTGAAAATTTGTAAAATATACCAGAAAACAAGCTTAAGAAAGAAAGATATATATATATATATATATATATATATATATATATATATATATATATATATATATATATATATATATATATATATATTATATATTCCATAGTGTTATAGATACAAACCTCTTAATCCCATTAATCCTTGCAGCTTCAAGCATGTTGAAGCTGATCATGGTGTTGTTGTACATAATCACTGAATGGTTTGATTGAATGAAGCCCATCCCACCCATATCGGCAGCGAGATTAAACACATGGTCCACACCCTGAGTAACTTTGAGGCAGTTGTCCATAACCCTCAGATCAACAAGATGGAACTCATGGCAGAACATATCCTCAGTCATGTGCTCATTCTTCTTCCAATCAGAGGCGATGATGTAGTGTCCCTCGCTCTTCAAACGCCTTGCAATGTGAGACGCGATGAAGCCTCCAGCTCCAGTGATCGAAATACGAAGCTTCTCTGAGGGCCAGTAAGGCTCCCTCTCCAAGTTATCATAGGTGTGCTCCCCATAGTTGATTCTATTATTCTCAGTGCTACCCATTCTGCAAAAAGGAAGACAAAACAATGGCTAAATGAAGCCTTATTACCACCAGAAAGAAGAAATGTAAGGGAAAGCTTAAATTTCCATGACGCCTTCGTCATTGCATTGATATGGCGGGATAAAAAAACTTCCAGGTACAGGAAAATTATAAAAATAAAAAATATAAAAATTTCCTTCAGCAAAGTAAAAGATTAAATCTTGAGAAGAGGTATTGTGATTCCAGAAAACAAATGGCATTTTTCATTGAAGAATCCATCATAACCGAGCACACAAATAATAGAGCTAGAAAAGGGATTATTTGGCTTATCCTGGATGCCAAAAAAACAGAAAACAACTGCACAAAGATCACATTTTTACCTGCAATTTCTTGTATCAACATCAAGCAATGAGAATAATTAAATAGAAAACATTGAAAGGACGGCAGAAAACGGACAGAAATGAACAAGAAAGCGCAAGTGATCAGAAACGGAACCCCCAAACTCCACACACACAAACACACACAAAAACATTTACCTCGGTAAGGAATCCAAAGATGGAAGCGGAGCGAAAAAGAAGAGAAATCAAACTTAAATGGAGACGATCAATTGAATGTGGAGACGATGAACGAACGCCCTATGCTTGACCTTAAATAGACGCGAGAAAGCTGGACAAAAATGAGAAAAAGCAATTAAACGAATTAACGGGAGTAAGAAAAACGGTAATTTCACCTTTTGGCTTTTGCCTTGGAAACCCCGGCCGTATACCTATGGAGACGGTATGGCCGCGATGCCGGGGCACTCACCAGCAGAAAACAATAAAAAATGATCTTTTTTCCACGAAGAGAGACAGAGAGAGAGAGAGAGAGAGAGAGAGAGATGAAATGTGGTCGCATAATCGGAGATGGACAAATTAGAAGGGAAAAATAATCTCACGCGATGCCGTGGCACTCACGTGTATGCTCTTTCTTCAAGTATTTTCTTTACTTTTTATTTTTCAAAAAATTGTTATGATATATATATATATATTGAGAAAAAGATTTATTATTATTTTGGTTAGTGGCTGTCACAAAATTATGCGGCCATTATAAACGAGCCAAACTTAAATAAGCTAGCTATTTGTAATTGTTTGACTCGTTTGAGATTTCTATTGTTTGAAATTGATTCATTCGTTATTCCGGTCGGAATCGCACTGTCAGCACGGGGCCGAGTTTCCTTTTTTCTGGGATTTGATCCATTTGGACTCCATTGAGTCGGCGTGTGATAGGTTATTGACTATTTTAGTTGGATGCAAATTGACATGAACTTATAGCTATTAAGTTGCCTTTTATGATTTCGTATTTCTAAAAATAGTTCAAACTGTTAAATTGGAAATATTTTAAAGGCTGATTTCGTATTTCATAATTTGATAGGTTGTAATTTAAAATATGTCGTTAAATGCATTGATTTATCTATTTATTTTAAATGTGAAACTCATGTCTAATTATATATTCAATTAAATAATTTATTTAATACTATACATCAGTTTATTTTTTTTATTTCTTATTTCCAAAATAAAATTCTTAAACTTGGGCAATTTGTGATGTTTAAAATCATATTAATTTATAATTACATCAATGCCTAGCTGGAATATATACACAATTTCATAATCTTGCAAATCACTTTATTTTACTATTTAAGGTCATGAATTTGTTATAGAAATAAATGATTTTTTAAAACTTGAGGTCAAGCTCAATTATCAAATGAGCTCTAAGCTGAGCTTGAGCTCGAGTCAGCTCAACTTACTTTTAGTCCTGGATAGATTGATAGTAATACAATTAAGTTGTAGATATGGCTTTGATGAGATTCACGCAAAATCAAAGGTCATGAGGATAAGATTTTAAAGACAAGCAAACTAATGGTTGCACTGAATGGTTTCGATATTATAAGGGGAGAGCTGCACTGATAAATTTATTACATGATATCATAAATATGCATTTATAAATCTAACAACTTGTCATATTTTTGAACTATCAAATTGACGTATTTATAAATCTAACAACTTTAGCATAGTATAATACCTTTTTATAAAGTATTGAAAATATAAATATATATATGTAGCTAATATGTCTTTCATTAATTATCATTTTTGAGCAAAAAAAACTCATGATTTTTTCTATCCTATGAGATGATTTGATTTAATTCTTTTTGTGACTCTTTTATTGCATATTTATAAGTTATTCATATGTATATTAAAACCTTCTCTTATAATTAAAACAAATTATGACATTTTTGTTTATACATCTAATTAATGATCTTAACATTTTTTTTAAATAGTTTATGACCTTAATTTTAAATATATTAAAATAGACTGAAATATAAGAACATTGAAATGTAATTAATAGAATTATAATAATAGTTTATTTATTATATTTAATTCACATTGTCACCGACAATAGTGGGGCAAAGAATCAAAAATATCGGATATAACCGACATTTCTATATCGGATTAAGCAATGGCCTGTTTTCATTAAAAAAATTATATATATATATATATATATATATAATGTATGCGATTGTCCTAAAAAAACATTTATTTTATTTTACAGTTTATTTTAACACAGAATTAAGCACCGCATATAACGGACATTTCTATATCGGATTCCACCGAAGCAATTACGAGGAAGGCGCGGTTCATGGCTGTTAGCTAAGGCCGTACGCTGTCCCCTGCACACAAGAGGCTAAAAAATTCTTGAAAAATATTAAGGCACCGAAAATAAATCACCCACAATGGCACCCACATTCTGTGTGACAAGAAGTTCGTGCTTCTAGAAG
Organism: Cymbidium sinense; assembly: GCA_021442155.1. Taxonomy (NCBI): domain Eukaryota; kingdom Viridiplantae; phylum Streptophyta; class Magnoliopsida; order Asparagales; family Orchidaceae; genus Cymbidium; species Cymbidium sinense. Next base: position 2,406,169 of record CM038216.1, read on the forward strand.
GCGTAAACGGGTCTGATTAGATATTTAGAAAGATGACTAATAATCAGTTAGTTTTCAGCCCTAAATGGCCAACTTCGCGTTGATCGAACATGCAGCCTTGATTAATTTTGATTAATATAATGACTATATAATATATATATATATAGATATATATATATATATCAGTACTTTGGAATAAGACATCCCAATACCCTTTTTTTCTTGCATAAATGCTGAACAATGTTAGCCACATCTCTCATCTTTGAATAAAATGTTCTGAAAAATCTTCTTTAATATTTTAAAAATGATAGAAAAAAATTATTTATTGGGATGCGTTATTGAATATTTAAGTATTTTATATGTAAATATTAAAATTTAGAATGAATTACATATATACCACACAATTCTTATATATTTATATATCTAATATCTAACTTTTGATATTTATATATCTAGCATCTTACTTATGTTAAAAAGGTGTAATCACTTTTGAAAAGATAATAATAATGATACTTTTGATGTGATAGTAAATATTTGAGTGCTATTAATGCTAAATATGTCAATATATAAATTTAGTTGTTAAGTATATAAATATATAAGAATGATGTGATATATATATATATATATACCTCTATAATTTCTGTATTGGATATTTAAATATATAAGATAGCATGGCATATAACTATTTTTTTCTTCTTACAAACAATCAAATGTAAACAAGAATATTATAGATACATAATTTTATTTATATATTAAAATAGTTTGAACAAATAAATTGCTCTTAAATTTTTTTATTTTAACAACAGTTTAAATAATCCATGTAAAAATGTCAAATATGTGATGAAAGAAGAAGTCACTCTATCAAATTATGCTAAATAAATTAGTAATATACTAAGTAAATATGCAAGACAGTCATTTTACATATAGTGCTATGTAATGAATCATGTTATATGCTTTGCTATAAATATAAAAATAATAATAATAAATGTGATTATATATATTTATAGCAAAGCATGTAACATGAGGAAAGACTCAGGCGATAATTTTTTTATATATTTCCTTCTTCTCCCTCTCCAAAAAAAGAAATTGTTAAGAGTGATATCAATATTATTTAGTATTATATATATATATATATATATATATATATATATATATATATTATAATCATATATTTGATATTTTTATTGGAAAATGATCAAATTATTACCAAAGATGACAATATAATAATTTTGATGTTAATTTTTTAATGTTAATGGTCAAACTTTAAATAGAATAAAATTAGATGATTTATAAAATACTCTAGCATTAATATTTTTCTTGAAATTGCTCTCAAGATTCTCATGTTGAATATCATCAAGCTTCTTTTTAATACGTCGCAGAGTCTTGCCTACGCCTAATGAGGACATCATACATCTATTCAGTTGATGTCTAAATTAATCTTCAATAAAATATGATATCATTTCTATGCGTCTTATTCACGCTTATTTTCTATCTCCAAATCTCTCATCTAAATGCTCAACAATGATGATTAAATTAATATAATATATGTTACTAATTTGGACTTTTATATGATATTTCTACTATTATTTAAATATATACACGTAATTTTTTTATTTTTTTTTTTGCATGCAACAAAAATGTCTTATAAATCAAAGAGCACATTGAGTAATTACTTCTTAATTTAGTGGGATTTATTTGAATACCACTAAATTTATGTATTCATATATTTAATACCTAAATTTTTTAATTATATTAAGTTATATAACATCCTAATATCAAAATTGCATTAAAAATATCATTAATCTTAACTTAAGTGATGTACATCTTCTACGTATATTTGATGAATATTATACAAGTAAATATAAATGTTTTAATATTAAATACAGAAAAATATAAAATCATGTGGTATATATCTAAATCCCTTTTAATTTTAGTTGATATATTGCGATTATAAGTTAAAATGACACGCTGGATTCATCTAAGATGTGCTTCATTAAAATATTTTGCCATTTCAAATTCATGTCAAGGAGGCAACATGCGCCTATTAACAGCCTTAGAAGATTTCCTTATCCTGTTACGCAGCTCAGTCCCTTTCCTAGTGTTTACAGTAGCTCTCTCTCTCTCTCTCTCTCTCTCTCTCTCTCTCTCTCTCTCTCTCATACACACACACACACAGAATATGCATCTCTTATGCACCTGCAACTCACTCCTTTCCTCCTCACCCTCCATATCCAAGTTCATTTCTGATCATCCTTCTCTACTCATGCTTGAAACTCAATGCTCCTCCATGAAAGACCTTCGCCAACTGCATTCCCAAATCATAAAAACAGGCTTAGCCAAAGACCCCATAGCAATTAGTATACTCCTCTCCTTCACCACCACCTCTCCCTTCCCTGACCTCGACTATGCATTCCATCTCTTCACCCACACTCAAAACCACACCCTCTTCGTGTGGAACACTCTCATTAGAGCCTTCTCCAATACCTCCAATCCAAACATAGCCATCTCCATCTTCCAACAAATGCTCCTCTCGCCAACTCAGCCGAATCATCTCACCTTCCCTTCTGTATTCAAATCCTATACTCTTCTTGGGTTTGCTAATGAGGGATCTCAACTACATGCCATGGTCATCAAGCTTGGGCTCAATTCTGATCAATACATCCACAATTCAATCCTTGCAATGTACGCAGGTTGCAGGCGGATCGCCGCGGCTTCTTGGTTGTTCAACAACTGCTTGAGCTTTGATGTCGTTCCATGGAATGCTATGATACTTGGTGTTGCTAAAAAGGCCTCATTGATTCATCGCGGCACTTGTTCGATGAAATGTCTGCAAACACTGTGATCACATGGAGCTCCATGATCTCTGGCTATGTTAGGAATGGGAGGAGCAAGGAGGCTTTGGATCTGTTTCACCAAATGCAGAGGGAAGAAGTGAGGCCTAATGGGCACATCATGGTTAGCTTGTTAGGTGCTTGCTCCAGCTTGGGAGCATTGGAGCAGGGGAAATGGATTCATTCTTATATAAAAAGAATGAGATTTCAAATAATCCGATAGTGATCACGGCAATCATAGACATGTATTGTAAGTGTGGAAGCATAGATGAAGCTCTTGAAGCATTTGAAAATGCTTCTGTTAAAAGCTTGTCCTCATGGAATTTGTAATTCTTGGTTTAGCCATCCATGGCCGAGGAAAAGAGGCGATTCAATTATTCACAAGGCTTGAACATTCTTCAGGTTTAAGACCAGACAATGTTAGCTTCATCAGTGTTCTAACGGCTTGCAGCCATGCAGGACTGGTTGAGGAGGCATTCAAATATTTCAAACTGATGAACAAAATGTATGAAATTGAGCCTGCAATCGAGCACTACGGCTGCCTGGTTGATGCTCTTGGCCGAGCAGGGCTGGTCGAAGAAGCCAACAATTTGATACAGAGGATGCCAATAGAGCCAGATTCAGCCATTTGGGGATCATTGTTATCAGCTTGCCGAGCTCATGGGAATGCAGAGATCGGCAACGAGGCTGCGGCGATGCTCGTCAGCTTCGATCCATGGGACAGCGGAGGCTATGTCATTTTGTCGAATGCATTTGCGAAGGAGAAAGATTTCAGAGGTGCAGATAAGGCAAGGGGGCTGATGAGGGAGATGAAGGTGAGGAAGGAGAGGGGTTGCAGTTTAATTGAAATGGACGGTGAGGTGCATGAATTTCTACCTCATGGCGTGACTCATTATAAGGCTGGAGAAATCTACAGAATGTTAGATGACCTGCACATGAATATGAGAGGAGAGTTCTTGTAGGTTTAATATACTATTCTTGAAAGTTTGATAGGATTGCTTCACCTGTCATCTTCAAATCTGCTGCATGATTGATCACTCAGCTACAAAATGTTAGCATTTAGCAAATGTTTAATCCCCAATTAGCACTATATTAATGTAATATTTGATATAACATTTAAAATTTTTATCAATATCTTTATTTATTATAGTATTGGACTTTTACGTTGCTTCAAAAAGTTTTTTTTTTAATTACAAATGTAAAATACTTTAGTCTAACATAAAATATGATTTTTGAAAATTAATTTGGTTGCCAATTCAGATAATATAGCTTAAACTATCAAAACAATTAAATCATTCTAAGTTAATTCTAAGTTGAATAGATCAATTCTATTGAATTTTTAAAATCAAGATTAAATTATAAAAGTTGACGATAACATGCAATACCCAATCAATCATCAGAATTTTAGAATTAAAGATTAGGAGTTATTTCCATTTGTAAGGCCTACACATACATGTTTCTATATGTAAGACTCATGCAAAGAACAAAATCAATACATAATGATATGATCCCAAATCAGCCAAATACTAAATCATCACATACAGCAATAGGATTACAGAGAAGTACTTTACAAACAGCCAATTAGTACATAAAAAAACAGAAGATGAAAGTAGCATTAGAAGCATTCCAAACATCAGCTTTTACAACAGAGGGGAATAAAGAAAAACAAAATAGAACTTAATAGTTTTTCCAGCTAGAACAACTAAAGTTCCCAAAGTATGACAGAGAACTTATATTAAATAGTACAAGAACTTCCCAGTGACAATATACAACAGAGATATTGTTAAAGAATAGATAAAAGGAACAACTCATCCAATCTACAAGAAAGAACAAAAGAAACGAAGGGTGATAGCGGTGTCAAGAAACCCGAATACGGGGCAAGATCTCTAACGAGAAAAATAAATTAGTTACAGAGACCAGTAGAGGAATACTCTAGAAGAGCAAACCGAAATCTATAAATAGAGAAAGACAGACAACCAGAAGGCTAATCAAGAATTTCAGAAAGGAACTTAGCTCTTCAGTCTTCCCCCTGTTTCTTCTCTTCTTCCTGAGCAGTTCTTCTCGGTTTCCCTCACCGGAAACCACCGCTCTCCAACGGAGAAACCGCCGTTTCTCCTCCGACTCCAGCCGCAGCCCTCTTTCCTCTCGGGAGTTCTTCGTCGACTCGAACAGACGAAACAAAACAAACCAAAAAGAGAATAAAGGTTAGTATCAGTTAGGTTATTCTCCAAGAATCATCCAACGACCAAAAACAGCCGCGCCAGTATCATTCCACGGTTCAGATCAATTTCCCGATCAAGGCTGCGCCTGATACAACATACATCCACTAACTTCCGGCAATCGAGAACCACATGATCAAAGCAGTCGAGGCGGATGAACAAAAGCAATCCAGCGGCGCGCGATTCACTCCAAGAACTCAATCCGGTATTAGCATCCCTACGGCGTTAAAAGGCGATCCAACGGATTAGAAGGCAGCCGGGTTCCAACACTCAAACTGAGTCAACTCAGAGGTGAATCAAGCTCAAATTTACACCCAAACAGACCCAATCATCACTGAACAGACCTAAATCAGAAATTGGCTTTGTATCATTGGTGCTCTCGTTGATTACTACATCCTCAATCAGAAAATATGGCAGAAAACACAAGGTACACATCCAAAACCCTAGATGAATGTGTTACCGCAACAACAACAAGAATGACCTCAATCACTATGGCATTGAATGAAATATCAAAGTGATTGACAAAGAATAGAAAAGATTAGAAAACAACCTCAAAGCCAAGTATGTGATGTATCCCTTTATGAATCCTATTCCCCAAAGACACATACACACACACACCCATGTCAATGCCTATTAAAATAGATATGTCATTTAATGGAGACAACCCTAAAGGTCATGTCAAAGCGGACCGATTTCAATATCACAATTTATCGGGAAGAAGTTCTTAATTGCCTCGCTTATATGGATGGACGCACTTAGGTATCATATGCATCTTAATAAACTACACTTATGGATGAATTTAAAGAACAAGTTATGCGAGATTTGACCCTTCTCTACAATGCATTTAAGAGGAGAACTAGCTAAGCTTCAACAACAAACAACAACAACGGTAAAGCTTTATACGAGTTTGAAGACCTGCTAACCAAATTTGACATCCCACAGGAATTGCTACAAGCTTTGAATCGTGGCTTAAACCAAATTAGAAGAGAAATAAGAGCCTACAACCGCTTCCTTGAAGCATTTCAATTGGCTGTTAATGGAGGATAAAGCTATCGATGACATTCACATGGCCAAAACTACAAGATCAACCAAGTTCCAGTGAAAGCAACATCAAATACAAAGAACACCCACCTTTTAATCCACCAAATGCCAATCAACACAGCAACAAACAGCCCTTAGCAATTCAGAGGCTAACACCAACACAATTAGATGAAAGAAGGCAGAAAGGATTATGTTTTAATTGTGAGGAAAAATATCACAAAGGGCATATATGTAACTTATGTGCCTTCAGAGAGTGTCAATGAAGAACAAGAATATCAACTACAGATTATAGTCAACCGAAAGGTGGATACAAGAAAATGCCTTAGCCCCAAGCTTCAAATATCAGCCATTCAATCCAGGTTAAGACATGACAGATAATTGTCTAAGTATAGAATAGTCTAAATAATTCTCAATAATTCTGACCCTTGAATTAAATTTCGGATATAATTATAGCCCATATAGAATAGGATAGTCCACAGTAATAAGTCAGTGGGCACAACAATAATTGACAGCCCAAATATGAGGGACAAACAGAGCAATGTCACATAATCCAGCCACATACAAAGGAGCTTCTATTTTCAGAGAGGTTGGACAGACCCATATAAATCAGGAAGCTCAAAACCAACATGAAACAAATGGCCGATAACATAGAAGAGAGCTTCAATCCAAGACTACTACAATACATTACGTAAAACCTTAAAATGGGAAGGAAATTTTAGCCAGATGTTCCTTGGATGACATATAAAGAAATACGTAAAGCATCCGAAGATTGACCTTGAGGACAAGGTCGGTGTGAGAGAGGGAGTAATGATATGATCCCAAATCCAAATACTAAATCATCACATACAATAGGATTACAGAAGTACTTTACAAACATTAATTAGTACATAAAAACAAGATGAAAGTATTAAGCATTCCAAACATCAACTTTACAACGAGGGGAATAAAGAAAAACAAAATAGAACTTAATAGTTTTTTCCATAGAACAACTAAAATTCCCAAAGTATGAGAGAACTTATATTAAATAGTACAAGAACTTCAAATATACAAGAGATATTGTTAAAGAATAGATAAAAGGAACAACTCATCCAATCTACAAGAAAGAACAAAGAACGATATATATGTAATCAAGAAACCCAACTGAATACACGACTGAGGCAAGATCTCTAACAGAAAAATAACAGAAATTAGTTACAGAGACCAGCAGAGGAATACTCTAGAAGAGCAAACCAAATCTATAAATGAGGAAGAGACAAGAAGGCTAATCAAGAATTTGAAAGGAGCTCTTCAGCCTCTTCCCCTGCTTTCTTCTCTTCTTCTGAGTTCTTCTGGTTTCCCTCACAAACCACCGCTCCAACCGGAGAAACTGCTTCTCCTCCGACTCAGACCCTCTTTCCTCTGGGAGTTCTTGACGACTCAAGATCTAAACAAAACAAACCAAAAAAGAGAATAAAGCAAGGTTAGGTTATTCTCCAAGAATCATCCAACGACCAAAAACAGCCGCGCCAGTATCATTCCACGGTTCAGATCAATTTCCCCGATCAAGCCGCGCACAATACAACATCTGTAATCCACTAACTTCACAGCAATCCAGAACCACATGATCAAGAAAGCATCCAAGGGCGGGACATAACAAAGCAATCCAACCGCGCATGATTCACTCTAAAGAACGAACTCAGTGATAGCATCCACGGGCGAAAAGGCGCATCCATGATCGGCAGGTTCCAACACTCAAACTGAGTCAACTCAGAGGTGAATCAAGCTCAAATTTACACCCAAACAGACCCAATCATCACTGAACAGACCTAAATCAGAAATTGGCTTTGTATCACATAATTATTATAGTCAATTTTAAATGTTGAGTTTTTAATCCCAATTAACGCTATAATAATGTAATATTTGTTATAACATTTCATGTTTGCATCAATGTCTTTATTTGTTATAACATTGAACTTTTTCTTCACTTAAAATAGTTTTTTTTATTAATATTGGGTGATTTATGTAAATGCCAGGTGATAATTCTTATGTATTTATATATCTAATATATCTAAACTTTAATATTTATTTAAATAATAAAAATATGATTTTTATTAATATTTTTAATGTATAATATACTTTTTCATGTATAATAAAGTGTTATAAAATAATTTTAGTATCATATAAATGACATAATAATAATGTATTCACTAATCTATTATGTAACATTCTAAATCAATGCACTTTGCTCTTGAATATTTTGAAATGGCTCTAAATAATTTTTTTGTGATATGATATTTTAATTATTTTATAGATTTTTAATATAATTTTTTTTATTTAAACACATCTGACTAAAATTAGAACCTTAAGCATCATAAAGATTCATAATTTCACTAATTCTCTAATTCAACCACTTGCTCTGTAATGATTTTGAAGCTAGTTCGAGATGATTAGAGGAAGGGTTCACAGTTGAACTAATCATACCAGCCAATTCAATTTTGATTTTTTTAAAAACAATAATTAAAATGTCAAACATCAGGAAAACTTACAAAACATAAAGTCGATCAATCATCACAATATTAGGGTTAAAGATAAAAATTTATTGTCATATATAAGACCCAGACAACTCTCATATGATTTATTCAATTAATGTTTTTGGAAAATAACGATTTTTTTAAAATATGGTTGATATGCCCCTGAAAATTCCACTAGTGAAGATCAATCTTGACGGAAAAGTCGATCAATTAAGACTAACCAGTACTTATTATCAATCGACTCTTAAACATTGTTATACAATCGATCTCAAGCCCAAGCCCAAGATCAAGACTTCATTTGAGCATTCAAATACACAAAATACATCATATGATCAAATGAATCATTTTGATCCGTCCGATGAGGAGTGAATTTTGTATGTATTTCTGAGACCATCTATAAATCCTCATTCTTCATTCTTCATGAGAGAAAAGAAACAAGAGAAAGCTCTAAAGCTTGAAAATCCTCCGCATAATCGTAATACCACTCGACATCGCTGATTACCCCGTTTTATTAACTGCCGCCGCCGTCGGCACCGTGCTACCGCCACCCAATACTGTCGTTAATCTCGTTGCGCCATACCGCTGACCACCGCGCCGGCATCGTTGCCAACTATCGTTGCCGGTATCATCATCGACCAACGCCGGCCATCGGCATACTACCATCGTTTCGCGATCTCGACGACCATCTTCGCTAAATCCGACAACCTTTATTGTGGTCACGTTCACCATTACTTATATGGTTGATTTGATTTGATCACTTTCTTCTCATATACACTTGAATCGTATCGGGAAAACTTGTACTCCAAAACAAATACATAGTGGAAGATTTCTCTTGACCTGATTTTTCCCTCTTTTGAGGTTTCAAAATTAGAGTTTCTTTGTTTCTTTAAATATGAGTATCTTTGGATTTCAACAAGGCTAAGACGTAAACTTTCACTCTACCGCAACTAGTTTTCTAGCACGCAACAATGGTATTCGAATTCCAAATGTTCAATATTTTAATCCAAATGTAATATTGGAATTCCAAATGTAATATTTGATATAATATTTTAGATTTGTATCAATATATATATATATATATATATATATATATATATATATATATATATATATATATATATATATATATATATAAAAGAGATAGAGAGAGAGAGAGAGAGAGAGAGAGACTATGTGATCGTTTGGGACAGCTGTAATTATTTGAGAAGTAGCCAAAGCTACCGCATGCAAAAGTAAGTTCTTGTAAACCGCTTGCTGAAAATTCAATTCGAATCGTAAGTAAAGATTAAAATATTTTTATGAACATATGAGCTAAATAATAATAAACTGAATGAATTATATTAGTCACTTTGTGATGTAAATATGATATATAAAATTTAATGCTGATATGGTAATAGTTCATTTGAATCCTAAAATGTTGGACTTGGGACTTTAATGAAATTAGCTACTATAAATGTGGGTTCATATAAATTCATATAGTTCATTGGACGAATGCTTTAAATTGAAAATTTTAAGAAGGCCTAATATTAATCTAGTCTTGAATATGTTTAACTTTATTTCATGAATTTGTTGCTAATATATTCAATATATATATGCAGCACCCTTTTTCCAGAAATCGTAAATCACGAATCATAGTTGTACAAAAACCTGATCATCCATTACGAGGTAGATGGAGCCCCGACACCATGGGCGAACACAACAAGAGGGGATTTCCCGCTCGCGGATGAAACCTCGCCAGCCTTCTCAGCAATCGATTTTGTGCTATCTGGATCATAGCTTTTCTTATGACGCTTGGAAGGTTGAGTAGAAGGATCCGAAACCATGGAGTGGAGAAATCAGAGATTTTGGATAAACCCTAAATTCACTCGGTTCGCCTGGTCCCAATTGGTAGAGCTCAAGCTGCCCAAAACACACTCGGTTCACAATCTACGATACAATAAATTTTAGGAAGGCCGAACCTTGGGAAGAGGGAAGCCTCGATCTAAAGACGACATTGGACTGTTCTTCTCTTTTGCTACGAGAATGAATTGCCTATGACACTCGTGTAAATGCTGGCGATGGAAAGGAGATGACTAAAGGCGAGGGCAGGCTAGATATTTTCCCGTGAGAAAAGAGCAAACGCAGTAGACATCGCTCGGTTAGGAAACCCCATTTTTGAATGGAAATCGGAGCCGAAAGCGGCATTGCCACAGTCCCCAAATGGTGTCACATCACGTTTTCATGATGCGAAGGTGTTGGAAACATATAAAGATAAAAATAAATTTATCTAGCTCGGATTTCATGTCAAATCATCAAGAAGATTTAATCCGAAGCGTACTTGAATCCATGGAAGAGCTAATGTGAGATTTTGACATTCTACTTCTAAAGAAGTGTTCTTGAGAGAGAGAGAGAGAGAGAGAGAGAGAGAGAGATTCTTTTCACTCAATATGAGATATGAGTAAAATGAGAACTTCCCCCTTTACAATGAGGATCATGATCCTATTTATACTTGAGTGCATTTCATTTTATTTTAGCCCATCATTAAAATAAAATAAAATGTCCCGTCTCTACACATGATTATTCCATATAAAATTAATAAGATGTCTCAAAAGTCTAAAATAATTAATCTTTATTTGATCACAAAATTAAAAGTCTTAAAAAATAAGATAACACATAATGTATAATTAAATTTATATGTGATCCCATATTTAAAATTCTCAACAATCTCACTTTACATATATATTGCAATTATACATTATACATTATTAAATACTTTAAAAGCTTAATATTTGTTATCTTTAAAGAGAAATATCTTTATATAATCTAGTCCATTAATAATATTGACATATAATCAAGGTGATCTTTATTATAATTTTTCTATAACAAGACCCATCAATGATCACTAAGCCAATATGATTAATGACATAGACCAAGTGTGGATGTGTAGCATAAAAATTTCATATAATGTGATCATATATCTTATCTATTTTCAACTTATCATATATTATAACTCAAAAGAGTTATAAATATAGTTTCATTTATTTATACTAAAATGTAAATGAAATTACATAACTTTATTTCAGAGTTTTCAATTATAAGATAATAACAATACTTTATTCTAATCAGAAAAATATATTTAAAATCATTAAACATCATAAACAAACTCTCATTATGCTATCATATCAATAAAGTAAACCACTCCCATACGAGCCATATGCTCATGAAATATTTTAGGTGGTAAACCTTTTGTAAAGCAATCATCATAAAATTTGTACTAATATGTTCAATACATACTTGAGAACTCCAAACTTTTTCTTTTACAACAAAAAACTTTATGTCAATATGCTTTAATTTTGATGAACTCATGTTTGAATACAACTCAACAGCTCTATTATCACAATTTATTTTTAATGGTCTATTTATTCCATCAAAAATATTTAGCCCAGTGATAAAATTTCATAGTCATATTCCTTGATTTGATGCCTCATAATAAACTATAAATTCTGCTTCCATAGTGGAAGAAGTTATAAGTGATTGCTTATCACTTTTTCAAGATATAGCTCCTCCAGTTAATAAGAAAATATAACCTGAAGTGGATCTTCTACTATCGAGGCAACCAATAAAATCAGAATCAGAGTACCCCATGATCTCCGATATATGAGCATAAGTTCTCTTCAGATACCGCATAACCCATTTTACTGCTTTTCAATGATCCATTCATAGGTTACTTAAATATCTACCAAACATTCCAATAATGTAAGCAATATTCAGACGCGTACAAACTTGAGCATACATAAGACTCCCTACTACAGATGCATAAGGGATCTTTTCCATCTCTTTTTTTTTCGAATTCATTTCTTGGACATTGAAGCAAACTGAATTTATCACCTTTAGCAATAGGTGTATCTCTTAGTGCACAACCTTTCATGCCAAATTTACTAAGCACTTTATCAATATATACCTTTTATGATAAACAAAGTATACCATGAGAATGATCTCAATGAATTTGTATATCCAACATAAAAGATGCATTCCCAAGATCTTTCATTTCAAATTTATTTGAAAGAAATTTCTTGGTTTCATGCAAAAGGCTTATATCACAACTTGCTACTAGAATATCATCAACATATATCACTAAGATGATGAATTTACTCCCACTTATTTTGTGATAAATGCATTGATCAATAGTATTTTCTTTAAAACAAAAAGAAGTAATCACTTGAACAAATTTCTTATATCATTGACGGAAAGTTTGCTTTAAACCATAGATGGATTTCTTTAATTTGCATACCATGTGTTTTGAATCAGAAGATTAAAATTTTTCTGGTTGCACCATATATATAGTTTCTTCAATGTCACCATTGAGAAATACAATCTTACATCCATCGATGTAATTAAATCATAATGAGCTAGTGTCATAATGATTCTAAAAGAGTCTTTCAAAAACTAGAGAGAAAGTCTCTTTATAATCAATGTCTTTCTTTGAGTGAAATCTAACTAGACGTGTTTTTATATCTTTCGACATTGCCTTTTGAATCCCGTTTGGTTTTAAAAATTCATTTATAACCAATGAGTTTAGGAAATTTGACAAGATCTCAAACATCATTATCTTTTATTGATTTCATCTCATCCTTAATGGCTTCTATCCATTTATGAGAGTTAACACTTTGTTTGACTTGACTAAAAGAGATTAGATATCTTTTCAATTTAATGTCAAACTCATATTCTTAGAGATACACAACATAATCATCTGAAATTTCTAATCTCCTCTCCCTAGTGGATTTTCTTAACGACACTTCAATTTGAGGTTGATATGATTTCTTAGTATGAGAGAGAGTTAACTCAAGAATATTTTGATTATCTATATTTACAACTTGAATAAGACCAGATAAAATTATCTGATCATTTTCTATTATAACTATAGGAAGAGTAATAAATTTCTCTTTAAATATAAAATTCATAGGTATATTACTCCCATCATATTCAACTTCCTCAATAAATTTAGCATTGTCCATCTCAAAAAAGGATTTATTTGAAGAGTCATAAAACTTAAAATCCTTCGACCTTTCTAAGTATCCAATAAAATAACAACTTATAGTTCTTGAGTCCAATTTTCTTTCATTAGGCTTATATGACCTAGCTTCAACTAAACATCCCTAGACATGAAGATGTCTAATACTAGGCTTCTTCCTAATCCATAAATTATATGGGGTTTTAGCTACTGCTTTGCTTGGAACTCTATTAAGGTTGTCAACTACAGTCTTTAAAGCTTCTCCCCAAAGAGATTATGGTAAGGAAGAATAACTTATCATACTTCTAACCATATCCATAAGGGTCCGATTTCATCTCTCAGCTACACCATTTTTGACTTAGAGTCTCTAACATGGTGTATTGAGGAACGATGCCACATTCTACTAAATATTTGACAAAAAATCCTGGACGTTATTCACCTGATCCATCATATCTGTCATAGTATTCACCACTACGATTAGATTTGATAGCTTTTATTTTCTTTCTAAGTTGATTTTCAACTTAAGCCTTAACATTTTTGAATTTGTCCAATGATTGTGACTTCTCATAAATTAAGTATAAGTACCCATAACAAGAATAATAATCTATGAAAGTAATAAAATATTATTGGCAATTCTAAGTAGTTGTAGGGAACGGACCACAAATATCAGTATGAATTAATTCCAAGATGTTTAAACTCCTATTAGCACAAACTTTCTTGATATTTGTTTATTTTTCCTTGATACATTCTATACAGTTTATCATCTGAATAATCAAAAGATTTAAGAATTCCTTCTGACACAAGTTTTTCAATTCTATGTTTAGAAATATGTCCTAAATGCTTGTGACATAACATATATGAATTATCATTCATTAATTTTTTTACTTTATACCAAAATTGCTTGCATGCAAGGTTTCATTAATTTGTGAGGTAGAAATATCTAATTTATATAGATTATCAATCAAAGAACTAGTACTAATAATATTTGAATACTAAAAGAGACTAAATTTTTTATTTCCAAATGAACAAGAATAACCATATTTTTCCAAACAATAAATAGAAATTAAATTTTGTCTAAACGATGACACATAAAAAGTCTCATGTAAATTTAAAATATAATCAGATTTTAGATATAATATATAAGCATATTGCTTCAATAGAAGCTTTATTGTCATTTCTCATATATGAATTTTAAAGATCCCTTTACCTCTTTAGTCAACTTCACTTATATGAGTAGTTGCACATATATCTATCCACCAAGTGTGATTTGTTACTGAGGATAAATTAACTTCAGAATAAACAAAGTTGAGAAGTTTACCTTTTTTCACCAGTCAATTTACATACTCGGGACAATCCTTCGTCACATGACCAACCTTCTTGCAAAAGAAACAAGTAGCAGCATTATCTTATTTATGTTGCACATTATGTTGTGAAGTCCTTTTGTTTGCAGCTCCTTTGTCTTTATAAGTCCTTTTTCTTTTAGTAACAATGTCACGAGAGAAAGTAGCTAAATGAGAACTTTCTATTTTGTCATGTTTTAATCTCTCTTTCTCTTGTATACATTGAGCAATGAGCTCATTAAGAGTCCATTTTTTCTTTTCAGTATTACAACTTAGCTTAAAATGATTAAATTGTGCAGGAAGAGAGATCAAAACTAAGTGCACATGAATGTCATTAAACATCTTTAATTTTAGTGCTCTCAGTCTAGTGACAAAATTAGACATCTTCATAATGAACTCCCTTATATTTTCATTGTCTTTATACTACATTGAAACGAGTTTACTAAGAATAATACTCATTTCGACCTTTTCAAAACTAACGAAATGGTTTGCTATTTGGCTTAGAAACTTTTTAGCACATTCTGCTTCAGACATTGCACCTCTTATGATTTTTGGAATGGAATGTTTCATAATCATAAGACTCGTGAGGTTAGAACGCTCCCACATTTCTAAATTAGCCATTTGTTCAACATTATTTTCTGTAGTAAGGGCGGGAGGACGTTCAGTCCGGATCGCATAGTCAAGATCCATACACCCAAGAACAATAGTGATATGCTCTTTCCATTTCTTAAAGTTAGTGTCGTTGAGCACTGAAATGTTATTCAATTGGCAGATATAGAAGAAATATTAACTGAAAAGAACATAAATAATACTCACAATTAACAACATTGTCATTTTATATGCATATACAATATAAACAAAATATCAATAAAATATATGTTTGAAATAAAATATTTAATAAAATGGGCACATATAAGATACCAAACACAACATTGCAATTTAGTCTTTGGACATAAATAATAATTTGTAAATGATACTCTTAAAATTACAGTAAACAAATATTGATAATAAATTCTCCTAACGATATGCCTATATTTGGATCGACATATTGTATGCATGATTAATATAAATTTATCACATATTTGTTACTGTATAAAATCTGACCAAAAAATAATTTTCTTTTGGGCCGATTATTTTTTGCATAGATTTAAATATAATCCTTATGTAATATTCATATATTTCAAAAATAAATAAATTGATATAATAGAGGTCACTTTAGTGACAAATTATTTTAATTTAAATTAATTTTGAAATAACAAATATCAACTATATTATACAAGTAATTACTTCAATTGATACTAACTTAAAATATTTAAAAAATAATAATAATATAAATTTTAGCTAACTAATAAAGTCAAAACAACAAACATATTTATATTATTTTAGCTAACAGTTAAGTCAAAACAGCAAATATATGTTGGATACTATGTATATTTGACAAAAGAAAAGAATGCATAATGTCATAATTAATAAAAAAATGAGCATTTTTTATTTCACAATAAAATCCAATCTATTATGTATTAATGAATTATGAATTGTTTACCGAATGTCAAAGCAATAATTATCTATAAAATTTAAATTAGAATATTTATACATAAATATTTAATATTTTAATTTTTTTTCTGAAATAGAAAACCTTTAAAAATGTTAAACATTAAGTTTAATTATTACATTTTACTTAACAAATATTTCGTTTGGAATTAATTGCACAAAGCAATTAAATGTAAAATATTTCAAATTAATAAAGATGGATTTAAAATCTGAAATGATATGAAACGTTATAAACGTGAATGAATATGAAAAGTTTATAATGTGAATTAATTGCACAAAGTAATTAAATATAAAACATTTCAGATTAACAAAGATGGATTTAAAATCTGAAATGAATATGAAACATTATAAATAATGTTATCATAATTAATTTCATTTAAAAAAATGAAACATTTGGAATCATGTTTGGAATTAATTAAACAAATGAATCAATTTCTAACAAAATTCTAACATAAGGATAAACTTATTTCATCTTCCAGAGAAATCACATATTAATATAGTCAACTTGAAATTCTTCATCTTCTCAAATAATGATAATAATTCATAAAACTTATCTTTGATATATCTTTTCAGATTCTACGAACCCAGTGAAAATTTCTTCTTATTGTTATTTAAATACAATAATCAAATATAAAACACTTTTTTAACCAAAATCATATGGCTAAATATGAATTTTATTTTATTTTAAATTAAGATCACAATGACAAGAATAAATATATCGATCACATAAAAAAATTTGTGATAAAAGTATAAAGTAAATTTAGTTATATTATTTTACTCAAAAATTAATAATAGAAAAGTCATCTAAAGGATATTGATACTTCATGCACATGATCAAATTATTTGCTAAAAAAAGAATCATGTATTTTGATTTAAAATTTTCAAATAATTAATATAAAAGATTAAGAGTAAAAGTTATTTCTTAATGATTTAACATGATAATCGCTCTCATACCACTTGTTGAAAACATATAAAAATAAAAATAAATTTATTTGCTGAATCAAATCAAATCGTAAGATTTAATCAGTGTCGAATCATGGAAGAGTTAATGCGGGGTTTTGGCCTTCCACTTCTAAAGAGGTGTTTTGAGAGAGGGAGAGAGAGAGAGAGAGAGAGAGAGAGCATTCTTTTCACTCAAGATGGGATATGAGTAAAATGAGAACTTCTCCTTTTAGAATATGGATCATGACCCTATTTATACTTGAGTGCATTTCATTTTATTTCAGCTCATCATTAAAATAAAATAAAATGTCTGGTCTCTACACATGATAATTTCATACAAAATTAATAAGATATATCAAAAGTCTAAAATTAATTAATCTTTATTTGATTATAAAACTAATAGGCTTAAAAAAAAATAAGATAGCGCATAATATATAATTAAATTCATATATGAGCCCACATTCAAAATTTTCAATAAAAAGAGTCGGATCCCCAAACGGGCCCTAAGAGTACCTAAGACTAAGATTGCCTGCATTTGTAATCAAAGATATGATACATTACTTCCATTTGTGCGACCACACGTATGCGCTATCTTTTACTTAAATCATGATTTATTTGTTTAATATCCTAGAAAATGGGAGCTTTCAAAATATGTTATTGAAATCTCAAATATTCAATATATTAATCTCCAATTAACTTTGTTTTTATGTAATGTTTGATATATTATTTTATAGTTATATCCAAGCCTTTATTTCTTAACATAGTTTTGAATTGAAAATATTAAATATATTATCTTACTTCAGAATTGAGATACATTTTAAAAAATTTAATTTGACTACAAAACTTCAAGTCCATCATTCATCATAATTTTAAGGTCAAAGATGAGAGAAGACTCGAGCAAAAATGCACTACTCATTAGATAAAGGTTAAAATTTTAAATTAGACTTAATTAAAATTTTAATAAGGTAATTAAGAATGAGAAAATTTTAAAAATAGGCCTAGTCATCCATTGAATGGGTGACTTGTGCTGATTTGGATTCCACGTCAGCATCAGTCGCCCGTTCAACGGGCGACTAGGCCTGAGCTAATTTTTTAAAAAAATTAATTTGACACAATCGCCAGTATTTTTCCCGTATAGGACTTGTTATGTGTTAGAAAATTAGTTGTGGTAGAATAAAACTTTACGCCTTAGCCTTATTGAGTAATCTAACACACACACAAGTATTTGAATAGAGAATAAGAAACTCTAGGATTTTTACATGAAAAAATTCCAAAAAGAGAAAAAAATCACGGGGCCTAGCTCATTAAAAATATTTCACTATATGTCACTTTGGAGTACAAAATTTAAGTTTTCTCGGTAACAGGATTACAAAGTGGTATGTGAGAAGGTCGGACAATGGGAATCCCAAAATTAGGTAATGACAACTATACAGTGGTAGTTGGGTTTTAACAGTTGTTGATGGCTGTCGGTGATGGTGAACAATTGTGGTTAGTGATGATCAAACGGCCAGCGGTCGAGAGGTGGCGGACTAAGCGGTGGTGACCGAAATGAACCTACGGCGGCGGTTTAATGACGACGATCAATGTGGTGACCATGGCGAGGTGGTGGCGGGCGGCGACTCGCGATGGTGGTCGGCTGGCGATAAAGCGGTGGTCACGCAGCGGTCAGTGGCGGTAGATGGCACCGGCGGTTGGTCGATAGACCGCGGCAATGGTTTGATACGACCGACAACGCGCGTGACCATGAGTGGTGATCGATGACGACGATGATCGGTGGTGGTGACCGACGGAAGCCGGTATTCGCGTGGCTCGCACCAGCGTTCTACGGCGCGCTGTCGCCGTGATCGAACGCATGACGATGCAGGACCGGCGGTGGCCGAGTGGCGGAATGACCGATGGCAATGGTCGACGATGGTCTGCGACCCGACCGGTGGCACGACATGCTGAGATTCAAGTCTCGTATATATCTTCTTTTTAGCCCTTCTCAAATATGAGGGTCTATTTATAGATTAGAAGAATATCATTTCTATAAATACATGCAAAATCCAAACCACTCCATCAGATAGCTCAAAATAGTTCCTTTGATCATCTGATGTATTTTAAGTATTTAAATACTCAAATGAAGTCGAATCAGATCTTGATAACACTGCCAAAATGCTCGATTTGACTATGTGATATCTCAAAGTCTTTAATTATATTTTAAGCACTTGATATAGGCTAATATCGGCTCATAATCAAATTACTTTCGATATCAAGATTCGTGCTTCAACTAGTGGAATTTTTAATGTCATATAAGGTGCCTCCATTTTTGGGTGAAATTATCTCTTTCATCCAAAAATATATACCAAATAATTGAAAATAATAACATCTTCAATGTTAGTGAAATTGGCAGGTTCATTAATATTTGCGTCACATATAGTTCGAAAGAATAGATCTTTATGGGTACACAAGATTATGATCAATTATGATCAGCGCGTACAAGTGGTCACAGGTGCAAGGTCAAGGCGGGCCACCGCTTGTCTGTTGCAGGTGCCGCTGAAGAACTACGCACACGCCACGGCGGATGGAAATTTCATGTTTTTTTTTTTACTTTTTCCGATTTTTTCTTACTTTTTTTCCACTTTTATAAAAGGAAAAAGATAATGGAGTGCAAAAATTTTGAAATATATTTAAATATTTTCAAATTTTTTCTCAAAATTTATTCCCTTTTTTCCCCTATTGTGGATCTGTAAACCCCCCTTGGGGTCAAGTAATGAGACACAGTTTTCTCCCATAAGCTCTAATGTTCTTCTGCGTTGGATGATAAATTATCCAACATAAGTTTAAGGGCTAAGAGTAATAATTTTTTTTCTTTTTTCAGCGAAGCTTTGACCTTCTTCTAAAAAGAAGGTTATTTGCTTTGTTGATCAAGACCCATAGTTCATATGGCGAGGCTCCAATTTTTCCTCGAGAGAGAGGCGTCAACTGTCCTTGTTGGCTCGACTGGGTTTGGAGGCGATCAAGGCCCGTAGTTCATACAGCGAGACTTTAATTTTCCCTCGAGAGAGGTGTCAACTATCCTCATTGGACCGACCAAACATGTAGGCAATCAAAGCCCGTAATTCATACGACAAGGCTCTAGTTTTCCCTTGAGAGAGACGTCAACTATCCTCATCAGACCAACCGGATTTGGAGGCGATCAAGGCCCGTAGTTCAGACAACGAGGCTATGATTTTCTCTCGAAAGAGGCGTCAACTATCCTCGTCGGACCGATTGAATTTTTGAAACTCCAATGGATGGTTCAGCTGTTGATAACTACCAAGGTGGCGGGGAAGCGTCAATTAGGAACCATCCCTCAAAAAAACTTTAAAAAAATCTAGCAGGTAATTTCGGAGTATCATTAGAGAGAAATAGCTTTTTTTTTCTTGACCTCATATGTATGCATATATTTTTCATTAGATCGTAGGCGAACAATTTTATCAAAAATTGTGCTTGAGCAATAAAGTCAGGAAATGATATGCTCAAGTATTGAGGTAAGTAAGTTGCTTCACACAATTCTTAGATCTTTCTCTCCTCTTCTTTGTTTCATATTTACTATGTATTTTTGCAAGATGATGTCCGGAAGAAAACCAAAAGCATGACAGCTACAGACGATATATCATCCACTATCACAATTGATAGTTTAATGATGTTCCATATGAAATTTTATTTTCCAAATGAGTTGGTGACTCTTGTTGCCAAAAAGTTTGATCGAGCATGTTTTCCTCCGCAAGGATACTGTACTTTTTCTGAGATGATTCTTCATGCGGGACTACGATTCCCTTTGGCTCCTGAATTAATTGAGATTTTTAAAATATGTGGTGTAGCTTTATCACAATTTTTATTTTGAGCTTTAGTGATCATCGTTGGTTTGACCATCTTCTTTAGAGAGCGTAGTTTGGCTTTGACCTTCAAGTATTTATGTAGAATTTGTAGGTTCACATGTGATGCTCAGGATGTTTCATATCAATGTATAAAGAATTGGATAGGCATGAGATCCATCTAGAAGTTGGTCTAATGGGTTCTTTTTTGTGAAAAATAAGTGGGGCCTCCCCAGAGATGGGGAAGATTGAATGACCTTCTAGATCCATTACTGATTGAAGAGAATGAAATTCTAACAACTCTCAATATTTCTAATGTTGGAAGCTTGTAGCATGAGTTACGTCATATTGGTAAGTATATAATTGAAGATAGAATGTTCAAGATTAGCCTTTCCATTCAGGCAAGGAGATCTCATGCTCTTCCACTAAAGAGATCAAGTAAAGGAAATGAAAGGTCTTATTATATTCATAGGATTCTTTCAAGAATCCCGTTATGAAATCATGGTGACAACAATGCTTATTCTTTAAAGAAAAAGAAGAGACATGTGTCGAAGTAACTATGTCAAATATTTGCGGAGAAGATATTTTTCCTCAGTTGGCCTCTCAAAGTTTAGCTATCTCAACTCATAATGGAGAGATTTGTCTCTCGAAGCTGTATATTCCTGAAGAGGTGTTAAAGCACGTATGCACTAGACGTCAACGAGCAGACGAATTAGTACATTATCTTCTCTTTCTCTTTCTTTTCTTATTTTCTTCTTTCTTCGTGTAATATTTATGATTGTTTGATTGTAGATAACCCAAACATTAAGGTTTATGACTCATTTGGGTGTCGCTCTAGATGAGTGAAATACTGATTTTTTAAAGGTAAAATACTTGCAATGCGTGTATGAGTGGAAGATGAGCGCTAAGGCCAAAGAAGTGGTAGCTCAGGAGGATCAACTAACTGGGTGTAGAACTGAGCTAGCGAACATGTCAACTTCTCTTTTTATCTAGCGTTAGGAGGTGGTGTGTACTCATGATGAGCTGATTGAGGTGAGGGTAGAAACTCGCTAGAAAGAGAAAAGACTCAAGCATTTGTAGCGGAGAAGAAGACTCTTGAATTGGAGAAGAAAGTATTACAGGACTGTCTGTTTAAGAAAGAGTTTATTATGTCAGAAGAGGAAGCAAATGTCATATCCTTGAAGGCAGTGAAAGACTTTAAGAACTCTCTAGCTTATCACGATGCTATCGAGGATGATATCCAAGAAGCTCGTAATCATATTCTTGATGTTAAAGTGAAGGACTTGGAGTGCCAATGTTTGGAGGAAGGCATCATCCGAGGATTCCTAAAAGAATTCACTTAGTACATCACAAAACTGGGGCTAGTGTTGAGAATCTATCTCCTAGTCAAATATCTAAAGACCCCTCGCCAGATTCAGGAGATGAAGGGGTTGAAAGTGAGTTTAAGGGAGCATCTTTCAGCGGGTGAGGAGAATATTGATATCATGTAGTATCACTTGAGGATGCATTTCTTTCCATTTTATCTATGTATTTTTTGTATCCATAATTTTGATTCTTTCTTGTATCATCATGTTAAAGCTATCAATGTCAGTAGTAAACTAAAAATTATGGGTGATTTGCTCTCATTTTTTTGTTTTTTGTTTTGACCTATGTGAGGTGATTGGTTGGAATATTATTCGATGACACTAACCTGTAAAGAAGAGGTTATGAGTAGTCCACCAAGGACTTTTTGACCTATCCTAGGTATTAGTCAAAATATTATTTGATGTCTTACTTGTATGAAAGAGGCCATGGAATGTCCACTAAAGACTTTTTGACATATCCTAGATATTAGTCAAAGTGTTACTTGACTTATTACTATATGGAAGAAGTCCGATCGAATCCCCTTGGGATTGATCTTGCCTCGACTGAGACACAACATGAGTTATGTATTCCTCAAGTGGGAGGATTAAATGAAGAAGATTGTTTATATGCAACAAGCTTGAAAAAAAAGCCATAAACTCATTACTTTGATAAGGTCGGTGATACAACATTATCATAAGATAACTTAATAAAGATATGAGTTGAAGAGGAAATGATAAATGAGATAAAATAAAAGTTGTAATATTTATGTAGTAAGAATCACTGATAATACTTCCAAAGATTCTCCGTGTTCTAAGTTCGAGGTAAGGTTTTTCCCTCTGGATCCTTGAGCTTAAATGTTCCTGGCTTGACCATAGCTGTAACCACCTAAGGGCCATCCCAAAGAGGCAAGAATTTATTACGTTGAGGTCCTTTGCCAGCAGCTTCAAGACTTCACAGGACCAAGTCACTAACAGAGATGGGACGGGGTTTCACTCTTCTGTTGAAGTGATGAGCTACTCTTTGGTGGTAGGAAGCAGTCCGAAGTAGGGCCATGATACGAGTTTCAGGGAATAGGTCCAAGTTATGCCGGTATTTTTATTCATTACTATTATGATTGAATGATTGAACTCTTGGACTTGGAATCATGATATCTATTGGTATAATAACTTTTGTGCTGAAACACAAATTATATGGTGTCTCACCAGTCAGAGTTCATGATGTAGTGTGGTAAGCCCAAAGAACATTAGAGACCTCCTCAACCCGTTGCCCGCTAGCCTTCTCGAGGTGCTTTTTTCACCCTTTGAGTATAGTCCTGTTGGTAGCTTCAGTCAGTCCATTAGTTTGAGGATGGGCTACAACCGTATGCGAAAATGTGAAGATTTTATAAAAGATGTAAAACTTTTCAAGAATTAGGTTCTATTGTGATGATGGCCTTTGCTGAAGATGAATGATATTTTATTTTTTTCAAAATAAATTATTTAGCATTTGCCTCACTGATTTTAGCGAGTGGTTCAGCCTCCATCCATTTAGTGAAGTGGTAGTCAGCTAAAATGATAAACTTTCATTGCCCTAAAGCTACTGGAAAAAGGCCCCTGATATCAATCCCCCATTGAGAAAAAGGTCATGGGCTTTGAAGGGATGAGAGCTCTGTATGTGGTGTATGAGAGAGGTTAGAGTGCAACGACAACTCACATATTTTTTTGTAAAATTCAAGGCATCTTGCCTTATTGTAGGCCAATAGAACCCTTGTCTCATAATTTTAAGAGCTAGCCATTCTTCCTAGGTGTTCTCCACATATCCTAGAGTGAATCTCTTTTAATGCATAATCGGCTTCTGATGGTGAGAGGCATTTAAGGTATGACCCATAAAAAGCTCGTTTGTATAATTCACCTTAATAAAGTTGCAGCTTATCTTCAGAGATGAGTTGCGGTAGTTGGGTATTCAGGAATGGTCCTTTCTTATAGAAATGATAGGATGGGGTCCATCCCCGAAGGTTCTTTCATCTCATTAATTGCTCCTATTACCCATGACCCTTAGATACTAGGAAAATATATTTCCTCAACACACCTTCTCTTAAATAGATCTTTAGTAGCATAGGTAGAGAGCTTAATGAGAGCATCAGCTCGAGTATTCTTCTCTCAAAGTATATGAATGATTTGATGTGTCTTGATATGGGCAAGAAGTGACCTCACCAAGCTAAGGTATTATGCTAGCTGGGGATTATGAGCATTAAAGTCTCCCTCAACTTGGGAGGAGACAAGCTGAGAGTCAGTGTGGATTATTAAGTTTTGAGCATCACAATCGATGACAAGTCTTAACCCTATGATGAGAGCCTCATATTCAGCCACATTATTAGTTGCAGAAAATTTTAAGCGAAGTTCATTCTCTAAGGTATCTTTTTTAGGAGAAATAAGTAAGATTTCTGCCCCAGCACCAGCATTTCATGAGGCTCCATCAACATAGAGGGTCCATTGAGGAGATGAAAGGGGGTGTAATAGATAACACATTTGGAGTGGGAAAAGTGCACTCAACTATAGAGTCTGCGAGTACTTGAGGCTTTATGATTGGTCTGGGTAGAAAATGAATATCAAACTCTCCTAATTCTACGGACTATTTGTTAAACTTCCAGATGCCTCTTGTTTCTATAGAATGATCTTCAATTGTAAATGGGTATAAACACCGATGGTGTGAGCTTGGAAGTATGAACATAATTTTCATGCTGAGAAAACTAAAGCCAAAGCCATCATATCTGCTAGTGGATAATAACTTTATATATCAGAAAGAATTTTGCTAACATAGTAAATTGGTCGTTGTATCGCATTTTTCTCTCGCATTAAAACTAAGCTTATTGCATGGGAAGAGACTACAAGATATAAGTATAACATCTCTCCTTGGATAAGCTTGGATAGTGAGAGTGGAGATGCTAAATATTCCCTCAGTTGCTCAAAAGCAGCTTGACATTCATCAATCCACTGAAAATTATTATTTTTCGCTCCCTTTAATATTTTAAAAATGATAAGTATTTATCTCCAAAATGAGCTAAGAAGTGGAATAAGGTAACAATTTGTCTATTCAAGCATTGAACTTCCTTGATATTCTTCAGAGGGGTCATATCTCTGAGGGCTCTGATTTTCTTGGGATTATCTTCAATCTCGCGGTGGGTGACCAAGAACCAAAGATATTTTTCTAACGTAACCCCAAAAGCACACTTGGTTGGGTTGAGTCACTTGTTATAATGTCGAAGAAGGTTAAAGCATATTTTTTAAATCAAAAATATATTGTGATTCTTCTAAGATTTTTACTAATATGTCATCAACATATACCTCCATTGTGTGGCCTAAGAGATCTTTAAAAATCTTATCCATGAGACGTTGATAGGTAGCACCAGTATTTTTTAACCCCAATATCATAACTTGGTAATAATATAAACCTTTATATGTTTGAAAAGATGTGACTTCTTCATTTTTTGGGTCCTTTTTTATTTGATAGTAACCTGAGTAAGCATCTAAAAAATTGAGCATTTGATGCCCAGATGTACTATCAACCAATTGATCAATTTGAGGGAGGGAAAAACTATCTTTTGGGCAAGCTTTATTGAGATCAGTGTAATCAATACACATTCTCCAAGTTCCATTTGATTTCTTAATCATGATAATATTTGCTAATCATGTAGGGTAATATACTTCTCGTATAAATCCCACTTCTAAGAGCTTGTTAACTTTTTATTCAATAGCTTGAAGGCGATCAGGTGCAAAACTCTGCTTCTTTTGGATGACCGGTTTGAATGTTGGATCAACCTTGAGGGAGTGCATGATCATGTCAGGGTCGACTCTAGGCATATTTATCGGACTCTAAGGAAAGATGTCTTGATTCTTGCGTAAGAAGTCTATATATTTTTCTCTTTGTTCATCTGAGAGTAGAGATCTGATTTGCACTATTCGTAAATGTTGGTCATCTGATAATGAAACAGGGAGCAAGTCTTCTACAGGCGAAGCCCTCTAGGGAACTTCTTCATCTCAAAAATTAAAATTCTTGATGTCTAAGGTCATCGAAGGGCGTGGTTGAGCTTGTCTGAGGTAACATGATTATGCTATTAGTTGATTTCCACAGACCACTTCAATCCCAATGGGGGTTAGAAATTTAATCTTAAGATGAGATACCGAAGTAACAGCACCAAAGATTGATTAGAAGGGCCTTCCGAAGATAGCATTGTATATGTAATCTAACTTGAGCACTATTAATTGAATTGAATGAGTCACTTATCGAGAAAATTCTCTGAGGATAACAGAAAGGGTGATTTTCCCCCTTTACTCGCATAGGGCGATTATCAAACCCATATAATAGTCCTGCATTGGGTTGAAGCTTTTCCCTAACCAAGCCCATGCTAAGAAATATGGAGTAAAATAAAATATTGATATAACTCTCATTATCAATCAAAATTCTCTTAACATTATAACATGGGTCACTGATCCCCGCACTGATAACTAGTGGATCTTGATGCGGAACTTGGACTCCTTCTAAGTTCAAGCATTAAAAGTGATGGAATAATCAATACGATATTTCTTTAACTCGGACTCTTTATATATGACAATGAGGACTTGATTAGATGGTAGTGGTCATCCTGTAATTGTTTCAA
This sequence comes from Cymbidium sinense, assembly GCA_021442155.1. Taxonomy (NCBI): domain Eukaryota; kingdom Viridiplantae; phylum Streptophyta; class Magnoliopsida; order Asparagales; family Orchidaceae; genus Cymbidium; species Cymbidium sinense. The sequence goes on from CM038216.1 coordinate 2,433,391, forward strand.
TTTCTACAACTATTTGGTTACTATTTTATTATTTTTTTAATGATTGTCCCGGTTGCCCCCCTAGTTGGAGTGATGTTTGCTTGAGTTGATTGGTTCTACACAAATCGATGTAGATATCCTTGTTGAATGAGCCTCTCAATATCTTCTTTGAGTTGTTTACACACCTCAGTAGTATGTCCATGACTTTGATGGAAGTCATAATATTACTCATGATTTTCTAAATTTGGTTTCAGTGGATGTGGCCACTTAATGGTCTCTTCATCTCGAATGGCCATCAAGGCATTAATACGAGATGTGTTCAGTGGTGTGTATTCCTTTTCTAGTCATGATTCACATCGTTGATGTGGGGGCCGTGGAGGGAGATCACGACTGCCTTGTTGCTTTCTCTTTATGGGATTATTGATCTGTGTTCTCTGAGGCACTCTTATATTTTCCTGTAGATTGTTCAAATTATTTACGATAGGCATTAATAGCCTCATCAACAAAAATTTGTACTTTCACATGATGAACCAAGTCGGCATATGAGCGGACCATATCTCGCATTAGTGACGAGTAGAAAGGCCCAGGGAGGAGCCCTCCGAGGAAAACTCCTCTTAGTAATTCAGGGTCTACTCTGGATATTTGGCGAGCTTCTAAGGAGAACCTCTGGAAGTACTCCTTAAGTGATTCACCTTCATTTTGATGAATGCTTGAGAGATGAGAGAAATCTTTAATGATCCTCTGATTTGTAATGAACTGTTTTACAAAGATCTTGGCGAGTTCATCAAAGGTATGGATGGATCCCCTTGTAAGGGAGTAGAACCAAGTTTGAGCCTGACCCTTGAGGGTGACTAGAAAGACTTGACAAAGCAGTGTGTCATGAGCTCGTTGGATATGCATGATGGTTTTATAATGGTCAATGTGTTCATATGGGTCAGTTTTCCCATCATAGGAGTCGATGCTTGGAAGCTTGAAACATACGAGAATAGGATGTTAAAGAATAGCTTTAGTCAAAGGTGAAGACTCATGATAGTCGCGGTGAGAAGGAAGATGATTTTCATCAGTAAAGTAGAATTCTTCTCACACTAAGCATTATAATTCCACACATATAACATGACGGGTGGAATCAACAGGATGAGAATGTGCCAAGCTACCAGCAATAATTGGTGGGTTAGCAATCGGTTGAGTTGCAAGTGATAGATGAGTAGAACTAGCAGTGTCAAGAAGGTCCGCATCATGGTCTGGAAGCAGAAGAAATTCAGCCTGATGGCAAGAAGGCTCTATATTTGTGTTTTGACCTCCCCAAGCTGACGATCAATCTTGGGGGAGATGTGTTTTCTGTAGAAGTGACTATCGTGTTTCTTGTAAAAGTCAAATTATCTCATTTTGAGACTCTTCCCTTCGATGAACATGATTTTCTAGAGAGGTTCCTGTTGCACCTTCACCGATAGGGTCATGCCTATCAAGGGGAAGTGAGGCATAAGCTTGGCATCCTTGGTTCAAGGATTTGTTTCAGGAGTGATGAGAGTTAGAGTCGGAGGCTCCGTTGTTGCGAGTATTACGCCTGTTGGCCATAATGCACGTGTTCACAGAGATGCGATTGTGGGGTTTGATTTCCCACAGATAGTGTCAAGTTGTTGCATGCTAGAGAATCACTTGCGGTAGAATAAAAGTTACACCTTAACCTTATTGAGAAATCAAGCACACACATAGGTATTTGAAGAAAGAACAAGGAACTCTAGGATTTTTATGTGAAAAAACTCCGAAAAGAAGAAAAAATCATGGGGCCTAATCCAGTAAAAATATTCCACTAAATGTATGCTTTGGAGTACAAAATTTAAGTTTTCTCGGTAACAGGATTACAAAGTGGTATGTGAGAAGGTATGACAATGAAAATTCTAAAATCAGGTAACGATAACTATGCAAGTTGGTACGCATAATAGTTGTCAGTACGCAGAACAATGGTGGTTGGGTGATGATCCGATGATAATGGTGGGTGATCGGATGGACGGTCCAAGGACCAACAAATGGCCGACGACGCATGATCATCGATCGGCTGGTGGTGGCGCGACGGCGATGATCGATGGTGGTGATCGGGCAAAAGTCGCTGGTCGACTGGGTGATGACAAGGGTCAACGCGGAGACCAACGGCGGGATCTACGGCCTACTGCATGACCGACGGTGGTGGCGACGGCGGGTAATGGTCGCTGGCGACCGCGACCTGCGGGTTCGCGACCGCAGCGGTCGGCGATGATGATGACGGATGGTGACCGACGCGTGCGGACGCGGATCGCCGCGAAATTCTACGACCGCGGTTAAGTGGTGGTGATTGCAACGCGGGTGTCTGGGCGGCACCGGTGGTGGTCGGGCGATGGCTGGGGACCGGTGGTGGTGACTGCGTCAGCGGTGGTTGGTAGTAATGAATGGCATAGCGTGATGTGGCGGATTATCGATCATTGGAACCATTATGCTTGAGGATCTTCAAGTCTTAGATATATCTCTTTCCTTTAGCTTGGGCTCCCCTTATGTGAAGAATGATAAGTTATTTATAGATTAGAGGAATGTAATTTCTATAAATATGTGAAAAATCCAAATGTGGGCTCCAAAAATTCGCCACCGACCTCTTCGATGAAAAGAGTGTTTTAAAGTATCGGTGTAATTTTTAGAAGGCAGATGGAATAGTAGATAAAACACTACCCAGAGATTTCATTCTCATTTGGTGAGAACTTTAGATCTAGTTCCAGGTTTTTTATAGGCGCAAGCCCTTATAGTTAATTACCCCTCTTAGTGAGTGAGAGAGAATTTTCAATTAAGGCTAGTCATTAGATCGCTTAATGCGTAGCATATAGTAGCAGCATATGGAGTTTTAGAATTTAGAATATGAATTCATTATTTTAGCTTAAACCGAATGGTTGGGGGAATGATGACGTGCCCAATCTAGATCCCATGGTTTCGTCATCCCAGGCAGTCGTGGTCCCTAGTCTACTTAGTCAGAGGAGGAAGTCGACCCAACCTGACAGAAGGATCCTCATCAGCAACACATGGGTTACATCGTCCAAGAAATCCTTATAGACTTGGGGTGATGTTTGTCTAAAGATACAATCTTAAGTCCACCTTAGCTGACAGAGGGTTGTTTGCCCTATCAAGTATACCCTATGATTCACAACTCAAAAGGCAGAGCCATTGGGGAGCATACGAGCTACGATCGTGATCATAATATAATGGGCCTGCCAAACCACCCGTCGAGGACTCGTCATAGCTTCATCTGGAGTCTCGCCAAGCCATGCAGTTCAGGGACACGCCACATCTTTATTGGCAGAGATTGATTGAGAGAGTGAACATGAGACACTTGATTTATTGGCTCCTTTGCTATAGTTTTCTTAATTTGTCATCACAATAACATTCAAGGTGGATAGATTAGATTTGATTTAAGTTTTTATGATAGAGTTTCATTTAAGTTATTTTAGATTGATATTTGATTTGAGTTAAAAATTTGATTAATTTTCATGCGTTTAAGAGCTTTAGATCATGTCAACTCTGTTTAGCTGCTAACAGAGGATTAGAACTACTGTCACCTGATAGAATCAATTTCTCAAATATTTCATTTATTAGAAACTCTTATTCTAGATTTTTAGATTTTATTAACCCCAACCCAGTCCTAAGACTAAACCGGGATGCAACCCACGCAGCATCCTCATGCACTTGAATTTAGGCATTCAATATAGTGTTCAGGCCCATCGGGTGTATTTGAGAATTTAGGTAGTGTTTATTTCTGAATTATGAGATTGATGTGAGATTGCTACTCAATTTGATTTAAAAAATGGATTAATTTAAATATAATTAAAAGCTTTAGATCCTGTCAACTCTGTTTAGCTGTTAATAGAGGATTAGATCTATTATCACCTGATAGAATGAGTTTTTTTAGATATGTCACTGATTTGAAACTCTTATTATAGTTTTTTAGGTTTTGTTAACCGCACATCTAAGACTAAACCAGGAAACAACCCGCACATCATCCTCAGACACTTGAATTTAAGCATTCAGTATAGTGATGGGGCCCATGCGGGTGTATAGTGATTTTAAGTAATTTTAGTTTGAATTATGAGATTGGATTTTAGATTTTCATTTAACTTGATTTGAAAATTTGATTAATTTGAATATGTTTAAAAGCTTTAGATCTTGTCAACTCTGCTTAGCTGTTAACAGAGGATTAGATTACTATTACCTAACAGAATTAGTTTCTCAGATATTTCACTGATTTGAAGCTCTTATTATAGATTTTTAGGTTTTGTTAACCCAGACCCAGTCCTGAGACTAAACTGGGAGGCAACCCGCGCAACATCCTCAGACACTTGAATTTAAGCATTCAGCATAGTGTCGGGGCCCACACAGGTGTATAGTAATTTAGGTAATTCTATGTTTGAATTATGAGATTAATTTTATATTTTCATTTAATTCCAATTTAACCTGCACAACCTTTTCAGACATTAAAATTTGCACTTGAAATCTCTATATCCGAGCACATGCAAGTATTTATAACTTAGCTAATTTCATCTAATTAATGAAATCATTAATTTTAAGAATCATAATTATGATGAAATTCGTTAATTTTTGATTAAAGAATGCTCTATGATTTTTGTAGATTTTGATTTAGTATCTCCTTCTGTCTGTTTGTACAAATGGTTGCAGATCCGATGGCGAAGAAGACATTTTGATTTAGATTATAGTTAAAAATACTACCTGCACTTAGTTTAATTATTGAGTTTTTGTAATTTTTTTTCAACTTGATTAGCTCAATTTGTATCAATTTTGATAAGTTTTGCCGATTTCAGTGTTTGTTGCATTAGCCTCACTTATGCTTATTAGCTAGCATAGTAATCACCTCCACATGCATATAAGAGTTATTAAACCCAATTTGAATTCCACTTTAGATTTTGAGTTTATTTCAAGTTTGTTGTGAATTTGGCATTAGAACCCCCCCAAATTCTAATTAAAGCTTGCTTAATTTTGAGAAATTTGCAAGAAAAAGGAACTCACTTTGTCACATCAATTTAAGTCATAGAAGATTGCAATTAGAGTTTGTGAGTTTAGTATTAGCCTCCCCCAAAGTTTATGAGTTTAATATTAACCTCCTCCACATTTCACTTAGATTTTAAATGAATATTTTATTCTTTTCAAATCCTTTGCTCCCTTTTTTTTTCATTTGACGCTATAAAATTAGCTGCATGTTTTCCTATTTAGCACTCCTTAAGTTATCCCATTTTACTCTCTCTTTTTTTAAGTCAAAAGATTTGACGAAATTTCGGCAGCCTCCCGGCATCATCCCCGTATAGGGGGCAGCATCGGGGTGTTTTGGCCTACTCGGTACGCCCTGTTGAGTGTAGCGAGACATGTCTTGCGACACCGCAGCCGGTTTTCATCTCATCGTTCCCTGTTGAGCACGATGAGGTCTTCAAACCTTAAAGAAGACATACAATGCAATAGATATTCCTCCACCCTCTTTTTTTTCTAAGTCTGGAAATTAGATAAAATTTTGGCAGCATTTCATTTAGGAGCGATATCCCAACAAGTGGTAACTAAGATGCATGTTGAAATAGCGAGTGGTATCTTGCGACACCACAACCTGTTTTTTCATCTTTTCACGCCTTGTTGAGCACAACGAGATCTTCAAATCTTGAGAAAAATACAAACATATATATATATATATATATATATATATACGTTCACATTCACAAATCCCACAAGTTTTGAAGCATTTTTCGACGCGCTACAAGGCTAGGCAAAGGAATGGGGTTGGGTATGCGATTGTGAATGTAAGGCAAGGTGTGCGACGCCAAAAATCGAAGGAAGAATTTTCTTGATGTTCTCCACGGTTTCTGTGAGCAGGATGGGTAGAAGCGGACGCTTAATCGAAGGAAGAATTCGCCTGTTGACGATGTTCTTCCCCGATTTGCAGCACAACTAAAATGGGTAGCTAAAGCGAAGGGTGTGACACCGAAAATCGAAGGAAGAATTCGTCTGTTGACGATGTTCTTCTTCAATTTGCGGCGCAGCAGAAACGAGACAACTAAAGCCAGGGAAGCGACGCCAAAAATCAAAGGAAGAATTCATCTGTTGCCGATGTTCTTCCCCGATTTACAGCGCAACAGAATGGGTCAGCTAAAGTGAGGGAAGAGATGCCAAAAATCGAGGGAAGAATTCGCCTATTGATGATGTTCTTCCCTGATTTACGGCGCAGTAAAAATGGGATAAGTTTGGGTTAGTTTGGAGGCTGGACGGGCCAAGGAAGAGCTGCTGGCGGGTCAAGGAAGGTTGCTGGCGGGTTGGCGCGGGTCAGAACGGGCCGGCGGGTCGGTTTGACAGTTGGCGGGGGTCAGAGCGCGGGTTTGCGCAAGACTGGCGGGCCAGAGGACGGGCTGCGGAGTGCTGGGCTGGCGATGGAGCGGGAGGCGCGGGTCGCGCAGGCTGGATGTGGCTGGGTCGCCCGCGGGTGCAGGTTAGACGGGATGGCAAAACGGGCCGGGCAACGCGGGTAAGCGCGGGTCGGCGGTACCGCGCGTAGCACGGGTGCGGGCGGTGGATGGGCTGGTCGCGCGGGCGAGATAGCGGTTGGGCCGAGCGGAAGCGACCCACTACGGGGAGGAGCGCGGGTCCGTGGCAGAGCGAGGCGCGCGGGTCGGCCGAGCGGGAGCGGGTCTGCGGGTTCGATTGGCAAGGCGCACGGAATGCGGAAGACGCACGGTGAAGCGCGGGCGGCGGGTTGCGCCGAAACCGAGACGCGCAGAAGCAGGAATTGGACCACGGTGCGGGTGCGCAGGTGCGGAGCGGGATTGCTGGTTAGGCCGGCGAGTCGGACGGCGGTGCGGCAGCATGAACAGAGAGTGCGGACGGCGCGGTTCTCGCGGCAACGTGATTCCTGCGCAAAATGGAGGAAAAATTCAGAAAAAGGAGAAAAAATTACCTCTTTTTTTTCTTTGTGACGGGAGAGAGGACATGAGAGAGAGAGAGAGAGAGAGGGAGAGAATCTGGAGGGGGAATCGGAGAGAATGAGAGTAACGTGGGAGGGAATGAGAGTAACCGTTGACATAGGGTAATTTGGGAATTTTTTTTAATAAATTTTGAATTTATTAAATATTTTTAATGTGAATTTCATGCTAACAAATGCACATGATTAATATATATATCACTCTAAGGTAATTCCATCATTCGACGCATATGTTCATTATCGATCATATTGATCAAATTATTTATTTCGAAATCATGTCACCGCTTTCGCTCATTCGATTTTCACGCAGACTTATCTGAATTGAGTGTGAAAAGTCTTATTTGATAGATTTCGGCATTTCGAAGCCAATGGTACAGTCAATTTTGAGAACGGAGGTCGTTTGACTTGTGTCTTCAATGATCTCGATATCTCGATGTGCGTTGACTCAGCTCGATCGATTCTCATCGTCTTGCAATATTTATATCCTAACTAATTTCGACATTATGAACATGATGACAAAGTTCGTTCATTGATCAGAGGTTATTTTGATTAATTTTGGTGACGTCTAGTCCATTTCAGTCTCGATTTGCACGTTGTCACTTCAAATCACTCGACATTTGCACAGACTCGTTCTAATTGAGCGCGAACAGTCTCATTTGATAGTTTTCAATGTTTTGAAACTAACGTCATGATCAACTTCATAAACCGAGGTCGTTCGGACATCATCGCAGCTTCTCGACTCCGATATACGTGTCAACACATTATTAGCTCGAGAGCTTAATCGATTAATCGTTAGATTTTGAAATATCTATATTCTAATCAATTTCGACGTTCTGATTGTGACAACGAAGTCCGTTCATCGATCGAAGGTTATTTCGACCATTTTCAGTAATGTTCAGTGCATTTTGAACCCCGATTTGCGAACTGTCGCATCCGAAGTCCATCGAATTTAACTTGTGGGCTTGTCTTGATTTATGACACATATGTGGAGGTCAACACCAAACCAGTCCATGAGGCGGCTCAAAATGGTTCCTTTGATCATCTGATATATTTTAAGTATTTAAATGCTCAAATGAAGTCAATCAAGAGATCTCATGTTTGTTAGATCCGGCTCGTCAAGACGCTCGATTTGACTTTAAACACTCCATATTTAGGAGCTATTTGGGAATTTGAGTGATATCTCAAAGTTTTTAATTATATTTTAAGCACTTTATTTGGGCTAGTCTCAGCTCAGAATCAGATTGCTTTTGATATCAAGATTCGTTCTTCAAGTAGTGAAATTTTTAATGTCATATCAGGACTCATCCGGTGTTGGAATTGAGCAAGCTTAGTAATGTTAGAAACCTTAAAGAAACTCTCCACGACTTTCATGTTGACAAAGATCTATGATTCCTGCCTGATAAGTCACAGTTTTTGTAAACGCTCATAAAAACTGCAGTGCAAAATTGAAAATATTGGCACAGTTGGAGAATGTTACTCGTATTGGACTCATCTGGTGTCGGAATCAAGCGAGCTTGGTATCGTTGGAAACATTGCAAAATTTTCCACGACTTTCATGTTGATAAAATCTGTGATTCTAAGCAAGTACATCGCAATTTTTTCAAATACTCGTAAAAACTGTGGTACGGAAGAAGCAGAGCTCACTCGATTGTTGTGGAGTGTTTTTTTTTTAATAATCTCTCTAATGAAACTCACTCCTTCATCTTCTGCTACTTGACGTAATTTCTTATGGAGAATGGAGAAGCAGTGATGATTATGGCTAACAATGGGCAACTTGTCCTTGACTAATTCTTCCAGTCTCAGTTATGAGTCATCAAGGGTGGGCCGAAGCTCCTCTAGTAATCAATGCCACTTCATTTGATCTTGAAGTTTGGGTATTGAGAGTTTGTTGATAACTATATCATCTTACTTTTTTTGTTCAAAGAGAGATTGATTAGAAGGTTTCTTTGCATTCTCTCTTGATGGATTTCAACGTAATAATTGAGTTTTGTGTAACTTCTATTCAAAGAGGTGATAACATGTGTGGATGGCTCAATTGTGTCGCTCTGCATTGATTTTCCAGTTCAAAGAGTTTGTCTTACACTACATTTATGCATATACATGTATGCAGTTACATATGAGTCTCAAAGAGGCAGTCAATTTTTTGATTTCTTGTGTCTATTTTAACTCTTTTATGTGGTCATGGGTAGTATGGACTTATGAGCTGACTAATACTCTTTTTCTACTCATATGATTTTGTGCCTTCAGATAAAAGCTTATTTATTAACATTTAACTTTTGCAGGAGAGTTTCCAACAATATCATTTTAAACGGATTGGATGAGTCAGATATGAGCAAAATTCTGTGACCAACTTCAATTCGCTGCGGTTTTCAGTGTTTGCAAAAAATCGGCTAGAATCGCATATTTTTGTCAATATAAAAGTTGTGAGAATTTCGTTATATTTCAAATACAAAGCTTTATTAGACTGGATGAATCCGTCTGGCAATGCAATTGTGACAATTTTTTTTTTTAGAAAATAGCTGAGGCATAGTTGACATTTGAACAGACGATTGATCGCGTCGGTATGATCAGTAACAGTATTTTAATTTTTTATACTTAATCACCTAATTAAAATTTTAATTAAGCCTAACATGAAAATATAGCCTTAGATAAATAATGATTTATTCACTTAATATCCTCAAAAATGAAAATATTTAAAAATATGACATTGAAATTTTAAATGCCAATGTTTTAATCCCATATTTGTTATAACATTTTATATTTGTATCGATGTCTATATTTGCTATAATTTTGAACTTTTGCGTTATTTAAACTAGTTTTTTTCTTACTAATATAAAATATTTTAGTCTTACATAAAATTTATTTTAATAAAATAAATTTGACTAATCAATTTATATGATATAGCTTAAACTATCAAAATATTTAATTCATTATTTAATTAAATATTTTAAATTATTAAGTGAATTTTATTCATAAATTCGCATACATATAAATATATAGTTAGATCTTAAATTCAAGATTTTATGATTAGAATTAAAAAAAAATTCTAAACCAAGATGGAGTGTTTATATATTTTATTAAACTAATATTCTGATAAAATAAAGCATTTTGACATTGTATTTTTTTAAATTATTTATATAAATATATAATAATTAATTCCAATAATTGGGCTTAGGCCCTCAATTAAAAAAAAAAAAAATTTCAAATGCTGACAAACATTTAAAAATAAAAAAATTTCTAATAAAACATTGTAAGAGAAATTTCTTAGGTACGGATCCACTTTCCTCCCAAAACAAAATCGTATCCAATGACAACTCAGAAGATGATATCGCCGGGGACATCAGCCGACGAGGCTCTATTCTCCGGCAGCTTACTCAATCCTAATGACCAATGCCATATGCAAAGCTTTATGCAGATAGATATTTTATTGTTAAAGTTCTTACATCCAGACCCGATCCGTCACCCACTACACCGATTACGGCAGCCGGGCTTGGAACGCCGGCGCTCTGACGGTGGCGAGGTTGGCGATCGGTCTTGGGATGTTCGTTTGGGGCATGTCGGTGAACGTGGCTTCGGATCTAGCGCTGGTTCGGCTCAAGGCGGAGGGCGGCGGCTACAAGATCCCGCGAGGCGGGTGGTTTGAGAAGGTGAGTTGCCCTAATTACATGGGGGAAATGGCGGAGTGGATTGGGTGGGCGTTGCTGTCGTGGTCGCCGGCGGCGTGGGGTTTTGCGGCTTTCACGGCGGCGAATTTGGCGCCCAGGGCAAGGTCTCATCACATTTGGTATCTCGATAAGTTTGGGGAAGATTATCCCAAATCTAGAAAGGCGATTGTGCCCTACATCCTTTAATGGAGAATATTTTTGATTTTGTTATTCAGTTTCTTTTTTGAAATAAATATATAGTATAATTAATTTTACCTGTTATTGTAAATACTAGTTTTTTTTTTGAAATAAATATGCAAAGCACGACTGGGCGGGGTGCATCTGGAAATGGGAGAAAATAAATAAGGGCTCAAAATTTATGAATATTTTAAAATTTTATCTAAAATTATCAAAATGTCATTCTTAAAACTTTAGAAATAAAATCTCATTCTCTATGAAGGGGAAAGAGTTAAAAGTAAAATTTGAGAGCTTAAAACTAATCACGATTAGCAATCAATGCTAACTATCATTAGCAATCATAATCAACAATCACTAGTGATTATTATATTCTGGCCATCATTATACGATAATTCTGATCTTATTTTTTAATCTTTTGTGTTCTAACCTTTACATAATGATTTTTTAATTGAGTATTTTAAACTTTAGTACCTCATCTTCTTCGATTTGATAGAATAACAAAAGTTAGTAACTTCAAGATATAATAGGTTATTTTAATTGAATTAGACTTCACTAAATTTTTTTTCAAGTAAAAAATATCAAGTTTATTTATATGTATATTAGATATTTTTTAACTAGCTAATACTTAATTTATACCTATAATTGTAAATTTTGTAGCACAGGCTAAGAATAGAAAAAATAATCAATTTATTGTAAATTTATTTTAAAAAGTGAAAATTAATATCTAATTTGTATTCAATATTAAAAATGTTATGATGTTAATGTTAATTTTATATCATAGATTATATAAATCTTTAGTATATATAAATACATAAGTTAAAGAATAATGTAGAAAAATAAGATTTATTTATAAAAGAAAATCTCAATAAATGAAAATTTCATAAGCCATTGCCTAATTGCCCTAATTTCATTAAGCTTCAACATATATTGCAAAAATACCCCTCGTATAACTAGGGAAGTTAAAATAATTTAATATCTTTAAATCAGAAGGGGAAGCTGCCATTTGTGGTATTAAAATATTGAGGATGTAGAATTTTTATCATAAAAGGGTAACTAGTAATGGATGCAATAACAATGTTATAAAGTGAGGTCTACTTAATTAATCACTCGATACGAGGGGTTATCAAAAATTAAGAATAAGTATTTAATTTCACTAATGGCGGCTATCGATGATTTAAAAAATATGTTAGACAATGATTATGAGAAATACACGTAATAATACCTTCTTGACTTCAGATCGACAAACATGTTACAGTAGATTTAGTAACATGTCATGATAGATTACAAATTTTTTTAACTAAAAGAAAAAAAAAAACAGAGGGAAATGGGCGTTGGAAATTGGCTTGCTTGCAGCCAGGAATTCATCCAGGCAACACATTAAAGTTCAAGGAGTGCGTTGGATCACCTTTGAATCAATCTTAATCTCAAGAAATGAGGGAAGCTTTCCGAGTACTCAAACCTGAGTTCAGGACATTCATCAATTATAAGCTGCCTCAACATCTTTAAACGGCATACGAGACCCTCAGGCATGGATTTCAGCTTGGGGCAATTGCAGATGTTTAGAGTTTGCAGGGAGGGAAATTCCATTGATGTCTGGTTCGGCCATTCCCATTTCACCCACTCAGCCATGTCTTCAAAGTGGAGCACTTTCAACTTGGGGAAGCTACAGGTAGACGACGATGATGATGACGACTCCTCCTCTTCCTCGCCCTGAAGCATTTTCCTGAAGAAATGTTTCCCGACGCTTGTCACTTTCGGTGCTTGTTTTAGAAGGAGATGCTCGAGACATGGAAGCTGACCGAGACCAGAAACCACTTTTAGGTTCAAGCAGCCTTCAAGTCGCAGACTCCTCAAATTGGGAAGCCTGGGTGCGGGTGCTAATGACAGCCAGCTTGGGAGGCTGGAACCATAATAGTGAACGATTCTGAGCTCCTCCAAGTCTTCGGGAGGAGAAAGCTTGTCGCTAACATCAAAACGAAGCTTTTTTACGTCTTGTTTGTTCTTGTCCGCCACCTCCTCCGGCTTCCATCTTAGCACGAGCTCCCTCAGATACATTTTGCTCTCCAGAATTCCGACGCCCCTCACCTTCTCTTTACTTTTCGGCAGTCCGCTTAAAGCACTCCCGGATATCTCCAAGTCCAAGGACTTGTTTTTCGATGGAATATCTTTAGCAGCTAATTTGATAAAAAATTTCGAGAACAATTAAAGCAATTAATCATGAATTCACCTCAGGTTTTTCATTTCTTTAAGATCTTGCATGGTGGCCAGCTTCTTCCCTTCTTCTTGCGGTCGCAGGGGACGTATCTTTCTAAGCTGAAGCATTGATTTTCCCATTCCCTCGTGCAAGCTCTCGAGTCTGGTCTCCCAGGCGTCAAAATACATGAGATTCTTCAGATCTAGAAAACTTTTGGGAAGATGGGAAAGTTCTTTGCATGATTCGAGGCGCAGAGACTTCAAGTTCGCGAGCTTGCCGATGCTTTCTGGCAATTTTTTCATCTTTTCGTTCCCCGAAAGGTCTAGGAATCGCAGGTGCACGAGGGATCCGATAGACTCGGGAAGCTCAAAGATTGCAGCTTTTCTGAGGCTGAGCAGCCTGAGGCTGGGCAGATGATGGAGAAGCTCCCCTGCTCTCGGAAGGGGATGGTTGAAGAGCAGGAGCGTCCTTAGTGACGGCTGCTTCTATAAGAACTCGTGGATTTTGTATTCGAATTCCATCATCTTTGCTTTATCAACATTTCCATTGTTAATCACCAAAGAAAGACGGCGGAGCTTGTTCTTGTTGTTAATATCCGGCAAACAAGGTAGCGAATGAAGAGGAAGCGTTTGGGTAATAACCAATCCCACCCTTCGTCGCCTGTCAAACGCTGGACGGGATGGGAGTAGATTGCCTTCATTTGTTCTGCTGCGTCTCGGTTCCTTGTGGTGATAAGCACACGGCTCCCCGGCGCGTAGCTGCTTCTGAACAGGACGCTGAGCCAGAGATTCCATAAACCCATGGCGTCGCACACATCATCAAGGAAAAGGAGCAATCTTTTTCCCTTAATTGCCTCCTTGACTGCCTCGTCTAGAAGCAGGAGATCTCCTTGAGCCCACTGGCCGCCGGCGGCCGTTATGATTCGTTTCAGCAGATTAAGTTTATCGAACTTACGAGGCACTGTGACGCGGATGACTCCATCGAAAAATCGTTGCTTTTTCTTATCACAAAGGGACTCAACGATGAGGATCGCCATTGTAGTTTTGCCAATTCCCCCAGGTCCGACTATAGCGTAAAGGGGCAAGTCGTCACTTCCATGATGTTCAGTTAACAGCCTCACCATAAATTCAGCATCTTGGCGGAACTTAACCCCCACAACATCGGAGCAGGAAGCCACACTAGGCATGGTATAAGCCTCAGGATCAGTGACAGGTGGGATGTCTTGTGAATTATCTAACAAGTGCAGATCAAGCTTATTATCCCTCTGAGTCTTGAGCATCTTTAGCCTGGAGTTCAGAGCTTCAAGCTTGACGCTCATGTCACGATTGGAGCAGAACTTCCTGAAGTAGAATTGGTATGGGCGGGTGACGTAGGTGAGGATGAGGGGGAAGTCACGCCAAACGGGGACTGAGGCGTCGCTGGACGCCGGCGAGGGAGGGGTGGAGAGGAGGCGGAGCTCTGAGTCGCGGAAGTGGCACTCGTCGAGAACGTCGTCGGCGTCGTACATGATGTTCTCGAGAGTGTCGATCCATTTGCGGATGTCCAGGTCGCGGATTTTTTCCTTTCTGAGGCCATGGAGCTTGCTGCGCAGCACGTCCATGGTGTCCTGGAGTTCTCTGGCGCTCGAGTGGACGCTCAACTGCATCTCCATCTCCTTCTTGATGATGGCTCGGAGCCCCGCCATCAACTCAGGCGCAAACAACTCCATTGTGATGCTCTCTCTCTCTCTCTCTCTCGGTAACTTCGGTATCTTGCCACTGAGCGATGTCCAAATGCTCAAGATTTTTTTTATTTTTTTTAAATTTTAAAAGAACTACGTGCAATTACAATAATTGAAATATACGTTATTTATGTTTTTAATATATGTTACAATTTATTTCAAAGTTTTAAAACAGATTAAATAAAAATACATAGAACCGTAAATGAATTTAGGCATCGATAAACTACTCATGATTTAATTTGATTAGAACTTCTTAAAGATTATTTGATTAATTAAACTCTTTTCTAGATAATTCATTGCTAAATGAATAAATTTTAACATCTTATTATTCATTTTATTTATATTCATGAACAATATTATTGAAAATATTTAAATAAATTCATTAAGGAGCTTAATTAAAATTTGAGTAAAACTTATCAATGAATAGAATCATTTTATTTTTATTTTTTAAGCTTAATAAGCTTTAATTGATACAAATGATATATATTTCTTAATAAGCTGCTTACGAATAAGCACAATTAAAGTTTGATTAAAGCTCGTTTATTTCATTAGATGATAAACGAGCTATTTGTTAGCAGACCGAATAGATTTCACTCTCACTTTACGAGGACTTTAGATCTGGTTCTAGGTTTTCTATAGGCGCAAACACCTATAGTTAATTATCCCACTCAATCTAGAGAGATAACTTTCGATTAAGATAGTTAGATCATGAATCGTGAAACTTATAAGAAGAATATGTGGAGTTTAAAATTTAAGATTATAAAATTTATTATTTTAACTTAAAGCGGATGGTTAGGGGGATGATGACGTGTCCGATCTAGATCCCATGATTTCGTTATCCCGGACTGTCGTGATTCCTAGTCTACTTAGTCAGAGGAGATAGTCGACCCAACCTGACCGAAGTATCCTTATCAGCAACACATGTGTTAGTTGATATAGAGCTTTTTGTCATATCAAGTATACCCAATGATTCACAACTCAAAGGGCAAAACCATTGGGGAGCACGCTGATCATAATATATAATATAATTTATTTGGCGGCAACCTCGATTAGGACTCGCCATTTGCATCATATGTGAAGCTTACTACTGGCCAAGCCACGTAGTTAGAAGACACGAGTCATATCTTTACTAGCATGAGATTGATTGAGAGTGAATATAGTAGAACACTTGATTTGACTTTAGCTTCTTTGTGAGCTAGAGTTTTCTTAATTTATCACATTTAATAAACAGTTGCGGAAGGTGGATTGAATAGAGTTTGCTTTAAATATTTAAGGATTGAATTTCATTTAAGCATTTAACACTTTATGATTTATTCAATTTTATATTTATATTGATACTTCATTTTGATTAATTCAATTTGAGCTTGCAAACACATTTTGATGGTAATTATCCCCTCCGGTTGAAATATTCATTTAACACATCCATCATCGGGGTGTATGAGTTGGTTGATCATTTAATTTATTATTTCAGATTTTGTCAACTCTATTAGTTTAATAATAGATAATTAGATCTACTGTCATATCACAGAATTTGCTTCTAAGATATTTTAATAAGCTCAAATTCTTATAATAATTAGATTTTTAGGTTTTGTTAACCGAACCCGGTCCTAAGACCAAACCAGGAAGCAACCCACACAATATCCTCAGACATTAAATTTTAGCATCCAGTAGTGTCGGGGCCCATGCGGGTATTAGATAATTCAAATAATTTTATATTTAAATTATGAGATTAATTTCATATTTCATTTAATTCTAACTTAGCTTACACAGCTTTTCAAACATTAAAATTTGCACTTTAAATCTCTGTTTTCGAGCGCATGTATGTATTTATAGTCTATATAATTTGATCTAATTAATAAAATCATTGATTTTTGAAAATCGTAATTAGAATGAAATTCATTAATTTTTGATTGAAGGAAGCCTTATAATTTTTGTAGAATTTAATTTAGTATCGTCTTCTGTCTGCTTGTTTGAAGAATTACAAATCAGGTAGCGAATTTATTTAGAAGTTTCAAATGGTGCCTTCTGCCCGCTTATACTTGAATATTGGCGTAGATTTTAAGCTTTATATATGCAATTCAAATTGCATCTTTGCTTACATCTAAACTGATATCAAGTTAAATAAAAGTAAATTGATTACTTAACTTATGCACATTGATAGACTTTTAAATCTTTATTAATCATCATTTGCTCTTGCTCTTTCCTATGTGAGCTAGCATATCTCTTTCAAGTAAGGTAGTGTGAATTCGAACACTTGCCTTTCCTTTTGATATGTAATGTGATGCTCCCTAATTATTTATTGAAACTCTATGTTCATGCTTCTTGAAAAGCTATTCAATTTTGCATTTTTTATAAGCTTGGTTAGAATTGCATTTTGTGGGCTCCAAAATTCACCACCGACCTCTCGCATTGAAGAGAGTATGATTTATGTGTCTGTGAGATTTTCATAAGGTAGATGGAATAGTAGATAAGACACTACTCAGAGATTTTGCCCTCATTTTGTGAGGACTTTAGATCTGTTCCAGCTTTCCTATAGGCACAAGCACCTATAGTTAATTACTCATCCCAATACTGAGAGAGAACTTTCGATTAAGACTAGTCGTTAAGTTCCTAAATGCATAGCGTATAGTAGCAACATGTGGAGTTTTGATTTTTAGATTTATGAAATTCATCAATATTAGCTTAAAGCGGATGATTGAGAGAATGTTGATGTGCCCGATCTAGATCTCATGGTTCTATTCCGGGCTGATGCAGTCTCTGGTTTATTTAGCCAGAGGAGGTAGTCGACCCAACTTGACAGAAGGATCCTTATAAGTAACACATGGGTTATGTCGTCCAACAAATCATTGTAGACCTATGGTGGTGTTTGTCTAAGGAGACATGCTTAAGTCTACCTTAAATGACAGAGGATTTTGTCTTATCAAGTGTACCCTATGATTCATATCTCAAAGGGTAGAGCCATTGGGGAGCATACGGGCTATAATCATGATTGTAATATAATAGAGTCATCATGCCGCCCACCGATAAGAGGACTCGTCAGAATCGATCATAGAGCCTCCCCAAATCATGATAGACACGGGTCACGTCCTTACTAGCATGAGATTAATTAAGAGTGAATATAGTAGAACACTTGATTTGACTTTGGCTCCTTTGTGAGCTAGAGTTTTCTTAATTTGTCACATTCGATAAACAATTGCGGAAGGCGGGTTAAATTTTAGCTTTAAATTATTTTTAGATTGAATTTCATTTAAACATTTAACACTTAATGACATATTAGATTTTGCATTTGGATTGCTATTTGATTTTGATTAATTCAATTTGAGCTTGCAAACACATTTTAATGGTAAGTATTCCCTTTAGTTGAAATCTTCATTCAACACAACCATCAAGGGTGAATGTGTTATTTTAGATCCTGTCAACTCTATTAGTTTAATAATAGAGGATCAGATCTACTATTATATGACAGAATTAACTTCTCAGTTGTTTTAATAAGTTAAAATTCTTATAATAATTAAATTTTTAGGTTTTCTTAATCCATACCCAATCCTAAGACAAAACCGGGAAGCAACCCATGCAGCATCCTCAGACACTAAGTTTAAGCATTTAGCATAGTGTCGGGGCCTATCCGGGTATTTAGTAATTTAGATAAATTTTATTTCTGAATTATGAGATTGATTTCATATTTTTATTTAATTCCAATTTAGCTTGCGCAGCCTTTTCAGACATTAGGAAATACCTTAAATCTCTATGTTGGAGCACATGCAGGTATTTATATCTTTGATAATTTAAGCTAATTAATGAAATCATTGATTTTGAAAATCATAATTAAAATAAAATTTTTAATTTTTGGATTGAAAGAAGCTCCATAATTCATGGAGAATTTAATTTAGCATCGTCTTTATCTGCTTGTACGAAGAATTACAGATCCCGTGGTGTATGATTTATCATTTCGATTCTAATTAATCATATAAAAAATATGTTCATCATTTATACTTCATGCGTGATTGTTAAAATCTCATCCTTCAGTGATAATTGACTCATTCATATTAATGCGCTTTTAGCTTATCGCAAATCTAATTTAACTTATATGTGTTGCTTTTGATTTACTCAATATATTATGTAGTGCAACTTGAGTAACTATTGAAAGAGTTTGTATATACTCATTGACAAGCTAGTTAATCACATTGTAAATTCTTTTATGAATTTCATTTGAATACCATTAATTTTGGAGATAAGCACTTAGATATGTCATAATTCTCATGTGCTTTAAATCTAACTTCAAATACAAGATTCAAATGATCCTTTTAAAGGTGACATTCATGATTGTTTATGAGTTGCCTAATTGAACTTGTGTTTGTAATAAAGCTACCAAATTTTATACTCCTCATTATAAATGGACCATTAGATTTGTCATCAATCGTTTGTTATTTTATATTTAATTGAGGTCCTTACTTCATTTGACATCAAATATGATTTGTTCACATAAAAATACTTCAAATCCAACACAAATTTATCCTTAACTCCACATCAAGCTTCACATCTATTTAATAGCTAGACTTCAAATTTATTATAAGCCTTTTGCAAGTTTGGTATTAGCCTTCTCAAGTTCAATTAAAACTTATTTAATTTTAAGGAATTTGAAAGAAAGAGAACTCACTGTATTATGGAATTTATATTTGTTATTTTGCTTCAATTTAAGTCATAAAGAATTACAGTATGTGAGTAACCCCATCATTGCATTTAATTATTAAGTCTTAATAAGGATAGGTCCCATATTGACTCTTTCCATCTCTATAAATGAAGCTAAAGGGAGGATTTTTTTTTTGTTTCATTCCATTTGCTTTAGTAAATGTATAGAGATCTTAAGGAGAGGAAGAAGAATTATAGCCCAAAGCTTGGGTGGACTTTCAACTTGCTTAAACTTTTCGTAAGCACTCTTCCTTTTCTTCTTTTTTTGGTTTAGTGTTTATTTTTACATTTGCCATGCATCTTTTTATTTAATTTGAGTTTAGATGATTTTGGTTTAAATTTATTTAAGTCTAAAATATTTGATGAAATTTCGATTACATTTCGATAGTATTCCGACATCATCTCCGCATAGCGGGTTACATCAGAACTATTTTGCCTACCCGTTATGTTAATGAGCATGATAGTTGGTATTTTGAAGCACATCGACTGAATTTCAATCTCGTTATGCCCTGATGAGTATAATGAGGTCTTCAGTCATCTGCATAAAAGTAAATACATATGCAAATATTCTTCTCCTTTTTTAAAAAATCTAAATTTTAGACAAAATTTTGGCAGCATTTCGGCATAGGGGTATCACATCTAATAATTTTGGCTTACTCGGTATTCCCTATTGAGCGTAGTGAGCGCTATCTTACGATACCACAGCCGTCTCTTTGCACCCACTACACCCTATTGGGCATTAGCGGGGTCTTGAAACCTGCAAAAAGAAACACAAGCATATATATAGATTTTTTTACATAATTTTAAATATTAAATTTTTTTATCGGCAGTACAATGAGGCAATATATTTCACTATTTTCTCTATTCTTCACCTTCTTTTTTTGTTCTCCTTTTTTGATGTTTTTTTCTTCTTTTTCTTTTTCTGTTCCTATGAACCCAAGAGAGAGAGAGAGAGAGAGAGAGAGAGAGAGAGAGAGAGAGAGAGTGGCATGAAGGATTTTTTTCTCCTTTTTTGTTGCTGTGTACTAGAAAGAGAGTGAGAGTAGTGAGGGATTTTTTTTCCTTTTTTGTTGCTGTGAAGCCGAGAGAAAGAGAGAGAGAGAGAGATGAGGGAGAGTGGCTTGCCGTTCGATCTGAGAAGGGGAAAACGAAGGGGAAGGCTGTGGCTGAGGGAAGGAGAGGACGGAGGAGACAAAGGCTTAAGGCATCTGTGGGGAAACCTTGTGGTTCCTTGCGGGATGGGGTGAATGAACAACGAGTGAGAAGGGTTTTTTTTTTTTGATTCCTTGCGATTTTAGGGAGAAAAGAGGGGATCACGAGCATGAGTAATTTTGCTTGTGGTTGAGGAAACTGGAGAGAACGGTTGCTTGCGGTTGAAGAAGAGTCGAGAAATGCAGGGGTTTATCTTTTCTGGAAGGCAAACCTAGGTCAACAAATGCCCCCCAACAAATGTGATTCGTACATGAAGCAAGTCATATTTTTTGAAAACTAGTTGACCTTTCGTGTCGACCATAAATTTCAAATTACTTTAGTTTCAACAGGTTCGCTGAAGAGCTTTTTCTTTTGTATCTTCATAGATTTGAATATCTTTTGACCTGAACTTCATGTGAGGTGGGTTTGATAGAGGAATCAGTTTGTTTATTTTGAGTCATGAAATTCCTTCTGTTCTAGCTTTAAGCTTGACAGACTTGATGAAGGATTGACTTGATTTACCCACATTGACTTGTCAGGAAGTGTAAGCATCTCTTTAGCCCAATGTTTACTGCTTTGACAAACTTGTTGAAGGATGCATATAGATGACCAAGCCTTCCGGTTTATATTAGGTCTATAATGTCGAGTTATCAGCCTAACAATGTGTGCTTTAACAGACTTGTTGAAGGAGTTGACACTTCTCATTTAATATTGATACCAAACTTGGCTTAGTGCCTTCTCGAGTGAAGATCTTTTTGTTGGATTTTGAAAAATGACCTTACGACCATTAGGGATGATCTCCCAGTTTAGGCCACTTAAACTCACCAAGTTGGATGGATTTGAAGATTTGGATGCTCTCGTCTTTGAACTAACATGGTAAAAGGATCCCTTACTACGTCCTTTGTGTCATATTGAGTAAGTAAACCTGCCAGTGACTCGATCATATTTGAGCGTGTTGAGTCCGACCTTATGCACCACTTGAGTCTTGGACTTGAGCAAATTGTTGGAGGATTTCATCATGTATTGAGATCTCTCTTACTACGACCTTTATTGAGTAAGCGAACATCAATGACTTCGGCCGTATTTGGGCGTGTTGAGTCCGACCTTATGCACCCACTCAAGCCCTAGATTTGATGTATGGATGGAAGATGTGTTTCCAACTTGATTTATTGATGTTTATAGACTTGAAAATTTTTCTTTTTGGTTAGTAAGACTTTGACATTTATAATTTGAATACATAATTTGAACATATATATGGGGATCTCGGTTTTAAGTGTGATGTCAACACAAATATAAAAGGAGGCCTCCTGAATTACAAGGGAAAGTCTGATATTTTACTATAAAATTCAAAAAAATGCCCCTATATGACAGGGAGAAGTTTACTTTATTTCATAAATACATTCTTATGTTATGAGAGAATTTTCAAGCAAAACTTATACATGTAATGACGGTGAGAAATAATTGGTGTTCTCAGCACTAGGACCAATTCTGCTTTTTGAAATGTTCGAGGACGCACCATACGATCGAATGCTTTGGACATCCTTATTCGATAAACTTCTAAATTTTTCTGAGCTTGGAGCTTAACCTCAAAAAACACATCAAGCCCTTCCAACTATAGACAGACATTCTCATCTTAGGTAAACTCATGTTGAATGGCTACTCGGAGTGAATGTAGTTCAACTTCAAGTGGCAAGACTGCTTCAACTCTAAATAGTGCATAAGGAGTGAATTTTATGGGAGTACAATCTAAATGTCTTATCGTTGTCTTTCTTTAAGGCAATTTCACTTTGAGACTTTGGCCTCCACATTTGTTTACCTATTTGTCGGGACCTTTCGACGGAGGATTCCTGGACTTGCGGTCCAAGTGTCACACCCCAATGTTCACCGTGCGGGACTTGAATTGGTTAACATCTTGTCAAGTTGTAAGAGGAGATCTCCTTGGAGGAGCAACTCCGACCTCCTTGATGACAAGCCCTTCATATTTTCTTTTTATCAGCCCTTTCTCCTTAGCAACTTTGAGGACCTGATGCACTATTGCATATACAGTTTTGAGTTCCCTCACTAGAGAAGCTGGAACCTAACATTGTCGGGTCCAAAAGGACTACTTGATTTGACGAGTAAAGCTGTTCTGCTTTACCCATATTAGGTTGTCAAACATGTTATGGGTTGGAATACTCACTTCTAGTTCCACAGTTGGTTGTATAATTTTCTATTTAAATAATGGCTGTTGAGCACACACTTCAGCATTTCTCTTTTTTCATTGTCTTTAGGTTAGCTTACTTCCAAATGAAGAAGCTTTTGCATTGCTACTTCTTCTCGAGGTTTTGACCTCCATATTTATTTTTCTTTTTGCTATAACCTTTTGGCAGTGGATTCCTGGACATGCGGTCTAAGTGTCACACCCTCATGTTCACCCTGCAGTAATTACTTAGGACGATATTGAACATTACCCATTGAGAGTAGCCTTTTTATTGAAGCTTTCTCATTTTTTCTGATAATTAGGCATTGATTCTTTTTCTTCATAAGACCCTTCTCTTTAACAACTTTCAGCACCATGTGCACTCTAGAGGACAGTCTCGGGATACCTCCTTTATGGGATTATAACTTAATGTCATTGCCTCCAGAACAATTATTTGATATCACCAGTAGAGCTATTCCTTTTCACCCACTTGAGATTTTCAAACTTATTGTGAATGAGAACACTTGCTTCAGTATCAAGTCTGCTTGCATGGTTGATTCGGAATCCGAGCTCGACCCATTTTTCTCATTTTCCTTCTAATCAATTTTTCTTTAGAAGAGGAGGCTTCAGCATTATACCTTCTTAGTATGAAAGGTTCAATTGGCAGTTGTCGCATTCACATGCATGGTTGAAACTTTCTGCTAGTTGCGGTTCTTTTCATGACTGATGCTTCAGAATGACCCAATCCTTCAATATAGAGGCTTTCTCTTAAGGAACCTCGACAACAGTAGAGACCATTCCAGTTGTTCTCCCATGCACAGATTGGTGTGTACAATATGCATGTGCTTCAGGTAGAGGATTATTTGCGGTAGTGATAGTTGAAAAGTTTACAGTACCAAATTGAATGATAGCTTTAACATCTTCAGTATTGATTACAATATTAGCCAAATGGATATTGGTTCCGTGACCTAGCTGCAAGATGAACAATGTATTTTAAAGATCCATCGATAGAGAACAAGCAGATTAATCATAATGAAATGTCTAATTTAACTTTAATTTCAATGATAATTGATTTCAAATTTTAATTTTTATCATGCTCCACTGCTACTATAGTGCAAATTCAACTAGCCAAAGATGGAAAGAGAAACCTATCTCCAGCGGAGTCGCTAGAAATATATGAGCTCTAAAATTCATCACCAACCTCTTGCATTGAAAAGAGTATGATTTATGTGTTGGTGAGATTTTCAGAAGACACATTGAATAGTAGATAAGACACTACCCAGAGATTTCACACTCATTTTGTGAGGACTTTAGATCTGGTTCCAGGTTTCCTATAGGTGCAAGCACATATAGTTAATTATCCCTCCCAATATCGAGAGAGAACTTTCAATTAAGGCTAGTCTTTCGGTCATTAAATGCATAGCGTATAGTAGCAGCATGTGAAGTTTTGATTTTTAGATTTATGAAATTCATTAGTATTAGCTTAAAGTAGATGGATGGGGGAATGATGATGCTAGATCTCTAGATCTCATGGTTTCGAAGATCATGGTCGGTCTACTTAGTCAGAGGAGGTAGTCGAGCAACACATGGGTTACATCATTATGGTGTTTATTTTTGGATTGTTCATTTCGAGAGGGGACATCATGCAGATCTGAGGGTGTACTTATTGAGGTGATCGAGTAAGACATTAAGAATAGTATACTATCTCAAAAGATAGAAGTCACTACCCTATAATGGATTTAATCACCTAATAAGGAGTCCTAAGGCATGATGGTCTTCAATATACTAGAGATTTTTTCATTACTTTACATGGATGAATAAAGTAGGGTTTATTTAAATTGGGTAATAAGTTTCCTATGGGGGCAAGCCCCTATAGTTAATTACATCTTAAGAAAAATGAATCTCTTAAAAATACTCTCGCTTAAAGTAAGTGTTTGTTATCTCCAAAGAATTTAAAGATAGGACAATCAATAAATTGATTGTATTTTGAAAATCAAGTGGGAGAGATCAAAAGGAAATAGTTATTATCGAAACCAAAGGAGATGAGTAGGGAGTGCTCATGATACTAGGAAGCATAGTGAGCACTCCAATCTATCCCATGGTTGGGCTTTACATTTTTGAACTTGAGGGGATTTATTTATTTGACTTATAATTTTATTAGAAATTTAGGACTTATAATTCTACAATATAATATTGTGAAAATTCCTAAGAGATGAGAATTTATCCCTATACCCAAGGGAAATGACAAATGACAACCTCAGATTCTAAATCTAGGGAGCTTTGGTGAGGGCCAAAGCATGACTTAAATCTAAGGCAAAAGTAGTATTTGGTTTACCTCCACAAGAGAGGATAAACCACCAGACTGCTCGACTTATAGCCGCCTGGAGTGGCAGCCATCTAACTCCTCCTATGCTTTAAATCCATGTAGGCAAGCCTTATGCTTTTGCAAGATGGCTAGGTTGTTATTATTTAAAAAAAGCTAAGTCCTTAAACCCACTCCCTAAGAGACTAGAGCATGAGGGGTATGAATAATGACTTAAGTCTAATGCAAATTTTTATCATATTTTATTTAATTTTGGACATTTTAGTTTGACACAGGCTATGAGATTTTATATGCCTAAATGCACGAGAAGTTAATTATGGGCCAAATCAAGAGAGAAAGAGGTGTTCTTCCATCATAGGCTCTAAAAGGTTAAGACCATTCTATATGGCATAGATGGAAGCCCTCTCTAATCATGAGTGAAACAAGAAGATATGCGTGTTGTTAAACATATAACATCCAGCTAAGGGATTGTTAAATATTTTATTATCTTGATTTATAGCCTAAGCTTTAGGTGAGGTTATAAGTTGTTTTAAAAGTTTAGTTATGAGTTGGATAGTGGGATAAAAAATCTATTTTTATCCTAAGAGCCTAATCACATCCATGTCATACAATAATCACCAATCATGAATAAACTATGAAAATACATGCTTTTTTCTTAATGAATAAGTTAAATAAAATATCAAATAATTTTATAAAACTATCATAAAAGAATAAAAGGCCGATGAGGTCGTACCATCGTACAACCCAAAAGAAATATGGGTAGCCGAGCCCTACCCTTATACAACCTGGATTACAAAAGAATAATTATAAGTGATGAATGCTATGGGTGGGTCTTCATTCTTCATTCTTCATTTCTTCACTTTAGTTTACTTTATTTGATTTACTCCATTTCTTTCTTCCTTTAGCTTGATTGGAATTTGGTTGCTCCAAAGGCATCATATGGTACATAAGACTTATTCTTATAACCAATGCTCATCCTAATCCCCCATAACATTCATCATAATCCCAATGCAAAATTACATTAAAAGAGAAAATAAGTCTAGCTACACCTACAAAATAGATGTTAGCTAAATACACCATACAACCTAAGTAGTTATATGAATAATTTAGATTTAGCACCTCACACATGAGTGACTAAGTCCACCTAACTTGGGTTTAGCACAAAAAAAGTATTTATATTTTTATTTAATTTCCCCTTAAGCACAACCCCCTACAGAAAGCATAATTAAGCTAATATCGGCATAACATCCAGACTACACACATGCACCCTAACATCCACCCTAAAAATAATACACCACAAAATAAGTATACACCAAACCATACACCGCCCTAACATAAAGCTAGAAATGGTGACTTAACATAATATGTGTTCATTAAAGCTTGCGTGGTTTGTCCTAACTAGGTTTTAGAGTTGTAATTTGCTAAGTGTGAGGGATTCAATTTATAAAGGGTTGATTTCTCTTTAAGTGTCTTAAGTGATTTGAAGATTTTATTTAATGTTTTTCTTTTAGTTCATATAGGCTACACTTAACATTGAAGTGTTATAAAGAGAAGAAAGAGAGGAAATCTCTCTTTCATTCTTACCTTAAATCATTTCTAAAGCAAGTTAATTAATTAATTTCCTTTAATGAATGGCTTATTATATGTTTTAATCAATCATAAGTTTAGGTTCATTCTAAATGACCCTATTCAATAAGAAAGATATCTTAAGATTAATAAGAATGAATTACTATCACATAACACATGTTCATCTATTTCTTTCCATCATGTATATCATGCATATGAATAATCCTAAGCATAATTATACATGCAAGGTAAATCTTAGCACATTTTAATGAAGAATGAAAAGAAGTATATTTAGAATCTAAATATTTCATTTTTTTTGAATTATGAATGCATGTCTTTTTGATAGAAAAGATGGTTTTTCATCCATTAGATAAATGCACATTCACATGTATAAAAGTTTTAAGTGAGTATGACACCATTATTTTTTTAGATCAGGGGCATAAGGTATAAGACCTACTTAGGGCTACTTAAAGCCTCAACCGGGATGTCTAGACTAATATACCACTTTCTTAGATACATGTAGATATATGAACAACTATAAGGATAAGAAAACCCATGCAAAAGTTGTGTTTTATTTACTTTATTTGTGATTCTTATTCATTGACCACATCATACATGCATATGTATAAGAGTTTTAAGTGAGTATGACGCCATTATTTTCTACACTAGGGCGTAAGGTACAAGACCTACTTAGGGATACTTAAAGCCTCACATCCCCAGGATGTCCAGACTAATATATCACTTTTCTCAAATATATATGAATGTACAAAAAGAACCACAAGAATAAGAAGTCATGCAAAAAAATATGTTTGATTTGATTATGTGATTTATGAATCTTATTTATTGGCCACATCACATATACACTTGTATAAGAGTTTTAGTGAGTATGGCGTCATTGTTTTCTACACTAGGGGCGTAAGGTACAAGACTACTTAGGGCTACATAAAGCCTCACATCCTTGGGATGTCCGAACTAATATACCACTTTTCTCAAATATATATGAATGTACAAAAAGAACCATAAAAATAAGAAGTCATGCAAAAAATCATATTTGATTTGGTTATGAGATTTACATAAATGATATGAAGTTCTTCCTAAGTCTTAACATGGAGATACATAGGAGTAGATTTAGACAAATGTTGTATTCTTTTCAAATGAACTATACATTTATGAATCCTATATGAATCCATGTAAGATAAAGAAAAAAAACTTCATATTACACATCTTATATTATCAACACATGCAAGCTTATGCTATTTGTAATTAACATCACTTCATTTATAATAATTGATTTATAGATGTTTGAAAATAGCATTTGATTTAGTAGTGATAATAAACACACCTATTTAATTCAAATCAACATGCAATTTGACATAAAAGATATCATTTCATTTGATTAATTTTAAAAGAAATGAATGCATGATTACATATGAGAAGCAATATTTGGCATGAGTGGAAAGAAATAAAACAACACAAGTATGTGATTTCATTCAAATCCAATTAAGTCTTAAGGATAATCATACTAAATAGAGCCACTTAAAATAAATCAAAATTTCTTTAATGTCATTTCATTTTGAATTTGATTTGATTTAGGAAATGTGAAAGAGGTTTGCTAGTTCTAATCTCATTCCCCATGTGTGAGTTAATTTTAGTTTAATGAGTAAGTAATTAAGTTAGAGTATGAATTAAATGGATTAATTAACCCTTACCTATATCACCTCAAGTTAATTAACTAAATAATAATGAGCCAACATGATATGCAACCACATGAAAAGTAAATTTGTAATGCTCCTAAGAAATGAAGGGGCCTAATGCAATTGGCTCATGATTAATAGTTAATTAAGCTTAAGGGATCTCACTTAACTACTTTATGGTTTTCTCACACATGTGAGCCAATCATAATTTCATTATCTCCTTCTTTGGGTTATTGAACACCTAAAGAGCTACCCAAGAAATTTAATTAGATAAGTTTTGGAATGATTATGATTTCAATTTAATTAATTAAGCCATTTAATTAATTAATTAGACCATTAATTAATCCAAAATTAATTGATTTCAAGTCAAGTGAAATGAACTTAGGGAAAAGAATGGAAAAGAGGTTCCAATCTCATTCCCCATGTCCATTCACTGTCTCACAATGATTAACAAGCTTAATTAATAATTTTTTTATTATTTAGCATGTTAATTAATCACATAATTAATTAAGAGAGTAATTAAGTCTAATATATGCAATTTCTCTAATTAACCAAGTAATAAATCCCAAGAAATTATGGGAGGCATGGGTCATCTTATTAATCATTCTAAAAAAGTTTGAATTAATTAATTGAATAATTAGAGAGTAATTAAGCTAATTAAGTTCTCAATAAAACTTAAATTAAGCCTTGATTATTATTCAAAACAAATTAAAATTAATTTTAATTTAATCTCCTTTGAATTACCTTTAAAATGAGTATTTATTTATATTTTGTAGAGTTTTTTATAATTAGTTATATTTTTTCAAAGTTTCAGTTGATTAAGATGATTTTCATGAAGTCTGTTAATTTATTTTAGTAAAATAAATCATTTGAATTTCAAAATTCAATATGTTTCAATTCAAAAGTGATTTTGATTTGAAATTTTAATGGTAGGTAGGTTTTAAGTTTAATTTCAATCTTTGAAACTTTCAACTTAAGCTAATTTGTTTTTTTGGTTTAATTAATGAAATTTATTTTTTTATGAAAACCCAAATTAAGCTCAAAATATCTAGTAAAATTTGAGAATTTTGGGTTTGTTGGATTCCTGGAAAGATGAATCCAACGAGCCCTTATTTATAATTTGTTGTTAAGTATTTTATTTTTTATGATTTTTTAAATTTTTAGGTGATTTAAATATTTTTTAAAATAAAAAATCCCTAATTTCCCACTTAACAGAGTCAGCACCACACGCGGCGCTGACGTGGCAATGTAGTGCCATGCAGCGCCATGTGACTAGCTGCCGCGTGCCGCATTAGCATGCGAGTTGGAAAATGCTAGGAATAGTGACAATGACTCGCGGATCAGATCTGACCGTCTGATCGCGGATCAGACGGTCCAGTTTCGATGGAGGATCGCGTGATTTGGATGTCAAAAGATGAGGGTCTGATGCGATCTGAGCTGCCCGATCCCTTTAACATGGGATCGGATGACTGATGGTCTCCGACCAGCAAAATCGTCGAGAAAATTGCATAAAAATGTGAAATGAGATCCCATTGGGCTCATTTTGATGTCGATCTTCGTCAAAAAAATTATATTTCATATTGGGATCAAATAAACTGAAAATTGTGAGATTTATATAAGGAAAATTTCTAAAATCATAAGAAATCCATTACAAAAAGCAAGAAATCCTAAGGTTGGTTATGGGTTCTTTAAAGATTACCTCATCAGGGATGATTTTTGGCAGTGGTGATCATCCGAACATGCTTTTGAGTGGGGAAGAAGCCATGAATGAGCCTAGACCTCTTGCCTTCCTTCAAAATGATTCCTCCTCCAATCGTCGCTACTTTCTTGCTGAAATCCATTATTTTTGGTATTTTCACCCTAAAATCAAGTAAAATGATTGGTGGTTTATTTGGGAGCTCTAATGGATGAAAATGAGAGTGGGCAAAAGGCTTTGTCTCTAATGTTGGTTGGATTTTGGCCAGAAATCCTTCATTTTATTTGATTTTAGCTCCAAAATGAGTGTCATTTGGCTTAGGGTGGTTGGGAATAGAAGGAAATCATCTTAGGTGGCTCATTTTGGTTAGCTAAGGCATGGAAAGTGGCTGCCATGAAGGACAAATGGGTGTCCTAGAAAGGGGAGGGGAGTCATTCATGCCAAGTATTCTAATGGGAGAGGTGAGGTGAACTCACCTCCCCATGAGTCATGGCTACGCCAACCACCTCTTGGGTCAGATGATCAGTGTCCTTAGTGCCTATGTGACTAATGGATGAGTGTTAAGTAGCCAAGGAAGAGAAATGGTCACTTGGGCATGTGTCTTTTCTCATGGGATGCCCTTGTCCCAAAGGTAAAGTGTTCATTTTATATTGAATTTAATTTGAGTAGATTTGAAATGAGTCAAAAGTGAGTTGGATGAAATTTCATGTCATTTGAAGTTCATTTGATTTAATTTGTGTCAATTTGACCCATTTGGGCCAAATTGGGTCAAAATAGATTAAGTTGACCAATTAGTCAAATTGGGTCAAACAAGGGTTGGTCAAGTTCAAATGATCATTTGGTGTATTGGTTCAATTGGTTTCAATCAATTTTTTTAATTTGGATTTAATTTGTATTTTGGCCAATTTGGGCAAGTTGACCAATTTGACCCGATTGACCAAATTGGCTTGAATCTTGGCTTGGTTTGAGTTTGGTTGATTATTTGGAATATATTATAGGCTTTGGTTAAGTTCAATTTTGGTTTGATTGGATTTTAGGTTGATTTGACCCTTAAGGTCAATTTGGGCTAAGTTGGGCTAGGTTGACCAATTGGTCAAATTGTCCTCAATTAAGAGTTTGGTCATGTTCAATCGTTGATTATGGGTTGGTTTTAATTATTGGTTTTAATCAATTTGGTATATGATGGGTTTTGGCTAGTTTGGGTTTCATTTGGGCTAAATATTGACTTGATCAAAGGCTAGGTCTGACTTGGTTTGACCCAATCCATGATAATTGATTAACCTAAGATGATCAACAATCATGACATGAAGTTTGGATTAGCTTAGTTCAATCCAATTTGGGTTGGATTGGAACTTGGGTTAAAAAGATATTTTAGGTCACTTTAGGTCAAGTGGGCCTAAATGGGTCAATTGACTTGATTCAAGTTTAGTTATGTTGATAAATGGGTTTGAGATAGAAATATAAATCTAATTACAAGTGATTTGGATCCATATGGATTTTGGTTCATATGACAATTTCAAGTCAAAAAGGGCTAACTTGGGTTTGATTTGGGTTAGCTTGGATTTGATTTGAGAATGATAGTTTATGTATATATTTGAGTCAATGATTGTAGAAATGATTGAATTATGAAGAAATCCATGAGTTTTGAATTGATTTGGGTAACATTTAGCCAAGTTCAAGAATTTGGCTAAAAGGGTTAAAATTGGGAATTTGAATAGATTTGGGTCTCAATCATTTGATAGTTTGGAATTGATTTATGATTTGAAAATTTAATTGGAGGTTGAATTTGATAATTGAAAAAAATCAATTGGATTGAGGTTGATTTGAATTTGGTTAAGGCTAAGTCCATGAGATAAAATCAAAGGGCTTATGAAGAGATTTGGAGTTTGAATTTAATCATGGGTTTCAATCATTTGATGGTTGGATTTGATTTTGGAATTTGGATTTGAATTCGAGATTTGATTTGGGAGAAGGAAGAAAGGATTTGGGTTTAGGCTACAGGGTAGGCAAGTCCTCCTAAATCCCTAAGGCACAATATATTCATATGGATGACTCTTCTAAATCTCTATGGTTATGTTAAGTGTTCACCTAATTACTAGAAGTGTCTTAAGACTAAGAAACTCTTAGTGTATATAAGAGTCCTAGATTTATGGTGAGAAAGTTGAGAGCTCACTCCAAAAGTGAGATCAAAAGTCATCCAAGAAATCCTTGATAGACATGAAGTGGCGTTTATCTAAGGAGATAGGTTTGAGTCTACCATAGTTGACAGAGGACTATTTGCCCTATCAAGTGTAACCTATGATTCACATCTCAAGGGGGAGAGCCATTGGAGAGTATGTGGGCTATAGTCGTGATCGTAATATAATGGTGCCATTTGGTGGCAGCCACCCGATCAGAGGACTCTGGTCGTAACTGCATCATATGTGGAGCTTATTGGCCAAACCTCACAGATAGAGGACACGGAGCAATGTCCTTACTGGCATGAGATTGATTGAGAGTGAACATAGTAGAACACTTGATTTGATTTTGGCTCCTTTATGAGCTAGAGTTTTCTTAATTTCTCACCTCACAATATAATTTACGGAATACAAGTTGAATTTTAGCTTTAAATTCTTTCTAGAATGAATTTCATTTAAGCATCAAACACTTAATGACATATTAGAATTTGCATTTGGATTGATATTTGATTTTGATTAATTCAATTTGAGCTTGCAAGCACATATTGATGGTAAGTATCTCTCTGGTTGAAATCTCCATTTAACACATCCATCATAGGGATGTATGTTATTTCAGATCTCTGACTTTATTAGTTTAATAATAGAGGATCAAATCTACTGTTATATGACAAAATTAGCTTCTTAATTATTTTAAATTTTTATAATAATTAGATTTTTAAGTTTTGTTAACCTGGACCCGGTCCTAAGACCAAACTGGGAAGTAACCCGCGCAGCATCCTCGGACATTAAGTTTAAGCATTCAGCATAATGTCAGGGACCATACGGGTATTTAGTAATTTAGTAATTTAGGTAATTTTTATTTCTGAATTATGAGATTGATATCATATTTTCATTTAATTCCAACTTAGCCTGCTCAACCTTTTTAGACATTAGGATATGCACCTTAAATCTCTATGTCCGAGCACATGCAGGTATTTATAGCTTAGATAATTTTATTTGATTAATGAAATTATTAATTTTGGAAATCATAATTAGAATGAAAATCTTTAATTTTTGGATTGAAAGAAGCTCCATAATTCATGGAGAATTTAATTTAGCATCGCCTTCTGTCCGCTTGTATGAAGAATTGCAGATCCGGTGGCATGTGATTTACCATTCTGATTCTATTTACCATTATGATTCTATTTAATCATATAAAAAATATGTCCATCATTTATACTTCATGCGTCATTGTTAAAATTTCATCCTTCAATGATAATTAACTTATTCATATTAATGGGCTTTTTAGCTCATCGTAAACCTTATTTAAATTAGATGTGTTTTTTTTTATTTACTCAATATATTATGTAGTGCAACTTGAGTAACTATTGAAAGAGTTTGTATATACTCATTGAAAACTAGTTAATTACATTGTAAATCCTTTTATGAATTTCATTTGAATACCATTAATTTTGGAGATAAGCATTTAGATATGTCATCATTCTCATGTGCTTTAAATCTAACTTCAAATACAATATTCAAATGATCCTTTTAAAGGCCACATTCATAATTGTTCATGTGTTGCCTAATTGAACTTATGCTTGTAATAAAGCTACCAAATTTTATACTCCTCAATTTATAAATGGACCATTAGATTTGTCATCAATCGTTTGTTATTTTATATTTAATTGAGGTCCTTACTTCATTTGACATCAAATATGATTTGTTCACATATAAAGACTTCAAATCCAACATGAATTTATCCTTAACTCCACATCAAGCTTTCATTTATTTAATAGCTAGACTTCAAATTTATTATAAGACTTTTGCAAGTTTGGTATTAGCCTCCCCAAGTTTCAATCAAAACTTATTTAATTTTTAGGAATTTGAAAGAAAGAGAACTCACTTTACTGTGGAATTTACATTTGTTATTTTGCTTCAATTTAATCCATATAGAATTGCAGTTAAAGTTTGTGAGTTTAGCATTATTCATCAAACCCCGTCATTGCATTTAATTAGTAAGTTTAAATAAGGATATGTCCCATATTGACTCTTTCCAT
This sequence comes from Cymbidium sinense, assembly GCA_021442155.1. Taxonomy (NCBI): domain Eukaryota; kingdom Viridiplantae; phylum Streptophyta; class Magnoliopsida; order Asparagales; family Orchidaceae; genus Cymbidium; species Cymbidium sinense. The sequence continues at coordinate 2,467,665 of CM038216.1, forward strand.
CTCTATAAATGAAGCTAAAGGGAGGATTTTTTTTATTCCATTTTCTTGAGTAAATGTTTAGAGATCTTTAAGGAGAGGAAGAGGAATTTTAGCCCAAAACTTGGGTGGCCTTTCAACTTGTGTAAACTTTTCATAAGCATTCTTCCTTTTCTTCTTTTTTTGGTTTAGTGTTTATTTTTACATTTGTTATGTATTTTTTATTTAATTTGAGTTTAGATGGTTTTTGCTTAAATTTATTTAAGTCTCAAAAATTTGGTGAAATTTTGGTAGCATTTCAATAGTATTTCGACGCCATCCCCGTGTAGGGGGCTACATTAGAACTATTTTGGCTTACCCGTCACACCCTAATGAGCTTGATAGTTGGTGTTTTGAAGCACCTCGATTGAATTTAAATCTCATTACACTCTGATGAGCATAATAAGGTCTTCAGTCACCTGCATAAAAGCAAATATATATGCAAATATTATTCTCCCTTTTTTTAAATCCAAAATTCAGTCAAAATTTCGATAGCATTTCGGCATAGGGGTGTCACATCTAACAGTTTTAGCTTACTGATGCTATATAAGAAAGCGGTCTTATATGACACCACATCTCTTTTGTACCCACTACACCATATTGGGCATTAGCAAGGTCTTGAAACATGCAAAAAAGAATTACAAGAATATATACATATTTTTTTTCACACATTTTCAAATATTAAATTTTTTTAACGGTAATGTAGTGACAATATATTTCACTATTTTCTCTTTTCTTCTCTTTTCTTCTTTTCTTCTCCTTTTCTTTTTTGTTCTTATGAACCCAAAAGAGAGAGAGAGAGAGAGAGAGAGAGAGAGAGAGAGAGAGAGAGAGAGAGAGTGGCGTGAAGGACTTTTTTCTCCTTTTTTATTACTGTGAATCCGAAAGAGAGAGAAAGAGAGAGAGAGAGAGAATGGTGAGAGATTTTTTCCTTTTTTTGTTGTGAACCCGAAAGAGATAGAGAGAGAGAGAGAGAGAGAGAGAGAGAGAGAGAGAAGAAAGAGAGAGAGAGAGAGAGAGAGAGCATGGGGTTTTTTTTCCTTTTTTGTATCTTGTATTTCCTTTTATCCTAGCTTCATGTCTTGATGGATTTGATGGAGTAAAGTCTTGGATTGTCTTGAAGAGTTTTCAGGTGATACAAATTTACCTATTGCCCTAACTTTATGCTTTCGTGGGCTTATAGAAGGATATCTGCTAGTGATCTAGCCCTCATAGCTTGTGATGGGTCAATGGCGAAGAATCATTAGTCTTATGGTTTGCGTGTAACAAACATATTGATGACATGACTCCCTTAGTCAGCCTTTAGCTTTGTACAAACATTGGGATGACTTCTTTGGACCTTTGTTTTTTGCTTGGTTGGACTTACTAAAGAAGAATTTCCTTTGATCTTTATTTTCTTTAATAGAATTCTTGAAGGAGTTGACATTTCTCAATTGATATTGATACCAAACTCGGCTTAGTGCCTTCTTGAGTGAAGATCTTTTTGTTGGATTTTAAAAAAATGACATTATGACTATTAGGGATGGTCTCCCAGTCTGGGCCACTTAAGCTCATCAAGTTGGAGAAATTTGGAGATTTGGATGCTCTTGTCTTTGAACAAATAAAGATGGAGGATCTCTTATTGTGGCCTTTGTGGTGTATTGGGTAAGTAGACTTGTCAACGACTTGGCCATATTTAAGCATATTGAGTCCAACCTTATGCACCCACCCAAGCCCTTGATTTGATGTATGAATGGAAGATGTGTTTCCAACTTGATTGTTGTAATTTGCAGACATAAAAAATTCTCTTTTTGGTTGGTAAGACTTTGAGACTTGTGAATTTTTAATACATAATTTGAATACGTATATAGGATCTCGGCCTTAGGCGCGATGTCAACCCAAATACAAAAGGAGGTCTCCTATCTTACAAGGAAAAACCTAACATTTTACTATAAAATTTAACAAAAATTTCTCTTATTTGATAGGGGATGTTTGCTTATATTTCAGAAATACATTCTTGTGTCACAAGAGATTTTCTATGCAACATTTATACATGTAATAATAGTGAGGATAATTAGTCTTCTCAGCACCATGATCAATTCTCCTTCTTGAAAAGCTCGATGACGTACTATATGATCACATACTTTGGATGTCCTCGTTCGATAGACTTCTAAATTTTGTTGAGCTTAGAGCCTAGCTTTGTCAAGCACATCAAGCTCTTCTATCCGTAGACGGGCATTCTAATCTTAAGTAAAATCATGTTGAATTGCTACTCGGAGTGAAGGTAGTTCAACTTCAAGTGGTAGAACTATTTCGGCCCTAAATACTAGTGCAGAAGAAGTAGATTTTGTAAAACTATAGTCCAGATATCACGTCACTATCTTTTTTAAGGTAATTTCACTTCGAGGATTTAGCCTCCAAATTTATTTATCTTTTGTCGGTCCTTTTGACGGTGGATTCTTGGACATGTGGTCAAGTGTCATGTCTCGATGCTCACTGTGTGGGACTCGAATTGGTTGACATTTTGTCAGGGTTATGGGAGGGCGTCTCTTTAGCCTCCATGATGATAGGACCTTCATATTTTCTTTTTATCAGTCATTTCTCCTTAGCAACTTTAAGGACCCAATACACTCTTGCATACACAGTTTTGAGTTCCTTTATTGGAGAAGCTTAAACTTAATATTGTCGGGTCCAGAAGGACTGTTTGATTTGACCAGTAGAGCTGTTCTACTTTACCCATCTTAGGTTGTCAAATATGTTATGGGTTGGAACACTCATTTTTGGTTTCACAGTTAGTTGTATAATTTTTTGCTTGAACAATAGCTGTTGAGCACGCACTTCAACATTTGTCTTTCTTCGTTGTCTCTAGGTTTCTAGATGAAAAAGCTTTGCATTGCTACTTCTTCTCGAGGCTTCAGCCTCCATATATATTTTCCTTTTTGTTGGGACCTTTCAGCGATGAATTCCTGGACATACGGTCCTGGTGTCATGCCCCGATGCTCACTGTACAGGAATTCCTTAGGATGATCTTGAACATTACCCATCGAGAATAGCCTTTTTATTGAAGCTTTCTCATTTTCTCTAATAATTAGGCATTGATACTTTTTCTTCATAAGATCCTTCTCCTTGACAACTTTCAGCACCATGTGCACTCTAGAGGATAGAGTCTCTGATGCCTCCTTTGTGGGGTTATAGCTCGGTGTCGTTGCCCTTAGAACGATTGCTTGATATAACCAGTAGAGCTATTTCTTTTCACCCACTTGAGATTTTCAAACTTGTCGAATGGGAACACTCGCTTCTTAGTATCAAGTATGGTCGTATGGTTGGTGATTCACATAACAACTACTAAGCTCACACTTCAACATTTTTTCTCCTTTGCCTTTTACTTATTTTTTTCTCCAGAAGAGGAGGCTTCAGCATTATGCCATCTTAGTGCAAAAGGTTCAATTGGCAGAGTGGTCGCACTCACAGGCATGTTTGAAACTTTCTGCCAGTGACGGTTCTTTTCATGACTAACGCTTCAGAATGACCCAATTCTTCGAATACAAGGTTTTCTCTTGAGGAACCTCGATAACAATAGCAACCATTCTAGCCGTTCTCCTCCCATGCACAAGTTGATGTATACATTATGCATGTGCTTCAGGTAGAGGATTATTTACAGCAGTGATAGTTGGAAAGTTTACATTACCAAATTGGATGGTAGCTTCAGCATCTCCAGTATTAATTACAACATTAGCCAAACGGATATTGGCTCCATGATCTAGTTGGAAGATGAACAATGTATTTTGAAGATCCATCATTATAGAGAACAAGAAGATTAGTCATAATGAGATGATTAATTTAACTTTAATTTCAATGAAAATTGATTTCAAATTTTAATTTTTATCATGTTCCACTGCTACTATAGCTCAAATTCAACTCGCCAAAGATGAAAAGAGAAACCTATCCCCAACTGAGTCACCAAAAATCTATGAGCTCCAAAAATTTATCACCCCTCTCATTGAAGAGAGTATAATTTGATGTCAGTGAAATTTTTAGAAGGTAGATGAGATAGTAGATAAGACACTACCAATATATTTCACCCTCATTTTATGAGAACTTTAGATCTAGTTTCAGGTTTCCCATAGACGCAAGCACCTATAATTAATTACCCCTCTCAATACAGAGAGAGAACTTTTGATTAAGGCTAGTCATTAGATCTTGAATGTGTAGCTTATAGAGCAACACGTGGAGTTTAAAATTTAAGATTATGAAATTCATTATTTTAACTTAAAGTGGATGGTTAGGGGGATGATGATGTGCCCGATCTAGATCCCATGGTTATGTCATCCGAGGCTATCGTGGTCCATAGTCTACTTAGTCAGAGGAGGTAGTCAACCCAACCTGACTGAAGGGTCGTTATCAGCAACACATGTGTTGCATCATTCAAGAAATCATTGTAGACCTAAGGTGGTGTTTATTTAAGGAGACAAGCTTAAGTCTACCATAGCTAACAGAGGATTTTTGGCCTATAAATATACTCAATGATTCATAACTCAAAGGGCAGAGCCATTGGGGAGCATACAGGCTATAGTCGTGATCGTAATATAATGGTGTTATTTGGTGGCAACCACCCGATCAAAGGACTCTGGTCGTAACTGCATCATATGTGGAGCCTATTGGCCAAATCATGTAGTCAAAGGACACGAGCCACATCCTTACTAGCATGAGATTGATTGAGAGTGAATATAGTAAACACTTGATTTGACTTTGGCTCCTTTGTGAGCTAGAGTTTTCTTAATTTGTCACATTTAACAAATAGTTGCGGAAGGTGAATTGAATAGAGTTTGCTTTAAGTATTTAAGGATTAAATTTTATTTAAGCATTTAACACTTAATGATTTATATAATTTTATATTTATATCGATACTTGATTTTGATTAATTCAATTTTTACTTGTAAGCATATTTTGATGATAAGTATCCCCTCGGTTGAAATATTCATTCAACACAGGCATCATTAGGGTGCATGAGTTTGCTTGATCATTTAATTTATTATTTTAGACCCTATTAACTCTATTAGTTTAATAATAAATAATAAGATCTACTATCATATGACAGAATTAGCTTCTCAGATATCTCAATAATTTAAAATTCTTATAATAATTGGATTTTTAGGTTCTGTTAACCCATACCCGGTCCCAAGACCAAACCGAGAAGCAACCCATGCAGCATCCCCAAACACTAAGTTTAAGCATTAACGTTGTGACAGGGCCTATGCAGGTATTTGATAATTCAAATAATTTTATGTTTAAATTATAAGATTAATTTTATATTTTTATTTAATTTTAACTTAGCATCAGCCTTTTCAGACATTAAAATTTGCACTTTAAATCTCTATCTCCGAGCACATGCATGTATTTATAGTTTATAATTTCATCTAATTAATGAAATTATTGATTTTTGAAAATCATAATTAGAATGAAATTTCTTAATTTTTGATATAAGAAAGTCCTATAATTTTTGTAGAATTTAATTTAGTATCGCCTTATGTTTGCTTGTATGAAGAATTGTAGATCGAGTGGCGAATTTGTTTAAAATTTTGAATGGTGCCTTATGCCTGCTTGTACTTTAATATTGCGGGTTCAATGGCATAGATTTTAATCTTTATATATAAATAAAAGTAAATTGATTACTTAACTCATGCACATTAATAGACTTTTAAATCTTTATTAATCATCATTAGCTCTTGTTCTTTCCTATGTGAGCTAACATATCTCTTTCAAGTAAGCTAGAGTGAATTCAAACACATGCTTTTTCTTTTGATATGTAATGTGATGCTCCCCAATTATTTCTTGAAAAGCTATTCAATTTTTTGCACATTTTTTATAAGCATGGTTCGAATTGCATTTGTATTTGATTGTTAACTTTCAAGCTTATTATAATTGTCTTGTGATTTGATTATAAATCCAACTAGATTTTCTCTTAGATTGTTTAAAGTGACATATTGTAAGAATTATATTCATAGTTATTGACTATGTATCAAATTCTTTTGTGTCTGTGGTGAAAATATTTTTTCAATCCTTCATTTAATCTCTTCAGAGAGAAAAGAAATAAATGAAGAACCAAAAAAAATTTCTTCTAACAACACTTCTTGTGTTGGACACCATGTAGATCTAGATATTTTTATTAGGGTGATAGGGTTTGACATTGAGAAAAGGTGTACTATCTCGAAAGATATAAGTCACCACCCTACAATGGACCCAATCACCTGAATAAGGACTCCTAAGGACTATGAGTCTTTGGAATATAGGTGAAAATACATCACAGAAGGAATTCCTTAAGAATACTCTTGATTAAGGTAAATGATCGTTGTCTCCAAAGATTTTGAAAGGTAGGACAATCAATCGATTGGTTTACTTTTAGAAAATCAATTGGGATCGATTAAGAGGAGGGAGCTCTTATCGAAGCCAAATGAAGATGAGTGGGGGATGCTTAGCATACTGGGAAGCCTAGTAAGCATCCCAAACTATCCTATAGTTGGGCTTTATGTTTTTGAAATTGAATTGATTTATTTATTTGAGTTGAATTTTTGTTAGAAATCTAGGGCTTACAATTCCTTGGCACAAGATCATGAAAATGCTTAAGAGGTAAGGATTTATGCTTGTAGCCTGCAAAGGGGAGAAGTAACTTCTGAACCAAAATCTAGGGAGCTTTGGCGAGGGCCAAAAGCACGACCTAAATCTAAGGCGAAAAATTGGTATTTGATTTACTTCCACAAGAGAGGATAAATCATCCTACTGTTAAGCTTACAATTGCCTGGGGGTGGCTGCCAACTAACTCATCATACAATTTTAAATACATGTAGGCAAGTCATATGCTTTTACAAGATAGCTAGGATGTTATTTATTTAGAAAGAAACTAAGCCCTTAAACACACTCCCTAAGAGACTAGATCACGTAGGACATAATTTAATGACTTAAATCTAATGCATATTTTATTACATTATATTTTCATTTTGGACAATAAATTTGACACATGCTTTAGGATTCATATGCCTAATGCATGAGAAATTAGATTATGAGCCAAAATCAGCAAGATAAGGAGGTGTGTTTCCACTATGGCTCTCAAAGGTCAAGCTAAGTTCTCTGGCAAAGGTGGAAGCCCTCCAATCAAGAGTGAAATAATATGTTTTTTATGCATGATGTGAGAAATAAAATACAACATCCATCTAAGGGGTTACTAATTCTTTTATCTTGATTTATAACCTAGGCTTTAGATGAGGTTATGAATTATTTATATTTAGTTTGAATTGATTAGTTGGATAGAAAGTTTATTTTCCTAAGAGCCTAATCGTCAACTAGGCCATACATCAAAGCAAGGAAGAAACTAGGAAAAGATGCTATCTTAATGCCCAAGCTAAACAAACATCAATCAATTTATAAAGCTAGTGTAAAAGAATAAGAGACCATTTGTGGTCGGGCTCCACCGCACAAACCCGAAAATAAATTGGGTAGTCGAGCTCTACCCTTAAACAACCCGGATTACAAATGAATTTATTACAATTAAGAAGGAATTCACTGTTATGGGGGTCTTCATTCTTCATTTCTTCTTTCTTCTTTCTTCTTTTTTCTTTTGGTTGGTTGGGATGTGGTTGCTCTAAAGACTTCACATGGTACATAAGACATAGTCTTATAATCAATGTTCATCCTAATCTCCCATAACAATCATTCCAAAATCCTAATTACAAAATTACATGAAAATGAGAAAATGAAATATAACTAAAAATTGCAAAATAGAGATTAGCCAAACAAACCATACAATCCCAAGCATGTACATATATAAATTGGACTTAGCACCCCACACATGGGTAACCAAGTCCACCAAGCCTATTTTGGATTATGCTTAGGAGTATAAGCTCCTGAACAAATAAAAGCATTTATATATTTTTATTACAGTATTCCTTAAGCATAATCCTTTGTAGAAGACAATGGTTAGATCAAGATCACCCTACCATTCAGTCTACACACATACACCCTAACATCCAGACTTAAATATCACATCATAAAATAAAAGCAAACATCAAACCATGCACCGCCCTAACCTAAAGCTAGAAATGGTGACTTAGCCTAATGTGTGTGCTATTTATGGTTTGTTTGGTATGCTTAGCTAGGCTTTAAGGTTGAAGTTTTCTATGTATGAAAATGTTCAATTTAGAGGGTGATTCATTTAAGTGATTTAGTTGATTTGGTTAATTTTATTTTGTGATTTGATTAGGTTTGAATGAACTTACAATTAATTACTAAGTGTTGTAAAGAGAAAAAAAAAAGAGAAGAGAACTTCTCTTTCCTCCATACCTTAAGTAATTTCTAAGGTAGATTCATTAAAGATTTTTATTTAGTGAATATTTTATTATGTGTTTAATTAATCCTAAGTTTATATTTTTTCTAAACAAACCTATTCAGAAAGAAAGACATTTTAAGATTAAGTAGAGTGAATTACTATCACAAAACACATATCACTTTATTTCTTTCTGAACATGTGTAACATGCATATGGATGAATCCTAAGCATATCTATACATGCAAATAGAAGTGTTTAACACACCTTAATGTTGAATGCTAAGAGAGTTTGTTTAAGAAATTTGGATGTTTTTATGATGCATAATTTTGTTAAGTAGAAAAGAGGGATTCTTTTATCTATTTTTCATATGCACATTTGCAAGTATAAAATACATAAGTGAGTGCAGTATTGTTAGCACCAAGGGTGTAAGGTACAAGACCTACTTAGGGCTACTTAAAGTCTCGCAACCCCGGGGTTGTCTAGACTAATATACCACTTTTCTTAAATACATGTGCATGTACAAAAAGAAATGCATGGAAATAGAATCATGCAAAGGTTTATGTTTATTTGTTTGATTTTTTTATGTAATTTACATATGCAAGTGTGAATATCCTTCTTAAGTGACAACATATGAATGAATAGGAATGGATTTAAGCAAGTGTTGTGTTCTTTTCAAATGAACTATACACTTTGCAAAATCTTATTCAAAACTATGCCAAAAGAGAAGAGAAGGAAAGTCACACAATGCATACATTATATTATATTCACATGCAAGCCTATAAATAATTATAAGTAGCATACTTTTCAGTTGTGATGTTTGATTTATAAGTTTTAAAGAAATAATTTTGGATTTATTAGTCATAATAGCCATTCATATTCTTACTTTAACCAAAACATATAATTTGACATAAAAAAATATTTCATTTTTAATTTGATTTTTAAAATGCGTGAATGCATGATTTTCATATGACATACACATTTAGCATGCTAGAAAAGAAATAAAGTGATGAAAATATGTAAATTCATTCACCCTATTTAATTCATAAAGACAATCTTATGGAATAAAATTATTTAAAGTAAATCAAATTATTTTAAGGAAATTTTGTTTTGTTTTGAGTTTGATTTTAGATTTAGGAAATGTATGAAAGTTTGCTAGTCCTAACCCATCTCCCACATGTGTATGTTATTTTAGTTTAATTTTTAGAACCATTAAGTGAGTTTTATGCTTTGCTTAGGTTAAGGTGTACATTAAGTTCATTAATTGCCCATTACCTACATCTCTTTAACATATTTAACCAAATAATTATGAGCCAATGTATGACATAAAATCACAAAAAATTTATATCAGCAATGCACCTAAGAAAGAAATGGGCTTAATGCATTTAGCTCACAATTAATGATTAATTAAGTTAAAGAGTTTAATTTAAGTACTTTCATAACCTTTCCCACACATATGGGTTAGGTATGATTTCCTTAAGCTACTTAGGTTATTGAACACCTAAGTATCTACCCAAGAAGAAATTTTTTAAGTTATGGAATGTTTTGATTTTAAAAATTTTGACTAATTAAGCCATTTAATTAAGTGATTAAACCATTGTTGACCTCATTTCTAGGATGAACCCTCAACCCCTCCATCTTAGGCATAGGATTCCTCTTAGACTTTAATAGTTCTTAGTCCTAAGACACATCTAGTGATTAGGTGGACACTCAACCTAGCCCTAGAAGACTTATAAGAGTTATCCATAGGAATATGTCATGCCTTAAGAGTGTCAGGAAACTTGTCTACCTTTAGCTTGAACCATTCCTCACTTTCCTTCCTTCAAGTAAAACTCCAAATCAATCTTAATTGATTTTCTCCAAACTCAAATCAACTCCATATGATTGAAATCAATGATTGAACCCCATGATCAAAATTCATCAAAATTCCTAAGTCCAAATTTTCCTAAGTCCTGTAAGTATTCCTTCATGGTCTACACCAAATCAAATCTTTGAGATTTTCTCATGATTCATTTATATTCTCATTTATATTCACATATATAAATTAAATATAAATTCAATCCATTCAAACTAAACTAAAAATTCTAAATCAATTCACCAAATTTTTCTATGTCCATTAAGTTTCCATTCATGGACTTAGCCTAAATCATGATCAAATCAATTCAAACTCATGGAATTTTCCCATAACTCATTTATATTCTCATTTATATTCACATACACAAATGAAATATAAATATAAATCAATCAAACCAAATTCAAAAATTCAAACTCCAAACTCCAAAATTTTAATTCCTTTAAATCCTTCTTAATGGACTTAGCCCAAATCATGATCAAATCATTTCAAATCCTTGAAATTTTTTCATGATCCATTTATATTCACATATATAAATGAAATATAAATTCAAACAATGAAAACCAATTTCAAAATCAAACTCAAATCCATTCAAAATCCAACATAAGCCTTTCAAGTCAAAATCTTGAACCTAGCCAAATCAACTTAAAATCAAGCTAAAATCTTGATTTTCCTTCGTGATTCAATCAACCCTACAATCATGAATTCAAATATAAACACAAACTCCAATCACTAAATCAAAATCCAATTTAAAAATCAAACCCTTAATCCTCTCATATTTTTCCTTTGAATATGAAATTTTCAAATGGATCAAAACCAATTTGACTTCAAACCACTTGCAAATGGATTTATATTTTAATCATAAGTCCATATACAAGTTCAATCAAGCTCAAATCAAGCTTTGACCAAGCCAGTTGACCCACTTAGGCTCACTTGACCCAAATTGACCTAAAGTACCCTTATGAGCCAAATTCTAATCCTAACCAAATTGGATTGAATCAAACTCACATATGCCTCTCATCATGATCAAAAATCACAATGGGATGATCAATCAACCAAATTGAGTCAAACCAAGTCAAACCTAACTTAGCCCAAAATGAAACCTAACATTGCCAAATTCCACCATAGGCCAAATTGATTGAAACCATTTATCTAAGTTCATTCATGACCTATGTTTGAACTTGACCAAGCCAACATTTGAGCCTAACCTAGCCCAATTGGTCACTTGACCCAAGTTGACCCAACTTGACCTAAAAAGTCAAAATGTGTCAAAACTTGATTTAAGCTAAATTGATTCAAACCAATGGGTCAAGTTCATTTCAAATCACTTATTTAATGACCAAAGCCTCAATTGGCAAACTAGACCCAACATAGCCTAATTGACCTTAGACCCAACTTGACCTAAAGGGGTCATGTGGAGCCAAAATAGAACATAACCAAAATTGATTGGAAACAAAGATACCAATCCACTTCATATGACTAACCAAACCTAAACTTACCCATAACCTAGCCCAAATAGGTCAAATGGGTCAAATAGGTCAACTTGACCCATTTGACCTAAATGAAGTCATATGAGCCAAATTCAAAACTAAACCAAATTGAACCAAACTACATCCACCAAAACATTTCAAATGGTCATATGAACTTGACCTAATGCTTGGTTTGACCTAATTTGACCAATTGGTCAACTTGACCCAAGTTGGCCCATTTTGACCTAAATAGGTCAACATGAGCCAAACCCTATCAAATGAATTATAAATCTCATGAAACTTGGCTAAACCTAGTTTCTCCACATACCCAACATATCTAAATTGAAAATTCAGCAAAATGACCATTCTACCCTAGGCCATAGAATAAATTTTGGCCTAATCCATGGGTAATTTGGTCATGCTCTCTTCATATCCACTTGATATCATCCTAATACCACAAGGGGACCTAATGAAGAGTGGTGCACCCAACTCAATGGGTTTGGGTTAGCCCAAATGGACCCAAGGTCAAACTTGACCCCATGGGCCAAATTGGCTCATTCCAAATCCCTTCTCCACCCAATTTGATTCACATGGGAGGTTGGCAATCCACTCAAGGCCTCAAACCGACCATGTGAAAAGAGCTAATAGCCTAAACAAACTCTCCATTATGGTCAATTGGATCAAAATGATAAAGGAGGTGTCGGCCGTCCGATTGTCATGGGGAGATATACTCCCCCTAATTCATTTCAAAATCATGATTCCCTCACTCGATTAAAGCATAGAGAGTGTTAAGAAAAATCATAAAGCTCTCACAAGTCTTCAAGGAGGATTTGAAATTGCTTCTTCTTAGTTTTATCCATTGAAAAAATAGGGGAGTTCTTTGAATCTTAAACTTTCTCCACACTCAAATTTGCTTTGATTCCTCTTGCACACTTCCTCTAAGGATTAATTCAACTACACCTAAGCATCCATTTGAGTTCCCACAGTAAGGAGAGCTTCAATTGGATCAAAGCTGCAAGGGATATCAGGTGGTGTTGGTCCATAGAGCAATCGACTCAACCCCAAGGCCTAAAAATTTCAACAGGCTTTGTCTCCACTAGATGAAGCTACCTCATCAATCTCAAGCTCCGGTGATCACCTCCGATGAGGTATGGAATTTTTTGACCACCTAGCATAGGAGGTCTTGGTCTTTTGTGAAAGGAATTTTCAAGTCATGCAAAATCCATTGTTGGATGTGTTCCTTATTGGCTTTAGATGGTGTGGGTAAAGTCTTCTTCCAATTTGAGCTCAATCAACTTCTACCCTAGATCATGGATGACCTCTATTGATCCTAGAGGAAGAACTGGGGAGATCTTAGCCATCCATCCGTGCATTTTGGATGGATGAACAAGATTATTCCACATTATAGAATTAATAATCCTTTTATAAATCATGGGAGGATCCCTGGTCGTCCGACCTTTGATCGAATGGTAGGGATCAAAGCACGTCCCACCGCTAGGCTGCCATTTGAATGGGACGTTTAAGTGACCTTCAATAAAATTTAGAAAAATATGAGGTAAAATCCTATGGAAAGATAATTCAACCTATAATATTTTAAAAATAATTTCAATAGATTTTGAATTATCCTTTTCTGATTTTGGGTTTTATTGGAAATTATATTTTGTAATTATCTCTTAATTAAATATCTGATTAATCCCAAACTTCTTGGATATGTTTTAGGGGATGACCTATGGCTCCTTTAATTTTCTTGAGATTTATTGAAGGCTTAATTAGGGGAATTACAAATGTGATTCCTAATTACCCTCTTTATGTAATTAAGGATAATTAGGGTTTAGATTAGTGTTTTAATCCATTATTAGAGTTGATTAAGGTCAGATCCAATAAATAAGAGGCTTAGAGAATAATTTTGGATATTTTCTCCTAAGCTATTCCCTAAATCCCCTTTTCTTTCCTTAATCTTCTCTTAATTTAGGGTTAATTCACTAATTATCCCCTTAATTAATTTCTAAAAATTGTAAAAATATTCAGAACTTAATTAATCTACTTTGGGTAGATGCTTAGGTGTTTAAGATCCTAAGTTCAATTAAGGAAATTAAAACCCAATTCATATGTGTGAAAGGGCGTTTTGAAATTACTTAAGTTAAACCCCTTAGCTTAATTAACTATTAATTGTGAGCCAAATTACATTAGGCCCTTTTCTTCCTCAGTGCATTACAAGTTTAAATTCCTTGTGAGTTTTTATGTCATCTCATTGGCTCATAATTACTTGGTTAACTATGCTAAGGTGGTGTAGGTAAGGGTTAATTAACTTTCTTAATTCATACCTTAACCTAATTAATACATAAAAATGAATCTAATTATCTAACAATTAAACAAAAATATCAAACGTATGTGAGAATGGGTTAGGAACATAAAACTCAACTCACCTTTTCAAATTTAAATCAAACTTAAAACTAAACAAAAATCACATTGAATACACTTTGATTTATTTTAAACTTTCTTATTCCATAAGAATGTCTTTAGGATTTAATTAAAGTGAGTGTGTTTACATGCTTTCATTGCTTTGATTCTTTTCCCAACACAATAAATTTGTATGTCATGTGGTTTCATACATTCATATTTTTCAAAATTTAAATTTAAAAGTAAAATTGTTTACTTTATGTCAAATTTACATGTGTTGGCTAAAGTAGATATATGCTATTATCACTACTAAACTCAAATTATTTTTGAAACATATAAATCAATTATCAAATCTGAAAGTGTGCTACTTATATTTTAATTATAAGGTTGCATGTGAAAGAATATAAGGATGTGCTTAGTATATATTTCCTTTCTATCTTATGTTAGTATAATTTTGAATAGGAGTTGGTAAGATGTATGGTTCATTTGAAAAGGACCTAACACTTACCTAGTTCTATATCCTATTCATTTCTATGCTATCAATTAAGAAGGGTTACCTATGCTTGTACACATAAATGGCATAAATAAAATGAATCAACTAATACAATTTTTGCATTCTTTCCTTCCAATTTATTTCTTTTATACATATGTTTGCATTTAAGGAAAGTGGTATATTAGTCTGGACAACCCCGAGATTGTGAGGCTTTAAGTAGCCCTAAGTAGGTCTTGTACCTTACACCTCTAATAAACAATGGTGTTGTGCTCACTTATGTCTTTCTTACTTTCATGCATGTATGTGAAAAATTGGATAAAGAAACCCTTTCTACTTAAGAAAAATAATGCATGGTAAACTTCCAAGTTTATTTAAATGGATTATCATAAAGTGTGTTAAATATTCTCATTTGTATGTATAGATATGCTTAGGACTCATTCATATGCATGCTATACATGTTGGAAAAGAAATGAAATAATGTGTGTTTTGTGAATTTATTTTATTTTACTTAATCTTATAATGCCTTTCTTTTTGAATGGGTTTGTTTAGAGTTCATCTAAACTTATAATTAATTAATAGATTTAATCAAAATATTTATTAAACAAAACTAAAATGTGAATCTACTTTAGAAGTTACTTAGGTTAAGGAAGGAAAGAGATGTTCTCTTCTATTTCCCTCTCTTTATAACATAGTAATTAATTGTAGGATTCATTTGGACCTAATCAGAACATGAAATAAAATTAATCCTAAAATAATTAAACAACTTAAATGAAACCCTCCTCTAAGTTGAACATATTTTTCACACTTAGAAAATTTCAACCTAAAGCCATAGCTAAGCATACCACATAAACCTTCAAAGCACTCACATTAGCCTAAGTCACCTCTTCTAGTTTTAAGTTAGGGCGGTACATGGTTTGATATTTTGTTTTATTTTATGATATATATTTTAGACTAAATGTTAGGATGTATGCTCATAGAATGAATGGTAGGACACTCTTAGTCTAACCATTATTTTCTGCAGGAGATTATGCTTAAGGGGCGCTATCATAAATAAAAATATAAATGCTTTTTTTGCAAGTGCTTTATACCCCTAAGCATAATCCAATAGGCCAGGTGGACTTAGTCACCCATGTGTAGGTTGATAAGTACAATATATATGCTTGGGATTTGTGTGATTTATTTTAGCAAATCTCTGTTTTGCAGGTGTTAGTTAGATTTCCATTCTTTTCCTTTTCTTGTAAATTTATGCAATTAGAATTTTGGAATGATTATTATGGGGATTAGGATGAGCATTGGTCATAAGATCCTATCTTATGCACCATGTGAGGCCTTGGAGCATCTACCTTTCAACCATCCAAAAGAAGGAACCAAGGAAGGAAGAAGAAAAGAAGAAAAGAAGAAAAGAAGAAAGAAGAAATGAAGCTTGAAGACCCCCATAATAATAAATTCCTTGCTTAATTGTATTTAATTCATTTATAATCTGGGTCATATAAGATTAGAGCTCGGCTACCCAATTTGTTATTTTTGGGTTTGTGCAGTGGTGCCCGACCACAATGGCCTTTTATTCTTTTCGCGATCATCTTTATAAATTGATTGATGATTTATTTAGCTTTTGAATTAAGTGGCATATTTTTTCTCATTTCTTTCTTGCTTTATGTATGGCCTGGATGTGGATTAGGCTCTTTAGGAAAAATAAATCTTTTACCAAACTTAACAACTCAAAATTAAAATAAAGAACTCATAACCTCACCTAAAGCTTAGATTTAACTTCAAGATAAAAGAATTAACAACCCCTTAGCTGGATAAGTATTTATTTTACAATATCAAGCAAAAATGCTTCTTATTTCACTCTTGATTGGAGGGCTTCCACCTTTGCAAAAGAAACTTGGCTTGACCTTTGAGAGGCATGGTGGAAACACACCTCCTCCCTCCTCGCTGATTTTGGCAAATAACTTTATTTCTCATGCATTAGGCATATGAATCCTATTATCCTGAGTCAAAATAATTGTCCAAAAATAAAAATAAAATAAAATTTGAATAGCATCAGATTTAGGTCATTTGAAGCATGCCCTTACATGATCTAGTTTTTTTAGGGAGTGAGTTTAAGGACTTAGTCTCTTTCTAAATAAATAACGGCCTAGCTATCTTGCATAAGCATAATGACTTGCCTACATGCATTTAAAATTGTGGGAGGAGTTAGTTTGCGGCCACCCCTAGGCGGTCGTAAGTCCAAGCTGTCGGGTGACTTGTTCTTTCTTATGGAGGCAAACAAATTATCCATTTTCACCTTAGATTTAGGTTGTGCTTTCGGCCTCACCAAAGCTCCCTAGATTTAGGTTCTGAGATTGCTTCTCTCCATTTGTGAGCCATAAGCATAATTCCTCACCTCTTAGGTGTTTCTTAATCTTGTATTAAGGAATCATAAGTCCTAAATTTCTAATAAAAATTTAACTCAAACAAACTAAATCAATTTCAAAAATGTAAAGCCCAACCTTAAGTTAGTTTGAGATGCTTGCTAGGTTTCATAGCATCGTGGGCATCCCCTACTTATCTTCTATTTTAGCTTTGATAATAACTCCCTCTCTTTGATCAATCCCATTGATATTCTAAAAAGAACCAATCGATTGATAATCCTTTCCTATTGAAATCTTTAAAGACAACCATCATTTACCTTAATCGAGAGTTTTCTTAAGGAATCCTCATTCCTTAGGATGTAATTAACTATGGGGTCTTGCCCCTGTAGGGAACTTAATGAACCCAATTTAAAATAAACCCTGCTTTACTTTTTCATGTAAAGTAGGGGAAGAATCTCTTGTACATATGCAGACCCATCATCTTTAGGAGTCCTTATTGAGGTGATTAGGTCCATTAAAGGGTAGTGACTTCTATCTCCAGAGATAGTACACTATTCCTTAATGACGTGCCCGATCACCTAAATAGTACATCTATGGATCTGCGTGGCATCCTAAAAGATGAATTTCTATATGCTTGCCTCTTCATTTCTCTCCAACAAATTTGAAAGGTGACTCTTATAGAGATTTTCACCACAAATTTTTCTGGCGACTCTACTCGGGATGGTTCCTCTCTCCATCTTTGGTAAATGATCATTGTCTTTGAGTATTGATAATGGTTTGTACTTTGGTACAAATCCGAGACTATCCTTCCTTTTGTTGGCATTAGCTTATTTCATTCTTAAGTTGTGTTAGCCAACATTTTTAGGTTTTAGGACCTCACCTCGTGTTGGTCTTAAAACCCCTATTGGGTTCTTTAATAAGTAAAAGTAAAAAAGGATTTAAATAAAAGAAAACATTTAAAGTCTTCCTCCTTATCATTTTTATGATAAGGAAAGGTTCATCCCAAAGTAATAAAGACAAAATAAATTCTCCATAAGACCTTTGCTTTTGAAAAATGTGCTTAATAAAATATTTTTCCACAAAATTTTATCACCCTCATTTAACAATTCTCATAATTGTTATATGTAGGAATTTTCAAAAATAAAACAAATTAAATTTTCCAAAAGCATAAATGAACATCTTCTTTCAATTTATTTTGATGAAGATTTCATTTTCAAAATAAAATGAACAATCATCTTCTCAAAAATCACAATCAAAAATAAAGTTTTATTTAAAAAAAGCATATATGAATTTTTCCATTCAATATATTCACACCTATTGAATGGAAGTTTCATTTTCAAATAAATCTAAATTTTCCAAAATCACAAATTAACATTTCTTTCAATTCAATTTGATGAAGATTTCCTTTACAAAATAAAATAAACAATCATCCTTTTCAAAAATCACAATCAAAATCAATTAGAAAATTTTCAAAAAGTGCACATGAACCTTTCCATTCAATACACTCATACATATTGAATGGAAGTTTCATTTTCAAATAAAATTAAATTTTTCAAAAAAAAAAAAACACATATTTACATCTTCATTTAATATACTCAAATTTATTAAATTAAGATTTCATTTCCAACTAAAAAAATAACATCATTTGGAAATACCACTTAAACATATCCCACATATGATTAAGTTGGAATTCCCCTCTTTGAAAAAGCAATAATCACACAAAAAACAAAATTTTACATTTTAAAAATAAGATTGATTCCCTTTCCTACATACCCAAATTTGTTGAATTGGAGTCCTCTTTTCAAAAATTAAAACTTAAACAATCATACTTTCAAAATTCTAAACACATTTGGAACTTCATTTAACATACCCAAATTTGTTAAGTGAAGTCTCCAAATTTAAAATTCAAAATTTTCAAATACATTTTGGAACCTCATTTAGCATACTCAAATTTGCTAAGTGAAGTTTCCAAGATTGAAAATCAAACTTTTTAAAACATATTTTGGAACTTCATTTAACATACCCAAATTTATTAAGTGAAGTCTCCAATTTCAAAATCCAAAATTTTCAAAAACACATTTGGAACTTCATTTAACATACTCAAATTTGCTAAGTGAAGTCTCCAAGCTCAAAAATAAAAAAAAATTTAAAAATACATTTGGAACTTCATTTAACATACTTAAATTTGCTAAGTGAAGTCTCCAAACTCAAAAGTCAAAGATTTTCAAACACCTTTTGGAACCTCATTTAGGGCCTATTTGGGACCACTGTTTACCCACAAGTTTTACTGCGGCTCTCCTGGATTTGGTTTCCCTTCGGTCGAAATTTAGATTTTGAGCCATACGCCAAGTCGACTTGATCTCCTTCCATGACCCATGAGCCCTAAATTACCCTCCGCTCAAATGCCGCAAGTAATCTGGAATCTCTACCATGAAGAGCTCTTCATCCTCTCCCTCGTATACTCCTCGAAGCCCTAATGTTTCCATCCATCCGATGTCACAATGAGGGGAACATTTACATCAAGCTTGGATACTTCGTTTGTGGCGATGTTGAAATTTTCTTTCACATTGAGAGTTTGGAATTTATTGTTTTGAAGAAAATTTCTTACTTTGTTTCTAAAACATCTATGCAGTTTTTAATTGTTGCTTCTCCTCGGATACTCTGGGAGATAAAGAGTACAAGGATTACTTAAGAGGTATAGTTTCCTAGCTCCAAGATTACTTTCCAAATGCCTCATTCATGGTATGCAACTTTAGGGAAGGGGATAAGAAGGGCAGCGGGTCATATTGGCCTCCTAAGGATAAGCCCTTGATGTTGGAATGCATCATTCTTAGGGCTGTTCCACAATTTGATGTTAAGGGAGGTTGCAAACCTCTTGCCCGTGTTTATGGTCAAGACCCTCTAACTCTTACCAATAGGAGCTCAAAGATTCTTTTTTCAACTCCGAAGTCCAAAAAAATTTTCTCCATTATAGACAAGTTTTGCTTGTTCTTGGTGGATATATGGGTTATTTGGCTAAGTGTATTTAGAATTCAAGTGTGTTTAAATTTAGGGTAAAGTAAGTTCATTGCATTTGAAATGCTTAGAGTTGTTTGAGTAGTTGTAAAATAAATTCAAGAAACTATTTTGATTTATTTATAAGCAAGATAAATTCTAAATACTTGGAAATGCTTAGAGTTGTTTGAGTAGTTGTAAAATAAATTCAAGAAACTATTTTGATTTATTTGTAAGCAAGATAAATTCTAAATACTTGGATGCAAGGAGCTAGGACATGGCGATGCCATCTTTCTTGGTAAGGTCGATGATACTTGTTGTGGTTGAAGATGACATGGGGTGGTTTGGAATGGGACCACTAGTTAACACTTTTTCCTAATGTCTCTTCTCTCCTTGAAACTATTCAAGTTTCCATTGCCCCTTTCTACTTTCTCCCTATTCATTCAACTACAAGATTTCCAAGCAAGGTGGACCTCATGAGGAAGGGAGATGGATGGATGAGCTGAAGGTCAATAGAATGACTCTATGAAACTAAGGGCTCGGTTAGAGAGATAAAATAAAATTATATATTTGCATTTATGTATATCCTTATTAGCTCTATTTGGCTATTGTATCTACTTTAATTTATTACCACTGCATTACATGTGTTGAGAAAAAAATATGATATGTAATGTCTATATTTATATCTTTTAATTTACTACATTATTCAAATGAACTTTCAATTCAACTTTGATATAATTTTGAACCTTGAATCTCTTCATTCAGTTTCATGTCAGACATGTAAGAAATAGAATCAAATATTTTATTCCATTTTATTTAAATTTATTCAGCTCATATAGCCACAGGGATATTTCAGTCATTTACAAATAATGTAGCACGCCAGATTCGAATAGACTTTCAAAAGAATCACTTTTCAACAAATCCGCCACCAGCCTTCTTCTAGCCTTTACAACCGCTTCAAAAGCTACCCCAAACGGGCCCTTAGTATACCAAATTTGCTAAGTGAGGTCCTCCAAAGTCAAAATCAAAATTCTTAAACACCTTTGGAACTTCTTTCCTTAGCATACCAAATTTGCTAAGGAGAAGTTTCCATTTTCAAAAACAAAACAAATCAAAAATTTTGAACACATTATTTAGAATTTAATTTAGCATACTCAACTTTGCTAAGTAAAATTTTGATTTCACAAAACTAAGTGGACTTCATCCTTAGCATACCAAATTTTCTAAAGTTAAGTCTCCACGTTCAAAACAAATCAAAACAAAAATGAAACACTTAGGATTTCCTTAGCATACCTAAATTTGATAAGGATCATACTTTTTCAAAAATTCAAAACATCAAAACACAAATAAAACACCTTAGGATTCCCTTAGCATACATATATTTTCTAAGGATCCTACCTTTTCAAAAAAATCAAATCATCAAAATAAAAATGAAACACTTAGGATTTCCTTAGCATACCTAAATTTTTCAAGGATCCTACTTTTTCAAAAAAAAAATCAAAACATCAAAACACAAATGAAACACCTTAGGATTCCCTTAGCATACCTAAATTTGCTAAGGATCCTACATTTTCAAAAGATCAAAACATCAAAAAAAATATAAAAAATGAAACACTTAAGATTTTCTTAGCATACTTAAATTTGCTAAGAATCTTATTTTCAAAAATCAAACAAAACACACTTGGGTTCTTCACTTAGCATACATAAATTTGCTAAGTGGAAATTCTAAATTTCTAAAATCAAAATAAAAATTCACAAAAAGAAACAATCACTTTCTCAAACACTTCACTTAGCATATCCAAATTTGCTAAGTGAAATTCCACAATCAATTTGACCCTTACTTTAACATACTCAAATGTGTTAAAGGAAAGGGTCCTCATATCAAAATAATATATAAAATTCAAATAAACATGAACCTATAGAACCATCCTTCTCAAAAATTTTGAATCCATATTTCAACATACCTAAATTTGTTGAAGTAGGACTCATATTCAAAATTCCTCTTTCAGTCAATCTTCTCAAATCCATTTGAACCCCACTTAACACTTCCAAGTTGTTGGATGTGGGTTCAAATTTTCAAATTCAAATTTAAAAAAATCTATAAAGATAGAAATCGATACAAACTCATTTCTCATTGACCTTCTTACGCGACAGAGGCTCAGCTTTCAATCTTCTACAGTTAGTCTGAAATGGTCGGTTCACAAAAGTTCATTTTTAGCTTCCCCCTTGGTATGGATCTGGCTTTTGATCAAGCCAACTTTCCCCGACTGGACCATATGCATCTGATTCACTTTGGTAGGGGATTCGAGGGAGCCAAGATTATTTATGAGGGCACTCCCCTCACTACAGTTAGTAGGACCATGGTGACCGGGTAGAAGCCAGTCATCAGGATTGACTTACCCTCTGAATCTGATGTCTCCTCATTGAAGAGGAAAGCGATGTCAGTCCCACAGGCTTCAGTTATAGTAATACCAATTGTACCAGCCCAGATTGCATTACACCCTAGAGTTTCTCAGGCTGCCCTAGTGAGGGCTAGCACCATCTCATCTGTACCCTCCAAGGGTAAGGCTCCCTTGGTCTCAAGATTTGCCTCCCCTACATTTGAGTATGGGTCTAGCTAGCACTCCTCCCATCCTACTCGGACATAGCGTAGGAATAAGAACTGCATGATCAAGCAGTACCATGCCAGGATCACGAGGGAGATGGAGGCCCATTCATGCCGAGGAGTTCCTCGTTGTTACTTTACCACTGGTTACAACAAACCAGTTTCATCCTCTCTCTGGGTCAGACTGGGAGGATATTAGGAGGATCCGCTCATGATCTCTTCCAATGGTGCAATATCTTCCACAATTACTGTGAGCGTGGAGGTCGACATGCGGATCTGCCTTACCAAGTAGGCATAGCTTATGGATGCTAAGAGTCCGGAACTCAGTTTGATCTTCGAACCATCATCCCCCGTAGCATGGGGAAGCATATCGACCAGGGGAGGGCCCGAGAGGCCCATACAACAGATATGACTAGTAAGGAGAGGTGGAGGTTCAGCCGTTAGTCAGCAACATCCATTTTTATTGATTTTGCAGCTCGGTACACTACCTGTGCCGCCATACTGACAGTATCATTCTTACTGGGACTAGTCACCACAAGAGGGCAATTCATGTGCATAGAGAGTCAGTGGTGTCTCCACCCCACCGCTTTACCCCTCGTCTACCATCATCAGTTCAGGTTACAACATCTCTTGTTCCATCAAAGGCCATGAAGGCCATATCAGGGGAGAAGCGCACCCCCATTGGTGATCCGGCTATGTCCGAGGGATCCTACCCCTTCTACACCGCCTATTGTGGTAGGGCCGAGCTCTCCTGCTCGACCTTTTGCCCTAGTGGTGGTGCGGAAGGAGTGGCAACCCTGAAGCATCGTGGTCATCCCTTCACCAACTCCGCCAGTATAGTAGGATGTCGAAATGGTGACAGTCATTTCAGATATTACAGGTGATAGTCCAACTATACCAGTGATAGTGGAACATCCTAGGATTGTTACTCCTATCATAGCCAATGGCAGTCAAGAGTGTCATTCATCCAGTGAGTACAGTCCACATAAGATTGACTCTCCAGTGATAGGTGAGGTCTGATGCCTCTTAGTACATGATAGTGATCACACTGGTCAGTCTAGATTATTTGTACATGCTCAGATGGATCATTCTTTAGATGTGATAGTGGCACATTATTTAAAAAAAGGAGATCTTGGGGGGTATGACTAGTTAGATGAAGAGAAAGTCAGCTTCAATCCTAATGAAAATGACTTATTGGGAGACTCAGCTGGAGTTTGCATGGTTGACACTAGAGGATCTCTTCTCAGGAAACAACAAGCCATGGAAGGTGATGAGGTTGATCAAGAAGACACCGCAGCATCAGCCCAGCACCTCCAACATCAGTTGAGGAAGAAGGATGAGCAGATTTATAGGATGGCACGACAGTTAGAGGACTTGTTAGTAGTAATTTTAGTGCTTCAGAAATAAGCCCCTTTAGTTCATCTTACTATAGTCGACATCAGTCAGCCTGAGTTAGTGCATGTCTTTGACCCAGCCAAGACTCTACCTCCCATTGAGCAAGATAACACTAGCTTGTATAGGAAGGTAGTGGAAAGTACCTCCATACAAGAAAAAGACATAAAATCCATGATTGAGCAGTAAGTGAAGGAAGCTTTGGCTCAATCCCAGGGAGGATCATCTGTTCCAAAGGGTAGACCCTACCCAGAGGAATTTGATGCTATCCAATATCCCAAAGGTTTTGTGCCTCCTTCCTTCAAAAGCTTTGATGATAGTGGAAACCCAAGGCAGCACATTGCACATTTCAGGGATAGTTGTTGCAATGCAGGTGGTAGTGACCCTTTATTTTTTGCCTTTTCATTAGTAGCCTAGTGGGTATTGCTTTCGATTGGTATACTGAACTACCCAATGGTTCAGTAAAGACATTTACTAAGTTAGAGCAACTCTTCATCAAGAGATTTGCTAGAGCTCAACAAAGGGTTACTGTATGTGACTCATTGTAGCATAACAACACCTCGGTGAGTCCCTTATTGATTATATTCTATGATGGCATAAGCTAAGTATGAAGTGTGAACCACAGCTGTCTAAGAAGCATGCCATTGAGATTCTCTTAAAGAATATCCATGGCCCGGTCGCCTTCATGTTTAAGGGTTTCACTATCAAGATATTTGAGAAGCTAATCAATAAAGTGGCTAGTGTACAGGGAGAGGCCAAACAATTGTTTTTTCAAGATTAGTTGCCTCAAGGTAAGCGGGTCTATGAGAAGAAGCCGAGTAGTAGCTGACAAGGAGAAGCAGCTAGAGATCCCGAGACCATGACCTCAGCACCTCCACCTCCTTTACCAAGGAAGCTATCGGCCTCCATCGCATCCTCCACCCCAAGATAGCCACCTGCACCACCAAGAAGTGGCATGCATACCGCTAGTCATGATCCACTTACTCTTTTAGATAAGTTAAACAAACCTTATTTTTTTTAAGAAAGAGGTAATCAGGAAATTCTTTAAGAATCTCTTAAAGAAACCTGATTTTTAGCTACCCGAGCCTAGGAGAGCGAATTAAGTAAGCAAAAGTCTTGATTTAAACTTTTGCCCTTACCACCGTATGCTAGACCACATTTTGGAGGATTGTTTTACATTCAAGGACTGGCTTGAACATAGTTTCAAGATCGGTGTTATAGTTATCCCAAAGGAATACCTTGTGGAACAACTTTTAGTTCCATTAGGGTAATCCTTGGGATACATGTGATCCTACCAAAACTAAAGAATGTTGAGATATTTATCTATCCAAAACCTCTAAGAAGATCATCTAGAAGATCAAGAAGCTTTCTTGTAGGTGTCTAAGTCAGCTCAAACCTCCAACATCAAGGAAGGTTCGTAAGTTGCCCAACTCTAAGAAAGTGGAGCTCAAGAAGAAGCAGCAAGCAGATGTGTCGCCTTAGCCCCTTTAGCACGCCATGTGTCCGCCTCCACCTAGCTATGGATTTCACATCGATGACTTCTTCCATTTCAGCTAGCTCTTCTATTTCTTCTACTAGTATAAGTTTTGTATCAATAGATAAGGGCACCAAATCCCTTACTCCACTCACTTAACTTCTACTTTGTACCTCCCCAAGAAATTGAGTTAGCTTAGGAGACCTTGGAGAGACTTGGGAATGCTTCCTCTGGCTTCCTTAGCTTCAATCAAATGTAAGAGAATGAAACCGAAATAAAATTAGGGGGAGTATATCTCCCTCTAGGAGAATTGGATGGTCAAGCTTCCCTTTGCCATATTGATCAAATTGATGAGGCTAATTGAGTTTGTTAGGTCATTTGAGGTGGCATGTAATTCAATTTGGCTAGAGGAGTGGAGTGGTGAAGCTCCCATATGCTCAAGAGAGTGAAGGAGGGATCCCATGTGCTCAATTTTCAAGTGAGTGGTCGGTTCTGACCTTGGGTTGGGTTTTGCTAACCTAATGGGTCATGTGCATCATGATCATTAGTATCCATTTGGTCCACTAAGTGGTTGCCAAGTGTTCATGAAAAGGATATGACCAAATTCCAGGTGGAATTGGCCATAGGTTACCCCTTGACCTAGGGGTAAAATGGTCATTTGAATTTAATTCTACTTTAGGCAGATTTAGAATAGTTTGAAATTAGGTTGGTCCAAATTTTAAGGAATTTGGTGTTGATTTGATGTCATTTGGCTCATGTAGAACCATATAGATCAAAATGGGTCAACTTGGGTTAAGTTGACCAATTGGTCAAATTGGGTCAAACCAAGAGTTGGGTCAAGTTCATATGATTATTTGAAATATGTTGGTATCATTGGTTTGGTTCAATTTGATTTATATTTGGATTTGATTCATTTGATTTCATTTAGGTCAAATGGGTCAAGTTGACCAATTTGACCTATTTGGGTTAGGTCATGGGTTAGTTTTGGTTTTATTGATCATTTGAAATGATTTGGTATCTTTATTTTCAATCAATTTTGGTTTGATTTGATTTTGACTCAATTTGACCTTTTAGGTCAAGTTGGATTCATGGTCAATTGTGCTAGGTTGGGTCTAGTTGTCCAATTGAGGCTTTGGCCAAGTTCAACAACTGATTTGGAATGATCTTGATCCATTGGTTTCAATCAATTTAGCTTAGATCAAATTTTGACATATTTTGACTTTTTAAGGTCAAGTTGGGCCAACTTGGGTCAATTGGCCAATTGGGCTAGTGAGGTATTTATTTTTGAGATGTGGGACACCGCACAGATCTTAGGGGGTATTTATTGAAGTGATCGGGTATGACATTAAGGAATGATGTACTATCTCAAAAGATAGAAATCACCATCCTATAATGGATCTAATCACCTAATAAGGACTCCTAAGGCATGATGGGTTTTTGAATGTACTAGAGATTTTTTCCCTACTTTACATGAGAAAGTAAAGTAGGGTTTATTTTAAGCCGGGTTCGTTAAGTTCTCTATGGAGGTAAGCTTCCATAGTTAATTACATCCTAAGAAATGGTAATTTTTAAGAATATTGTCGATTAAAGTAGACAATCATGATCTCCAAAGATTTTAGGGTTAAGACTATCAAAGGATTGACTATGTTGGAAAATCAAATGAGATAGATCAAAAGGAGAGACTTATTTTAGAAGCCAACGGAATAAAATAGGAAATGCTCATGATACTAGGAAGCCTTATGAGCATTCCAATCTAACCTATAATTGGGTTTTATATATATGAAATTGAAGAGATTTATTTGTTTGAGTTGAAATTTTATTAGAATACTAGGATTTATAATCCCACAACAAAAGATTATGAACATGCCTAAGAGGTGAGGATTTATGCTTGTATTCTGAAGGAAACAACGACATCGGATCCTAAGTTAGGGAGCTTTGGTGAGGGCTGAAGCACGACTTAAATCTATAGCAAAAATGAGTATATGTTTACCTCCACAAGAGAGAGTAAATCACCCGACTGATGAACTTATTACTGCATGGAGTGGTAGCTAGCTAACTCCTCCTACGCTTTAAATCCATTTGGCCAAGTCCTATGTATTGCAAGATGGCTAAGCTATTGTTTATTTAGAAAGGAGACTAAGTCCTTAAACTCACTCCCTAAGAGACTATAACATGAGTGGTATGAATTCATGACTTAATCTAATGCAAATTTTATCAAATTTATTTGATCCTTTTGGACTCTTTATTTTGACACAAGCTATGAGATTTTGTATGCCTAAATGCATGAGAACTTGATTATGGACCAAATTAATAGAGAAAGGGGTGTCCATCCATCAAAGGCTCTCACAGGTTAAGCATTTATTCTATGGCATAGATGGAAGCCCCCTCTTAACAAGAGTGAAAGAATATGACATGCATGATGTTATACATTCATTCATCCAGCTAAGGGGTTGCTAAAAATTTTATTATCTTGATTTAATTCCTAGATTTTATGTGAGGTTATGAGTTATTTTAAAATTATAGTTATGAGTTATTAGTGAGATAAAAAAATTTAATTTTATCCTAAGAGCTTACTGCATCCAGGCCACACATTCAAACATCAATCATAAATAAATTATGAAAAACATGTTGTTCTAGTTCGCAATCTAAACACAACATCAAACAATTTTATAGACTTTCATAAAAGAATAAAAGGCCACTGTGGTTGGATTCCTCCGTACACCCCGAAAAGAGAAAAAAAAAGATGGGTAGCCGAGCTTTACCATTATACAACCTAGATTACAAAAAAAAAATAATACATGCTATGGGGGTCTTCTTTTCTTCTTTTCTTCTTTCTATTCCTTTTGATTTGATTTGCTCGAAAGGCATCACAAGGCACCCCAGGGACTAAGCCTTCTGGCCACTGCTCATCCTAATCCCCAATAGCACTAATTCTAATTTCTAATACAAAATTAAATTAAAAATAGGAAAAGTAAATCCAGCTACACATATAAAATAAATGTTAGTTGAACACACCATACAACCCAAGCAGTTATATAAATAATTTGGACTTAACACCCCACACATGGGTAACTAAGCCCACCTATCCTAACATGAGTTATTCTTAAGGGCTAAGCAACCTATACAACAAACGCATCTATATTTTTATTACAGCGACCCCTTAAGCAAAACCCCCTACAGAAAATATGATTAAGCTAATATCGGCCTTACATCCAGTCTACGAAACATACACCCCAACATCTATTCTAAAATATTACATCATAAAATAAAACACAACATCATACATATAACGCCTTAACTTAGCACAGAAGTGGTGACTTAGTATTCTAATGTGCATGCTTAAGGCTTGTGTAAAAGACTTTACAGTTTCTTCACTTAAGTTTCAATTTGGAGTTTGAATTTGTTTAAATTTTACCTTTGGGTGATTTTAATTTAAATGGTTTAATAATTTATTTTTTTATTTTTTATTTCACTTTCATTTAGTTAAAATGATGTTTAGGTTTTCAAGAATGAAGAGTAGGATGAATTCCATTTGTAGACAAAACCCACCCTATTCTACATCCTAACTCCTAAAGAGTCTAACTAAGGTCGTTAAATATCTTAATTTGCCCATTTGAATTTGTGTAATTGATTTGATTTGATTTGATTTAAATTTTAGAATTTGAGTTTGTTTAATCTTCATGCATTTGATTGATTACTTTTGGATTAGAAGTTTTGGTTTAATTAAATCTTGATAATTCAATATCCTTAATATCTAATGAAGTTTACGTTCATTTAATTCCATGTATTTTTGATTGATTGATTTTAGATTATATGTTCTTGTTTAATTAAATCTTGATAATTTAATATCCTTTTAAATTAATATTTTATTATTTTTCTTTGATTATGGTTATGTGATTTAATTTTATGTGTATCATAGTTCATTTATTTGTAGTTTGATTAGATTAGATTAATTGGGATTTTATTTTGATTTTTAATTGAGTTTGATTCTTTGTAATTAGGATTTTATTTTTAATCTCATCCATTTGTCATGTTTGTCAAAGTTTGGTTTGTATTTTGATTTCATACATTGGATAGTTAATTAGTTTATCTTATTTAAGTAGGTTGAATGAGAATTGATTTGATTACATATTAAATTGATGAGAGTCTTTCTTTAATTGATTTAATTTGATTTGATTAGCTTTATTGATCTATGGGTTTGCTAGGTTCAATGTGAATATTAGTTTAATTAAGAAGTGTGTTTAGGTTAATTATAAAGATTTGTTTAGTTTTTAATTTGAATTTTGATTAATGATGTAATTAATGACTTAATAATTTAGGTTTAATTAAGGTTTTGATTAGTATTTAATTGCATTTATGTTTGATTAAGTTTAAGTTTAATATGATTAATTTGATTGACTTAATTAGCATATTTAAGATCTGTGATCAAATTAATAAGTAGATTAATTAAGTGTTTGATTTGAATTTGATTTTAAAAGTTAATTTGGTTCATTATGATGATGGATTAATTCATTAAGTTTGCATTAATTAGGTGTTTATTCAATTGGGTTAGCTTAAGGGTAGTTAGTTTAATTAAGAAATGTGTTTAAGTTAATTATTAAATTATATGAAGATTTATTTAATCTTTAATTTTGTTTTATATTTATTTAGATTAATGATGTAATTAATGACTTAATTATTTATGTTTAATTTATGGTTTTATTAATATTTAATTGCATTTATGTTTGATTAAGCTTAGGTTTAATATGATTAATTTGATTAACTTAATTAGTTTACTTGAGGGGTGTGATTAATTATTAAATTTAATTAGGGGTTTGATTTAAGCTTAATTTAAGAATCAGCTTTAATGTAATTTATTTTAATTAATTTTATTCATTAAGATGATGGATTAATTCATTAAGTTTGTATTAATAAGATGTTTGGTTAATTAAGTTTGATTACGGGTAATTAAATTTTTAAATCATTAGATTAACTAAAAGTTTGTTTAATTAGAGATTAATGACTTATTTTCTCACATGTGAGTGATTTGATTTAGTTAAGTATTTTACTTAAGTTTGATTTGATTAAAGGATTATTGTTATTTCCATTATTATTATTAAGTGAATTAATTGTTTTTTTCATTTCAATTAAGTTTGATTATTTATAATTAGAGTTTTATTTGATTTGATTCAATTATTATGTTTGTTTAATTTCATTAACATGTTTGATTTAGTTATTAGGTTGAAATATTTAATGCTTAATTAATTATCTTATTCCAAATAGATGTGATTTAATCATATGTTAATTAAGTTTACTTTAACTTTATTTGGTTTAATTTGATTGATATCAAATGATTATGTCGAATTGGTTTGTTAATTGATTTGATTTTTAGTTTATTTAATGATTAATTAATATTTAATTTGTTTTAATTTGTTAAGTAGTCTCAAATAATTAAGATTCAATATTTGGTGTTGGTTTAACAAGATTAGTTTGATTTTACATTAAAGTTTTATTGATTTATTTAATTATGAGTTCAATTTAAAACTCTAGTCATTTAATTGAATTTCATTAACTCAATTAGGTTCAATTATGTTTAAATTCAATTTCATTTAGTGATATATGATACTTTTCTGACTTAAGGTTTGATTACCAATCATTTGGGTATTACATCATTTTTGATTTTGATTTGGTATTTAAATTATTTTTAGATTATGTTTTAATTAATTCCTTAATTGATTAAACTTTAATCTTAAGTGTTTGTTTGTGGTTCATTAGGATTCAAAAAATCACATTATTTTTTTAAGAGTCTTAGATAACAACTAAAGTGATTTAAACCATTTTGAAGATTTTTGTAAATTTCTGAATTTTTTATTTGATTCATTTTATTTGAAATGGATAATCTGAACTATAAAATTTAATTTCTCCCAATCCAGAAGTTCTTTTCACTTGATATTTTTATGGTAAGTGTGTTTTAACGTTAATTTCAATCCTTAAGAATTTTAACTCAATCCGACTTATATTTTTTAGTAAGTAATGAAAAATTATTTTTACTAAAACCTAAATTAAGCTCAAAACATTTTGGGTTTGTTGGATTTCGCTCTAAAAGAAGAATCCAATGAGCCTTTGTTTGTAGTTTTTTCTAAGTTATTTATTTTTTATGAATTTTTGAAGTTTCGTGATTTAAATAATTTTTAAACTCAGAAAATCTAATTTTTTTCACTTAGCATAGTCAGCATCGCGTGGCGCTAACATGGCAATGCGGCATCAAGTGGAGATGCGCGATTGGACACACGGTGCTGCGTCAGCATTTGAGCAGGAAAATCGCGCATGCGATTGTCGCGACGGCGGTTTGATCGGCGTTGATCGCCGTCGGAACTATCGGTCGGTCGCATGATCTTGGCCGCAAGATC
Organism: Cymbidium sinense; assembly: GCA_021442155.1. NCBI lineage: Eukaryota > Viridiplantae > Streptophyta > Magnoliopsida > Asparagales > Orchidaceae > Cymbidium > Cymbidium sinense. The sequence goes on from CM038216.1 coordinate 2,499,397, forward strand.
ACACAATTGGCGCATGATTTGAGCCGTCCGATCAGCGAACCCGCGGGGATCGGATGATCGAATAGTCGACATTACGAAGTCACGGATCATCACGATCAGCGTCGTGATCCAAAGCCGTCGATCCCATGAACGCAGATCAACTATTAGCTATTCGACCATTGTGAACTGTAATACTGAGGGTATTTTGGGAAAAATGAGAAATTCATGATGATAACTTGTCCAAATAAACTCATTTTTGTGTTGATTCACACCAAAAAACTTCTATTTTCTAATTGGAATAATATAAAATATAAAATGAATGATTATCTAGGATAAATTCTAAAAAGCGCACAAATAGTCACCACAAATAAAGGATCCTAAGGTCGGCTATGATTTGGCAAAATTAACCTCACTGGGGATGGTTTTCTATAGTGGTAAAGATCCGAGCGAGCTCCTAGATGCAAGAGAAAGCTTTGGAATGAGTGTAGCCTTTGCTTTCACTTCAGATTAATGTCTTTTTTCGGTGCTTGCCGTTTCCTCGCTGGAATCCACCCGGTTTTGATGTTTTTGGCTCAAGAGAGGTGGGGAAGTGGTGGCTGGTTGCTTTGGAGAGCTCTTGGGGTCTGAATAGTGATAGGAGGGAGAGAAATAAAGTCTCATTTCTCCTTCCTTTAATAGTGGTAAAAAATTCACCCTTTTTTTGAATTTTTTTGCTCCAAAGTGTTGTCATTTTTCTTGGGGTGGTTGGGATGGATGATAGATTGATTAAGAACTTCAGATTTTTGTTCCAAAGTCCTCACATGCTGCCATATGATCAGCTCTATTAAATGCAAATATTAGGGATGAGTTAAATGCATGTGATGGGGAGAATTAAATGAGGTTAGGTGGAATCCTATGTGGGGGAGGATCCATGAGGGATTTAATTGGGTTGGGTTAATTTTGGGCTGATCCCAAATAGGTTTGCGATGGTTTGATTAGCCCTCAATGGGTCATGGCTTGGTTTTAAGGGATTTGGCTGAATTTGGGTCATATAGGTCATATTAGGTCATATCGGGTTAGGTTGACCAATTGGTCAAATTGGGTCAAACCAAAGCTTAGGTTAAGTTCAAATGATAATTTGAAGAGTTTTGGTATGATTAATTTGATTTAATTTGGCTTAGAATTGATTTTGGCTCATTTGGAATCAAATGGGTCAAATGGTTAAATTGACCAATTTGACCAAAATTGGATAAATTGGCTTGGGTTATGGGTTGATTCATGTTCATTTGGATAATTGAAGATGAATGTGGTCTTTGCTTTGAATCAATTTGGATTTAATTTGCATTTTTGGCTAATTTGACTCTTTAGGTCAATTTGGGCTAGGTTGAGTCAAGTTGACAAATTGATCAAATTATACTCAATTATGGCTTTGGTCAAGTTCAATAATCAAATTGGAATGATCTTGATCCATTGGTTGCAATCAATTTTGTTTAGATCATGATTTGACCCAATTTGATCCTTTAGGCCAATTTGGGTCAACTTGGATCAAATGGTCAATTGAGCTTGGTTTGGCTCAATTGGTGGTCAAGTCATATTTAAATATTGACTTTGGGTTGATTCAAATCATAGGTTTCAATCAATTTGGTGTAGGATAAGTTTTGGCTAGTTTTGGTTCATTTGGGCTAAGGGTTGACTTGGTCAAATGACTAAGTTAACTTGGTTTGACCTAATTGATTGCAAGTGATCAACAATCATGGTGGAAGGTTTTGATGAGTTTGGCTCAATCCAATTTGGGTTGGATTGGAAGTTGGTGCAAATGGGTCCCTTAGGTCTCTTTAGGTCAAGTGGACCTAAGTGGGTCAATTGGTTTGATTTTAGTTTGATTCAAGTTTAGTTGAACTTATGTATGAGCACTGGATTGAAATATAAATTCAACGACAATCAATTTGGAGTCTAAGAGATTTTGGCTCATTTAAAATTTTTAAGTCAAAAGGGCTAGGTTGGGTTTGACTTGGGTTTGACTTGGGTTGGCTTCGATTTGATTTGATGATTGTAGGTTTCATTTTTATTTGGGTAGATAATTGAATGAATGATTGATTCAAGAGAAAATTTATTAGTTTAGACTTGATATGGATAGAATTTGGTTAAGTCCAAAGAATTGGCTCATAAGGCTTAGATTGAATTTGGATTTAATTTTGGATATAGTTTTGGACATTTGAATTTGGATTTCATTTATATTTATAAATATAAATGAAGGAACAATTGATTTATAAAGAAATCAATTGAATTTGTACTGATTTAAAGAGAGTTTGTGGCTAAGCTTATGAAGGTGGTTCGTATGGCTTAGGAAGGGTCTTAGGATTTGAATTTGGTTTTAGGTTTCAATCATTTTAAGTCAAATTTAGGATATAAATTTAGAATTTGGATTTGAATTTGAAGTTTGGCTTGAGATTTGAATCTGGGTTTGATTTGAGAAAGTGTATTTAGATTAGGTTTAGGCTATAGGATAGGTGATTTTCCTAAGTCCTAAGACATGGCCTAATCCTTTGATTAACTCATCTAAGTCTCTAGGCTTAGGTTAAGTGTTCACTTAATCACTAGAAGTGTCTTATGACTAAGAAGTTCTTAGTGTCTAGAAGTGTCCTAAGTCTAATAAGAGGAGGTTGAGAGCTCATTCCAAAAGTGAGGTCAACAGCTAGGTTAGACTCAAATGATGACTTGATCAAGTTCAAACATTGATCATGAATTAGTTTTGATCAATGGTTTCAATCAATTTGTCCTATGGTGGATTTTGGCTAGTTTAGGTTTGATTTTGGCTAAGTTTTGACTTGGTCAACCCTTAAGTTTGACTTGGTTTGACCAAATTTGAGTGATTGATCATCTCATGATGATTGTTGTTCACAATGTGAGGCTTAGGTGGGCTTAGTTCAATCCAATTTGGGTTGGATTAGAAATTGGCTCAAAAGGGGTACTTTAGGTAACTTGGGTCAAGTGAGCCTAAGTGGGTCAATTGACTTGATCAAGGCTTGAATCAAGTTTGATTGAACTCACATATGGACTTGTGATTGAAATATGAATCTATTTACAAGTGATTTAGAGTCAAATGAGTTTTGATTCACTTGACAATTTCAAGTTCAAAGGGTGAACATGAGTTTGATTTGGGTTTGAGTTTTGAGTTTAGTTTTGGTTTGTTGAATGAAGTTTGTGTTTATATTTGGATTCATTATTAAAGGATTGATTGAATCATGAAGAAAAACTAAGGATTTGGCTTGATTTGAAGATTTGGCTAAATTCAAGAATTTGACTTGAAAAGCTTAGGTTGAATTTTGGTTGAATTTATATTTGAGTTTTGAATTTAGATTTGGTTATTTGAATTCATATTTCATTTATATTTGTGAATGTAAATGGGTCATGAAAAAATCTCCTGAATTCTAATTGATTTGGATTTGATTTGAGCTAAGTCCATAAGATAGAATCAAAGTGACTCGGGAAAGATTTTGGATTTAGATTTCAATCATGGGCTTCAATCATCTAGAATTGATTCATGATTTGAGAAAATCCATCAAGTTGGAATTGATTTGAGTTCGAAATTTGATTTGATTTGGAGTTTGATTTGAATTTTGAAATTTGACTTGAAGGAAGGAAGTGAGGATTTGGTTCAAGATATAGGGTAGGCAAATTTTTTTTAACACCTCTAAGGCATAACCTATTCTTGTGGCTAACTCTTCTAAGTCTCTAGGGTTAGGTTAAGTGTTCACCTAATCATTAGAAGTGCCTTAAGACTAAAGAAACTCTTAGTGTCTAAGAGGAGTCATATGTCTAAGATGGAGGGATGGGAGCTCATCCTAAAAATGAGGTCAATTGTGTCTTACTTAAACTTTCTCGACACTTCACAACTTGCTTAATGTGAATTAAATCATAATTTATTTGTTAATTGAGCAGCTTTGTAATGCTTTTTATTGTTCAATAATTTGATATTTGGAATAATCAATGATAAATCTTGTTTATATTAGCTGATGAAATATCGAAATCCAAATTTGCTCATAGCGATTTATCAAGCTTCATATTCATTCTCTAAGCTTTATTATGTTCAATTTAAATCACTTTTAATTTACTTAAAATAAGCTATATTAATCGCAATGTTTATTGAAAAGATTGCGCATAACCAAACTCATTGGTGAATACGCAACTTGTACTTTTTCAACTTCTTCATGTAAGAGCCATCAAACCCAATTTGATTTTATTTTTGATTCCACATCAATTTTATGTTTATTTAAAAGTCAAACTTAAAACTTATTGTAAGTCTTTTATGAGTTTAGAGTTAGCTTCAAGCCTCACTTTTATTCTACTTGAGCACTTTCATTTGTTTCAATATATAAAATAATGGAATCAATCATTCATTTGTATGATAAATTAAGTGAATGAACTCTTTTTTACTTAGTATATTCTCATATGATAATAATACTTGTTGTGCCCATTCAATTTTGATTTTATAATTTTTTTAGAACTTTATATCTTATATTTAACTTAATGTTAAATTAAAATCTTTTAGTTCAAGTCCTTTTGAAGTTCATTATAATGTCGGGGGCGACGCCACCGCCGATGGGGAAGGAGCTGCAGGATACGCTTATGGCTAAGCTTCCTAACGCCAAGCTCGGACAGGTACAAATTGAATCCTTACTGTTTATTTAAAAAAATTCGATAATATCATATCACCTAAATTTCAGCTAAATTAAAAGAATTTTAAATTATTATATTTATGAAGTTAATTAAATGAAAATTTTTATGAATTAGAATGATAGTCCCTTAATTATGTTGACTTATAAAGATAAACAATAAATTAAAATATTTAAAAGATCGATATTGTATTCAAAATTTTAAATATAAAAAGTAAAAAAAAAATTGTATATTTATCTTTACATAGTAGTTAGGAAAGTCGACAGCCAGCGTAAAATTTGTCGAAATAATCATGACATGAATCCTTTAAATCATTGTGTTAATGCGGCATCCCACGGAAGTTTAATTGTATGGTTTGAATACGTGAAAAAAAAAAGCCGTGATCTACGCGCAAGCATGTTAAATAAGCAAGGGTTCCCACATTATGGACGGACGGCAAAGAAGTTAGTCTGTGAAACTAGAATTAGGTTAGGATCTTGGAATATAGGTACTCTTGTAAATTAATGGAATTAATAGATATTATGGTTCATAGAAAGATAAATATTTTATGTGTTCAAGAAACTAAATGGGTTGGTGAGAAGGTCAAGGAGATTGATATTTTAGGTTTTAAACTTTGGTATTCAGGTAAAAGTCGAACTAGAAATGGTGTAGGTGTGATTATAGATAAAAGTTTGAAGGATAATGTTATAAGTATTATTAGATGTGGAGATAGAATTATAACTTTAAAGATTATTGTTGATACTAAGATTATCAATATTATAAGTGTCTATGCTCCTCAAGTAGGTTTGGAGGTAAGCTCAAAAGAAAAATTTTGGAATGATTTAGAGGGATTAATACAAAAGATACCTCTTGAAGAAAAAATATTTATTGGGGAGATTTAAATGGACATGTTGGTAGAGTGGTAGAAGATTTTAAAAGTATTCATGGTGGTTATGGATTTGGAGTGACTAATGAAGAAGGTAGGACTATATTAAATTTTGCCTTAGCTTATGATTTTGTAGTTGCTAATACTTTATTTAAGAAAAGAGATGAACATATTATTACTTATAAAAATGGATATAGTAAAACACAAATTGATTATTTTTTTGATAGGAGAAATAGATCGTTTAGATTGTAAAGATTGTAAGGTCATTCCAAGTAAAATTTTAAGTACCCAACATCGACTATTAGTTTTAGATTTTAAGATGAAAGGTTATAAGAGAAAAAATAAACTAAATTATTGTCCTAGGATTAGATGGGGACACTTAAAGAACACAAATAAAAATATTTTTAAGAGCAGGCTATAAGAAATTAGAGTTTGGGATGTTCATAAGGAAGCAAACGTTATGTGGGAAAAAATATCAAGTGAAATTAAGCAAGTTGCTAAAGATGTGCTAGAATCAAAAGGAAAAGCTTCTTTTAATAAGAATAGTTGGTGGTGGAGTCGAGTGTGCAAGAAAAGATAAGAAATAAAAGCATTGTTATATAAAACTTGGAGCAATACGCAACTGAACGATTGGGAAAGATATAAAATGGCCTGTAGAGATTCTATGAAGGCAATCTATGATGCAAAAAATTTAGCTTTTAGTGATTTATACAATAGATTAGATACCAAAGAAGGTGAAAGATGTATTTATAAGTTAGCCAACCAAAGAGATAGAAGAAGCAAAAACATAGTTCAAGTGAGGGGTATTAAGGATGAAAATAATAAAGAGTTTTTCCTAGTAAAAGATATTGAAAATAGGTGGATGAGGTATTTTAATAAACTTTTCAATGAAGGATCTGAAAGTACGATTGATTTTAGTAACCTTAATACCCAAAACAAAAAAGAATTTCATTTTATCGTATTAGTAAATCTGAAGTTAGTGAAGCTTTAAAGAAAATGAAATGTGGAAAAGCGATGACGGATAATATTCCAATAGAAGTGTGGAAATGTTTAGGAGATCAAGGAATTTCATGGCTTACAAATCTTTTTAATGTTATTTTAAAGACTAAAAAGATACCAGATGAGTGGAGAAAGAGTTTGTTGGTTCCTATATTTAAGAATAAAGGTGATGCACAAGAGTGTGCAAATTATAGAGGAATTAAGTTAATGTGCCATACATTAAAATTATGGGAGAGAGTAATTGAGCATAGGTTACAATATGATAAGAAGTTTCTCATAATCAGTTTGGTTTCATGCCAAGTAGATCTACTATGGATGCTATACATTTGTTAAGAGGTTTGATGGAGAAGCATAGAGAAAATAAGAAGGATCTACATTTGATATTTATTGATTTAGAGAAAGCTTATGATAAAGTCTCAAGAGATGTTCTTTGGAGAGTTCTAGAAGAAAGAAGTTAATATTGGTTATATTCAAGTCATTAAGGATATACTAGAGGCATTACTTGTGTCCAAACACAAGGAGGATTGACAAAATATTTTCCTATTTCAGTTGGATTACATCAAGGATCAACATTAAGCCCTTATCTTTTTTTTTTTACTTTAGTTATAGATGTTCTTACGAGGCATTTACAAGAAGATGTACCTTGGTGTATGTTTTTTACTGATGACATTCTTCTTGTTGATAAGACTAGAGAGGGAGTCCAACAGAAACTTGAATTATGGAGGTCAACTTTAGAGTCTAAAGGTTTTCGTTTAAGTAGATCTAAAACTGAATATATGGAGTGTAATTTTAGTTGTAGAAGTTTTAGTGGTAGTATTGTGACTTTAGGTGATCAAGTCATTAATAAGAGTGAGCGATTCAGATATTTAGGCTCTATTGTTCAAAATGATGGTGAAATAGATGGAGATGTTTTTAGTAGAATTCAAGTTGGATGGTTGAAGTGGATGAATGCATCTGGCCTATTATGTGATATAAAGGTTCCACTTAAACTTAAGAGAAAATTTTATAATATGGTGGTAAGACCTGCAATGACTTATGGTGCAGAATGTTGGCCAATAAAAGAGAAACATAAGACTAAGTTAAGTATGAGATGAGGATGCTGTGGATGAGTGGCTTTACCCTTAGAGATAGAATGCAAAATGAGTATGTTGGAAAAGTTGGAGTAGCTCAGTGATAGATAAGATTAGGGAGAGTCACCTTAGATGGTTTGGCCACATAAAGTGTCCGTCCATGAATGATGAGGAGAGTAGATGCATTAGATTTGCCTTATGTTAAGAAAGGTAGACCTAAAAAGACATGGTTAAGATGTATAAAAAATGATCTTAGTATACTTGAATTAAATGAGAATTTGACATATAATAGGACACAATGGAGACGAAGGATTCATGTAGCCGACCCCACCTAGTGGGATTAAGGCTTGTTGTTCTTGTTGTTGTTGTTGTTGTATAGTAGTTAGGAAAGTGAAGCTAATTCACCTGACCTTATATCGTACGTCTGGATGCATGGATTTATATTTTGGTAAAATATTTTATTTTCTACTTCTCTCTCTCTCTCTCTCTCTCTCTCTCCCTCTTCTCTTTTCTTCATAAAAATAACAAAAATAATGTTTAAAATATATTGAGTTAGTGGATAACATAGATCGAGCATCTATTTATTTAGCCTTGGTGATCTAGTGATAAATCTGACAGGAGGGAGATTGTGCACATGGCGCTATTATTATTTTTAATCGCATGTGATGATTAATTATTAAAACGATAACACAAATCGAGAATTTATTTATTTAGCCTTAGTGATTAGTGATAAATTTTGAGACATGTGCACATGGTATTATTATTTTAATGCATGATTAACTATTGTGTTTTAAATTAAAATTCAGTGGAAATCCAGCTCTCGGTTGATGTGACAGCTAGGGTTTTCCAAAGGTAAGCTTCTTGGCTCAAGGCTCACTGCAGATTGGCGTAAACTCCTCTCCTCTTCCTCCTTTTTGCATCTCTCTTCCTTCCTCTTTCTCATCTGACCTTACTGGGGGCGATCCCTGCACCTTTATTTGTCTTGGGAGACATGTTCAATACATCCTTTCCTCCATTATCATCCTCCCCCTCTACTTCCTCCTCATTAGGCAAGAAGCCGAGTGATCCTATCACCTCCGGTCATTGGAAAGAGCTCCTCATTGCTCAAAATGAAAAATGTAAATCTATTTCCCTATCTTATATACCACCAGAAACATCTGAGGTATGTTTTTCTGAGGAGGATCTATCAGAAGGCCAAAAGGAGTGGAAAATGTCATTAGTTGGTCATGCGCTCGGCAAGAGGCCATACTATGGCTCTTTACTGGTTGCGGTCAAGAAATGGTGGAAATTCAAAGGGAATATGGATCTCTTGACTTTGGAAGGGGATTTCTTTCTCTTCAAATTCTCCTGTATGGAAGACTATAACCTAGTTTGGGATAATGGGTGCTAATTAGTCCATTCATTTTCAACAATGGAAATGGAACTTCCTAAAACCAAAGAGCACTTCCTCCTTTGGATCAAATTACCCAACTTTCTTCTTTGGAGCGAGAAAGGCTTTTCCAAGGTGGCAAGCCAGATAGGGGTTCCATTGGTTGTGGATAACCTCACAGCAACAAAAGCTCGGATAACCTTCGCAAGAATTTGTGTGTAGGTGAATACCTCTTCCAAACTACCAGATGTTATTCCTATCAATCAAAACGGGATGAAATTCAATCAAGAAATTGTACCAGGAAACCTTCAATGCAAAATGCCAATCCTTTTCACATGAGGAGATGAAGTGCCCATTGAATCAAGTTATACAGACTAACCCAAGAGGGAGAGGCATCGCCCATCTAGCAATTAGAGGAAATTCCCGAGATAAAATCCATTTGAATCAAACAGAAACCTCTTCTCAGTTTGCCCTTTGGATACGGGCAATGAACAAGAAGAAGAAGCACCTATAGATACTATTCCTCAGGTTCTGATGATGGCTGATCTGAACCATCCACCAATCTCCTCTCCCATTCTAGACGAATCTGTGGAGCCGGAGATTACCAATTCAGTGGATGCGGAGATTATGGAGAAAGATCCCCCCCCTGATTTCCAAAATGATCTTACTGCCTCTGGGATGATCACAAGATCAGCGACAACCTCTCCCAGCCGTGTCGATTTATCAAAAATGAAAGGGAAAATACCAAGTACTCCAGGTAATTCGGCTATGGGTGGGGAAAATTCTAAGCCAACATCCAATATGACCCCCTCAGCAAATAAATGTAAGCAAAAAAAAGGGCAAAAAGCCCTTAACCTCTTCATCTCAATGACTCTTCCGGTAATGGGTTGTTGGAACGTTCGTGGGCTTGCTGAGAACCCCCATGCTTAAATCATTGATATCTTATGTGTCTTTTAGAGACAAAGATGAGCTTTGAAGTGTCTCTAAATCCCTTTTCTCTGAAGAAATTTAATTTTTTTCCAAATGAATCCTGCTGCTCGAACTTCGATCAAGCAGTGGGGGGTCGTATTTGGATTAAGTGGCATTCTGATATTTTAGTCTATACTCCCTTTTCTAAGTCTTCTCAACTAATTCATGGGCTAATTACCTTGGCTTGTGGAACCTCCTTCCTTCTAACTTGCGTCTATGCTGAAAATGATGCGAAATCGCGCTCTGAGCTTTGGAATTCTTTGAGATTTCTTGCCACAAACATATCGGAGCCTTGGATTATAATGGGTGATTTTAATTGTTATCTTTCTAGCTTGGAGAAATCTGGAGGAAACCCGCTTTCTCTTAATAACTCTCTTGATTTTAAGAATTATGTTAATGATTGTGAGCTGTTGGAGCTCCCTAGCGTGGGGTTATTCTTCACTTGGTCAAATTAGCAAGTGACTAATCCTATCTTTTCTAAGCTGGGCAGGGTTTTTTGCAACTCACAGTGGCTTGATGTTTATCCTGGCTCATATTATAAGATCCCCTCCTCTCTCTCTTCTGACCATTCACCGATCATTACATATGAATACCAAATTATTCCTCTCTGACATAGATTCATGTTCAAAAACCATTGGTCCCTTTCATCCGATTTTCTGGAATTCACCAAGGCAGCTTGGGATGGTTATGTGTCTAAAAAATTGGGATAGTTATGTGTCTAGAGATCCTTTGTTTATTTTTTCAAAAAAATTAGCTCAGGTTAAGAAAGCATTCAAGGATAGACATTGGGATCTTTGTTCACTTCAAGCTCAAATTAGCCAAACAAAAAATGACCAAGCCAAAATCTTTGCCAATCTCGAGCAAGATCCTAGTAATCTGTCTCTTATCCAGGATGCTAAGGAAGTAAATTCTAAATACTCTAGACTTGTTCGTATGGAGAGCATGTGGGTGAAACAGCGGGCGAAGGCTCATTGGATAACTCACTCTGAGGATGATTTGAAATTTCTATACAACTCCATCAAAGAAAGAAAAAATGCAAACCTTATTCGAGAACCACACACTGAGAATGGGCAAGTATCAAATCCTATTATGATGGCTGAGGAAATATGTAAGTATTATCAATCTCTTTTCAATTGTAACTCTAATGATTTCATGCACCCTTTGGATCTCCCCCTCGGAGAAACGGTTACTCTTAGTCAGGCAAAAGAGTTGCAGGAAGATATAAGTGATGTGGAAATAAAAGCAGCACTAAATAGTATAAGTGAGAACAAATCTCCAGGTCCTGATGGCTTTAACTCCAGATTCTTTTTGGCTACTGGGGAATTAACGAGAAAATAATTTCTAAGAGCGGCTCACCATTTCTTCAATTTTGCTAAACCTCCCAAATGTTTTAAAAATACACTTATTTCCCTCATTCCAAAAGTAAAGCATTCCAGCAAAATCTCAGATTACAGACCTATCTCCCTTTGTAACATCTTCTATAAAGTGCTAGCTAAGATTCTAGCAAACAGGATGAAAAAAATCCTTCCATCATTAATAAATCCCAAATTCTTTATTAAAGGCGGGATGTTGCTGATAATCTTGCCATGGCTAATGAAATTACAAAGGAGTATTCTGCCAAAAATCAGCAAGGCATGTTCATTACAAAACTTAACCTTAGGAAAGCTTTTGACTCTATAAATAGAAAATCTCTCATTCATAGATTACTTGCCAAGGGCTTTCCAATGCGCTTTGTGAAATGGGTGGAGGCATGCATTATGGATGTTTCCTTCTCAGTTGTCCTAAATGGTGAAATCAAAGGATGGTTTTCATCTTCGTCGGGTCTAAGGCAAGGTTGCCCCCTCTCTCCCTTGTTGTTTACTATTGTGATAGACACTTTTTCATGTCTACTGGATAGAGAAAGAAACCTCAGATGCTTCAATCCATTCTTGGTGGGCTCCTGCAATGTGTCTCATCTTCAGTTTCCTGATGACTTGTTGACTATGGGGGTAGCTAGCATAAATTCTCTTTCATCATTAAAGGGCTGTCTTGAGGCTCTTAAAGCTTATATGGGTTTGGGTATCAACAATGACAAATCGGTTATCTGTTTTTCCAAGGTGTCTTCCATGGTGGGAGGACTTAAAAATATCCTTAATATTAAGTTGGGTTCATTTCCACTGAACTATATTGGTCTTCCTTTGGTAACAGGTCCTCTTAGAGTGATTCATTTCAATAACCTTTTTGATAAGCTTCACTTATGGATGGTTGGTTGGAAGAGCAAGTTCCTCTCTCTAGGAGGGAGGTATCAACTTATTAGATCAACTGTGAATGGTCTCCTAACTTACTGGTTCAGATCTTTAGCTGTTCCCCAAACTATTATTAAGAAAATAAACTCTTTTACCTCTAATTTCTTCTTTCATAATGGGGGTAACAAGAGGTTGCATACCATATCTTGGTCTAGAACTACCCTTCCGAGGGAACTTGGAGGCTCGGGTCTCCTCTTTGCTGCTGCTCTTCACTCTTTTAATAAACTAAAATCTATCTAAAAAATTATTAAGTAGGATTCTCTTTTTGCAAAGTGGTGTGAGCAGAAGTACGGATCAATTTGGGATTTATCTACTCTTAGAGTCTCTCCTTTGTGGAAGGAATTAAGATCTATTGGTCATAAATTCAAAGATTGTTTCAAATACAACATTGGTGATGGAAATTTGTTTTCCCTCTTTAAGGACCCTTGGTGTGATAAAAAAATCTTGATTCAACATGAAGGAGGACAGATAACTGAAATGTTGGGCTTTCCTTCTGATACCAGGGTAAATTCTCTGATATTAGAAGGGAAGTGGAATCTCCCTTGGAGCTCAAACCCAGAATTTTCCCTTTTATTTGACAAAATTTATCATACTCCAATATATGGAGGGGCTGATTGGATTTCCTGGAGAGATATTAAACACCCAACAAATTGGGAGCTGAAAAAGGTTTTATTTGCAGATATTGCTCAAGTAAATTGGTTCACTGAAATATGGTTTAAAGGGAATGCTTTAAATTATGCATTGTACTGCTGGATGGCTTATTTAGGTTGTCTGAAAACCTCGGATGTGCTAGCTAGAAGGGGAATAGGATCCATTCTAAAATGTTATTTCTGCAAGGAAATGAATGAATCTCACACTCATCTATTTTTTGAATGCTCTTTTTCCATGAATCTGATCAGGAATCTCCTTCCAAACGGTTTCTTCTTCCTTTTAAATGCTTCACTCCAGCAGATTTTGGGCTATGTTGATACAAATGCACATAAAATGATAAAAAGACTGCACTATCTTATTACAGCAGTCTCGGTTTATACTATCTGGAAAGAGAGGAATAATAGGTTATATTCCTCTTCGGCTGTAAATTCTCAAGAGCTCATTTACCAAATCAAAAGTCAAGTTGGGCATAAAGTGTTACGGTGGAAAATTAAAGAGAATTGGCCTCTTTTAGTGAAAGAACAACTTCGTCGTTGGTATGTGGGAGATGCTTCTTAGTTTTTCCTCCCTTCTTCTATCCCCCCGTATTATTTTCTGTGGGTTGCTGGACAATGATGACAGTTGTTGGTCCTCTTGTGATCTTTCCTGGGCTGGAGAATCAAGTCTGGGGGGCCTTCCATGCAACCTGGTTCCATCAAATTGATTTCGTAATCACTAGAAGGCATTGAAGGTTGCCACTAGTTCTCCGCGGTGCGTGCTACCTGATTCTTCTTCTCCCGTGATATTGATCCACCATATTTTGTGGTTTTGTGTCTGAGTCCAGATTGTTTTTCTTATTATCCTTTAAGCTTTCGTAATTGTTTTTTTTTTATGGGAGCATCTGCTCTGCGGTTTCTCTATTTTTCCGTTTGTCCATTGCCGTTTTACAGCACTGATTGTTCTCATTTTGTAACCACATTTACTGAATTGGAATAAATTGGGCTATTGCCCTCAACATTTTCCAAAAAAAAAAAATAATCAAAATTCAGTTGTATTTAATGCCCTTAAATTAACTGGCCCTCTTGGAATAAATGTTATATATATATATATATATATATATATATATATATATATATATATATATATATATATATATATATATATATATATATATATATATATATATATATATATATATCATATAATATTTATAATTAATAGTTTTAATCTTACTTTTTATACCATTGTTAATATAATTTAAGTTATAATTAATATTTTATATTATGATCTTGATTAAAAGAAATGATTTTGAGCAGGGCTATGGGATGAAAGAGGCTGGACCGGTTCTTTCCATGTGCCTGGCATTTGCGAAGGAGCCGTTCCCGTACAAATCTGGTTCATGCGGCACCGTAGTCAGAAATGTCGAGCTCAAAATAATAGACCCCAAAACCGGCGCCCCACCGTAGCAAGAGTGGGGAGTTCGGCTTGCGTTTTGAAGCGAGTCCGAAGAAAGAAATTGGAGGGAGTTGTTGCTTGCAGTTCCTCTTGAGGCTGAGAGAAATCAAACGAAGAGGTGGGATCGGTTGAGAAGGAGTGGGCTCATGCATTCGGTTTGGGTTGTGGGTTTTCTTTGGCTGAACGGCTAAGAGGGTCAACACATAAATAGTTTTTTTAATGAATTAGTATAAATTTATTAGGCCAAATAAATTGCCTTTTGATAAAAACAAAGTAGGTATATTTGGACAATTATTTTATTGTAGAAGAGAATTTGATAGTTTTGTTGGCTTCGATATTGATTGTTATGAGATTATATGCAGTTATTCGAGCGATGATTCTAATAATAATAATAATAATAATAATAATAATAATAGTTACTAAGAAAATAAGATTATATCAGATATGGACAATCTAACTATCTTAAGGCATGACTTGATACAACAAGAAGAATTTGTTAATCATAATATAATAGATCAAAAGATGTCTATCTATGATTATATTTAATATTGTCCTACCAAGCAGTCCATCGTATGAGTTGTTTTGGAGTTGCTCAAAGTTGGCATACCTTGCATAGCCACAACTATGCTCACCATTATCATCTTTTTTAATAACAACTTTCTAAATTACATGAATCTTCAACTTCAATATTATATTGCATAAGAGCATAAGGATGGCATCTCTAGTTCCATCATAGTAGCCATAGGACATAATCAAGTTAGATAGGACATTTCAAAGGTTATACAAAAGCATCATCCATGAGAATGCCACCTAGGAGCCTCTGTGCACTATTCAATCTTAGTAGTAGCTTTGCATCCCTGTCGATTCATCCTTGCATGTCTAAAATAATATAAAACTTTATTTGATAAATTATTTGGATGTTTTGCAAGCCCTAGTAGTTATAAAAAATTTATTTGCTTCTAAGATTAGCATATCCTCATAATAATATTTAAGATAAACATTATATACCCAAGTACTAGTTCATTTTTCTCAACGATATCTTATTGTATTCTAAAACATGATATTAGTACTTTTGTTATGCTCAACATCCTTCCTCATCTTATTCATATATTTCAAAATTTTCAATCCTTCACTAACCTCCTTATTGTCACTATTATTAATCCTAAAATACAAAAAATGTCAAAATTAATATATTAAGAGGCCGTTTGGGATCACTTTTATTATTTATTTATTTATTTATTTATATTTTGCTTAAAAATAAAACTAATTTGATTGTACTTATTATTTTTAAAAATACTCAAAACATCTTCTAAGATATTTTGATTATTTTAAAAATAATATTATTTATTTTTGAAAATAAAAAATAAAATTATATAAAAAAATACTCTAAATAAATGTATTTTTCAAATAACATAAAAATAAAATTAAAAAATAAAAAATAAAATTGATCTCCTAAGAAAATAGAGCAGTACTGACAAAAAATCAATCAAAAAAATTTAGAAATGGAAAGAATCTACACAAGATACTAAAGTATTGCATGGTATATATCAAAGAGTTCAAAAATAATAATAATAATAATAATAATGACGATGAAGTAAAGTGATCATGACTATATATAGGCAAACGCTTCATGTTACAAAGACATTAGTGCTAATAATTAGTTAGGTTGTTAAAAATATATATATTATATTAATAAATAATGTTGAAAAATTGTTCTAAAATGTTTAAAAATCTATTAAAAAGGCTTCCTCGAAACAAAACTAAGAAGTAATTAAAAAAATTATCAATTTATATAATCATGATACACTTCGAAAAGAGAATTTCCTATATTATTATATAACACTCCAAAGCATATAAAAAATAAATAGTAATCTTAATATAAATATCAATACATCGTACACTCAATAAGATAATTTAATTATTTTACAAATATTTATTAAAATCAACACACCTTTACTAATCATGAACTTCAAATTTTATTTAAGAAAAAAAAATCAAGTGGGCACTGGTCGATAATTATTGATGGGCTCTTTTTTCTTCGGGAAGAAGAAATTCTAGACCCATTATTAATTAAAATTATATCCTTTTTTTTTTTGGAGAATTTGAGGGCAGAGCCCAATTTCATTCCAAAAGTAACAATTACAAGTATGAGTTAGCTAAAATCATTTGTTGGAGGACACAACTCCATCATAACAAATTGAAGTGAGCTAAAAGGAAAATCCAGGTTCATTGAACCAAGGGACTCAGAGAACAATAATAGTAAATTGCATGAAAAAATAGCATGACAGATCCTGGTCGAGCTTCCGACGGTTTACCACAGCTGCCCTCCAGTGGATATGCCCACCGGTGCTAGAGAAAGGGAGTCCCACAAGGAGAAGAATACATATTCAGGTTTCAGGTGAGGTCCATCCATAAGGAAGCTCTCAAAAATCACTAGTCTCATCATCGTCCCTTCAAAAACCTCCCACAATGGAGAAATTGGAATACTACAGCCAATGCAACAAACAACCCAACAGAGGCAGCACAACACCATAGAACCAACAGATTCCCAGCCCGAGCCCCGTGAAAACCATTCGACCAACTCCAACAGTCATCCAGATGTACCGACCTCCTCCAGAAAACATAGCAGATCAACAACTCACCCTCCTCCCAGATCCGAGAGGCCCAGCCAACAACGTAGAATAAGGAGAAGCCAATTATCATCATAGAAAAATACAACCATCCAAAGTCAGAATCAATCAAAGGACAAGAGTATAGCCCAGCAGCAACCACAAGAGAGAATGCCAGAAATCATGATTAGTAACCCGAGAGGGAAGCAAATAAAGTCACCAGAGAATTGCAGATTAAAACTGGTAGGAGAACCCCTGAAAATTCTGCAATTCTTTTCCTTCCAGATATAATGGACAGTGATATGAATGGTTATAGTAAAGAATCTTTTCAAAATTTTGCATGATATGGTGTCAGAATGAGCAAGTACTTGGTAGAAGTTGCATGCAATAAAAAAAAACTAACCATTAGGGATACAACTTTTGAGTAATGCATACGAGTGAGGGCACTCAAAAAATAAATGGGTGTGAGATTTCATCATATCATAATAAAAAACACAATGCTGATTAATGTCAAGATCTATCTTGGTCAAAATATATTTTATCTTGAGCTCCCCTATAAGAATTTTCCGAGTGGTTGTCGAAAATTTGAGAGAGTAATCTTTGAACCAAAGATACCCACTCTAATCCTTTTTATCATAATTTTCATAAGCAAAGGAATAGGATAAGGGAACTAATTGAAAATTGGATTGTCAAATTTCTCAAAGAGAGAATAGCCAGAGAGCCAAGGGGCACAGTAGAAGAGGAGGTTGCTTTCAGAGGTGACTTTAAGTAAGATACATTTCCTAATTCTAGTTGTCACTTGCATCAAACATTTCCAGAAAGGAGAGGAATTGGATCTCATCTTAGACCAAAGGGAGCCATAGAACTTACAACACAAATTGGCCAGATAAGAGTTAGAGTTGTAGTGTCTCCAAATGATCTGTGATTTGCACATAAGATTGATGACATCAATATTGGGGAGACCCAGCCCACCACATTCTTTTGATTTGGTTGTGGTACTCCATGTAATTGTATGCAATTTTCTTTTAGACCCATTGTTGTGGTGGAAGTTGTTAATGATGGATGTGAGCTTCTTCCTCAAACCTTTAGAAATGATGGAGGATCAAAACCAAAAATAAAGGTAGCTCCATATAGTTGATTTAATTAGTTGGATTCTCCCTGCAAAAGAAAGGAGTTTTTGCTTCCATGGAGATAGCTAATGCTGAAATTTATCTGTAATTTTGGGACAATCTGAGGCTTTGAGCTTAGAGGAACTCATAGTTATCCTAAGCAGTTCCAAGGGAGAGGCTTGGAATTAAAACCGCTGAGTCCACAGATTTGCTGCTGCAAGTGAGTGTCAACAAATTTGGAGAAGCAAATAATAGATTTTAAAGGATTAATACAAAGATTAGAGGCGGATTGAATGCATGGAGAGTAGAAGATAGGTTGTTTATAGTATTCAGGTCAGCTTTCCCATAAATAAGAAGATCATAAAGATATATGAGAGGGGATATATTGCAATAATTTACCACAACATTGCTACTTCTAGTGTCGAGAAGATGAAGGTCCAAAAGTGTTAGAGAGAGCATCCATAATGATGGCAAAAAGGTAGGGTGAAAGAGGGCAACCTTGTCTTAAGTCGTAAGAAGATTGTGTGGGCTCCAAAATTCACCATTGACCTCTTCAATGAAAAGAGTGGTTTAAAGTATCAGTGTAATTTTTAAAAGGTAGATGGAATAGTAGATAAGACACTACCTAGAGATTTCACCCTCATTTTGTGAGGATTTTAGATCTGATTCCAAGTTTCCTATAGGCACAAGCACCTATAGTTAATTACCCCCCTCAATGCTGAGAGAGAACTTTCGAATAAGGCTAGTCATTAGATCGCTTAATGTGTAGCGTATATTAGCAGCATGTGGAGTTTTAAAATTTAGATTTATGAAATTCATTATATTTAACTTAAAGCGGATGGTTGGGGGAACGATGACGCGCTCGATCTAAATCCCATGGTTTCATCATTCCTGGCTATCGTGGTCCTTAGCCTACTTAGTCAGAGGAGGTAGTCGACCCAACCTGATAGAAGGATCCTTGCCAACAGCCATGAGTTGCATCGTCTAATCAATCCTTGTAGACCTAGGGTGGTGTTTGTCTAAAGGGACAAATATAAGTCAACCTTAGCTAATAGAGGGCTTTTTGTCTAACCAAACACATTCTATATTTCACAGCTCAAAGAGCAAAGCCGTTGGGGAACATATGAGCTGCAGTTGTGACCATAATTTAGTGGTGTTATATCGCGGCAAACCACACGGTGAGAGGGCTCTAGTTGTAATCACTATTTATGTGGTGTCATTTTGTGGCAAAACTACACGGACAGAGGACACGGGCCACATCCTTACAGGCTTAAGATTATTTGAGTATAAAAATAGTTATGTATTTGATTTGACATTGACTCTTTGTGAGCAAAAAAATTCTTAATTTGTCACCCTCGATAAACGATCGTGGATGGGTGGATGGATTTTACTTTAAATCAAAAAATAATAATTTCATTTAATTTCTATTTATATTTGAATATTTAATCATTTAATAATGATTTGACATTAGAATTTGACTAGATTATTTTTTATTATTATGAAAACCCCTTCGACTGAAATATTCAGTCAACACGGTAATCATTGGGGTGTTGATCACTTAATTTATTATTTCAGATTCTGTCGACTCTATTAATTTAATAATAGAGGATCAAATCTAGTGTCATATGACAAAATTACCTTCTTAGAGATTTTATTAGATTAAAAATATTATAATATAATTATTAGATTTTTTAGGTTTTGTTAACCCGGACCTGATCCTAAGACCAAATCGGGAATCTATCCGTGCAGCATCCTCAGACACTAAGTTTAAGCATTCACCGTAGTGTCAGGTCCCATGCGGGTGTTTAGAACACATGTGCACTTTTGAGGCATTGTATTTACATTTTAATCATGTATTGTAATGTGTGCAAAGCTCACTTCATTGAGTATTTAAGTGAATCTTGATATCAAAAATTTGAGTATTAGATTACCTCGTGATTTGTGCACTATTTATTTTATTAAAATTTTGATTATTTGCATGCATTTTGAGATGATAAATTTGAATATAGGTCCACTTCATAATGCATGCAACAGTTCAATTGAAGCCTTAATTCTTTTGTTCACAATATGTTGTGAATTCGGTGATGTAAAGCATTTCAGCTCTTGTTCAATTATTTAGATTAATATTAATTTGTATGCATTTAGTTCATAGATCATTGAGTTCTTTAAGTTTCAATGGAACTTAGCTCATGATCGCTAAGAAGCTCATAAGCTCATCACAAGTCTCATTCAAATTTTGTTTTGCTCTGAACTATTCATTTGATGTGGTATATGGCACAATCCATAAGTTTTGTTTGTGCTCATAAGCAGTTATCAAGATCATCGGAAGCATCACTTGAATTTTGTTCTTGTTAGGAGACAAACCCTCAAGTTCATTAAAAGTCCTATTTATGATCATCAACAAGTCGTCGAGTCCCCAATAAGATAATTCCAATTTAAAGACTTTTAGAATTTTATATGTAGGTTTGTTGTTTAATTTATCATTTTTCAAACAAGCTCAATTTAAGCTCATCAACACTTTTCTTTATTCTTATTTAAGTCTCCCATCAATCCAAAATCGGCGGCCTCTAGCATCGTCGCAGGTCGTCGAGCTATTCGATATTCTCTCTAGGCATAGATTGTGTCTCGCGCCATTCGACCGTGGTCTTCTAACCTGTTAACTCTACTAAGCAGAACAAGGTCTTCAAACACTTTTATTTATTTTTGTTTAAGTCTCCGTCGGTCAAAATTCAGCCTCCGATCGTCCATAGGGCTGCGTGAGTCTATTCATCCTTCGTCAACTCTACATAAGCGGTCGGTTCTTTGCACCTACACTGTAGTCTTCTACCCATCAGCTCTATTGGCATGATAGAGTCTTCAAACATCTGTGTACTTCTCTTGAAAGAGCCAAAAGACTTCCTTTGGGCATGAACAAGAGCAAGCAGGAAATAGTACGTATCAATTGCATCCATAGGCAAAGATTCAACAACCTTTATTTTTTGCATTAATTATAAGTAACAGCCCTTCCCACTTTGACATCTCGTCTAAAGTAGCATCTGTAACAACTTTGGCCTCCAGATATCTTTGTTGGGCAGAAAAGAGCAAAGCGAGTAACCTCCAACCTTTAAGCTCGGCTCCACCAGTTGCATCAATAAAAGCTTTTGCACATCAAATTGCATCATTTGTATTGCACTGTTTTACTTCAGCCTGCAAGCGACACCTTTCTTGGGCAAACAGCGCAGTCTTAGCTTTCTTTCCCAAGAAAATGCCCAAAAATTGAAGACCCATGCTCTTAAGATGGTTATCGACCATTAGTGATGACATTTTGGGAATAATAAATTCCTTCAGAAGCAAGGAGACGGTCCTTGATGTAGATCTTAGTTGCTAATAGCAATGCCATCGAATCAGCTGGATTTTCATGCTTATTCAAAAATTTTCTAAGTAAATTTAAAGCTTCTTTATCTTTTCCTGCTCCATAGAGGCAAAGAGATAATGTATACCACCTATCACGTCTATGATATATTCCAGGTAAGACCTCTTCAATGTGACTTGACAAAAAATTAGTCAGACTGCATTGAGACAAGGCAAATGTAAAATGATATGAGGGGTCCCATGGAATCCGGCCAAGATACCATTTCTTCAACAAAATCATCAAAAGTAAGATGGCCTCCTCCAAGTTGCTTTTTGGAACAAAAGAACCATCAGTTTGTGCAGCCAAACATGGGGGACTAGCTTCTACACCACCATATAAGAGGAGGATTGCAAATATTTTTTGTATCCCCACACAACATTCATCTTCTATATTCCAATGACCAAGGAGAGCATGCCTATAAGAAGTTAAAGCTTCCTAATACTTTCCAACTTACTTCCATAGTTTTGGAAGTAACTCTGCTTCCTTACGAACCATATCCTGTAATTTATTCTCAGCCAACACATCTGGTATGCCATGACGGAACATCTTCTCCACAGCATCAAGGACATTTTTGCATTCTTGAGCGGCCTGAGAAGCCCTGCCAAGCTTTTGAAGAGATCTTGCCTTCAAATAGATTACTTCAAGAACAAGACTGGCAGCATGTTGTGATGCTGAATGTTGCAATTCACTGTGATGAGGGATTTTCCTTGGAGAAAGTTTATCAGCATGAGAGGATTGTAGACGATGTATAGCAGCTTGGAGGTCTATACCATCAAAAACCCTCAAAGCAGCTTCAATATTGCCTCTGTGATATTCAAGCCTTCTTAAGAGGGCTCTTGCTTCCTTGTAGTTTAGTGAAAGCCCCTCTCACAATGACGACTCGGCCTCCCATATCTCCCCCTCATCTGGCTTAACCTCTCCTTCCGACGCCTTCGATGATGCTTCATTCGCTGAAGTCTCCTCCCCCATCGATCCTTCCACCTCCACCAGCCGCCACAACTCGGCGAGGAAATGAACTGAACAGAGCGGTGAGATTAGTGTTGAAGATTCCTCTCATAGCCGGAAATCTTTGGATCGGTGACCGCAGCCGGGTTCTGGAGACATCGATAGGGTCGGCATCGGTGGCCGAGAGGTGACTCCGTGGAAAAATGCGAGATCCATGAAGGCTTGCCGAGCACGAGAATGAGAGAGAGAAAGAGAGGAAGTCTTTGATTTTGGAAGAGTAGCCCGCGTGAAGGGAGATAGCCCCAAAGAAGCAGCGGCCAAATTTTTTTATTTTATTCTTCACACATCAATCCTTGGAGGCCAGATAACTTAAAAAAAGGTTTGTTGTTCTTTATTAAGAGAGAAATGATGTGGCGGTCTATTATTGGTCAAATGGGAGGTGGAGCATGGGAATGAGTGGTTGCCATTTCTGAGGCGAAGACTGGTCGCAATTATGAGATAATTAAATAGATTTACCTCAAAATACGTGTTAATTTCAACAAAATTTTAAGTGCGATAACTTTAGTTAAATTGGATGCCTATTCCAGGTAATTTATTCGTGCGATAGGCATCAGGTATACGATCGGGCCATTTCATTCGGCCGAATTGGGTCACTTTCAGTTCAAAAATGCGCATTATTATTTTCGACCGCTCGACGTTCGCGGAGACTCATTCGAATTGAGCGCGGACAATATCATTTAATACATTTTGGCATTTTGACACTAATGGCACAATCAATTTCATGAACGGATGTCCTTTGGGCATCATCGCAGCTTCCCGACCTCGATATGTGTGTAGGCGCTTCGACGACCCCCCTTCTTGATTGATGAACTGTCGAATTATGCAATATTTATATTCTAATCAATTTAGATATTCTGAACATGATGGCGACGTCCGTTCATCAATCAGAGGTTATTTTGACTGATTTTTGATGTCATCGAGTACATTTCAGCTCTGATTTATGCACTGATACTCGTCAAATTCATCTTGTGAGCTCGACTTGACTTATGGCGTGCATGGAAGTCAACAAATGCCCCCCAACAAATATGATTCATGCATAGAGTGAGTCATGTTTGTTGAAAACTGGTTGACCCTTTGGATTGACCCTGGGTCTTGGATCACTTTAGCTTTCAACTTCCATGAGTTCACTGAAGAACTTCTTCCACCATCTACTCTCTACATCGATAGGTTTGCTGAAAATCTTTCTCTTTTATGTCTTAACAGAATGAGCTTTACTCTGACCCTAGCTTCATGCTTGATCGGGTTGGATTGAAGAATTGGTTTGTTTGATTTGAGATGCAAAATTCCTTCTGTCCTAGCTTTAAGCTTGATGGACTTTGATGAAGGATTGACCTGATTTGTCTATATTGACTTGTCAGAAAGTGTATGTACACCTTAAGTCATGTGCTTGCTGCTTTGATGGACTCATTGAAGGGTGCATATAGTTGACCGAACCTTCTGGCTCATATTAAGTCAATATTGAGTTATCAGTCTAGCATTGTGTGCTTTAACAAACTGAATAACCATGAAATTCTTTTATTTCAACCATTGCCTTTGTGTGAACTATGGAATCGCTTCCTCGGTCCTGTGCTTTTTGCTTTTGCAGACTTGATGAGGGAATTGACTTTGATCTGTGCTTTGCACTTGATCAGATTATTTGAAAAGAGATTGAAATATCACCATGTAGGCAATATATAAATTGATTTGAGGTAGCTCTGAATTGAGAGTTTTCTTATATTGTCTTGGTCTGTCGATTAAGTGAAAAGATCTCTTGGATTTTGGTTGCTTGTAGTCACTAAGTTGGATCTAGTTTGAGATTGAACAGCTATCATCATTGGATTGACGAGCATAGGCTCTTTCACTACGACCTTTTATTGCAGCTTGTTGAGTGAGGAGAGCATCAGCAACTCGGCCATTTATGGGCTTGTTGAGTCCAACTTTTGAACCTACTAGAGTTTTTGACTTAAGCTGTGATGGCTTGGAGATCTTGTCATTAGACTGACGAACGGGGGCTTTTTCACTGCTGCCTTTTCTTGCAACTTGTTGAGTGAGGAGAGCATTAGCAACTCGGCCACCTTTGGGCTTATTGAGTTTGACCTTTAGAACCCATCCGTGTCCTAGACTTGAAAATATAGAGGTTGATGTTTTTCCTACTTAGTTGATTTAAGCTTCTAAAATTAGGAGTTCTTTTGACTTGATCTTCAACATTTGACGAATCTTGGAGGAAAAATTCTGACATTTAGGATTATCTTTTCATGCATTGAAGCAGATTTTTTTTTGTTCTGGTAAGACCTTGATCATAAAAAAAAGACTCATCTCTAATAGGGGGATTGCAGATTAGTTCAAAAATATATTCCAAGGTTTGATTTCCTTTATTGCAAAATAGACATGATATATTTTTTTTTTCCAATCATAATATGTATCTAAGGATCTTGGCTTAAAGCACGATGTCGAATTAGATAAATATATAAAAATGCCCCCTATCTAATAAGGGGGTTTTCACAATAACTATTAAGAGAATTTGGAATGTCTTTGGTCCTATGTTTTATGCTCTCGGACTTGTTGAAGACTTCCTCCTGGGAGTTTGAAATTTATATTTTTCTTCTGTCTTAGATTTGTGCCTTGGTGGACTTAATGGAGTTAATTTATTGTTAAGATGAGAACATCTTCTGTCTTATGCTTTAGGCATTGACAGACTTGTTGAAGATTCAATCTCAAAATTCAAAATTTATATTTTCCTCCTGTCCTGGCTTTGTGCCTCAGTGGACTTGATGGAGTAGATGACTAGTTGGCTAGATGAGAACATCTTCGGTCCTATGCATGGTGCTTTCACGGACTTATTGAATACTTCATCTCGGGGATTCGTATCTTGTATTTCCTTCTATCCTGGCTTCATGCCTTGACAGATTTGATGGAGGAAAGTCCAAAATTGTCTTAAAGACTTGTCAGGTGATATAAAATTACCTTTTGCCCCAGCTTTCTACTTTTGTGGGCTTATAGAAGGATGTCTACCGACGACCTAGCCCTTAGAGCGTGTGTTGGATCAATGACAAATATTCATCAGTCTTATGCTTTGTGTGTAATGAACATATTGATGACATAACTTCCTTAGTTAAACATTTGGCTTTGTATGAACATTGGGATGCCTTCTTCAATTCCTTGATTTTTGCTTAGTTGGATTTGCTGAAGAAAATTTTCTTTTGGTCTTTGCTTTCTGCTTGATAGACTTATTGAAAGTATTAAAATTTCATAATTCTCATTGATACCAAACTCGGCTTAGTGCCTTCTCGAGTAAGGATATTTTGTTGGATTTTGGAGATGACCTTACGACCATTAAAGATGAACTCTCAATCTAGACCACTTAAACCCACCAAGTTAGCGGAATTTGGAGATTTGGATGCTCTTATCTTTGAACTAACAAACTAGGAGGATTCCTACTTTATGTGGCTGAGTAAGGCACACAACACTGATATTTGGGCTTGTTGACTCCGACCTTATGCACCCACTTGAGTCTTAGACTTGAGTAATTGATGGAGGATTTTATCATCAGGCTAGTGAGATGGGGGATCTCTTACTGCACCCTTTGTGGTGTGTTGAGTAAGCAGACTTGTCAACGACTCGGTCATATTTGGGCTTATTGAGTTCGACCTTATGCACCCACTCGAGCCTTAGATTTGATGTATGGATGGAAGACGTGTTTCCAACTTGATTTGTTGTAGTTTACAGACTTGAAAATTTCTCTTTTTGGTCGGTAGAACTTTGAGACTTGTAAACTTTGAATACATAATTTGAATATGTATATGGGGATCTCGGCCTTAGGCCCGATGTCAGCCCAAATACAACAGAAAGTCCCCCTGTTTCACAATGAGAGCTTGACATTTTGCTATAAAATTTAAAAATAATGTCCCCCTGTTTGACAGGTGGATCTTTACAATATTTCATAAATATGATGAAATTAAAATTATTTTTTCATTTTTACACTTATAATGACCATATGAGACTTACATTGATCATCATAACCATTCATTTTGGGATTTTGGCCTTAGGTGCGATGTCGACCTAAAACTATATAGAAGGCCCCTTATCTAACAAGGGGATTTTTTTATCTTGGAAATGCATTCTTGCATTACAAGAGAATTTCCAAGTAAAACTTATGAAAGCTTTAAATATGAGATTCATTTGGTTACACTTTCATATATAATACTTCTTTAGATATCAACTGTTGATTGGTGGCATTGGTCTTTCACCTTTGAAATCAACAAGTTGGTAGGCTACCCCATGATATACCTTTTCAATGATGAAGGGTCCTTCACAATTATGTTCAAATTTATCACCAATTTTATGGTGAGGGATAATTGATCTTCTCAGCACCAAGACCAGCTCCCCTTCTTGAAAAGTTTGAGGATGCACCGTATGATCGAATGCTTTGGACATTCTTACTCGATAAACCTCTAGATTTTGCTGAGCTCGGAGCCTAACTTCGTCAAGCGCATCAAGCTCTTCCTTCCGTAGATGGGTATTCTCTTCTTGAGTAAGATTGTGTTGAATGGCTACTCGGAGTGAGGGTAGTTCAACTTCAAGCAACAGAAGTGCATCAGCTCCAAACACTAGTGCGTATGAAGTGGATTTTGTAGGTGTTTTATAAGTAGTACGGTATGCCCATAATGCTTCCAAAAGCTTAATATGCCACTTCCTTTTATTTTTGGTGAGGATCTTTCTAAGCAACTTGACTAGTGTTTTGTTGAAAGCCTTGGCCAAGCCATTTGCTCTCGAATTATAAATCGATGAGTATCACCAGTCAATCTTATGTCGATCAGCAAATCTGTAGATTTTAACATTTTGGAAGGCTGGACCATTATCTGAGATCATTCGGCGTGGCACACCGAATCTATAGACAACATTATGGGTGAATAAGTTTGTCACATGCTCGGATGTGACTTCCTTGAATGGAGCAGCTTTAGCCTACTTAGAGAAATAATTAGTGGCTGCTAGGATGAAGCGATGACCATCTGATGATGGTGGGTTAATTGGTCCAATTATATTTATTCCCCAGCATTCGAATGGCCAAGATGCTATCATTGGGTGTAACGAGTTTGGAGGTTCATGAATGATATTGTCGTGGACCTAACACTCATGACATCTCTTGGCATGATCAATATAATATTTTACCATAGATGGCCAGTAGCATCCCATTCTTTTAATTTTAAAGCCATTTAAGGATCTGATTGATGTGCGACATAGAGTCCTTCATGGATCTCAGCAATCACTTTATTGGCTTCTTCTATTCCCAAGCACCGCAGCCACATCTGTTCGAAGGACCTACGATATAGAGTATTGCCAACATAAACATATAGTCGGAGCCTTTTCTCAAGTTGTGCAGCCATCGACTTATTGCTTATCAGTTTGTTTCCTTTGAAGTAGTCAATGAAGGGTTGTCTCCAATCTTCCTTCTCTTCCACCATGAGGATTTCACTTTGTGGTGTCAGAGTTTCTTTAGATTGAGGCCTTGCCTCCTGAATAGTCTGAACCTCATCTTGTTGATGTCGATGAGCAATTTGTAAGGGAGTGTGAGGAGCAACGTGAGTTGCATTCTTCTGGCTTGCATTTGATGATCCCTCTTCCAGCGGGGATTTTAGATTTATTGGCTCTAGGACCCGATGAGTGCAAACACTAATTAGTATAGAATCATCGTCATCCATACTCGCCATCTCTTTAGCTAACTTAGCCAGACAATCAGCTTTGTTATTCTTGCATCCAAAAACCTGAGTTATGATGATGTTTGGAATTTGCTTCATAAGCTCGAGAACTCGTTTGTTGTAGTGAGCCAATTCAAGCTTGTTGATTTTGTAGATACCCAACACTTGATTAATGACGAGCTGAGAATCTTCATAAACTTGTAGATTTTGGACTCCCATGGAGATAGCTTCCTCTAGACCCACCACCAATGCTTCATATTTCACTTCGTTGTTAGTTCATGACTTAGTTTACCTATAGGAGTGCCTCATTATACCACCCTCTCATGTAATTAAGAAGAGGTCAATGCCAGCTCGAGCCTTTGGGAGATTTGAGGGGTGAGTATATTTGATGGATGAAGCTCCATCAAAATATAGTTTCCACATTTGTTGCTTTTTCTTTTCATATATATGCATAATCTGCTCGTCGGGAAGATCATCATTGAGCAATGAATCTATCGGGATGAGGTGTGCTGCAAGGAAGTCTGCTAGAATTTTTCCCTTCATCACTTTTTGGGGAACATATGTAATGTCAAATTATAGCAGAAGAACAACCCATCATGCCAAGTGACCTGTCAACGTTGGTCTTGTCATCAAGAACTTCGACGGATCGATCCTTGATATAAGAGTAATTTTATGACATAACAAGTAATGGCGTAGCTTTTGAACAGCAAAGATTAATACCAAATAATGCTCTCAATTAGAGAATAGCGCATTTTCGCTCCTATCAGCCTTCGACTAATATAGTATAGAGTGTTCTCCTTTCCTTCTTCAATATGTTACACCAACAGAGCACCTAGAGATTCCTCTAATGCTGCTGTGTACAGTATGAGAGGCTTCCCTGGGAGCCGTGCTGCAAGAATAGGCGGATTCAACAGATACCTCTTTATACTGTCGAAAGCCTCCTGACATTCTTTATCCCATTTGAAAGGAGTGTCCTTCTTCATCAACTTTGTAAATGGTTGACATCTGCCTAAAAGATTTGATATAAACCTTCTAATGAATGCAAGATGTCCCTGCATGGAACGGAGTTGGCGAAGGCTCCTCAGAGGAGGCATTTAAACTATTGCCTTAATTTTGTTGGGATCAATTTCAATCCCTCTACGACGTATAATATATCTAAGGAATTTCCCCGATGAGACTCCAAAGACACATGTGAGAAGATTCATCTTGAGATCATATTTTCTGATTCTTTCAAAAATGATTCTCAAGTCATCAAGATGATCTTTGTGATCTATACTTTTGACAACGAGGTCATTAATGTAGCATTATACATTTTAGTGAATCAACTCGTCAAATATGCACGTCACAGCCCTTTGGTATGTAGCCCTAGTATTCTTCAATCCGAAGGGCATAACTGTATAGCAGTATATGCCGATTGGCGTCCTGAATGAGGTATGCTTTTTCATCTTCAGGGGCCATTTTGATATGATTCTATCCTAACGATCCATCCATTAAAGAGAACATGTCATGATTTTAAATGTTGTCCACCAACAATTTTGATATAGGGAGCAGAAAGTCATCCTTTGGACATGATTTATTTAAGTCCCTGATGTCGATGCAGATACCAATCTGATCATTCTTCTTCTTTATTAGGACAATATTAGCTATCCAGTCAACAAATTTGTCTTCTCAAATGAAACCAGCTTCAATAAGTTTTTTGGTTTCTGCAATCACCTATTCTTTAATTTACAGTCTCATTTTCCTAGAGGCTTTCTTGACCGGCATTGCATCTAGTTTGATTGCTAATTTATGAACCGCTACATCAGGGGATATGCTTGGCATTTATGCATATGTTCAAGTAAAGCAGTCCTTGAATTCACAGAGTAGCATTTTCAATTCTTCCACTTTATCTTCAGGAAGTAGGGCGCTGATGAACATTGGGCGAGGATCTTTCTCAGTTCCTAGATTAATTTCTTTAAGTTCATCCATAGTAGCTGCCTGCCCGCCATCCTCAAGCTCCTCAGGTGCCAACTTGGCTTCTACTTCTTCATCATTTGCAAGATTAATCTCAAAGAAATAACCTTCATTTTTATTATCATTTTCAATTTTTATACCTGTTACAACATAACAGGCGTCTTCTTGTGGACGATTGTATGAACCCAAGCCCTCTGATAGTGTGCTTGTTTCTTCTACCAATATTTTGAGAACCCTATGGTTACCACATAATTTTAAAGAATTTAGTCCTTTATTTATTAGCTTCTGCAGGGATCTCGTTCTTGCGCATTAAGTTCTGCATTTTTGGAGGATAATATTTTAGCATCCTTGTGGGTGCAGCTTCTTCCTCTTCAAATAATTGCATTACCTAATCTGGCTCTTCCCCTTGGCATCCCTCAGATTTATAAAATAGGCTTCCTGGCCCACGCTTTCTAGGGAGGGGAGTCACATAGAAGGTCACCAATTCTTCAACATTATGAACTTCTCGAGGAGTGACTTTCTTGAAATGCTGTGGAGGAATAGGAGTGACTACAAGCATAGTCTCCACTATCGTTGGATCAATGATTATTTTCAAGTATGTGCACTGTACTTTACCTTCATAAGAAAATTCGAACTCATAATCAGAGTCAAAATGATCCTCCTCATTTGACACTTTGCTTGAAGATTTACATGAGCTTCTGTATTTGGCAAGAGCACATTCCTCTTCATCTTCAGTATCACCGCCCAAATGAGGGACAATCCTGTTTATTTTGGACTTGCTCTTTATATCCTTAGAGATATTTGGAGCGATCTCCTTTCTTTTAGCTGATTTCTTTTAGCCATTCTCTTTAACTTGTTCTTTTGTGGATTTTGAAGTAGATGCAATATTTTCTAGCTGCTCTGCTAGCTTTAACTCCTTCGGAAGGAAGTAGTTAGCATCTCGGTATATCTTTATTTCATGCACCGTAAAGAGTTGCATATCACCCACAATCTTACATTCTTCTCCATCTTTTGTATATTTCATACACTGATGCAGTGTAGATGGGACAATGCCGTATTCATGAAGCCATGGTCGACCCAAAAGATCTCTAAATGAAGTGTCTGCATCGATCACATGAAATTTAGCTTCTGTGTAGAGACTTCCGAATCTGAGAGGAAGGACAAATGACCCAATAGTTTTCTGTCCCTTTTCATTGAAACCTTGGACCATAACTTTATCTCATCTTAGATGTTGTACATCTAGAGATAGCCCCCTGAGGGTCTTTAAATTCATAAGATTCACGGAGGAACCAGGATCGATCAAGATCCGAGGTATCACAACACTGTCACTTTCAGCTGTAACATATAGAGGGAGATTGTGTTCTGTAGTTCCAAGCATGAGGTCTTCCTCAAAAAATATGATGGTTGGAGGATCTTGAGTGTGCAAAATCTCTGTTAAACAGTGTTAGCGAAATATGCTTCAAACTTCTCTAGCTCTTTAAGAGCTTCAATTAGAGTATTACAGAGATCTTTTGACATTAGGAGTGCTTCATATATGCTGAGATGTGCATAAATTTTTTTTTAAGTGGGATAGGATGTTATAATCAAGTCCATTATTTGGAGAAGGCTTCTTGTTTACATCTTTAGGGATGACCTTCTCGTTAATTTCTTTTCCTTTTTCTTTATGTTTATTCATTGGCCCTTTCTTTTGTTGAGGTGGTAGCACTCAACCACTCCTCAACTGTATTTGAGCTACTTCATTTGACCCTAAGTCTTCAGATGAGTCAATCATTTCAGCATCAGCTTCTACTCTATCTAATGATGGATTGGAAGATTCAGAATCACTACCCAATTTTATATTTTTTTATGTTTGTCTTCATGACGGGCTCTGCTTCATCTTCATTTGAGAGACAAAGTTCCTCTAAGCTATCACCACCTTCATGTACCATTCAATAGGATTCAATAGAAAGTTCTTCATCTTCTTTCCCTGCTTCCGCATTAATTTGAAGCTTGGTAAAGAAATCAGCAAGTCTAATAGGTCGTCTTACTGGCTGTGGGTCCATATTATTGATGATCTTCTATGTTATAGTCTTTTTCTTTTTCTTGGATTTATTTCTTGGTTTGACAGACCTTCTTGTTTTTTGCGGATTTGGTCTCTCATGTCGAGATGAGCCTTTCCACAATATTTTTGGGTGGATGATATTGAGGCAAACACATCCAACCTCTGATTTTCTTTCAAGTCAAGCACTGGCTTAAGTGGTGACTTTCACTTAATGCCTAGAACGCCTTCCAATTATTTTAGCATCTTTGCGATCTTTTTTAAAACTGCAACTTCCCACTCTTCATTACAAGTTAATATGTCCTTGCTTTTATCTTTACTTCATTAAATAGGAAGTGATTACTTTGGCGGATTCTTTCTTTGGATACACTCGCACACTGTGTGATAGTGTAAATTCTCCATTTTTGTATTTTCTTTCTAGCCAATCCTTGGATATATAACAACTCTCAATACGATGGCTGAGCACCCGAGGATAAGGGCAATAATTAGGATTATCAGTCTGCCCAACTTCCTCAGGCCTTTTACACTCTGGTAGCTGGAGACCCACTTTGAGTGCGTGCTTGAAAAGCTTAGCCACACTCTCTTTTTTGAAAGAATATTATTTATTCAACCTTTCCTTGAGGGTTGGAACTATTGAATCATTTGCTTCTTTCATTTGTCTCGATCGCTAACTTTCATTGAAGTGATCTTGTGGCAGATCATTACCTCCAAATACGAGCTTTAACTGTGGAGAGAGATTATATGGCTATTTTAATTTATCTGGGTAAGTGAGTTGCTTCCTTTGTCAACATTATAAACTACCCGCTTTCCTTTATCACTTTTGAAAGAAGCAAAGTGTATTTCCACTTTCTTTGAATCTAATTTTTTTTTTGTTTTGTTTGAGTGAATATCAGAGCTTGATTTTAATCTCTCGAATTTAACCACCCTATCAAGAAGCTCCTAAAACGTGAAAATTGAAGCCAAGCAAAGATAAGACACTATTTTGTCATTAATGTTGCCTATTAGCAATTGAATCACATTGTTCTTCCAATTGCTGCTCATCTCATACTCATATCATCAATTGTATCTCACCATTGCCAAATAAGTGGCACATTTCAATCACTAAGGTCTAACAATCATCTTCTTAGGAATCAATTTCTCATCTTATGAAGAGAATGATTGAAATGACCACTAATCATGCACTAACATCTAATATCCTTAAACTTATGAGAAGTCCAACATATAATTATAAGATAACTGAATATGTGATAAAGATTATAGTGTAAAAACTCCATTTATAAGGAACTCCAAAGACATAATTTTTAGTAATCCAAATAAGTTTTATTTATTAGATTTAGTCTTGACTCTCAAAATTATTTTGCAAGATAAATAAAATCTATTTCAAAGACAAAGAATGAGAAAACAAATGAACTCAACGAACAACTCAATACTCATCCATTTAATACTAATTCATATTTATTTATTCAAATAACTGAAATTTTTTGAATAAAATTATAAAACTCTTGAACATGTTCATTTATTGTTTAGTGATAGCTCTCTAATAACATAAGAAAATGCTAATTTAATAGTAATTTAATTTTTTTTATTTAAAAACTTACTCTATTTTATTGTAATAATTTTTCCATAATTTATAGATATTATAAACTATATAGATTATTAAACATGTGTGCATGATAAATTGTCAAATAAATAGTCATATAAGTGGATTTAAATATTTTCTTATTAAGATTCAAATTTCATGAAATTTGAATATTAATACCTAGTAAATTATATCAATTTTTCTTAAAATTATAAATGCAATTATATCTAGTAATAAACTTATAAATTTAAATTATTACCATCACCTACATAATTAATTTTAAATACAAATTTGATTTCAGGTCAAACTTAACAAAAAAAAAAAACTTATTTTAAAACTTAACACATGTTCAAACTCAACTTGAACCCCTTAAAATAAATAAATAAATGAGTTTGTAACAACATTATAGATCTTCTCACTCTTGATTTATTTAGAGCCCTATTTATCATAATTTTTTTACTAATTTATTAATATTTAAAACCCTAATTTATCTGATACTAACATAAAATGGTGGACCCTTGAAAAAAATCTAATGCAATATATATATATATATATATATATATATATATATATATATATATATATATATATATATATATATATATATATATATTTATTTATTTAAAAAACATCATTGATGAAATACCTCATAATTAAATATAGGATATAATTTCAAGAGCTCAAATCCTCATTAGTCATGAAAATCCTACCTTGAAGATTAACTAATGATTAAATTTTGTATGTAGCATATTTTTTTCATGAAAAAAAAACTCAATAACTTAATATAATATAATATTAGGCATTGTAATCTAGTAGTTGAGAACTTATTTTTTCATTAAAGAGGTCAATAATAATAACATTCAATTCTACAAGACATCTCCTCTCTCTCTCTCTCTCTCTCTCTCTCTCTATTATATATTATATATAGAGAGTATTTTTAAATTTTGTTGGAGCGTTTGAAGAGATTAGTGAGGGAGAGAAAGAGGTTGATAATGTCGAGATAGAGCATGACGCTAACCCACACATAATCTTCATCTTTGTAAGCATTTATCATTTTGGCAGTGGCATATATGATATGTGCGCTGAAAACAAGTGAAGCCAATCCCCCACACATCATTCTCAGTATCTTACCCATCGGAAATAAGATCTGTATTAAGTCAATTTCAAGCAAAAGAATACTATTTATAAAACAAATTAAAAGAGAGATAGAAAAGAAAATTAAATTTTTAAAAAATTTAATTTACCTGAATGACCACAAATAGTAAGATTATCATGGAAGCAGAGAACAAATAGGGGCCGAGAAAGCTGAAATCTTTGACCCTGTCTACGGCCACGAAGGTGTAGATGATGAGGCACACCAGCACCACTGCAGTTAATATGGCCGACTCCAGAATGACCTTACCTGCGTTAATAACCTTTTCTCAATTTCTCAAAAGCAGAAAGAAAACATCTGTTGAATTTGGGCAGTGGTTACTATCGATGAAGGCGCAGGAAAATCCGACGGCAAAGCTAATGGAGACGGTGAAGACCCCTAAGAGAATCAAATTGCAAGGTTCGTGGCGGCGGTAATAATGCAGTGGGATCATCACTGAATCATGAATTATATAGAAGGAAATTTAAGTGGATGAAAAAAAAGCTAATTTTTTTATCGATGAATGTAAGAATGAGGTAATTAGTACCCATAACGATTAAAATTATGAGGAAGACTAAAAGGGTGATGCCGGCGGGGGTGTATGGGAAGAGAGAGACCGGCTTGGCAAAGACGACGGCGGCGGAGACGGCGATGGTGAGCAGCATCTGTAGCGACAGTATTGTGTATACTTTTCTGATGAACTTCCATCGCAGCTTCTGAGCCTCGCTTTCTTCAGATATTTCTGACTTGGGTAGAAGGTGCCCGTTGTTGCCGCCGCCGCCGGATTCCAGATCGTTCTGCCCGGTCGTTGAAGACCTCGATATGTCCATCTATCTGCTGCCGACTGATGCGATGAGCTTCTGTGGGCAAGGTGGTACCCAGGGTCACACAATATCTGGAGGCAACGACCCAACAAATTTTCATTCTTTTTTTTTTTTTTTCGGTGCGGGTGTAGTGTATGACGTGCAAGATCAGTGATTGAGAGCTTGAACTGTAAAGTAAAAAAAATTAAAAACAATATATATATATATATATATATATATATATATATATATATATATATATATATATATATATATATATATATATATATATAGTGTATATAAATTTGACGTTAAATTAGATAACATATCTCAAAAAAATATTTTTTAAATTGAGCCCTAATGACAGTTAAATTAAAAATTAATGAATAATCATAAAAGTGTGATTTAAATTTAATTTCTTAATTTAAGAGAAAGCATTCTATCAACTTCTCCAATGACCAATCATATATTGCTTTTTCTGCAAATCAATTATGAGAGAATAACTTTGATATGTGGATAATAATTTAAGTCAAATTCAAGATTGAAATAAAAAAATAGAGAATAATTATATTGAAAAATTGTTCTTTCCTAAATGCTAGCGGATCATGCAGTCAACCGATATCGACGTTACAGTAAAATTTGTCTAAAGTTTTATTCTACCGTATAGAATATTACTTTGGCGTTATCACTTTGGCAGATGCATACAATATCATAAATGAATCGAAATGTGTTTATCACTTTGAGGGATATCATTTTACATTATTATTTTAGATTTATATTTAAATTTGAAAAAAAAATTAAATACATTAAGTTTAAATTATAAGATGAATATAAAATATGTTAAAATTTTGAATTTCAATTTCTTCAAATTAAACATCAAAATTTTATAACACTAGTATGAAATTACTTTACACCCCTTTTTTCAACAAACAAAATAGCCTATAATAACAAAAATTAGAAGAAAAAAACATCTCCCAATTGACTCTTCAAAATAAGAATTATTATTTTTTAATTCATTTCTCTTTGAAAAAAAAACTCTGAGAGGGTGACCTTGGAAGTTAGAATTACAAATATAAAAAAAATTAAAATTTTATTTTAAATATAACTTTTTAAAGTAATTTTCTTAGGGAAATATTGTATGCATATTTTGTAAAATCTAGATTTCTTTTTTCTCACAAACAGATTCTAGGATTAATTTTAGAATAATTTATAGTTCTGATTTCAGCAAATTTATAATTAAATTTAAAATCTTAATAAAAATAAATTTAATAACACTGAAAATAATCTGATAAATCAAATTAAAAAATTGAAGCACATTTAGAACTTAAAATTGAAGAGAATTTGTAGAAATGTAAAATTTTGGGTAATTTTTGATGTAGATAATATCAGGAGTAATTATTTTTCTGACATCATTTAATCATCATTAATTAATTATTATAGTTCATCCTCTATCATCCAATAATCATTATTCAACTATCATAATTCTACTATCATTGTATTACATGCTACCAAGTTTTAGAATAAATGATAATCATTAATTATAAGGATTACTATTCTTTGCACATTAATTTCTTCTAAGTTCGAGTAGAAACAATTGCTAACAAGCCTATGGTATATTTTGAAAAGGTTTTTATTTTGAAGTACATTTTTTATTTATTTATTTTATTTTATTTATATTTTGTTTTAAAATAAAATTCTTAAAAAAATTCAAATGATAATTTAATGCCTATCATCATATTTTAATGACTCTAATTCTCAAAAATAATTTTTTATCTTAAATTTTTTTTAAAAAATAAACAAAATTAATAATCAAATATAATTATAATTATTTTATGAAAAGAAAGTAATTAGAAAATTATTCTAAACATACTTAAATTTTAAAAAAAATTCAATATTAACTAATAATTGATTTGAGTGAATCATTATAATTATTGAGTCATAAGCATATATTAAATTGCCTGCTCTTTAATATGTTGGCAACCGCACCGTAATACGTGCCAATGGCTCATTCATACACGTGATCAAACCTGTCCATATTTGCCAGTTATTGATAATCTATGCCATAAGAATCAAAATAGTTAATTTATATTAATATATTAATTTTAGATATTATTTAAATAAATAATCACATGATCATAGGCATGCGTTAAATAAAATAAACTAATAATTAATGATATATCCTCAGAAAATTAATCTGATCAAGCACGAATCTCAAGGCATTTTCAGAAATGCTTCGATCTAATCACCGATTTCAAGAGCTTACAAATAACCGACCGCCTCGGTACTAACATAAGAACATCAAGATAGTCGATCCAGCTCGAATCGACTCGATCAAGCTATCTGAGCATGAAAATGGATCCCGATCCGCCAAATGTCACCAAAATCGACATATTTATACGATCGAGGCCACAAGACGAATCCAACGAATCCAAGATCACCCAATTCGACATCATTAAGGCACCCGCATCATCAAAATACACCGACGATCGGGGATCGACTGCCGTCCGATGGGAGTGGTTGGAGTTTTCCACGAATTTACAAGGCCTGCCACTCCCAAAAAATCTATAAATAGAGCTTCATTCTCACCTTAAGGGGACCGAATCGATTTGAAGACCGAGAGCTCGAGAACCACCACCGACTCGACGCCGACGCATCTATCACCACCAAGCTACCACCAAGAAGGTCAAGATCGAGTCGCCTAGAGATCGCTCTGTGAGGACTAGAAAAGACCGCTTGCCTCTTTCTCCAAGATCAAGAGGTTCCCGTAAGATCGCCTCGCCACTTTTGGGAAACTTCTCCTTGGGTCGGAGTCGACCGATATTGATATTTTTCTACACTCTAATATTGTTTCCTCAGAACACCTTCTCAACTAAGCAAGGACCAGATCTCTGAACACATAGTGAAAGTTCTACGATCGCAAGGCCCCGTGGTTTTTCCCTTAACGGGTTTTCCAATGATAACCCATGTGTTCATATCCCCGCCAGGTGTTGATAATTTTTGGCTACGACGAAGATCTCGATCTACCGGAATAAAATTCTCAAGACGCAATGCCATGCCGCCTGTGGAACAACCCCCATTGCTATATCTCCAATATGGTTGGTAAACGGGTTTGCGCCCAACGCCTCATTCTCGATCAAGGACGCCAAGTTCCAACACTTCTCTACATAATGTCCCTGTGAGGGTCCCGCCCCTCTTTGGAAGATCGCTGCTCAAAGGATGGAGGATTCTGAACGAAATTCTTCGACTCGCGAGAGGACCAAGAAAACGCTCCAACACGCCTGAAGAGCCACGTGTTCCACACCCTCAAAGATAATCCGATTTTCTTCCCGAGAATGATTACCCGAATGCCGATCAACAAGTAGAACCCTTGGCACCACATCCAGATGTCGAACTTCGATACCGCCTACTCACCCCACACCTAATGGCTCACTGACAGAAACTCCACGCCATCTTATACGCTGGCGAACTACGACGATCGGTGGAAGAGTTCCCAAGAAACAACTGAATGATCCATTCTCCCGCCGCTTCTTCCAAAACTCGCCCCCCGCCGAGATCATCTCAATACCCGACCCGACGAGATTCAAGCTTCCCAAAGATGGACCCTTACGATGGCACAACCGACCAGACGAGTATATCGATCACTTTCGAACGATCATGCACATTCGCCGCGGTAAATGACTCGCTCAGGTCGTATTCCCGACTCTCAAAGACGTGCTGCATTTGGTTCTATTCGCCACTGGGTCCGTCCATCATTTGGAGAGTTTCGCCAGCATTTTTTGTAGTAATGCCTCAAGCAACAAGAGAATCATCGGGGTTCATCACATCTCTCAGGAATCAGAGCGATGGAGAGTCCCTCGAAAGAATACTTCGGAGGTTCTCCTGAAGCGAAGATACCGAGAGTAGATCGGAACTTTTGAGGCGTGCTTCTCGGAGGACTCCGCCGGGATACTATTCATCATTAATGCGGAGGCAGTCCATTATCTTGACTGGTCCAGAATAGAGCACAAATCTCTCAAGCTTACGGTGCTCATTGACAGCAAGCGGAAGAAGGTTCCCAAAGGTGATGTTCAAACATCTCGAGAAAAGAAGAGGCCCTCCCCAAAACCTCCTCGGGACGACCGGAGAGGAAATATCTGACTCTCAACCGTCATGCGAACATCCTCGGCTATTGGAAGAGGATAGCGTGGCACGATCTTTAAAAAAACAGAATTGAAAATCGAGTATCACTTTATGCCTGAAGGAGGAGATTGAAGAAGTCATCTATCTAGGCCTATACAAAACCAACCAGCTCGTCAAAATCTTTGGGGGCAACCTCGAAGGAAGCCATGGCGGTCGGAGAATAGAAATGCGGGAGGGCGGTGTTATCAGCCAAATATTCATTCGCCCTTCAAGAGCGAGCGAAGAAGTCTGGGTTGACCATTCTATCACCTTTGATG
Source organism: Cymbidium sinense (assembly GCA_021442155.1). NCBI lineage: Eukaryota > Viridiplantae > Streptophyta > Magnoliopsida > Asparagales > Orchidaceae > Cymbidium > Cymbidium sinense. Next base: position 2,539,404 of record CM038216.1, read on the forward strand.
ATTTAGATCTAGAGGGGCTTCGCATCCCACATCAAGATCCCTTGTCATCGATCGAGGGTCGTGATCCATGCTTCAATATTAAAGGATATTGATCGACAATGGGAGTTGGTTGATGTTCTTTTTTACTCCACTTTCCTTAGCATGGGTATAGAAAGAGAAGCTTCAGCAGGTCCTTGTATGGATTTGATAATCGAGTGGAAGGGACAATCGATCTTCCGTAACTCTTGGAGAATTTCCCGACCACTTGATGATTTATTTGTAGTCAAGTCGAGTCATGTCAATGCTGATATTTGGGAGACCTCTCCGGTCATATTGGATCACATCGTGCCTCACCTCAAGATGAAATTCCGAGGTGGCATCGGCATGGTAAGTGGGAATCAACGGATCCCTGGCGTCTATCAAAGCCATTTCGTCGGTAACCCTCAACATCGAGAACTTGACCTACGAGATGAGGATGCCTCGAAAGGGCTTCTCCGGTTGAAGATGTAATTTGTCTTCCTACTCGAAGTTGATCCATCGCGAAAGGTGAAGGTGGGATCGTTCTGTCTGATCAATCAGTCATTAGATTTTCTGCGTAAAATCAAGATATCTTTGCACGGGCGCGATATTACGGGCATTGACCGGAAGTCATTACGCCCACCAAAGTTGACTCAACCTACAAGGTGATACAAAAAAAAAGAACCTTCGCGAATGATTGCGGGTCATAGAACAAGAAATCACCAAACGGAAGTCAAGTTCATTCGAAGTCTACTACCCCACGGTTGGCTAACGTGGTGTTAGTCGAAAGGCCAGTTCCACGGATTATGTGCATCGACGCGATGGTGCATGCCCAAAAGATAGCTTCCCCTTCGTCATGTCGACCAACTAGTTGATGCGACATCGGGACATCGATATTGAGCTTCATGGATGCCTATTGCTGCAATCACAACCGGGATAGGTCAAAGGTCCAGTGGACTTCCACGACCTCTTCCATACTGAGTTAACATTGTTGTGCGCTCGATAAACCTTGGATAAGTTGGCAATCCTCTCTGCTACAACTTTCTCCATAACGGTTAACATCATCGAGTAGCTCGATACACAACCTCGGATAGGTCAAAATCCTCGGATTCAATTGAGATCTTCCTATCTGAGGTTAACATCACGAGTAACGATAAACAACCCTTGGATAAGTTGGCAATCCTATAGACCGCCACAACTTTCTCCATAACAGGTTAACATCATCGAGTAAACACTCCGATACACAACCCAGGATAGGTCAAAAGGTCCTTAGTGGACTTCCCACGACCTCTTCCATACAGGTTAACATCGTCGAGTAACGCTCTGATAAACAACCTTGGATAAGTTGGCAATCCTCTATAGACTGCCTACAACTTTCTCCATAACAGGTTAACATCATCGAGTAAACGCTCAGATACACAACCTCGGATAGGTCAAAAATCCTCAGCGGATTCAATTCGAGATCTTCTATCTGAGGTTAACATCGTGGTAGCGCTCGATAAACAACCTTGGATAAGTTGGCAATCCTCTATAGACGCTACAACTTTCTCCATAAGCGCGTTAACATCATCAGTAAGCGATACACAACCGGATAGGTCAAAAGGTCCTTGGTGGACTTCCCGACTTCTTCCATAGTTAACATCGTCGAAGCCTCGATAAACAACCTTGGATAAGTTGGCAATCCTCTATACGCACTTTCTCCATAACGTTAACATCATCGTAAGCGATACACAACCTCGGATAGGTCAAAATCTCAGTTCAATTCGAGATCTTCCTATCAGTTAACATCGTCGAGTAGCGCTCGATAAACAACCTTGGATAAGTTGGCAATCCTCATAGGCGCTACAACTTTCTCCATAAAGTTAACATCATCGCTCTACATAGATAGAGGTTAGAGAACCTCATAAATATATTCCATGCAAGTTTGTGCCGTAACGCTCGATAAACAACCTTGGATAAGTTGGCAATCCTATCACAACTTTCTCCATAACGTTAACATCAGTAACGCTCAGATAAACAACCTCGGATAGGTCAAAATCCTTGGCGGATTCAACTCGACCTCTTCCATGAGTTAACGTCGCCAGTCGCGCTCGACAAACAACCTCGGATAGGTCAAAATCTCGGCATTCAATTGACTCTTCCACGCAGCGTCGCCGAGCACACTCGACAAAAGCGCCGGATAGGTCAAAGATCCCGTCGGCTAACCGCGTGCCGATGTGCCGGTCATCACCGCCCGGCCATCGCACAATCTCCGGTTATCTCCGGCAATCTTCGGTCATCACCATTATCGCGTTCATCCGTATCGGCGCTATGCCACCGGCCGAATCACGTCGGTCCCTGCCGTTGACCATCTGACAATCTTCACTATCGACACTTGTCCCGGCCACTCAGTCTCCGGTTCGTTGCGAAACCGTAGTCACCATTGTCCATTCAGCGGTCCTATCGTGACCCTCGTCGGCATCTTCGCCGGTCACCACCATCGTCGCCATCATCCGACTCACGCCGATCCATCATCGACTATCGCCGACCACTATGGTAGGCCACCATCGTCGTCGTCATCGTTAACCCGTCTCGGTTATCGTCTCCTTCATCGCCTCAAACCGGACGGTCTTCGAGGCCGGTTGGCCTCTTTGAGATGAAAATTATTCCGAGAGTGCCCAAACTCCCAGGGGAGGGCTACTGGCTTGGTGGAGATGAAGAGGTAGAGGTTGATCCAAAGAGTGCCCCACGGGGAGGCTATGCACTCTAAGAGGAGAAGAGGAGATGAGAAAAATGTGCCTTTCTCTTAGGGGGTTTTATAGACCCACTAGGGGCAAAATAAAATCGCTCAAAACCGCTCAAAATCAAAACAGCGTTCGGGCTGGCCTTGCTCCACCAGCATGGCCCAGCATTAGCCAGCAAGCCATACCGCCCATCATGAGCAGCCGTCGGTCGGGTCATGGCGCCGGTCATGGTGCCGACCCGCTGCCGTGGTGAAACCACTGCCCAGCCGGGCCATATGCCCGTGGGACTGTCCACCCGCTGCGTGGTGGGCATACCGCCGACCCGCGTCATACTCGCTCAGCGGCCCGTGACCAGGCGTTGGATCCGCGGTCAGACCGGCGACCAGCCGACCAGCATCCGACCCGTTCGGCCCGCGTCAGTCCCCGAGCCCGGCAGCTGACGTTGGTAGCGTCGCGTATGGCGACCATGTCTTGGCGTCTTGCAGCGCATGCAGCGCTTGGCGAAGCGCCCGCGCGAACACCAGCGCTCGTGTTGCTCTCGGATCGATCCAGTAATCTCGAAATCTGCCATACACATATTTGCGGCCCCGCGTCGACGCGGTTATAATATTGTGCTATTATGAAGATCTGTTCTCTCAAAATGTGTGGTTAATGGATTTGCAGATTTCGTTGAAGAATTTACTATTTTGAAGTACTTTGCACATATTTTTTGATGATTGAGATAATATCATCCAAAAATAGGGGGGCAACTGATACATCCTCAGAAAATTAATCTGATCAAGCACGAATCTCAAGGCATTTTCAGAAATGCTTCGATCTAATCACCGATTTCCAAGCTTATAGTCAAGCGGCCGTCTCGATGAGCGAACATGACATCAAGCATAGTCGATTGAGCTCGAATCGACTCGGATCAACTATCGAGCATGAAAATGGATCGATCCGCCAAATGGTTACCAAAAGCGACATATTTATAGTTGATCGGCGGCTCGTCAAGGCGAATCCAACGAATCCAAGATCACCCAATTATCATTAAGGCACCATCATCAAAATACACCGCGTCGAGGGATCGCGACCGTCAGATGGGAGTGGTTGGAGTTTTCCGAATTCTGAGCTGTCGCTCCCAAAATCTATAAATAAAACTTCATTCTCACAGGGGACCATCGATTTGAAGACGAGCTCGAGAACCACCAGTCGACCCACGACGATCTATCAGTCTGCAGGTAGTCACCGAAGATCGAGCTCATCGCCCAGGAGATCGCCTCGGAGGGACTAGAAAAGACCAGTTCTTCTCTCCTTTCTCCGAAGATCAAGAGGTTGCTCAAGATCTTCGCCGCTTTTGGGAAACTTCTCCCAGGTTGGAGTCGTGATATTGTATTTTTCTACACTAATATTGTTTTCCCCACAATACCTTCTTCTCCAACTAAGCGGGGACAATCTTTTGACACAGTGAAAGTTCTGGAGGGCAAGGCCGTGGTTTTCCTAGCGGTTTTTTATAGCGTAATATCTCATATCTCCTTGTGTGTTGGATAATTTTTGAGTGACGAAGATCTACTCTAGGAATAAAATTCTCTAGCATGCAACAATTAAAATATTTGTTTGACCAAACTGGCCATTTGTCGCAAAATTTAACAATAAATTTGAGATGGACTGACTAAGACTTAAGATTTATGTATTGATATTTTTTTTTGAGAATTGTGTATTTAAATAACTAATATTTAAATTTTATTTTTTATATATAATATCTCAAATTTTAATATCATATTAAAAATATTATCATTATTTATTTTTTATAAAATAAAATATACATTTTTAATTATAGAAAAATATTAGATAAGTAATTTTTTTTTAATTTAAATATTAAATATATAAATATATAAAAATTATATAATATATGATATATATATACATGAAACCTCCGCATGTACTCTCCTATTGATTTTTTAAAAAATCTTCGTACGCATTATTTCGATGCCAACTGCACATCGGGGTTAGGTTGCAGACTGCCATCTTTTATATAATATATATATATATATATATATATATATATATATATATATATATATATATATATATATATATATATATATGAAACCTCCATGTGACTCTCCTATTGATTTTTTAAAAAATCTTCGTACGCATTATTTCGATGCCAACTGCACATCGGGGTTAGGTTGCAGACTGGCATCTTTTATATATTAAATATTATGTTAGTAGGCCTATCTTACTATGCTTGTTTGAGATGTAATTAAGAGGGTAATTTATAAGTCAACTTAAAATAAAAGTAATGTATTTGAAATAGTCGAAAAGGGAGGCGTGTGATACTATCTTCTTTTTTTTTTTTTTTTTTTTTTTGAGAAAATGAGAGCCTTAGCTCAATTGTATTCCAAAAAAGAGATAATTACAATATTATAAAGTGACTTCCACCAATGAAATCAACAAGCAACACCAAAAGAAAAGAACAAAATCTGTAAGGAAACTATAAATAAGAAAGAAAACTAGAAAGGAACAGCAATATAGCTATTCCCAAAAAAGAAAGCATTTGCTTAAACAGTTAGTGAGTAAAACAAAATAAAGTGCCGCCCCGAGCTCAAAGACAGCACCAAAAAACAGATTTGCTATAGATGTATAGAGATGATTTCTGGACTCAGACATCAAATAATCCAAACAAATTCAACCCGAATAGAACATATATGCAATGCAGCACCCTCACCATCCGGTTGGCAAAGATCCTACCAAGGTTGCGTGTTGTAACCGAGAAACAAAAAGATCACCCCAACAAATGGGTAGGATTAGTGTCATCATCGTCAAAGAAACCCAGATACCCGGCGACTGACACATCCATCACGGCGCCTCAATCAACATTAAATCAGAACTATAATGAGATCTGTTTCGGCAACCTGCAATAAGTCCAGAACCCAGCCAATGGGTGAAATTAGTGTCATCAACGTCCAGCATACCAAACATACCCAGTACAGCGCAGCACCCAGCATAACCAGCACACAGTAACATCTTAACCAACATTTAAAACAGCTCAAAGATTGGTTCTGTATCGCCAAACCCGAAATAAGTCCAGAACACTAGTCGACCAAGAGTCATTAATCTTCCATCTTGCAACTTTAAATGCTATACGATCCCTTATAAGATCAATTAAAGCAATGATGGAAGAAGCAGAGCAAGAGATACACCTATTGTTTCTTTCACGCCAAATACAATAGACTAAAAGCGGCGAAGGTAGTGAAGTTTTGTAATCATTTTGTGCATATTGGGTGCTAAGTTATTCAGAACTTGCTGCAAAGTAGATTGTATTAAATAAAAATTGCCATTCGGAAGAATCCTTCTTATCAAGTGCATGGAGAATGGACACTTTCGAAAGAAAGAGGTGTATGGGTTTTGAGGTTGATTTGACAAATAACAAACAGTTTGAGTGCAAATCCCTCTTTTAACCAGTAAATCAGAGGTCTTTAACCCACCCAAATATGCCAACCAGCAATAGATAGAGTAATTAATAGCATACACGAGAACCAAATACATTTATACCAGTGTAGAAGGCAGATTTTCAAACAGGGCTCCTTTAAAATCAGAAGTTGTTGGAGATCGTTTGGACTCCCATGCAATCCAATCCTCTCCTCCTGTAATTTTAACATAAACAATAGTATCAAATAGCAATGGATATTCAACCCCAAGTTGTGTAGGCAAACTCCATTTACCATCCTGTATGAAAGTGCTAAGCTTATTTTCATTATATATGGACCAAAAATTTCTATCATTGGAAAGAGATGCTTCAAACATTGTTTTACCATCACACCAAGGATCCAATAGAAGACTAAAAGTTTTCCCATCCCCAATGTGATAGGAAATTTTGTCACGGAAACGATTTGCATATATTTTCAATTCCTTCCACATTGGGGAAATTTTACGAATGGATGTACTCCAAATAGATCCATATTTCTGCTTACACCAAATAGCAAAAAGGGAGTTGTGATTGAGAGTCTTCCACATAAGTTTGATCTTACATAAAGCATTAAGTGAAACAAATTTAGAGCAATCCAAGACCTCCTTTTTCCTTGGGCCGAGAGGTTTTGTCCCATGATATAATTGTAAGTTTTTTTAGATCACCATTGTGATAGAAAAAATGAGAAGTTAGAGAATAAATGCTCTTTAAGACACCCTTGGGAATCACCATTGATCTAAACCAGTAAGAAATCAGGTTGTTTACCGAAGATCTAAGTAATTGTAATCTTCCTCCAAGGGACAAGAATTTGCATTTCCAACCAGCTAACCAACTTTGAAGTTTATCAAAGAGACTAGTAAAGTTTATAATTTTAGGAGAGCCCAAAGTGAGGGGAAGGCCCAGGTATTTGATTGGAAAGACACCCTGAGATATATTAATAATGTTACAAAGTCTTTCCACCTCTTTAGAACCTTTTGAGAAGCAAATACTAGATTTATCATGATTAACCACAAGGCCAGTGTATCTCTGTAAGCTTTCAAGACAACATTTCAATGATCCAACAGAAAGGCAATCAACCACACCAGTCACAAGAAGGTCGTCTACAAAGAGTAAGTGAGAAATCTTACAAGTCCGTATAAGAGGTCTCAGAAAATACTTCTCTCCAATTAGGCATGAAAAGGTGTCTATGGCTAAAGTAAAGAGAAAGGGTGATAAAGGGCACCCTTGTCGAAGCCCATGTTTAGATGAAAAGTAACCTCTAATTTCCCCATTAAGATTGATTGAGAAAGGAACATCAGTTATGCATACCTTCACCCAATTTATAAATCTAGCTGGAAACCCAAAAGAGTAAAGCCTATGCAAAAGAGCTTCCCTATTGATAGAATCAAAAGTCTTTCTGAGATCAAGTAAGAAAGCCACCGACTGCTTTTGAAACAACTCATGACATATTTAGAATATTATAGATGTCCCTACCTTTAATAAATGATTGTGAATTAACAAGGGAAGGACCTTCTTGAGTCTAAAAGCAAGAGTTTTAGCAATGACTTTATAGAAAGTATTGCATAGATATGGGCAATCGATAGTGAATTGGAATGCTTAACTTTAGGGATTAAAGTCATCAGAGAGTGTTTCAATCGATTTGGAAGCTTCTGAGTTTTGAAAAATGGTGTTGCTTTTAAAAGTTTTCCAGAACATCCCATGTAGAGAAGAACTTTAAGTTAAACCCATCTCGATCCGGAGATTTGTTCTCACTAATGTAGCTTAGTATTTCTCGAATATCTTCCATGCTCGAGCAAGATCGACGAGAGAATTCCCAATTGGGAAATCTGCAATATGAAAGAATCGAGACTGCTATTGAAAGTGTTGAGTAATACGCAAATTTCCTCAATTGAGTCGATCATTCAACATCCCATTATAGTGAGCTCCCTAATGCTTGGAGCTTCCTTTCCTTAATTGAGAAGAAACTTAAGATCATCATCGAGGAAGTTAACCAGCTCTCTGCTACCCATACGTTTCCATTTGTAAGAGAAAGGTAAGAGTCTTTAATTGCTTTAGCTTCAACCATAAGATGAATATCATTAGGATTCCTTTCCAGTTTTTCAAGTATGTCATTTTGATTCCTTTTAGCTTCATCTAACTTGATATGCAAATGAGAGTAACTTCTCATTGATTCCTTAAGAGCTTGTTTGACATTGGAAAGTTTGCAAGAACAAAAATTGGATCACCTACCACAAAGATCTTCCAAGCCACTCTAGTAACTTCCAAAAAGTCAGGTGAAAGCACCCAATGATTTTTGAACATAAAACGGGTGATCCGAGTACTCATATGATTTAAATAGATAACAAGGGGGGAATGCTCCGAAGAAAGAGGGGGAGGAACTTTGTAAAAAGAAGAAGGATATTGTTCCAACCAGTTAACATTGCATAAAGCCCTGTCTATTTTCGAAAAAATAGGATTATTAACTTACTGATTAGACCAAGTATAGAATAAACCCGTACTGGGAATATCCATTAATTCAGTCTTGGACACAGCTATAGAAGGATTGTGTATTTGCATAAGATAGTGGATTTCCTCCAGATTTTTCCTTACTCAATAAACAGCAGTTAAAATCGCCAATAATCAACCAAGGATCCGTCATATCAATAGCTATACCCCTAAGAGAATCCCAAAGAGAATTTCGAGAGTGAGGATCATTGTCGGCGTATATGCAAGTTAAAAAAAAGAGGGGAGACCGGTGACAGAAACAGAACCATGAATGAACTGATTAGAAACAACCTGAGGCATAAAATCAATACGCTCAGAACACCATTTAATCCATATACGGCCACCCGACGCCATATCAAAGTTTGAACAGCAATATTCAGAAGGAAACATGGAGAACTTACGCAATAGGAAGGGATTAAGAGAAGTTTCAGAGTTGATTTTTGTTTCCAAAAGGCAAACCAAATCTAGTTTAAATTCTTTTATGAGTCTCATAATCCATACGCCCCTCGCCAGTAGGCCCCTAACATTCCAACTTCCTATGGAAAAGTCATTGAGAAGAAGAAGAAGAGGAGGGTTTTACCCTTTTATTTTACTTTTCCTCGATTGGAAAATGTCGAAGAACTTACTTTCGGATCCTCTCCATCATGGTTTGTATTAGCAGGTTGATAAGAAACATTACCCCATGCCCCAATAGGTTGTTCAGGAGAAGTAGAAGATCATGCAACACCCGCTTGGGAGGAACTGAAGGCCGACCGCACATCCTCAATGCTAGGGGAGTCTACCTCATGTCCTGGATCAAGTTGAGGAGAAGGAGAGGGAATGTGGTTTAGATCAGTAGGAAGCTTACTTTGTGAAATCACAGCAACAACCCCCTCTTCCCAATGCACAATTTCTTCCTCAAGAATCTCGCCTTGTTCAGCCAAGATCGAGAAGTTGTTAACTAAATCCAGAGTAACTTCCGCTTTACGATTCCTACTTCTTCCCCTAATTGAGGCACGGTTGGTATGTGTCTGTTGAGTCGAAGCTTTACTCCTAGGACAAGTATTTTCCGTATGTGTAAACGTATTGCACTTGGTACACGCAGCCGGTTTCCAATCGTAAACAATAGGTTGATCAATCTTCTTACCGTTCAAGTTGATTGGGATCGAATCAGGTAAAACCGAGGAAGTATTAATCTGCACACAGAGCCTAGCAAAGGTAATACGGGCTTTGGAAGCTGTAAGATTGTCGACGGCTAACGGGACTCCTATCATACTTCCCATTTTTGAGAAGCCATTTTCATTCCAACAGCATAGAGGATAATTGGGCAATTTAATCCATAAGGGAATATCAGTCACTTGATCTTTTGAAGGACGAAAATCCCATGTCCATTTTTGAAATATAAATGGCCGGCCGTTGAAGAAGCAAGGTCCCTCATGCCAAACCGATTCATAGTCTTTCACACATGAAAACTTGAAAAGGAAATAATCACCTTCAAGGGAGAGCAACTCAAAAGTCCCCTTAAACCTCCACTTCTTCCTAACCGCCGCCAAAAGAGACCCGTAGTAAGGGCGTTTTCTTATGGCATGACAGACAAGGGATAAATTCCACTCCCTTTGACCTTCTAGCAGATCTTCCTCAGAAAATGAGACTTCTGTAGAAACCGGAGGAATGAAAGATAAAGGAAAATCCCTACTCTTCTCATTCTCGAAGGACAATTCCTTCCAATGGACCACTGAGCAACAAAGGAAAAAGCAGTAGTAGGAAGAAAAGGGTGGGAACATATTACTTGTGGTACCCATAGAGATAGCGCAGATGTCCTGGAAAAAGACTGACCCCCGGCTAGGAGCCGGAGGTCAGAGAGAAATTAGAGTGAAAGGGTTGCAAGAGGAGAAATTGGATGCTAAGGAGAGAGCGAAGAGAGGAGGAAGAAGACGCCGGCAAGGAGCTCAAAAGAAGCCCTAACCACATAGCCGCAGCGGCAGTAAAAAGAGTTTCCGTGGCCATGTGATACTATCTTTAAAGTAGATCAAACTTTAGGTACATCAATTTATGACTCTCTTTTTTACTCATGAGATATAACCTGTTCTCTTGTCTTGATCGCGCGTGCACCATGACTAATCGATAAATCGCATTATATATGATTGTTCAGCTATGCCTAAATATAAGTCACAATAACCAATCAAAAGAATCAATTTCTCGTTCATATTCATCAACATAAATAGGCACAATCATCCTTTGAGTTCAGAATTATTAAGAGATGACAGAGGGAAGCAACCCATATGTGTTTCAACTGGTTCGACTAAGCTTTGTTGGACTTCTAGAAAATTAAATTTTATTGTCCCTCAGAGTTAAATCACATGTCAACTTTTAGATTTTTTAAAAAAATCTTCGTACGCATTATTTCGATGCCAATTGCACATCGGGGTTAGGTTGCAGACTGCCATCTTTTATATATAAAATATTATGTTAGTAGGCCTATCATACTATGCTTGTTTGAGATATAATTAAGAGGGCAATTTATGTTTGCTAACATCTTAGACGAGAAGGTATTAACGTAATTCTCTCTTTTCCTCTCTATATTCATCTTTTAGGTCACTATTGTATACATTCTTTTATCGTTCATATATATATATATATATATATATATATTCAGATTGAGAAACCAGTTAGAAGTTCTCAGTCTCATCATTCCTTTTTATTTTTATTTTTATTTTATATTTGCACTTTAAATTAGACTTGGAATTAAATTCAAGAAATAAGACACTCTGGTTTAAAATAAAAAAAAACAATCCTGGATTCTACAATTTCTTTTTGGCAAAATTTTTAATTTAAGTATGTTTTACAATGTAATTAGTAATTTAAGTGTCATTAAAAAAATTTAGATATAGGTATAGTTGCCCATTTAGTGGGCGACTAGCATGCTACGTGACATCCATGTGATAGGAAATTGCCAACATGGCACAACTCGGGGACCTGAAGCTAGTCGCCTAGTTACTTCAGTTCCAGAGCTAGTTGCCTAGTTACTGGGTGACTAGTTCAGGGAAGAGCTAGTCGCCTAGTAACTAGGTGACTAGCCCAGGGCATCAAATGGGGCCGATCGACCGATTGGCCCCATTCACGTGTCGAGTGTCATTCGCGAGCCAAGCATTCTTCTTCCGAGCGAGCACCCGAGCACCATAGGCCACCTACCTCTACGATCGCCTCACCACCTGCTTTGTTAATCGACATTGCTTGACAAACACTTTTTGGCCAACAGCTGCCCTACAACCGTCCGAATCTTTTTTCCTTGCCGGACAGCCGCATCCGCTGTGCCCATCACCCTTCCTCTTCATATGACAGGTCGTGGAACCGAATATTGGCTTCCGACGACGATTCCGGTGACTTCGTTCCTTTTAGGGAAGTTTCCAATGACAAATTCTATAGTTCTTAGTGTACATTGCCGTCGATCTTCGTAAACACACGGTAAATCTCTATTTATTTCATGTATAATTAATTAGAGTGTGTGTGTTGCTAGAATTTGGTTTAGCGTTTTAGTTTAGGGCTTAGAGTTGTGGTTTAGGGGTTTAGGTTGTAATTTTGGGTGATCGCGCATTAGAAAGTTTAATTATTGAAAATGATCGTGAAATAGTTTGGGATGATCTTAATAGGATTTGAGTCGTTACAGTTGGCATATAATATTAGAGCTAGTCACCTTAGATGATTTGCTCACATAATGTTTCGATTAAGTTAAATGTCATTTGATTTATATAGTTTGTACTACATATAAATTTGTTTGCTCAATATTTTTCTAAATTTAAGTAATACTAATATGATTGATTGTATTTTAGTTATTTAATTTGTCTCTGTGGTGTTTACTTTTGGGATGTGGAACACCACGCAGATCTTAGGGGATACTTATTGAAGTGATCGGGTACGACATTAAGGAATGATGTACTATCTCAAAAGATAAAAATCACCACCCTATAATGGACCTAATCACCTAATAAGGACTCCTAAGACATGATGAGTCTTCAAACATACCATAGATCTTTCTCCTACTTTATATGAAAAAGTAAAGTAGGATTTATTTTAAGCCGGGTTCATTAAGTTCCCTATGGAGGCAAGCCCCAATAGTTAATTACATGCTAAGAAATGGGAATTCCTTAAGAATACTCTCGATTAAAGTAGACAATTAGGGTCTCCAAAGATTTTAAGGTTAAGACTATCAAAGGATTGGCTATTTTAGAAAATCAAATGAGATAGATCAAGGAGAAGACTTTTTTTTGGAATCCAAAGGGGGAAAGTAGGAAATGCTCATGATACTAGGAAGCCTAGTGAGCATTCTAATCTACCATATAATTGGACTTTATATTTTTTTGAAATTTGAAGAGAGTTAATTATTTAAGTTGACATTTTATTAGATTATTAAGGCTTATAATTCTACAACATAAGATTATGAAAATGCCTAAGAGATGAGGATTTATGCTTGTAGCCCAAAGGAAACAACTACCTTAGATTCCTAAATTAAGGAGCCTTGGTACAAAATAAAGGCACGACCTAAATCTAAGGTGAAAATGGGTATATGACTTACCTCCACAAGAGAGAATAAATCACCAGACTGCTGAACTTATTATCGCCTGAAGTGACAACCAGCTAACTCCTCCTACGCTTTAAATCCATGTAGGCAAGTCATATGATTTTGCAAGATGGCTAAGTTATTATTTATTTCGAAAGGAGACTAAGTCCTTAAACTCACTCTCTAAGAGACTAGAGCATGAGTGGTATGAAATCATGACTTAATCTAATGCAAATTTTATCAAATTTATTTTATTCTTTTGAACTCTTATTTTGACACAGGCTATGAGATTTTGTATGCCTAAATGTATGAGAACTTGATTATGAGTCAAATCAAGAGAGAAATGAGTGTTCTTCCATCAAAGGCTCTCACAGGTTAAGCCTTCATTCTCTGGCAAAGATGGAAGCCCTCTCTTAACAAGAGTGGAATAATATGACATGCATGATATTATACATTCATTCATCTAGCTAAGGGGTTGTTAAAAATTTTATTATCTTAATTTAATTCTTAAGCTTTTATATGAGGTTATGAGTTATTTTAAAATTTTAATTATGAGTTGTTAATTGGGGTAAAAAAATTAATTTCATCCTAAGAGCCTACAACATCCAGGCCACACATTCAAGCATCAATCATAAAGAAATTATGAAAAGCATGTTGTTCTAATGTGCAATCTAAACAGAACATAAAATAATTTTATAGACTACCATAATAGAATAAAAGGCTAGTGCAGTCAGCTTCTGTCGTACTCCCTAAAAAGAGAAAATAAGATGAGTAGTCGAGCTCTACCCTTATACAACCCGGATTACAAAAAAAATAATACATGCTATGGGGGTCTTCTTTTCCTTCATTTATTTCTTCTCTTTGTTTTGATTTGATTTGTTCCAAAGGCATCACAGGGCACCTCAGGGACTAAGCCTTCTGGCCACTGCTCATCCTATTCTCCCATAAGACTAATCCTAATTTTTAATGCAAAATTACATTAAAAATAAGAAAAGTAAATCTAGTTATACTTGTAAAATAAATGTTAGCTAAACACACCATACAACTCAAGCAGTTATATGAATAATTTGGACTTAGCACCATACACATGAGTAACCAAGCCCACCTGTCCTAACGTGAGTTATGCTTAGGGGTTAAGCAACCTGCACAACAAATGTATTTATATTTTTATTTCAGCGACCCCTTAAGCACAACCCCGAGCAGAAAATATGATTAGGCTAATAATGGCCTAACATCCAGTCTACGAAACATACACCCTAACATTCAGCCTAAAATAATACATCATAAAATAAAACACAACATCATATATACAATGCCCTAACTTAGCACTAGAAGCGGTGGCTTAGTATTCTAATGTGTGTGCTTAAGGCTTGTGTGGAAAGACTTTACTAGGCTTCTTTAGTTTAAATTTTAATTTGGAATTTGAATTTGAATTTGTTTAAATTTTACCTTTGGGTGATTTCAATTTAAATGATTTAATGCTTTATTTTTCATTTTTTTATTTCACTTTTATTTGGTTAAATGATGTTTAGGTTTTCAAGAATGAAGAATAGAATGAATTTCATTTGTAGATAAAACTCAAACTATTCTACATCCTAACACCTAAAGAATCTAACTGAGGTCCTTAAGTATCTTAATTAGCCCATTTGAATTTGTGTAATTCATTTGATTTGATTTGATTTGATGATTGGATTTAGAATTAGAGTTTGTTTAAGTATTTGATTGATTGATTTTTTGTAGTTTAATTGTATCTTGATAATTCAATATCCTTAATATCTAATGAAGTTTAAGTTTGTTTAAATTCATGTGTTTTTGATTGATTAATTTTAGATTAGATATTTTGATTTAATTAAATCTTGATAATTCAATATCCTTTTAAATTAATATTTTATTCTTTTCTTTGATTATAGTTATGTGACTTAACTTTATATTATTTATTTATGGTTCATTTATTTATAGTTTGATCATTAGATTAATTGAGATTTTATTTTAATTTTAATTGGGTTTGATTCTTTGTAATTAGATTTTATTTTTAATCACATCCATTTGTTATGTTCATCAAAGTTTGGTTTGTATTTTGATTTCATACATTGATAGTTGATCAGTTTATCTTATTTAAGTAATTTGAATGAGATTTGATTTGATTACATATTAAATTGATAAAAGTCTTTCTTAATTTAATTTAAATTGATTTGATTAGCTTTATTGGTCTATGAGTTTGCTTAGGTTCAATATGATTATGTGATTAGTTTAATTAAGAAGTATATTTATGTTAATTATAAAAGTTTGTTTAATTTTCAATTTGATTTCATATTTGTTTAGACTAATGATGCAATTAATGACTTAATAATTTAGGTCTAATTTAGGTTTTTATTAGTATTTAATTGCATTTATGATTGATTAAGCTTAGGTTTGATGTGATTACTTTAATTAACTTAATTATTTTATTTAAGAGGTGTGATTAAATTAAAATAAAAGATTTGTTTAATTTTAATTTGAATTCTTATTTAGGTTAATGATGTAATTGGTGAGTTAATGATTTAAGTTTAAATTAGATTTGATTAACATTTAATTGCATTTTATGTTTGATTAAGCTTAAGTTTAATATGATTAATTTAATAATTTTAATTAGTTTATTTAAGTGTGATTAAAAATTAATGATTAATTAAGTTTGATTTGGATTAATTTTAATGTGATTTATAAAATTAATTTAGTTTATTAAGATGATGGATTAATTTATTAAGTTTGCAATTAGATGTTTGATTAATTAAGTTTGACAAGGGTAATTAAAATTTTAAATTATTAATTAAAGGTTTGTTTAATTGAGACAATGACTTAATGATTTATTAATTTAGGTTTTGATTAGCATTTTAATTGCATCTTAATTTAGCTAGTTTAATATGATTAATTTGATTAACTTAATTTACTTGAGATGATTATTAAATTTAATTAAGAGTTTGATTCTTAATTTTAGAGTTAGTAATGTAACTTATTTAAATTAATTTGATTAATGATGGATTAATTTATTAAGTTTGCATTAATTAGATGTTTGATTAATTAAGTTTGATTGAGGGTAATTAAAATTTTAAATTATTAGATTAATTAAGGGTTTGTTTAATTAGAGATTAATGACTTAATTTTTCACATGTGAGTGATTTGATTTAGTTAAGTGTTTTCCTTAAGTTTGATTTGATTAAATGATTATTGTTATTACCATCATTTTTGTTAAGTGAATTAATTGTTTATTTCATTTCAATTAAGTTTGATTATTTATGATTAGAGTTTTATTTGATTTGATTCATTTATTATGTTTGATTGATTTCATTAACATGTTTGATTTAGTTATTAGGTTGAAATGTTTAATAGTTAATTAATTATCTTATTCCAAATGGATGTGATTTAATCATATTTTAATTAAGTTTACTTTAATTTTATTTGGTTTAATTCGATTAGTATCAAATGATTATGTTGAATTAGTTTATTAATCAAATTGATTTTTTTAGTTTATTTGATGATTAATTAGTTTGAGCTGATTTATACTCATTAAGAGGTTTCATATGATTAAGATTCCATGATTAGTGTTGGTTTAGTTATACTGGTTTCACCCGTTTTAAAGTTTACTAAATTTGTTGAATTTTGAGTTTGATTTAAGATTTAATCATTCAATTAAGTTTTATTAACTTAAATAGATTTAATCATATTTAATTTAATTTCTTCTAAGAATGATATTATTCTGATTTGAGGTTTGATTAATGATTGCTTAAGTGCTATTTCATTTCTAATTTTGAATTTATATTTAAATTGTTTTTTAGATTATATTTTAATTAACTCCTTAATTGATTAAACTCTATCTTAAGTGTTTGTTTGGGGTTCATTAGGATTCAGAAGATCACATTATTTCCTTAAGAGTCCTAGATGTCAATTGAAATGATTTAAGCTATCATGAAGATTTTTGTAAATTTCTAAATTTTTATTTGATTTATTTTATTAAAATGAATAATCTGAACTTTAAAATTTAATTTCTCCTAATCTAAGTCCTTTCCACTTAAAATTTTTATGGTAGGTGTGCTTTAACTTTAACTTCAATCTAAAAATTTCAACTTAATATAATATATATTTTTGGTTTAATTAATGAAATTTGATTTTCACTAAAACTCAAAATTAGCTCAAAATACTTAGTAAAATTTGTGGATTTTGAGTTTATTAGATTCCTCTTGGAAAGAAGAATCCAACAATCCCTTGTTTACAATTTTTGGTTAAAAATTTTATTTTTTATGAATTTTTAAAGTTTCAAATGATTTAAATAAAATTTTTTTAAAAAGAAATATGCGCGATGCTGACGTCGATAGTTGGGTGGGAAGGGAAAATGACCTGCGACTCGCTTTGGGATGGTCCAGATTAGATCACATGATCTAGAGGCCAGGATAGCGTGATCGACGTGAGATCTGAGCCGTCCGATTGCGCGAACCGCATGATCGGACGGCCCATCGCATCGAAGGCCGGGGATCGCACGACCGCTATGATCCGAATCACCCCAACCAACTATGTGATCGACTACGTGGCTCGGATGGTGAATAGTATTTTCAGGCTTTTAAAGGGAAAAATGAGAGTTTCTAAGTCAAAACTTGTACAAATTGACCCGTTTTCACGTCAATTCATACTGAAAAAAAAATTCTATTTTTTAATTGGGATGATTTAAAGTAAAAATACGAGATTATCTAGGGAAAATTCCTAAAATTGCAAGAAAATTAACACAAAATATGCGAATTCCTAAGGCCACACTGACAAAATTTACCTCATCGGGATGCAGAACGGTGAAGACGAACTCTAGGTATGTGAAGAAGCTTTGGAATAATCTTTGACCCTTGCCTCCTTTCGAAATGTCATCTTATCTGATGCTTACCGTCACCTCGCTGGAAAATTAACTATTTATGTTTTTAAGCTCAAAAATGGCTCAAAGAGGTGGGGGATGAGTTCTTTTTTGCTTTGGAGAACTTTTGGGGGCTGAATGGTGGTGGAAGCAAGAGATCCAAAGCCTCATTTTCCCCTCCTTTTATAATGGCCAAAAATCCACTCTTTTTTGAATTTTTTGGCTCCAAATTGATTGTCATCTTGCTTGGATGGTTAAGATGGATGATGGATTGATTGAGGACTTTGGATTTTTGCTCCAAAGTTCTCTCTTGCTGTCATATGATCAGCTCTATTCAATGCAAATGTTGGGGATGAGTTAAGTGCATGTGATGGGGAAAATTAAATGAGGTTGGATGGAATCCTACGTAGGGACGATCCATGAGAGATTTAAATGAGTTGGGTTGATTTTGGGTTGATCCCAAATGGGTTTGGGTCGGGTTTGATCATTCCCGAATGGGTCTTGGCTTGATTTCAAGGGATTTGACCCAATTTGGGTCATATGGGTCATAATAGGTTAAATTGACTCATTTGACCAAAATTGGCCAAATTAGCTTGCATTATGGGTTGATTCATCTTCAATTGACTAATTGAAGATGAATTTGGTCTTTTGTTTAAATTAATTTGGATTTAATTTGGATTTATGCCAAATTGACCTTTTAGGCCAATTTGGGCTAGGTTGGGTTAAGTTGATCAATTGGGCTCGATTGATCAAATTAGATTTAATTATGAATTTGGTCAAGTTTAATAATCAATTTAGAATGGACTTGAGCCATTGGTTACAATTAATTTGGGTTGGATCATGATTTGACCTAATTTGGTCCTTTAGGCCAATTTGGGTCAATTTGGATTAAATGGTCAATTGGGCTTAGTTTGGCCCAATTGGTTGCAATTGATCACCCTATGGTGATCAACAATCATGGTGAAAGGTTTTGGTGAGCTTGGTTCAATTCGATTTGGGTAGGATTGGAAGTTGGCTCAAATGGGTTCTTTAGGTCACTTTGGGTCAAGTGGACCTAAGTGGGTCAATTGGTTTGGTTTTAGTTTGATTCGAGTTTAGTTGAACTTATATATGAGCCATAGATTGTAATATAAATTTAACGACAATCAATTTGGAGTCTAAGGAATTTTGGCTCATTTGAAATTTTCAAGTCAAAAGGGCTAGGCTGGATTTGATTTGACTTGGTGATTTGATTTGATAGATTTCATTTATATTTGGATAGGTAATTGAGTGAATGATTGATTCAAGAGAAAATTCATAGGTTTTGACTTGATTTAGATAGAATTTGGCTAAGTCCAAAGATTTGGCTTAAAGGGTTTAGATTGAGTTTGAATTTGATTTTTGATATGGTTTTGGTCATTTGAATTTGGATTTCATTTATATTTGTGAATATAAATGAAGGAATAATTGATTTATAAAGAGATCAATTGAGTTTGATTTGATCTAAGGGAGTTTTTGCTAAGCTTATGAATGAGGTTCATATGGCTTAGGAAGGGTTTTAGGATTTAAATTTGATTTTGAGTTTCAATCATTTGGAGCCAAATTTGAAATTATATTTAGAATTTGAATTTGAATTTGAGGTTTGGTTTGAGAATTGAATCTGGGTTTAATTTGAGAAAGTGTATCTAAATTGGGTTTAGGCTATAGGATAGGTAACTTCCTTAAAACCTAAGGCAAAGCCTAATCTTATGATTAACATTTTTAAGTCTCTAGGCTTAGGTTAAGTGTTCACCTAATCACTAGAAGTGTCTTATGGCTAAGGAGTTCTTAGTGTCTAGAAGATTCCTAAGTTTAAGAGGATGGGGTTGAGAACTCACTCCAAAAGTGAGGTCAACAGCCTCAACTCATCTTTTGAGAAATGAGTAGAGAGTTATTTTCGTTGATCTTTTCTATGGAGGTGAACTAAGTGTCGATGACCAATTCCAAGTTATGTGGGTGGTCGAAATCATCCAGTTAAGATTATGTGGCATAACACCTTATTGGAATTGAAATAAAGAATTATGAGATCCTTGCACATTGATTCAGAGCATCACATAGTTAATCTGACATGTCGTTATCCAGTGGGTAACGGATTCATAACGTCTGCTATTTATGATGATGAAGTTTTTGACATTATACTAGACAAAGCTTCTCGTCAGATATTAGTGTTGTATGTGGAAGTCGAAGATTCTAATATTGTATCCACATCAGCTGATCCAATCTTAAGGTCAGCAGATATACCATCGACGCATACATAGAATTTCATCTGACCTGCTTCTTTGGCGACACAGAGCAGCTTTGATGAACTGATTCCTAAGTAATACCTTGTTTATCTTTCCCTACTTATGCTGTTAATTTTCAATAGTGATGTGTGGTGTGGTATTTATATGTGTTGTGGAATTACAAATCAATTGATGATGCTATTTATCAATTAGAGGAATCATATGTGCCTCGGAGTGCTACAGGCGTTGATGTGTACGAGACTATGAGTAGTGGCTCAAGGAGTAACTTTAAGCCGGATAATAGTGATGACGATTGTTCACTTAGGTTAGAAGCTATGGTTAATAATGTTAATAATGTAGCCAGTCAGGATCTGTTAAAGAATCAATCATTTTGGAATATTGAGAGTGAATGTGAAATATTTTCTAATAACGAGTATGTTCGAATGTGTCAAACCATGAGAGAATGGGATGATGATATTTACTTCGATGGTCTATCTGATAAAAATGTCCTAACATATGAGGTTGAAATCTCATGTGATCTTATTGAAGGAATGTATTTCACAAGTAAATGAGCCTTCAGTTTCCTATTACTGGATGGTGTATAGTTAATAATGTTTAATTCCAAAGAATAACCTCAAACCATAAGAACTATATTGTGATATGTGTACATCATGATAGTCCTAACAGAGCATGTAATTGGAGTTTGCATTGTAGTAGCAGTAGGTGTCTAGGGGGTGCTGGAGAATCTCACCCCACAGATGTATCAATGCAGTGATCGACAGTGGTTATCGACAGTGCAGTTCCAAATTCATAGCTTATTTCATTATACCTGTAATTAGGCATCAAATTGATCTGAAACTTAGGAAGATTATAAGTAGATTGAAGTCAAAGTTTAATGTAAAAATATCTTACATGAAGGCCTGGGATGCTACAGGAAGGCAATAAAAGTAATTTTTAGTAGTTAAGAAAAGTCTTATAGGACTCTCAACCTCTTCATAGAAGCTTTCTTACCCTTACAAGATACGTATACAAATATAATAATTCTAGAGACTTTTTTGGGCATTTGATCTTTCCATTTTGGGCTATGGCAGTTGTCATCCTGTCCTCAGCTTAGATGGTACATTTTTGTTGGGCAAGTACTGTGGTACATTACTGGCTGCTGTTGGAATAGATGAAAATAACAATTTGTTTCCTCTTGCCTTTACTGTCATTGAGTCTGAGTCGACTGATTCATAGCTGTGGTTCTTAATGTGTTCACATGAACTGTTACATGTGGTGTCAGCTAGACACAATTTATGCATAATATTTGATAAATATGTTGGCTTATTGCATGGTTGTAGAGAAATTTTCCCTGGGCTGCTCATAGGTATTGTTTACGATATCTGCATGAGAATTTCAAAAAGGTAATACATAGATTGGGGATTAGTGATGTTGAGTTTCTTTGCCAGAAAATGTATATGGCTAGAAACACTGATGATATGCATGAGTTTAATTGCTATATGACATATAAAAAAATATGAAAGAAGATGCCCACAAATTGATTGTGGAATGAGACCCAATTAGATGGTCACTAGGGCATGATGGTGGAATGCGTTACGGTAATATGATGAAAAATGCATCTGAATGTTTCAATGGCGTTCTTAAATATGCACGTGGTTTGCCAATTCAGGCACTAATCACTGTTATTTATTACAATTTAGTTGCACTATTTATGAGAAGATTTGCCACTATAACTCAGTAATAAGAAGCCAATTTATCTATGTTCACCCAACGGGTATCAACCATGTTGCAGTGTTATGAAAGGGAAGCTAGATGTTTCCTAGAACCGGTCAACATCAACTCCAAGGACATGCAGGTGTTTGATAGGTCAAGCCAATCTTTTAGAGTTAACTTTTCAGATATGGTCAGGTGTTGTAGTTATAGTAAGACAGTTATATATCATTTGCCCTGCCCTCATGCTATTACCGTGTTGGGGTTCAGAAGATTGAATCATCTATCGTGTGTTTCACAATATTACACTTTGCATCCATATAAGCTTACATATTCAGCTGAGTTCCATACATTGCTTGACCATTCCGACTGGCCAGGTTATAGTGCTAAGCAAGGTATTATTGAATTATTGTCACCTAATTTTCGTAGAAGGTTAGGTAGGTCACGCACTAGTAGGTTCAGAAATACAATAGATAAAAATAGAGCTAGTAGTAGCAGATCATGTAGTCTATGCAAGACAGTTGGCCACTACTGGTCATCGTGCCCATACAATATCAACAGTAGAAGGTATGCTATAGTTGCAACAGCTACGCATTTATATGTATTCTTTTAGAATTTTTAAATAGCATGCAGTACTCTCTTTTAGCTTACTTTACACTACAGTTTTTCTTTTTAATTTTGTAATTGCCTAACACTGACTACTACATGTGTTTCTTTCAACAGGTACGATGTCCGAGGAGCACCTCCCCACAGTTAGACATAGGTTTCAGGGCCATGCTAGGGAGGACACCGATGTTGACCTCCACATATGTGTCATAAGGTGAGTCAAGCCCACAAGTCGAATCTAACAGACTTCGGAAGTCATAGTGCGTAAATTGGGGCTCAAAATGCATTGAACGTCATCAAAAGTAGTCAAAATGATCTTCGATCGATTAACGGACTCCACCATCATGTTTAGAACATCAAAATTGGTCAAGATATAAATATTTCACAATCTAACGAGCGATTGATCAAGCGATCAAGCTATTAATGTGTCGATGTGTATATAAGAGTCAGGAAGCTACAATGATGTCCTAACGACCCCTATTCATGAAATTAATCATGTCGTTAGCTTCAAAATATTAAAAACTATCAAATAAGACTATCAAAGCATAAATTAGATGAGTCTGTGCAAATGTCAAATGATTGGAAGTGCCCCAAATTAAGGCTGAAATACACAAGAAGTCACCAAAATCAACTCAAATGACCTCCGATCAATGAACGGACATCACTGTCATGTTCAAAACTAGTTAGAATATAAATATTGCATAACTTGATGATCAACTGATCAAGCGACTGAGTCATCAATGAGTCTGCACACAAATTGAGATCAGGAGGCACCAACGCAAACTAAATGACCTTCGTTCGTGAAATTGATTAGGTCGTTAGCTTTGAAATATTGAAATCTATTGAATAAGACTATTCACTCTCAATTCGGACAAGTCTACGTGAATGTCGAGTGGTCAAAAATGGTGACACGCATTTTGAGCTAAAATTGACCCAGTTTGATGTCGATTTGAACCAAACGACCTCAGATTGTGAAACGGACTATGCCGTTGCATTTGGAATATTTGAATAATCTTAACTTGATATATATATATATTGACCATGTGACTTTATTGACATAAAATTCAAATTAAAGATGATTAATCAATTTAAAACCAATTTAGAAAAAAACCTAAATCTAATCCAAGCCCTAATGAATCGACCCTAATTTCACTCGGCTCAACTCAACCGGCCTCTCCCTTCACGAATACGGTTCTCCTATTCATGTGCGACTCCCTCACTCACACAGGGTTTCGACTGAAGCCTCCCCTCCTTCATGGCTTGACTGAGCCCTAGCCTTCCTTCGCTCGACCATGCCTTCGGCTCTCCCTTCACGCGCTTGGATTGCACGAAGCCAAGCCGAATGTAGCCCTCATGCGCGACCTCCTTCAACCGTCCCTCCCTCCATTTGAATGAACCGCCTCTCATGCTCCCTCCAAAACATGAAGAGGTCCTCTTTTCCTCCCTTCAACCCAACTGGCTTCATCCCAAAATCCTTTCCTCCCTCTCCTCCAAACCGAAGAAAGTTTTCTTCTTCTTCTTCCTCTTCCTCTTTCTTTGTCTCTTCTTCCATTTTATTTTTCCTATTTTCTTTCTCTCTCTAAAACCAAAAATAGGCCATTTCTTTCCCACTTCCCTCTATTCCTCTTTGAGTTTGAATGTAATAAATTCATATCCTACTTGCCCTAGCTTCCTCACTAAACCATCTAAAATGCCTTGAATTTCCTCACCCTCATCTTTAATTCTTCCAATTACCCCATTTTCCTAATCCAAACTTCAAATCCTCTTCACCGCAACTGGGGAAGGACACCATCATGAGACAGGTTCTTCTTTTGGTTTCTAGCATCGCACTCCTTGCATTACTTCTTCAAATCAGCTTCGCCACAACTGGGGAAGGACTCCATCATGAGGCGGGTTCTTCTTTTGGTTTTCGACATCGTTGCATTACCTCTTCAAATTTGCTTCGCCGCAACCGGGGAAGAACATTGTCATGAGGTAGGTTATTCTTTTGGTTTCCGTCATCGTCTCCCATTTCTATCTCCTTTTCGACCATTCTCTTCGCCGTAACTGGAGAGGAACACCATCATGATGTGGGTTCTTCTCTTGGTTTCTGGCATACCCAACCCCATTTTCTCGCCAGTCATTACAATGCGTAGAAAAAATGAGTCAAAATATGTGGGATATATGAATGTGGATATATACATGCCTGTCTTTCTTTGTAGGTTTGAAGCCTCGTTGTGTTCATGAGGGTGCGACGAGATGAAAAATCGAATGTGGTGTCACAAGACACCACTCGCTACGCTTATGAGGGCATACCTAGTAAGCCATCATCCTTTAGATCTCGCTCCCCTAGACGAAATGCTGCCAAATTTTTGTCTAATTTCTAGACTTAGAAAAAAAAGGGGGAATGAATATATATTATATTGTATGTCTTATTTCAAGTTTTAAGACCTCGTTGTGCTCATGAGGATGCAACAAGATAAAAAATTAGCTATGGTGTCACAAGACACCACACTCTCATAAACAGAAAGCCAAAACACCCGATGCAACTCTACACGATGATGTCGAGGAGCAAAATTTAGACTAAAATTCAAGACTTAAACAAATTCAAATGGAAATTACCTAAACTTAAGTCAAATAAATGGATATATGATAAATATGAAGATAAATATTAAATCAAAGAGAAATAGGGGAAGAGCAATTAAAGAGAATCTAAATTTAGTTTAATAACTTTTATATAAATATAGAGATAATTACAATCCTAGTGAATAAGCATGAGTAAGGTAAAAGCAATAAACACTTAAATTAGTATACTTATTAAAAGTGATTTAAATCGAACATAATCAAGCTGGGAGAATAAAAAAAATTTAATAAGTAAGCTAAGTGTAAATAATGTTTTAAACTATAATATAAATCAAAATGCCTTTTTCGCCACTAGATTCACAACACTTTGTACAAGCAAACAGAAGATGTTAATTAAGGCATTCTTAAATACACCTGCATGGGCCCCGTCACTGCACTAAATGCTTAAATTTAAGTGTCTAAGGATGCTACGCGGGTTGCTTCCTGATTTAGTCTTAGGACTGGGTTTGAGTTAACAAAACCTAAAAATTAATTATGAGAATTTCAACTTAATGAAATATCTGAGAAGTTAATTCTATCGAGTGACAATAGATCTAATCATCTATTAAGAGCTAAACAGAGTTGACAGGATCTAAAGTTCTCAAATATATTCGGGTCAATCAATTAACTCCCGATGATGGCTGTGTTGAATGGTGATTTCAACCTGAGGGATACTTTAATCGACATGTGATTCTAATTTCAAATAAAATTAACTCAATTTATGTATCAATCTAAAAATAGTTTAAATAAAATTCAATATGTAAAAACTTAAATCAAACTCAATCCATCCACCTTTCACAACTGTTTATCGGGTGAAATAAATTAAAAAAAGTCAAGCTCGCAAATGAGCCAATGTCAAATCAAGTGTTATGTTATGTTCACTCTCAATCAATTTGTTGTCAGTAAGGATGTGGTCCGTGTCCTTTGACTGTGTGATTTGGCCATTAAGCTCCACAGATGAAGCAGTTATGACCAGAGTTCTCTAATCGGGTGGTTTGGCCAGTCAAGCTCCATTATATTACGATCACGACTGTAGCCCGTATGCTCCCCAATGACTATGCCCTTTGAGTTGTGAATCATAGGGTATACTTGATAGGGTAAACAACCCTCTATCAGTTACGGTAGACTTAAGCCTGCCTCCTTAGATAAACACCACCCTAGGTCTACAAGGATTTCTTAACCCATGTGTTACTAATAAGGATCTTTTTGTGAGGTTGGGTCGACTACCTCCTCTGACTAAGTAGACTAAGGACCATGAGGATCCGAGATGACAGAACTATGGGATCTAGATCAGGCACGTCATCATTCCCCCAACCATCCGGTTTAAGCTGAAATGATGAATTTCATAATTTTAAATTCTAAAACTCCATATCCATACTATACGCCACGATGTTTATCTAACCACTAAACTTAATCAAAAATTCTCTCTCACTTATTGGGAGGGGTAATTAACTATAGGGGCATGCATCTATTGAAAACCTGGAACCAGATTTAAAGTCCTCACAAAATGAGGATGAAATCTCTAGTAGCATCTTATTTACTATCTCATATACCTTTTAAAAATTACACTGAAGCACAAATCATACTCTCTTCAATTTAATAATATCGAGGTCTAATTTTCGAGCCCAATGATTTCACACTAGGGATATGATTCTCTTTCTATCTTTAACTAGTCATATATGTGCTATAGTAACAATGAAATTTTTGAAAATTCAAAAATGTGTAATAAACTTAAATTACTAATGTATAAGGATCTATATTGAATGAATTATTCTGTAGAGTGCATTTTTATTAAACAAGTTGCTAAAGATGTGCTTGGCGAATCAAAAGGAAAAGCTTCTTTTAATAAGAATAGTTGGTGGAGTCGAGTGCAAGAAAAGATAAGAAATAAGAAGCATTGTTATAAACTTTTAGATGTAAAAAACTGAGAATTGGGAAAGATATAAAATGGCTGTATAGATTCTAAGAAAGCAATATATGATGCAAAAAAATTTAGCTTTTAGTGATTTATACAATAGATTAGATACCAAAGAAGGTGAAAGATGTATGTATAAGTTAGCCAACCAAAGAGATAGCAAAGACATAGTTCAAGTGAGGAGTATTAAGGATGAAAATAATAAAGTGCTTTTCTTAGAAAAGATATTGAAAATAGTGGATGAGGTATTTTAATAAACTTTAGTGAAGGATCCAAATACGATTGATTTTAGCAACCTAATACCCTAAACAAAAATAGAGAATTTCATTTTATCGTCATTAGTAACCGAAGTTAGTGAAGCTTTAAAGAAAATGAAATGTGGAAAAGGAGGATAATATTCCAATAGTGTGGAAATGTTTAGAGATCAAGGAATTTCTTTACAAATCTTTTAATGTTATTTTAAAGACTAAAAGATGCCGATGAGTGGAGAAAGAGTTTGTTGGTTCCTATATTTAAGAATAAAGGTGATGCACAAGATTACAAATTATAGAGGAATTAAGTTAATGTGCCATGCTAAAATTATGGGAGAGTAATTGAGCATAGGTTACGTGATACAAAAGTTTCTCACCGTTTGGTTTCATGCCAAGTAGATCTACTATGGATGCTATACATTTGTTAAGAGGTTTGATGGAGAAGCATAGAAAAAATAAAAAGGATCTACATATGATATTTATTGATTTAGAGAAAGCTTATGATAAAGTCTCAAGAGATGTTCTTTGGAGAGTTCTAGAACGAAAGAAGTTAATATTGGTTATATTCAAGTCATTAAGGATATGTATACTAGAACCACTTGTGTCCAAACACAAGGAGGATTGACAAACTATTTTCCTATTTCGCTTGGATTACATCAAGGATCAACATTAAGCCCTTATCTTTTACTTTAGTTATGGATGTTCTTACAGGCATTTACAAGAAGATGTACCCGGTGTATGCTTTTCGATGATTCTTCTTATTGATAAGACTAGAGGGAGTCCAAATGTAAACTTGAATTATGGAGGTCAACTTTAGAGTCTAAAGGTTTTCATTTAAGCAGATCTAAAACTGAATATATGGAGTGTAATTTTAGTTGTAAAAGTTTTAGTGATAGTGTTGTGATTTTAGGTGATCAAGTCATTAATAAGATTTTAGATATTTAGGCTCTATTGTTCAAAATGATGGTGAAATAGATGGAGATGTTATCAGTAGAATTCAAATTGGATGGTTGAATGCATCCGCCTATTATGTGATAGAAAAGTTCCACTTAAACTTAAGGGAAAATTTTATAAGATGGTGGTAAGACCAATGACTTATGGTGCTAATGTTGGCCAATAAAAGAGAAACATAAGACTAAGTTAAGTGTTACGAGATGAGGATGCTCGTGGATGATTTTACCCTGAGAAATGCAAAATGAGTATGTTCGGGAAAAAGTAGCCCAGCAGGTAGAGATTAGGGAGAGTCGCCTTGATGGTTTGAAAAGCCTCGTCCATGACCATTAGAGAGATTTAGATTTTCCTAAGAAAGGTAGAGGTAGAC
Organism: Cymbidium sinense; assembly: GCA_021442155.1. NCBI lineage: Eukaryota > Viridiplantae > Streptophyta > Magnoliopsida > Asparagales > Orchidaceae > Cymbidium > Cymbidium sinense. The sequence continues at coordinate 2,568,110 of CM038216.1, forward strand.
CTAAAAAGACTAAGATGTATAAAAAATGATCTTAGCATACTCGAATTAAATGAGAATTTGACTCATAATAGGACACAATGTAGACGAAGGATTCATGTAGTCGACCCCACCTAGTGGGATTAAGGCTTCTTGTTGTTGTTGTTGTTGTTGTTGTAGTGGATTTTTATTACACTATTATTTTTGTTCTATAGTGCCTCTACATTTTGAAAGTATGGGGTGAAATAATAATTGTTAATTACTAATCCCCATCTTTTCACTTCTGTAGAATGGATCTATAGAGCACTCCTTTCACTGTTCAGCTAGAGCATGGTGCAAACATCTGCCTAGCCAATGCCATCATCAACACAGAAGATGTTGGAGATATAATTCAATTTGGTAGCTTGAGTTTCCCGACTATCATAGCTACAACTCCTGAAGTTCCCACCCGTGGTACATTCATTTGAAGCCATGTGGAGGGCCTCAGGTTACTGAAGCTCTAGCCATGTTCATTAATCAGTTCAATAGTCAATCACTATCAAGGAGTTCTCCCGACAGAGAACTTCAGTTTTGAAAAAGCTAGGTTAATCTGAAGCCCCCGTGATGAAAAAAACCATTAGTAGACAAACTGTGTCTTTAATACCTCGTGGTACAATTGCTCCACCGATTGAATCTTTTGTACCCAAAAAGCATGATCATGAAGCTTCCTCATTAGAAAGAAAATTAACTAGAAGACAGAGAAGAAGGAGAAATGCTAAGATGAGGGCTCAACAGATCCCCTTTGAATTACCTAGTGAATAAGTGATATTACCGCCAGAAGTGAGTATTCCTACCCACAACAACTTTGACAAACTAAAGTGGGTAAAAAGGAATAGCTCAACTAGTGAAGTAAAACAGTCATTCTAGAACCAACCACGTCAAGCTCCACCACCATAGAGGAGATAGCCTGAGACACTGTCTACCAGGATACATAAAGTTCTCAAAGTAGCCAAGGTCTAATGAAAAGAAGATTTCAAAGGCCTGTGGTGATGGAAAATAATGAAGCTCCACCAAGAAAGTTACCATCTCTTCTGGTAATTAGCCATTGAGCCCAATACACTTCGCATAATGAGCATCAAATCCTGACACATAGACCTCTTGTCCAAGAATCCACTGCCGAAAGGTCCCGACAAAAGGATAAATAGATATGGAGGCCAAGGCCCCGTAATGAAACTATGAATAATGAAAGAGGTGTGACATTTGATATATATACTTAGAAATCCGCCTAAAAAGTAACTCATCAGAAGTGGATGCCCAAAAGAAGGGATATCATTGATGTTCGACACTCTGGAAAATTCTCTAGGGGATCCCATAATCGATCAGGTTCACCCCCACAAGAGAAGGTTGACTTTGATCGCAATCCTTTAATAGAAGAAGTATTTGTTCCACACACTGAACTTGAGATCCACTGGAAACATTGATCAAAAATTCATGTGCAAGAAGAAAATAATGAAGAGGACACTATGGAAGTGGAAGTTGTCTACATGGTCAGAGATATAGATGAACTCCCGACCATCAAGAATAATGAACCGTGGGAACGAACGTGAATTTGACATTTATGAAGAAGAGTCTTCACAGCAACAAATATAGGATTGATCTTTGAGCTTTGCTGAAGATAAATAAGAAGAAGATCAGAATGAGAAAGAGATCATGGGTGTCGAAGCTGTCTATATGGTTGAACCAGAAATGATCAGTCTGGTACATGCTTTTATACTCAGTGTCGACGTACAGCCTCAGAACAAATAGCTATCTCTGCAAATGCATAAGGAGAAGGACAATCAAGTTTTTCCCCTAAAAATGAGCAAGGAGCAGAACAACAACAAGAAATAGAAGAAGAAGAAGAAGAGCCTGTACTGATTGATGCCATGGCGCTAGCTAGAGAACAAAGAGAAATGTAGCGTTAAATGGAGGTCAAAGATAAGGAGATTGCACAGCTTGGTACCAAGATGAATGATATGATGGTACAAATGAACATCATGATGGAGATGTTAAGAATATCATATCAAAAGACCTATTTTGTTTGCTAATCAACATGTACTAATAATACAACTTCTATACCACTAGCACCGGTACCTCTCTCTACAAGTATGCATGAAGTGAGGAACGTTAACCCACTACCTCCAAATAATTCAAAATCAAGACACTGACAGTAACAAATGCCTAGAAACAATAATCAATGAAAAGATAAAGACGTCATAGCCTCGTAAAAAGTTGAGAGTGGTCGCCTTACCCAAATATGATCAAGTTGTTTGTACCAAAGGTTAAAATTTAATACTTTCAACGGACTTGGTAATCCAAAGCAACATCTAGCCTAATTTAAAGCTACTTGTGGTAACACGGAGGGAACGATGCACTACTTTTTCGTCAATTCGTTAGTAGCCTAACCTCAGCTGCTTTCAAATGGTATGCAAAATTATCAAATGATTCGATTAAAACATTTACTGAATTAGATACTATATTTATGAAGAGGTTCACCAGTACAATCGAGAAAATCACAATCGCTAACCTTGCCTTACTGAAAAGGAAGAAAGATGAGTTAGTGAAAAAATTTATAAGTCATTAGCACAAGCTAAGTATGAAGTGAAGCAATAATTGGAAGAAGAACATGTGATCCAATTGCTAATGGATAATATGGATGATAAAATGACACCATTTTTATGTATGACATCGATTGCAACATTCTAGGACTTACTCGATAGGGTGGCTAAATTTAAAAAGCTGAATCGCCCTAAGTCTGAAGTCTATGCAGATAAAGTAAAGAGAAACAAGCCCTCATACTCAAGAAGAAATGAAATTCATGCCACTTCTTATAGCTCAAATGGTGAAAAGTGGGTGATATATAATGGATAAAGGAAAACAACCAATGTATAATGATGATAAGGATAAGAAGTCTGTTTATTCTAATCCATAACCAAAATTGGTATTAGGAGGCAATGACAAACCTTAGACTTTTCTAAGTGGTGGGGGGCATCCAAAAGAAATAACAAGAGATGATGAGTGAATGCGGCCTTCTCTTAAGAAAAATATGAATAAAGAATATTCATTTAGAAGGGACAATGTGGCTAAATTATTTCGGCAAGCAAAGCTGGTTTACAATTATCAGAAATTAATAGGCTTAAAGAAGCTGATCAAGTTAGTAATCCAAATTACTGTCCCTATCATCAGATGATCAGTCATCCTATCGAAGATTGTTATATCTTCAAAGATTGGCTAGAAAGGAAATATCAGTGAAGTGAATTTACATTATTAGATAGTGTTCTAGTGAACCCAAAAAGGGAGTCTACAAGGATGATTACGTCCTCTTCTGTAACATCCATTATAGAAAAAAAAGAAGGAGAAATCAGTTCAGACTGAAGAATAGGAAACTATAGTCTTCAAAAAGACCATGAAAATGCTGAAGTAGCTAAAAGACGTCCCTAGTGTTAAATGAAAATCACCACTTGAACTTATATTGGACTTAAGAGAGATGCCTAAACCAAGTATTTGGGCTTCTCAGTGGCATTTTGATAAGGCTACTTCGTCATAGTATGAGAAGCAGTCTACTAAATGTAAGCCCTATAAATTAAAGAAGTTGGCTAAGAAAAAGAAGATCAAGAAGAAAACTACGACTCAAAAGATTATTAATAATTTAGGAGAGTATCACCAGCTGGCAAGACAACCATTTAGGCTTACAAACTTTATGCCTAAACTTCACATTGTCAAATTAGATGAAGAAGATAATGGTGAATCTCATCCAGTAGAACATGCCAAATCATCTACGTGATGTTAGATGTTCTTCAGCATCAGTTACTCCAAAATGACAAGGGTAGTCAGACAGACTCGACCAACCTGTCAAATTTTTTATCAGGAGAGCAAGAAGAGCCTGAGGAGTTAACATCTGAATTTTATTTAATGACTCAACAAGACAATAATAGTTCAGATGAAGATCTATGCTTTCCTGACAGAGAAGAGTCAGATTCATCGATATCATCATGCATGAAGCAAATGAAGTTGAAAAATGAGTCTAGCACTTCTGGCCAAACCTCCAGAATAAGAAGGAAATTTGAAAAAACTACATATTTAGAAGAATCTGAGCAAGTAAAGTGATTCAAATTCAGTTGAGAAGAAATAATGTCCTGTCACCTTCATCAAAGAAGGGAATATAAATAAAGATAAAGACAAATAAATCTAAGTCAACAAAGATATCATTTCCAAAAATCCTAGAATAAAGTCTAAACCAAGCGAAAAGATATATTATAATATTTTATCATATCTGAGAAAGATCCCTTCACAACTGTGTGCATGAGGCTCTCTTGATGTCAAAAGATCTCCGAGAAACTTTGATACATGCCCTTAAAGATCCAGAGAGTTATGCACCTTACTTTACTAAGAAATGCATGATCGAAGCATTACAAACTCAAGCTCTCCCAGTAATCACTTTTTTTAAAGAAGATTTTATGTTGGGAATGATAGATCACAACCGTCCTCTATATGTTACTGTAAAAAGTGATGGCATCTCGATCAGCTGAATATTGATTGATCTAGATTCTTGTATCAATCTTATGAGTCTAAAGGTATTAAGAGGATTATCACTTGATATCCAACATCTTGGGAGAGATAAGTTGATGGTTCATGATTTTGATGAGAAAGGGCAGAAAACCCTAGGTTCTTTTATTCTCCTGCTCAAGTTTCAGATTTATATACAGAAGCCAAGTTTCATATAATCAATGCTGATACATCATTTAGAGCTCTCTTGGGCCGACCATGGCTGCATGAGTATGGCATGGTCCCATCAACTATGCATCAGTGTATGAAGTACCTAAAAGAAGGAGATAAATTCAGAATTCCAGGTAACCTACAACCATTCTCTGTCAATGAAGCAAAGATTTATGAAGATGCAACGTACTCATCCTCAAAGAGCCTAAGCCAACAGAGCCTCTTGAAGTAGTAGCATCCACTTTAGAAACTAAAAAGTAATTTCACAAAGTGAAATAGTAGAAGCAAAGAGTAAGAAAGAAGGTAATGCCGACTCTCCCTAAAGTACTTGATTCTGCACCTAAATCAAGAAAATTAGTTCCTCATTTAGGAAGTAACACAGAAGAAGGAGAAGATATTCCTGTCAAACCTAAGGAAACTTATAAGTTTTCAAGGAAGGTAGAGTATGAAATAAGTGATTCTGATTCATACTATGATTTTGAATCTACTTATGAAAATAGAGTTCAGATGATTGCATCGAAAAGGATAGCTCACTTGGTAGAGTCAGATGACTGACTCAAAATTATACCCATCCCCCATCAATACTTCAAAGAAATCAGTTAGAGGTTTATGATATTGAAGAATTGATAACATTTTTTGTGCTGCCATTGAGCGAGAGTGGCGAAACAGAACTCTATTCTACAAATCTGAAGAGTCTCAGCCATAATTTTGATCAGCCTGCTCAACATGAAAGTTATGATGAGATAGTGCCAACAAAAATACCAATATACCATCCATAAAAATTATGAAGAATGATGCATAAGCTTGGAATTCATATTGGAACTACTAAACATAGAACTTAAATCTTTAACAAGATGTGGAGCCAAAGAAGTTTTCAAGCATCACGAAGAAGTGATAAGTTTATCACTAAAGGTCTCAGGTTCATCTGCAAATCTCATCGAAATAGAGCTTCTTATAATATAATAAAAGCTAAGCTCGAAACTAATAGTGACGCAGAAGTGGATCTCCATGAAATTCTTCTCGCAAATGATGAAGAAGTAGAAGTTGTGCCTACGCCTGAAGAACTCGAAGATGGTGGACAAATAGCTACTATGGATGAACTCAAAGAAATCAACCTAGGAGTTGAGGATGATCCCCGTCCAACTTTCGTCAGTGCCCTTCTACCCGATGAAAAATTTGAAGAGCTAAAAATGCTACTTTGTGAATTCAGGGACTGCTTTGCCTGGACATATTATAAAATTCCAAGCTTATCCCCTAATGTAGCAGTTCATAAATTAGTTATTAAACTAGATGCAATGCCTGTTAAGCAAGCTCCTAGGCGAATGAGATTGGAGATTGAAGAATAGGTAATTGTAGAAACTAATAAGCTAATCGAAGCAGGCTTCATCCGAGAGGAGAATTATGCAGATTGGATAGCCAACATCATCCTAGTTAGAAAGAAGAATGGCCAAATCCATCTCTGCATTGACTTCTTGGACCTAAATAAGGCATGCCCAAAAGATGACTTTCCACTTCCAATATCCGAAATACTAGTGGACAACACCTCCAACTATGACATGTTCTCATTTATGGATGGATCGTCGGGATATAACCAAATTAAAATGACACCTGAAGATGAAAAACATACAATTTAGAACACCTATTGACATCTATTGCTACACGGTCATGCCCTTTACCTTGAAAATACTGGAGCTACATACCAGAGCCATGACGCGTAATTTTGATGAGTTGATTCACCAGAAGGTGGAATATTATGTTGACAATTTGGTGGTGAAAAGCTTAAATCATGAAAATCATTTTGAAGACTTGAGAATTATATTAGAGAGAATCAGAAAATATAATCTCAAGATGAATCTTCTAAAATGTGCATTCGGGGTGTCCTCCAAAAAATTCCTTGGGTATATCGTACGTCATAGAAGAAATGAAATTGATCATGCCAAAATTAAGGCAATTGTGGAGATGCCTCCTTCGAAGAGTTTGCGTCAGCTCCATTCTTTACAATGATAGCTTAAACTCATCCGTCAATTTATATCAAACCTATCAGAATGCTATCAACCCTTTGCAAGGTTAATGAAGAAGGACGCTCCATTCAAGTGGGACAAGGAGTGCCAAGAAGCCTTCAATAGCATTAAAAGCTACATGTTAAATCCACCAATCCTTGATGTGCTTACTCCTAGGAAGCCTCTCATTCTATACACAGTTGTGTTAGAAGAGTCTCTGGGGCATTATTGGCACAACACAATGAAGAAAGCGAAGAGAATGCTCTTTATTATATCAATCAAAGATTAATATTAGCAGAAATGAGATACTCTCTGATAGAGAAGCATTGATTGGCACTGATCTTTGTGGTTCAAAAGCTCCATCATTATATGTTGTCTCACAAGAAAACTCTAATCTCAAGAATCAATCCACTGAAGTACTTGATGACAAGACTAGCGTTGACAGTTGCTTGGCAAAATGGGCGTACTGCTTTTGCAATTTGATATTACATACGTTTCATAGAAAGTAATAAAGGGACAAGTTTTAGCAGATTTTCTTGCTACACATCCCATCTCGGACTTTTCTCTTAATGATGATTTGCCCGATGAGCAAATTATGCTCATTCATGAAAGAGAAAAATCACAAATTTAAGAAATGTACTTTGATGGAGACTCATCGATTAAACAAGTCCAACATCTAAATTTTTCAAGAGCAAGAGTAGGAATCGGCATCATCTTCATAACACCAGAAGGAGGGATAAAAAGATGATCATATGGATTGACCGAGCCAAGAACTAATAATGAAGCTGAATATAAAGTATTAATGATAGGTCTTGAAGAAGCTATTTTCATAGACATTCAAAACTTGTATTTTTTGGCGATTCTCAGCTTATTATAAATCAAGTACTTGGTATTTATAGAATCAACAAGCTTGAGTTAGCGTTCTATCACAAGTGAGTTCTCAAGCTTATGAAGTAGATACTAAATATCACACTAACTCGAGTCTCTTAATCCGAGAATAATAAAGCCGATTGCTTGGCAAAATTAGTTAAGGAAATGACAAGTATGAATGATGATTATGTCATGATCGGTATATTTACTCGATGAGTCCTAGAGCTAGCAAAGTATCAATCCCTATAGGTAGAGGGGTTATCAAATTTGACCCAGCAGGATGTGACTCAGGTTGCTCCTCATACTCCCCAAAATCAACAAGGAGTTATACTAAGAAGAGCCAAGCCTGACATTGCTTTAGAAAAGTAGTGTGAAGCTTTTAATGTAGAAGAGCCACAAGATTGGATGCAACACTTTATTGACTACTTTAAAGAAGACAAGTTACCAAATAATAAATCACTGGTAGCTCAAATAGAGAAGAGAATGTTATGCTATGCTTTCATCAACAACACTCTATACCATAGATCCTTTGAACAAATGTGGCTACGATGCCTAAATATAGATGAATTTACCAAAGTGATGGTCGAAGTTCATGAAGGACTTTGTGGTGCACATCAATCAGGTCCTAAGATGGCAGTAAAGATCAAAAGGATGGGCTATTATTGGCCATCTATGGTGAGAGACTATATTAATCATGCTAAGAGGTGCCATGAATGTGAAGTTTATGGGATTATAATCCATCAACCTCCAAATCCACTACACCCAACAATAACATCTTGGCCATTCAAATACTGGGGCATATGCAATTAGACCAATTGATTCACCATCACACCGGACATCACATCATCCTAGCCAATCGACTATTTCTCTGGGTGAAACTACCATATTTAAAGAAGTTATCACGAAAGTGATCAACTTCTTCACGCATAATGTGGTCTATAGATTTGGGGTGTCGCGCTGAATAATTTTTGATAATGGCACAGCTTTTAAAAGTGCGAAGATTTATAGATTCATAGATCGACATAAAATTGATTGGGGATACTCCTCAATATATAATCCAAGAGTAAATGGTTTGACGGAGGTCTTCAATAAGACATTAGTCAAGCTGCTCAAGAAGATCCTTACTGAAAATAAGAGAGAATGGCATGCAAAGCTAATAGAGGCTGTGTGGGCGAATCGAACAACCTATAAGATGCCGACTAAAACCACTCCTTATTCATTGGTATTTGGAACTGAAGCAGTTCTTTTGCTTGAAGTTAAGTTTCCTTCCCTTCAAGTAGCCATCCAATACAATCTAACTAAAGATCAAAATGCTAGTCTGAGAATGAAGGAACTTAATGCACTTGATGAAGTTAGATTGCAAGCTCATCAAAATATAGAAGTCTATCTAGCAAAGATATATAGGGCTTTTGACCATACGGTGTTGCCTCAAACATTCCAAAAAGGAGAATTGGTCCTGGTGCTGAGAAGACCAATTATCCCCTATCAAAATTCGATGGAAAATTTGAGCCTAACTGGGAAAGCCCTTTTGTCATTGAAAAAGTATACCAAGGAGGGGCATACTAACTCATCGACCTAAAGGGTGAAAGACCAATGCCATCAATCAATGGTCATTACCTGAAAAAGTATTATACATGATGACTACATTCTCGCACAATAGAAATCCTCCTGCAAGATAAGGGGCACTTTTTTTAGTATATTTATTTAGGTCAACATCGTGCTTCATGCCAAAATCCCTAAATAAATATACTCTAAATGAAAAACTTTTCTGTGAAAATTCTCCTGATACATAGGGGACATTTTAGATTTCTATACATAGATGAAATCAATGTTGCATATTAAAACCCTCTTAAGAGCTTATCAATTCAAATATTGATGTATTTGCATATTTTCATCTTAAAAGTTCTTCTAAATGTGCTTTAGAATTTCTCCTGTAAGACATGGGGCATTTTTAGTTTATGTCAAGTTGAGATCGTGTTATAAGACGAGATCCTCAAATATATTCTTATTCAGGTTGACATTGAGCTTTATGCTAAAATCCTTGAATATGCCCATAATTATTACTGTTAAGTTGCAAGTTCTTGCATGAACAAAAAGAATTTATTTCTATGCATGAAAAGACAACCCTAAACATCAAAAGTTTATCTCTCAAATTTGCCAAAGGATCAAGTAATAAGGACTCCCAATTTTGGAAGCTTCAATCAACTGAGTCAGAAGAAACATCAACCTCTACATCCTGAAGTTGAGGACACCAATGGGTTCTAAAGGTTTGACTCAACAAGCTCATAAAGGTCGAGTCGCTAACGCTCCTCACTTAACAAGCTCCAAGAAAAGGTCATAGGAAAATAGCCCCCATTTGTTAGTTTGATGGAAAATCACCAACCCACTACAGCTTAAGTTGAAGACTCGAGTAGGTTCTAAAGGTCGAACTCAATAAGCCCAAATGTGGCTGAGTTGTTGACGCTCTCCTCACTCAGCAAGCCGTAAGAATAGGTAGCGGTGAAAGAGCCCCTGCTCGTTAATCCAATGATGATAGCTGTTCAATCTCAAACCAGATCCAGCTTAGTGATTACAAGCAACCAGGATCTAAGATATCTTTCTACTTGATCGATAGATCAATGTAATCTGAGGAAACGCTCAATTCAGGGTTGCCTCAAGTCAATCTTTATATTGCCCACAAGGTGATATCTCAACTTATTCTCAAATGATCTAATCAAGCTCAAAGCACAAATCAAAGCCAATCTCCTCATCAAGTCTGTCAAAGCAGAAAGCAAAGGATCGAGGAAGCAATTCCATAGTTCATACAAAGTCGATGACCAAACTAAAGGAATTTCATGATTTTCAGTCTCTTAAAGCACATCTTGCTAGACTGATAACTCAACATTAACATATAAGCCAGAAGGCTAGGTCATCTGTATGCACCCTTTAATGAATCCGTCAAAGCAGCAAGTACTGGATTCATGGAGTATATATTCTTCCTGACAAGTTCATATGAACAAATCAGGTCAATCCTTCATCAAGTCCATCAAGCTTAAAGCTATGATAGAAAGAATTTCAAATCCAACCAAGCACGAATAAATCAATTCCCCATCAAAACCCTTCATCAAAATAAATAAACTAATTTCTCCAACAAACTCAATCAAGCATGATGCTAGGATTGGAGGAAACTCAAATCTATAAGGACATAAAAGAAAGAGATCTTTAACAAACCCATTGAAGTAGAGAGTAGATGGTGTAAGAACTCTTATCTATCTGATAAGTTGATTCTAATAAATTGGTTAATCCCTTCATTTAGCATGTATTAAATAAAGCATCATACTAATGCAAATCCTAACAAAAGCTTCGTAAGCTATTGCAATCGAAGCTGAAATGATCCAAGGTTTGTGGCCAGCCCAAAGGGTCAACCAGTTTTCAACAAATGTGACTCGCTTCATGCATGAATCACATTTGTTGGGGAGGCATTTGTTGACCTCCACATATGTGTCATAAGGTGAGTCAAGCTCACATGTTGAATCTAACAGACTTCGAAAGTGACAGTGCACAAATCAGGGCTCAAAATGCATTGGACGTCACCGAAAGTAGTCAAAATGACCTTCGATCGATGAATGGACTCCACCATCGCATTTAAAATGTCAAAATTGATCAAGATATAAATATTACAATCTAACGAGCAACCGATCAAGCAGCGATCGATCTATTAATGTGTTGACATGCATATCAGAGTCAGGAAGCTACGATGATGTCGAACGACCTCCGTTCATGAAATTGATCATGTCGTTAGCTTCAAAATATTGAAAAACTATCAAGTAAGATTGTCCACGCTCAAATCGGATGAGTATGTGCAAATGTCGAATGATTGAAAGTGCTAGTCCGTAAATCCAGGCAATACACGGGACGTCACCAAAATTAACTCAAATGACCTTCGATCGATGAATGGATTCGCCGTCACATTCAGAACATTGAAATTTTTTAGAATATAAATATTGCACAACTTGATGATCAATCGATCGAGTTGTCAACGTACTTACACACATATCGAGATCAAGAGGTGCTGACGTAAACTAAACGACATTCATTCACAAAATTAATTATGTCATTAGCTTTGAAATATTGAAACCTATTGAATAAGATTATTCACACTCAATTTGGATAAGTCTGCATGAATGTTGAGCGGTTGAAAGCGGCGATGTGCATTTTGAGCTAAAATTGACCCAATTTGACGTCAATTTGAACCAGAAGATCTTCGACAGAAATGGACCGCATCATTATGTCAAAATATTATATAATATATTATATATATATATATATATATATATATATATATATATATATATATATATATATATATATATATATATATTGATCATGTGATTTTATAAGCATAAAATTCACATTAAAGATGTTTAGTTAATTTAAAAATCAATTTAGAAAAAAACCTAAATAATCCTAGCCTTAAGCGACCTGAACAGGCCCTAATTTCACTCGGCTCAACTCGACCGGCCTCTCCCTTCATGTGGATGATTCTCCTATTCATGCATGACTCCCTCACGCACGCAAGGCTTTGACCTAAGTCTCCCCTCCTTCATGGCTCGACTAAGCCCTAGCCTTTTCGCCATGCCTTGCTCTCCTTCATTGTGATTGATCAGAAGGCATAACCCTCATCACTCCTTCCCTCCTCCTCCATGAATGCCTCCTGCTCTCCAAACATCGAAGAGAGGTAATTTTCCTCCTCCTCCTAACAAGGCAAAGCTTCCCTCATCCAAAATCCTCTCCTCCTCCAACCAAAAGGAAAGTTCTTCCTTTTCTTCTTCCTCTTCCTTTTCCTTCTTTATTTCATTTTCCTATTTCCTTCCCTCTCTCAAAATAGGCCATTTTTCCCACTTTCTCTTTCTCTTTCATCTACTTGAGAAAATGCGATCCTCCTTCAAGCTAAAATTTCATCTCCTTTTCATTAAACCAATCCAAAAATGCATTGGAATTTCCCTCACTTCTTCCCTCTTCTTTTCCTGATTTTCCCGCATTTTCTTAATCCAAAATTTCCCCCATTTTTCTAATCCGACCTTCAAATCCACTTCACCGCAACTAGGGAAGGAAACCATCATGAGGCGGGTTCTTCTTTCAATTTTCGTGTCACACTCCTTGCATTACCTCTTCAAATTCACTTCACCGCAATAGGGGAATGACACCATCATGAGGCGGTTCTTCTTTTGGTTTTTGGCATTGCACTCTTTGCATTACCTCTTCAAATCCGCTACAACTGGGGAAGAACATCATCTTGAGCGGGTTCTTCTTTCAATTTCACTGTCGTCTCCCATTTTCATCTCCTTAACCCTTCTCTTTGCTGTAACCAAAGAGGAACACTATCATGAGGTGGGTTCTTCTCTTAGTTTCTGGCATACCCAACCTATTTTCTCATCGGTCATTGCAACGCTTAGAAAAATGAGTCAGAATATGTGGGATGTATGAATGTGTATATATACATGTTTATGTTTCTTTGTAGGTTTGAAGGGCTCATGAGGGTGCGTAGAGATGAAAACTGCCTGCGATGTCACAAGACACCACCTGCTATGCTCATGAGGATGTACTAAGTAAGCCAACATCCGTTAGATGTTGCTCCCCCTAGACAAAATGCTGTCAAAATTTTGTCTAATTTCTAGACTTAGAGAAAAGGGGGAGGTAATGAATATATATTACATTGTATGTCTTCTTTCAGGTTTGAAGGCCTCATCATGCTCATGAGGGCATGATGAGATAAAAAATCAGCTGCGTGTCATAAAACACCACTCGCTACGCTCATGAGGACATACCGGAAAGGCAAAACACTCTCAATGCAGCCCCCTACATGTGGATGATGCCGGGAGGCTGCCAAAATTTAGACTAAAATTCAAGACTTAAATAAAATCAAATGAAAATTACCTAAACTTAAGTGAAACAAAAGGATATATGATAAATATGAAGATAAATGTTAAATTAAAGAGAAATAGGGAAGAGTAGTTAAAAAAACTTTGGAAAGAATATAACACTCATTTAAAATACAAGTAAAATTTGAGGAGGCTAATATTAAACTCACAAACTCTAATTGCAATTCTCCATGGATTAAATTGAAGCAGTAAAGTGAGTTCTCTTTTATTTAAATTCCTCAAAATTTAATAAGCCTTAATTGAAATTTGGGGAGATAAATGCCAAACTCATAAGAGATTTATAATAAATTTGAAGTCTAGTTTATAAATAAATATGTGATTTGATGTGGAGTTAAGGATGAATCTAAATTTGGTTTAATAACTCTTATATCAATATAGAGATGATTACAATGCTAGTGAATAAGCATGAGTAAGGCTAAAGTAATAAACACTAACATTAGTAACTTATTAAAAGTGATTTAAATTGAACATAATCAAGCTGGAAGAATAAAAAAAATTTAACAAGTAAACTAAGTGCAAGTAATATTTTAAACTACAATCTAAATTAAAATGCTTTCTTCGCCACCGGATTCGCAACATTTTGTACAAGTGACCAGAAGACGTTAATTAAGGCATTCTTAAATACACCCGCATAGGCCCTGATACTATGCTGAATGCTTAAATTCAAGTGTCTGAGGATGTTGTGCGGGTTGTTTCCCAATTTAGTCTTAGGATTGAGTCGAATTAACAAAACTTAAAAATCAATTATGAGACTTTCAACTTAATGAAATATCTGAGAAGCTAATTTTGTCATGTGATAATAGATCTAATCCTCTATTAAGAGCTAAATAGAGTTGACAGGATCTAAAGTTCTCAAATATATTCGAGTCAATCAATTAACTTCCCGATGATGGATGTGTGGAATGGTGATTTCACCAGGGGATACTTCCATCGATATGCGATTTTAATTTCAAATAAAATTAACTCATTTTGTGTATCAATCTAAAAATAGCTTAAATAAAATTCAATATGTAAAAACTTAAATCAAACTCAATCCATCCACCTTCCACAATTATTTATCGGGGGTGACAAGATTAAGAAAACTCTAGCTCAAAAAGAGCCAATGTCAAATCAAGTGTTCAACTATATTCACTCTCAATAAATCTCTTGCCAGTAAGGATGTGGCTCGTGTCCTTTGATTGCGTGGCTTGGCCATTAGGCTCCACAGATGAAGTAGTTATGACCAGAGTCCTCTGATCGGGTGGTTTGGCCAATCAGGCTCTATTATATTATGATCACGACCATAGCCCGTATACTCCCCAATGGTTCTACCCTTTGAGTTGTAAATCATAGGGTATACTTGATAGGGCAAATAATCCTCTATTAGTTAAAGTAGACTTAATCCTGTCTCCTTAGAAAAATATCACCCCAGGTCTACAAGAATTTCTTGGACAACGTAACCCATGTGTTGCTGATAAGGATCTTTCTATCAAGTTAGCCTACCTTTGACTAAATAGACTTGGGACCACGACGGTCTAGGATGACGGAACCATGGGATCTAGATCGGGCACATCATCATTCCCCCAACTATCCGGTTTAAGTTGAAATGATGAATTTCATAATTTTAAATTCTAAAACTTCATATGCTGCTACTATATGCTACACATTATGCAATCTAATGACTAAGCCTTAATTGAAAGTTATCTCTCACTTATTGAGAGGTTAATTAACTATAGGGGCTTGCGCCTATAGGAAACTTGGAACCATATTTAAAGTCCTCACAAAATGAGGATGAAATCTCTGGGTAGTGTTATATATATTATCTCACATACCTTCTAAAATTACACCAATGCATAAATCACACTCTCTTCAATTCAATATTGTCGAGAGGTTGGTGGCAAATTTTTGGAGCCAACAATCACACAGTCAGAGCAGTCTCCTCTAAAGGTCCACCTTAGCATAGCATCCATATGTGGTCGGCACAGAGCCACCCACCTTGATATTATAAGTGTAATTTTAATTTATGCTTTTACGTTACACCTACACAAGAGTACTAATTTGACTAATGTTTAATCCTTTTTTTTATTGAGCTATTTTAGAGGTCGCTCCCACTTACTTATGCTGAAGGAGTGACCCATCACTTGTAAGACTTTCATCTCTGCCCTACATGTAGTAGGACTTCACTGTGTTAGTCAGCTACATTTCATTTGCTTGGATCATCATCTACTTACCGCTCTAGTTGAGAGATGGTCTCCATAGACCAATAACTTCCACCTAGTCGTAGGTGAGATGACGGTGATGCTTCATGATATCACGATGATTCTGGGTTTATGCATTGATGAGCTGCCTATTATTGGCCCAATTATGATTGGTGAGGGGAAGATGTGGCATAGTTGGCCGACTGGTGAGTCGGACATCCCTCCCGTGATGTGGTGTATCATGACCGACGCCACACATCACATCAACATTCGTGATGTGCTAGGTATAAAGGTATGCATGCCGAGGTGACTTAGGTGGTTTTTCTATAGAGAGTCTTATGCCCATATGAGCATCGAGGAGCTCAGCAGGCACGTGCATGCCTACTTTCTATTTCTTATTGGGAGTTTTCTACTACTAGACACGTTAGGATATGAGGTCCATCTACAGTATCTTCTACTACTTGAGGACCTAGATGCATTCAATACACGGTCTATAGGGGGAGCAATTTTGGCACACCTGTACAGAGAGTTGTATAACTATACTAGGCCCACCAGAGCTAATATGGCTGGCTTCCTACACCTTTTATAGATATGATCTAGGGAGCATCTTCATGTGGGGAGGTCGACCATGCATGTGTCATATCCAAGTGATCTTGATGGACTCAACATTGGATTGAGGTGTATTTTAATTCCTACAACATCAAATTTATGCTTATATGTTTGTTTTAATGTGTTGTGTGAACAGGTGGAATGAACGATATGTTCACCGATGCTAATGGCGAATGTGGCATTATATAGGAATGAGCTGGATTGTTTGCTGCATACACGGGTATGAATTGTATAGTTATTATTCAATTTATTTTTTATAATGTGTATGCCAATTTAATATAATTTTTAATATGTGCATGATTTGAGAGTCATATACTAAGTAGATCATAAGGTCTATCGTTTATGCTCGATACTCGATATTGGTCACTCGCCATCAACCGAGAGGGTAAAGTGGCACTTACCTGATCGAGTGTTGAGACAGTTTGGACTCATACCAGAGTTGATGTGGCACCTGTAGACCCTACTTTCAAAAGGGTCGATGGTTGAGGTAAAGTAGATGTAGACTGGGTTGATTATCATCAGGTGCATATTGCCACTTGGAGAGGTGGATGAATTACATTGTTGAAGGCCTGGATGAAGACCATGATAGACTAACAAGTATCAATCAGCACATGTCCTGGTTTAGATCTTGGGCTTCCTTGTATTTATTGGCCACCCCGATAAATCCTCTCACAACTTACTATCCCAGAGCACATGTAGAGCGCATATAGGTAAGTACTTACATAAGTATTCTATTAAATTCAATATGTTATATACATACTTGAGGCTAATTTCAAATATTATTTTTCATGCAATCAGAGCACATCTTGGTGACTCAGGACATTTTTCAGCCGTACTTCGGCTGTTCAGATGAGCATGAGTTTCATGCAGCTGTAGATAGATACGAGGTGGTGTGCAGAGACTTGAGGTTGCGAGTACATATCAACGATACACATTATAGATTGAAGCCACAGAGGATGTCCCATAGCATGACTGGGGTGCCAGATCATCTACATATGTTGATCCAGGTACTTTTACGTACCAGCCTACCTATGAGTCACAACCACCTTTCTTCCCATCATAGGACTATCCATGCGACTAAAGATCTTGCAGGAGACCATCACCGCATGATCATCCACCGTGCACTCGAGATACACTTGGGAGTGGTGCGATTCCACACAGGCGATGGAGGCTTTATCTATTTAGGATAGTGTGACATGTGTGTCTGTACTACATTGGTTCATGTATATTTTATTTTTCTTTTTTGATTGTGCTATATATATGTTTTATTTTTTTGTATATATCTAAGAATTTTAATTTATTGCATTATTTTGGTAATGTTCTATGTGTTTGGACACAAGTAATCATCTTAAAGTCACCATCTCTTTTCTTTTTTACTATTATTAGCAAGTTATCTTAGGGCCATCCCAATCACATGATTTCAAAGATTCATATATTATTTATGATTGATATGAAAATTTTCAATTAAGCTTCATGATTCTCATCAATTCTAATTACTAAAGTGACCAACTTGAACTCTACTATTAGCATCTCCTTCTATTTCATCATTATTTTGAACAATAGATCCTAGATATCTAAATCACTCACTCTTTTTAATGACTTGATCACCCAATGTCACAACATCAGCATTAGAACTTCTACAACTAAAATTAAACTCTATATATTTAGTTTTAGATATGCTTAAATGAAAACCTTTAGACTCTAAGGTTCACCTCTCTTTCACTTGGACTCCCTCTCTAGCTTTATCAACAAGAAGAATGTCATCAAGAAAAAGCATACACCAAGGTACATCTTCCTTTAAATTCTAGTAAGAACATCCATAAGTAAAACAAAAAAGGATGAGGGTTTAAAGCCAATCCTTGATGTAATCCAACTGAAATAAAAAAAAAAATTATTCTGTCAATTCTCTTGAACACAGGTAATAGCTTTAGTATACATATCCTTAATGACTTAAATATGCCTAATATTAACTCCGCTCTTCTCTACAACTCTCCAAAAAACTTCTCTTGCAACTTTATCACATGCTTTCTCTAAATAAACAAATATCGTATGTGAATCCCCTATACTTCTCCTTAAACCTCTTCAACCTAAACCAAAAAAAAAAAATTGTCTTCAAGCTAGTCGCCCGATTAACAAGTGACTAGCCTACAGACGTTACAGAGCTAGTTGCCCATTAACTGGGCAACTAGCGATTGCACCAAACAACACAGCTACTTTGCCACGTCGGATTTGACATGTCATGTTAGGCTACCACTAACTGGGCAATTATACCTATATTTTAAGGTCAAAATTTTTAAATTAGGCATAAATATAAGTTTAATTATCTAATTAGGCATCGAAAAAAATAATAAAAATAGGCCTAGTTATCCGTTGAACGAACGATTGGCTCCAACGTGGCATCCATGTTAGTGCCAGTCGTCCGTTCAACGGACAACTAGCTCGTCCTTAATTTTTTTTTTTTTTAAATTGGGGTCAGCTGCAATATTTTGCTCATATCTATCTCATCCATGTCAGCGCCAGTTGTCAACGAACGACTGGCTCGTCCTTAATTTTTTTTTAAAAAATTGAAGTCAACTATAGTATTTTGCTCATATCTACCATCCGGTGTCAGAATCGAGTGAACTTGGTATCGTTGGAATCATAACAAAAAATTTCACAACTTTATGTTGATAAAAATTAAGATTGTGGCCCGATAAGCAATTTTAACGCGCGAAAAAACTACGGCACCAACCTGAAATTTTTGAGCAGTCGCTTTTATTTGTCTATATCGGACTCATCCGGTGTCGGAATCAAGCGAACTTAGTATTGTTGGAATCGTAATGAAATTCTCCACAACTTTTATGTTGATCATAAATTACGATTGTGGCCCAAAAATTTAATAATTTAAGGTGTGTTTATAGCATATAATCTTAGCTTATTGTTATTTTGGTGGATTACATGCCGTGATAATTAGGATGGATGGAAAAAAAAGTAATTAAAATAAAATTTGAATTATTTTATTGTTGTTGGTCTAATAAATCTATTATTTTATAGAGAATGGGAATATTCTAAAAAAATTAATTAATAATAATAATATTATTATTAATTAATAATAATTAATATTATTATTATTATTATTAGTAGTTTCATTGGTTTTGTTGATCGAGTTATCTGAAAGTTTGATTTTGATAACTTTGATTGTTTTGATCTGTAGCTTATATTATTTTATGTGACTAAATATTTATTAAATTCTAATTTAATTTTTTTATTAAAATTATTATTGTTTGTATTATTTTTAAATAATATTAATCTATTTTAGTCTATGTTTTAGTATTATAATTAATTGTATTATTACAAATTTATGATCAACAATAAGTAATTTTGATCAACATGAAAGTTATGAGAAACTTTGTTATGAATCTAACGATATCATGCTTGCTTGATTCCGACACCGGATAAGTCCGATATAGACAAATAAAGACGGCTGCTCAAAAATTTCAAGTCGGTGCTGCAATTTTTTCGCGCATTCACAAAAATTGCTGCTTATCGGGCCATAATCTTAATTTTTGATCAATATGAAATTTGTGAAAAATTTCGTTACGATTCCAAAGATACTAAACTCACTCGATTCCGACACCGGATGAGGTAGATAGGAGCAAAATACTATACATGCCCCCAATTTTTTTTAAAAAATAATTAAGGGAAGCCAGTTTGTTAATTTTTTTTTATGCTTAATTAGCTAATTAAATTTATAATTATAACTAATTTAAAATTTTAACTTTTTTTTAATAATAATAGACTTGAATTAAAATTTAGCCTTTCTTTTTTCAGTTATTGTATAACATAGCTCCCACAATTAAGTACATATAAATTGAGAATAATAAAATTCCTATAGCAGGTTTTAGCATATTATGTATGGACTTGGGAAAACTTTTATCAGATAGAAGAATATTACATATTAGCTGCATAGAGTAAAGTCATTGTGATTTCTACGCATAAGACTCTATATTTTCAAGATCATATCAATTAAATGAGTGAGCCTGTCAATAATAAATATGATCTTGACAAGACGGAGAGTCACATTTTTTTAGAGAAATTATTAATTATCGGGTAAGGTATAATTTTTATATTCATATTTTAATAATATAATATCTTATAATATTTGATAATAATATTATTATTATTTATCAATTTTGAATACTTTATATTATTATATGTTAATGTATATTAATATATAATTAATATTAAATCAACATATTATAATATATAATAATTCATTATTAATATATAATAATTATATATTAATTTAATATTATATCATATGATATTATATTATTAAAATTTGAATATAAAAATATATCTGACAAATAATAATTTCTCATTTTTTATTAAAAAAATAAGTTATCGATTTTAAAAATGTTATTGTTTTAAAACAAAGAAAGAAACCTTTTGGTCTGTGCCCTGCCCTATATCTTATTGTGCTCCTCTGCTTCCCCGCAAGCGGTTTTGCTCACTGAGATTACAGAGCTTGTAACAATGTTGACCAATGCCCTGATCCAGCGGCTCACTTCGGTGAGGCCACAGGTTCTCTGTTCTTCTTCCCCATCCTCCATACTCATCAAATCTGTCAGATTTCTACCTTAGATTTTGCTTATATATATAATTTTCTTTTTTTTTTTTTTTTTGTGCCCAGCACGGTCCGAGATATACAGAGGACATTTCTCCATCGGAATCAGGCCTTAAAAGATGTTTTGTTAGGGCTTCTAGGTGTGAAATTCATTTCATAAACTTAATATATCAATTATTTATATATACTATCCCTTTAATATCTCGACCAATTCAGTCGACTGAGTGCAGTTTGGAGGGAGGTAATCGGAATCGATTTCGGAACTACGAACTGCCGTGTGGCTGTCATGGAGAAGGATGTAAGTTTTCGCTAGATTCTATCATATTACAACAACAACAAAAAAAAGACAGTTCTTTTACGAATTATATCTTGTCAACCTGCAGGGAAATCCTAAAATGATTGAGATTTCTGATCGAAAAATATGCATGCCATCAGTTATAACTTTCGATCAGAGTGGGAAACCAATTGCAGGAACTCATCCAAAAGAAGCCATTTCAGATAAAACTGTTTTTGGGATCAAAAGATTGATTGGCCGTTCATATGATGAATATGGCATGGAATTACAGAAGCTGAAGAAGATGATTCCTTATGAGATAATCCCAGCTGATTCCGAAGAAGAAGATGAAGAAGAAGCCTGGATCAAACTCACCAATGGGAAAAAACACTCCCCCACCTATTTTGCTTCCCTCATAATTCGCAAACTAATTGATGAAACTGCTAAATGTCGCGGAAACATATACGCTTCACATGCAGTAATATCTGTGCCTTCATTCTTCGATGAACCTCGAACTTCTGCTCTAAAGGGAGCAGCAGAACGTCATGGCCTAATCGTGGATGTAATTGATGAGCCACTCGCTGCTTCACTTTACTACATGTCAAAAGGCAACAGAAAAAAAGGCTGCCTAGCAGTAATAGATCTCGGTGGAGGAAGCTTTGATGTCTCCATTGTCAATGCGTCAAATGACAGATGGGGGCCTGATATTAAGACGATAGCTACTAAACATGCCGATTCAGTCGCCGGCGTCGAATTTGATCATGCGATGACTGAGTTGCTGCTGAAGAGATTGGAGAAGGAAACAGGTGGGAAAATACATCAGCTTGGTCTCTCTCCTCACTCGTCAGTCATTCGGAGAGAAGCAGAGAGAGCAAAGATCGATTTTTTCTCCTCGTCAGCGCTTCATAAAACGATAAACCTGGATGTTAGATGCGTGCATGGAATCAGTAATCCGCTTGAAATTTGTTTGCAAAGATCTGAGTTTGAGGACTCCATGGAAGAGATGATCTTGAAGGTTAAAGATGTGTGTTGGAGCTGTTTAAAGGAAGCAAATATGAGACGAAAACAGGTGGATGAGGTCATTCTCGTGGGTGGTATGAGCAGAGTTCCGAGAGTCTGGGAACTAGTCGAAGAGATATTTGGGAGGAGACCAACCGAGGAGGTGAATCCAGATGAAGCTGTTGCTTTGGGAGCTGCAATTAGGGCTAATCTCATTGCCAATAAAAACGAGAATCTTGCAAGTTATTCCTTCTAACAATTTTTACTATAAATCTCGTCTCTTATTATCACTAATTTTGTAATAAGATATATAATATTATAAAGATAAGCGATTTTCAATGGCTAAACTCAGAAAATAAAGTAAAAAAAAAAATTATGGTAATAAGAAAATATTTGTAGAAATTTCTATCAGATATTTCTTATGATTCTAATATTTACCGGGAGTTTTATCAATTTTATTTTCCCCTCCCGGATCTGTAACATTACCAGCCTTCTTAAGCCCTTGTTGCATCACTGCGAACAGCAATACAACAGCTCAGTTCTTTCTGCTTTCTATTTCAGATTCAAGTTTGGCAAATGATTCAACTTTGAAATTCACAATTATAAGTAATGAAATTTATTTCAACTGAGCTAGAGCCAGATAAATACTTCCAACCACACAAATCTTTTGGATGTCTCCTTCAGTCTAAATTAATCTTAGATATATGAAATGACAAGGCCAAAATTAGTGAAAATATTACAAATGCTTGTAAAATTGAAGAATATTGCGGCATGATATGCCTCATATTACACATAATTGGACAAATTTATTGGCTATTATTTTTACTCAAAGAAATATGATCAAAACATCATTTTAAGTCAAAAATACTCTTGTGATAGAAAGTATGCCACGGTTATTCACAGCATCACTAATATTGCTTTGACTTCTATCTTATTGAGGTCTGTATTGCAGTCGTATAGTATTTTATTGTGATATCTTTCTATTCATCAACGCTATCGTTTTCTCAATCTTCTCTTCAAAGTCAGTGTTGATATATTTTTTAAATTTTATTTAGATTAAAATTGTAGTTCTAATTCGTAATAGGAAAGAGATAAAAGAAAAACAGGCAAAATTTTTCACACAATAAATTCTCCTTCAAAGACAAGAAGTCGAAGCAAATAACTCAGCCATTCTCTCCCTCTAACTAAATTTAATTTAAAATCTCCAAAGCTCTTAGCTCACATCTCGATGATACCCTGACTCTCTACTATATGGACGCCCACAAATGATCGCCAAACTCAATACTTTTGCCTCTCATTCTCCACCCTTTCAACCATCACTTCCGCCATCTCCTTTACTTCTTCATCCTCCATAGCTCTCAAACGATGAACCCTGTGGCCTAATTTTCCATCGTCCTACCTAACATTATTATTTCTTCTCTCTTATGATGAGCCACATATTTATGAATAAATAATGAGCCACATATTTATGATTATTGATACTAATATATCAAATCACTTATGGAAGATGTGAGCTCTTTATAGAGCTCGTACTTCTATTTAAGACAAAATTACAAAGGCAGAACTTAGATTCTTTGAAACTTTCATTCTTTTATCAATTTTAGTTTTTGGATGGTGCAAAAAGATAGGGAGTTTGATCTATTTCATTTTTAATTAAACTATAATAAAATATATATACAACTTCAACAATTCACTAATTAAACCATCTTATACCCTTTATAACTCTGACACTCACCAAATCTAAAGTTACTCGTGGCTCTAAGTCGCCCAAAATCGATTCTCATCAATTCATACCTTGCTTTACTCTAAATATTGAGCTATTAAACTTGCACAATACACTCATTGTGGGCTCCGAAAATTCACCACTAATCTCTCAATATCAAGAGATGATTCACGCGATAAATTTTGTAAATTTTAGTAGAATAGTAGATAAGACACTACTGATTTCACCTCATTTGGTGAGGATTTTAGATGGTGTGTTTCTATTAGCAAAGCACCTATTAATTACCCATCTCAACGCAGAGAGAACTTTCGATTAAGTGTACGCTTAATGCATAGTATCATGTGGAGTTTTAGAATTTATATTTAGAATTTATGAAATTCATGATCATTAGCTTAAAGCGGATGGTTGGGAGAATGATGATGTGCCCGATCTAGATCCCATGGTCATCCCGTGTCGTGTCTAAGGAGATTTTCACCCAACTGAAGAATCCTTAACAACACATGGTTATGTCCCAAGAAATCTTGATATGGGTTGGTTTATGAGAGAAGTCCATCTTATGAGAGCTTTTTTGTCCATCATCATGTGTATCCTATGATTCACAACTCAAAGGATAGAGTCATTGAGGAGCATACGGGCTATAATCATGATCGTAATATAATGATTCCATTTGGCAGCAATCACCTATGGGCTCCAAAAATTTGCCACCGACCTCTCGATAAAGAGAGTGTTTAAAATGTCTGTGAAATTTTTAAAAGGCAGATGAAATAGTTGATAAGACGCTACTTAGAGATTTCTCCCTCTTTTTTGCGAGGACTTTAGATCGCTCCAAGTTTCTAGATATGCATTTATAGTTATCCCCACCAATACTGAGAATAATTTTCGATTAAATTAATATATATGAGTGTATAATAGAAAGGTAGTTTGATATTTATAAGATGATTATTTCAATTTAAAGCTTATGTTTGGGGAATGACGCGTCGATCACATGGATCCATGGTTCCATCATCTCGAGCTATCGGTCCCTAGTCTACTTAGTCAGAGGAGGTAGTCAACCCAAGCTGACAAAAGGATCCTTATTAGCAGCCATGGATTGCTTCGTCCAAGGGAACCTTGTAGATCTAAGGTGGAGTTTGTCTAAGAGGAAAAATACAAATCAACCTTAGCTAATATAGGACTTTTTGCCCAATTAAAATACATCATATAGTTTACAGCTCAAAGAGCAAAGCCGTTGGGGAACATACGGGCTGTGACCTTGACCGTAATTTAGTGGTATCATATTGCGGTGAACCACCCGATCAGAGGGCTCTGGTCATAACCGCCATTTGTGTGATATCATTTTATGACAAAATACACAGAGGACACGCCACGCCCCACGCTTAAGATTATTTGAGTGAAAAAATAGTTATGTATTTGATTTAACATCACTGTGAGCAAAGTTTTCTTAATTTATCACTTTTGATAAACAATTGTAGATGAGTGGATGAATTTTAAATTTAAATAATTAATTTTATTTAATTTGTATATATTTTTTGTTTGAATATTTGATCATTTAAGAATGATTTAATATTAGAATTTGAATATATATTATTATTATTATTATTATTATGAAAAACCCTCCGGTTAAAATATTCAGTCAACACGGCCATATCGTGGTGTTAATCACTTAGTTTATTATTTTAGATCCTATCGGCTCTATTAATTTAATAATAGAGGATCAGATCTATTGACATATGAAATAATTATCTTTTCAAAGATTTTATTAGATTAAAAATATTATAATATAATTATTAGATTTTTAGTTTTTGTTAATCTGACCCCAAGACTAAATCGAATCAACCCGGCAAAGATCCTTTAAGTAAGCATTTAGATAGTGTTGGGGCACATGCGGGTGATTCAAATGATTGACTTTGAATAATATATATATATATATATATATATATATATATATATATATATATATATATATATATATATATATATATATATATATATATATATATATAAGATATTTGCACATATTTTGAGATTTTTAAAATTGAATTATGATATCCCTCAAATACACATGAGTATCTCATTTTAAGAAAGCATATATGAATTTCAAGATGCTACATATAAGAACTTTTGTTTTATAATGAATGTGCTACTTCACCATTCATGTAGTTTACATGCATCCCGATGTAATGAGTTTAAATATGGGATCATCTTCATAATGCATGTGCATGTTCAATTCATTCATTTGAAAGTTTGAACAAGCTTTAAAGTACTTAAATGAGAATAGGTTTACTCTAAGATATGTGTAATGGACTTATTTTCATTCAAGCATTCATGTATTTTGGAACATTTGAACTAGAGGAGTGACTGCTATAAGGTATGTGCAAATGCATACTTCATGCAGTTGTATTCATACAAGTTTACATGTATGAAACTCACCCAAAAAGAAAACCTCAAGACTATATAATTTTATCATTCAAAGAGTCTTCACATTTTCTACAACTTTTCATTCAATCTTCATTTCATTTCTCATCAAGTATATTAAAATAAATGAATCTCACAAAAATTGCCTCATGATACTCTTTAAATTTTCATGAGATGTTTACATACATCGATCTCTAAATCGCTATCCTCACTATCAAATTTTTGCTTAAGAGTAAGCATCTATTGATTGCATTAGTAGATTTAGATTAAAGATCTTTTATTCCACTTTTAATATTCATATGAATTCATTATTTATTCTTCCTTTATGTAGTCAATTTGGAATAAGGGTTTCACATTTTATTCTGTGATAAGAAGATCAATAATGAGCTCCATCTCAACAACTATCCATATTCAAGAACAAGCCTTCTTGAATTGAATCAAACTCAATTTATCTCGTTCCCATTTTAGAGACATGCATTGATGCTCTTGCTTAATATAGATTTCAATGTTTCTAAAGTTTGATAGTTAGTAGAAATTCCTCATTTTTTTTAACTTTAACTTTTAACATAATCTCTTACCTCATAGCTTCATATTAATAAATTCTCTTCATTTTTTTTAATTTGTAATTGAATATGGTTGAGCCATAAACGAATTGGTTTCATTCCATGAATAGAGGAAATGTCTTTCTCCTTCAAATTCATTTTCTCCTTCCCTTGAATTCTCTCATACGACTTCTTGCAAGTTCAAACAAGTTCAAAGCTTTTAGGGAAAATTTTACTTGCATGAATTCAATTCTCTTTATATTTTCAATGCATAGTATAATATAGTTGAATGTGCATTGAGAAAGCCCTCACTTATATTTATTGGCACATTTTTATAATCATTTTAAATTTGATTCAAATCTATCTTTGACTTTTCAACTCATTTGATAGGATAGATAATGTAATTCAAATGATTGATAAGAAATTTTATTTGTGTTTATTGGAAAATTACATGCTCATATTCTTACTAATAATTAAGTCATCCACTCTCTTTTGCTTATTTTGGAGTTCAAACTTCAAGCATCTTCAATTTATTTGACATAGAATGAATGTCATTTAAGTCACTCATTAGTATTCAATCTTCATAAATTTATGTGTATTTGATCTTGTTTTATTATGTAATTGAGCATTGAAATAATCAATTTTAAGTCATTCAATCAATTTTTTCATATAAATTTCGATAGCCTCTCGGCATCGTCCCCGCATAGGGGGTTGGATCGGGAGTCTGGGCCTGCTTACCGTGCTACAAAGAGTGTATAAGTGGTATTAACCATGGTATTTTCTTCTCTACTATGCTACAAATAGCGTGTATATGTTACCTGTACCAAAAAAAATTCATGTAATTTTCCTCGTCATGTCGCGAGTGTCACCTATGAGTTTTTCCCGTCGTGCTACAAAGAGCTGTATGGGTTCCACTCATGCCAAATGCACCGCAATTGGGATTTTAGGAGCAAGTTGTGAGTGGGACTTCTCTTCAGTAACACCTGACAATTTTCCTATCAGATTAAGAGGGATCTCAAAGCCATCAACTTTTCGCTTCTTATATATGAAAGAAAATCTCAGGACAACACCTGAGGTTGGGTACTTAGATAGAACCTCTGATTTAGCTTTTCGCTTTCCAATGAAGTAACCAGAAGAGACTATAAAGGAAGGAAGGTTGTAATCGTGAATAGAGATCAACACAAACTTTAGGACACCATAATCCTTGGCAACAATAATCATTCGATTCCTTAAAACTCATTTGTAAACAACTCCAAATCAACTCCCCATCTAGATTGTATGTGTTAAGCCTTGGGTCACTACTATTGGAACTGATCACCCTAAACTTAGTATGCTCTAGCTGCTTAGGAGAGGTTGCCATTCTTGCCTCTTTTTTTTTATAAAAAAATTTCTTTTACTTATTTCGATCTCCAAGAGGTCAAAGATGTTGACCAAAGATCACATCAAACCATCCACTTCCATTGCCACATGGATCATTGTATGTCCATGAATTCATTAGGAGCAAGGTTGTTGAACCCAGCTTCCATAGGAAGTTTCTTCATCATCATGTTATCACAAGCAACAACTTCTTGGAGACAAAAGCTACCTCGCAACATCCATGGAGACTATAGGGTTGAACTTAGGCATTGGATATTGTAGGTCATTATTAGCAGGATGACTTTCTTTGCATGAAACAAGATTGGAGAGGGGAAAGGGGTGCTCACAAGTTTCACATGAAGGTGTTGAATGGAAGAGAATAGCAGTTGCAAGAAGACCAAAGAAAAAAAAAGAGGAGTTGATGAGGCTCCAACGTAGTGAGAATCGAAAGGGGATGATCTCGTTGACTTGTAGTCACGGTGGATGAGCAAAGATTAATTTTCTGCTCATTCAGGCTGCTACTTGAGACCGATGGAAAGGGGCTTGTTCAGTGCTGTGAGAGAAGAGGCGCTCGACCTATAGCAAGATGGATGGACATAAAACTGTTATTGACCGAGAGAAAGAAAGAAAAAGAGAGGAGCAGTTCTTGCTCAGTTTGTAGCAGGGAGATGGGCTCGTGCAATCTCTGCGGGAAAAATAGTGATGAATTGGCTAGAAAGGGAGCCCCTCCTTCTATTTTGCATGTGTCGTACGGGATAAGGTGTAAGAGGCATATCGTAAAGATGATGTGGCATCATAGTATAGGTCAAATGGGAGGTGAAGGGAGAGTGGGTAGCTGCGACTTCCAAGGCATTGATCGGATGTGATTAAGAGATAATTAAGTGGATTATCTCGAAATACATGCTAACTTAGACAAAATTTTAAGTGCAACAACCTTAGTTAAATTGGATATCTATTCTAGATAATTTTGACATTCAGACACAATGACACAGTCCGTTTCACAATCGGAGGCTGTTTCGTTCAGGTTGGTGTCGAATTGGGTCACTTTCAGTTCAAAAATATGCATTATTGCTTCCGACTGCTCGACGTTCATGTAGATCATCCGAATCGAGCGGATAGTCTCGTTTGATAGATTTTGACATTTCAATGCTAAAGGATTGATTAATTTCATGAATGGAGGTTGTTTGGGCAACATTGTGGCTTCCTACCTCGATATGCATATCAACACATCGAAATTTCCTTCTTGATAGGTCAAATGTTGAATTATGCTATATGTATATTTTGATCAATTTTGATACTCTTAACATGATGGCAAAGTCTATTCATCAAGATTATTTCAGCTAGTTTCGATGATGTTGGGTGTATTTCATCTTCGATTTGTGCACAGTTGCATATGAAGTCCGTTGAATTTATCATGTGAGCTCAATCTGACTAATGCAACATGCATGGAAGTCAACAAATCCCCCAACAAATGTGATTTACGCATGGAGCGAGTCATGTTTATTGAAAATTGATTGACCCTTTGGGCTAACCATGAATTTTGGATCACTTCAGCTTTCAATTTTCATGGGTTTGTTGAAGGTCTCTTTCTTTTGTGTCATTATAAATTTGGGTTTCCTCCGGTCCTAGCTTCATGCTTGATTGAGTTTTATGGAGAGATTGATTTGTTTACTTTGAAATTTGAAATTCTTTTAGTCCTAGCTTTAAGGTTGACAGACTTGATGAAGGATTGATCTGATTTATCTATATTGACTTGCCAAGAAGTGTATGTACGCCCTAAATCCTGTGCTTGCTGCTTTGATGGACTTGTTGAAAGGTGCATAAAAAACTCCCAGCCTTCGAGCTTATAGTAGGTATATCATATTGAGTTATCAGTCTAGTAATACGTGCTTTAATAGGCTGAATAATTATAAAATTTTTTTAGTTTGACTATCAGCTTTGTATGAACTATGTAATTACTTTCTCAGTCCTGTGCTTTCTGCTTTGGTAGACTTGATGAAGAAATTGACTTTGATTTGTGCTTTGTGCTTGATCATATTGCTTGAAAAGAGTTTAGAATATCACCCTGCAGACAATATAGAGATTGATTTGAGGTAGCTCAGGTTGAGAGTTGTTTCCTTAGATTGTCCTGGTCCATCGATCGAATAGAAAGACATCTGGATTCTGGTTACTTGTAATCACTACGTTGAATTTGGTTTGGGATTGAATAGCTACCATCATTGTATTGAAGAGCATGGTGTTGACCTCACTTTTGGAGTGAGCTCTCAACCTCCTTTTCTTAAACTTAGGACTCTTCTAGACACTAAGATGTCCTTAGTCATAAGACACTTCTAGTGATTAGGTGAACACTTAACCTAAGTCTAGAGACTTAGAAGGGTTAATCATAGGATTAGGCCAAGCCTTAGGACTTAAGGAAATCAAATTTGTTGGGAGGAATTTATTGACCTCTATGCATGCTGCCAACTTCTCAAATTGACCCACTTAGATCCACTTTACCCAAAGTGACCTAAAGGACCCATTTGAGCCAACTTCCAATTCAACCCAGATTGGATTAAACTAAGCTCAATAAAACCTTCCACCATGATTGTTGATCACCCCGGGATGATCAGTTGTAATTAATTGGGTCAAACCAAGTCAACTTAGTTATTTGACCAAGCCAACCCTTAGCCCAAATGAACCAAAACTAACCAAAACTCATCCTACATCAAATTGATTGAAACCAATGATTTGAATCAACCCGAAATCAATATTTAAATATGACTTGACCACCAATTTAGCCAAACCAAGCCCAATCGACCATTCGATCAAAGTTGACCCAAATTGGCTTAAAGGACTAAATTGGGTGAAATTATGATCTAACTCAAATTGATTGCAACCAATAGCTCAAATTCATTTCAAATTGATTATTGAATTTGACCAAAGCTATAATTGTGTCTAATTTGACCAATGTCAACTTGATCCAACCTAGCCAAACTAATCTAAAGGGTCAAATTAGCCAAAATTCAAATTAAATCCAAATTGATTCAAACCAAAGGCTACATTCATCTTCAATTAGCCAATTAAACATAAATTAACCCACAACTTAAACTAATTTAGCCAATTTTAGTCAAATTAGTCAGCTTAACCCATTTGATTTCAAATGAGCTAAAATCAATCTTAAGCCAATATAAATCAAATTGATTATACCAAAACACCTCAAATTATCATTTAAACTAACCAAGCCTTGGTTTGACCTAATTTGACCAATTGGTCAACCTAACTTGATATGACACAAATTTAGCCAAATCCCTTGAAATAAAGTCATGACCCATTGTGGGCTGATCAAACCTGGCCCAAACTTATTTGGGATCATCCCAAAATCAATCCAAGCTAATTAAATCCCTTATGGATCCTCCCTCACAAAGGATTACATCCAACATCATTTAATTCTCCCCATCACATACATTCAACTCCTCCCCAATACTAGCATTCAATGGAGCTGATCCTATGACAGCAAATGAAGACTTTGAGAGCTAAATCTAAAGTCTTCAATCAAGCCATCATCCATCATGACCACCTTCCCATCACATTTATTCAAATTTTGGCCAATATTTAAAGAGGGAGAATAGAGATAGTAAAGAGATCAGATTTTAGAGATCCTCTTAAAGCTCCCAAAGCAACCAACCACCACTTCCCCACTTCTTTTGAGCTAAAAAAATCAAAACTAGGTGGATTCTAGCGAGAAAATGTTGACAATAGAAGAATACATCGTTCCAAAGTGAAGGCGCAAGCCTAGGCTCACTCTAAGGCTTCTTCATCCACTCAAGAGTGTGCCCGGATCATCACTGTTGCCGAAAACTATCTTCGACGAGGTAATTTCATCAAGTCATAACCAACCTTAGCATCTTACGTTTGCGCGAATGTATGCCCGATTCTAGGAATTTTCCATAGATTACCCTTGCATTTTTTTATTTTACACTATCCCAATATGATTTGGAGTGTTTTCCAATGAATATTGCTGGAAAATTGAACCCAAATAGCCCAAATTGAGCAATTTTAGCCACTATTTTGCTATTTTTTTGAGTTCTGGTTCACTGGAATTGGAGAAGAAGAGTAGCCATCTGATCCCACGTTTAGGGGATCGGATGGCCCAGATCTCACACTAAATCATCAATTTTGACCTTTAGATCGTTCGACGTGATTTGGACCGTTTGATTGCCTGATCGGACAATCAGATATCCTCGTCACGCTGCACATTACAGGCCATTTTTCTGCTCCTTTTTCATGGCTCCCATTGGATGAGTGTCGCGTGGTGCCACGTTAATGTCGCGCCATCCAGTTGCACGGCGCCGCATGGCACCGTGTGTCACGAGTAACAGCGTTACCCAATCAAGTGGTGCCATGTGGCACTGCGTTGCCCCATCAGCACCGCACATGGTGCTGACTGGGTAAAGTTGGAAAATGCCTATTTTTATTTTGAAAATTATTTAAATTGTCTATAACTTCAAAAATTCATAAGAAAATAAAATACCCAATAAAAATGATAAATAAGGGCTCGTTGGATTCATCTTTCTGAGAGGAATCAAAGGAACCAAAAATCCTCAAATTCCACTAAATGGTGTGAGCATAATTTAGGTTTTAGTGAAAATAAAGTTTCATTAATTTCTCTAAAAATACAAATCAAATTGATGTGAAATTTTTAGAGATTGAAACTAGGTTTGAAATCTACCTACCATAAAATAATTTTAAGACAAAATGATGACTTGATTGAAATATATTGAATTTAGAAGTTCAAATGGTCTATTTTAATTAAAGAAATCAATATAACTTATAAAAATTAGTTAAATTAGCCAAAATTTTGGAAATTCATAACTAATCCTAGAAAAATCTAAAAAATATAAATGAGGGCTCATTTTAAAGGATTTTCAAAGGGGCTTAATTTAAAATTAATTCTAATTAATTTTGAGTAGTAATTAAGGCTTAATTTAGGTTTAAATGAAAACTTAATTAGCTTAATTAATCCCTTATTACTCAAGTAATTAATTCCAAACTTTTTGAAGTTGATTAATGGGATGACCTCTGTCTCCCATGATTTTATTCAGATTTATTGCTTGGTTAATTAGGGATATTTCTTATCTTAGCCTTAATAACTCTCTTAATTAATTAGGAGATTAATTAATATTCTAAATAGCATAAAAATCATTAATTAAGTTTGCTAATCATTGTGAGACAGTGGATGGACATGCGGAATGAGATTGAGACCTCTTTCCCATTCTTTTCCCTAAGTTCATTTCACTTGAGTATGGTTTAATTCATTAATTAAATGGCTTGATTAATTAAATTGAAATCATAATCATTTCATAACTTGTCTAATTATATTTCTTGGATAGATTCTTAGGTGTTCAACAACCTAAGAGAATTCTAAGGAAATTAAAACTAGCTTACATTCATGAGAGGGTTATAAGAGTACTTAATTAAACACCATAATTTAATTAATCAATAATTATGAGCCAAATTGTATTAGGCCCTTTTATTTTTATAAGATCATTGCTGATTTTATTTTCAAACCATATGCATATCATATTGGCTCATTATTAATTAGTTAATTAACTTAAGGTGATAAAGGTAAGGGTTAATTAATTCATTTAATTCACACCTTAACCTAATTAAACTATAAAATAAACTTAATAACTCTTCATTAAACCAAATTAACTGACATATGGGGAATGTTATTAGGATTAGCAAATCTCTTTCATTCCTTAAACCAAATAAAACCAAATGAAGCTAAAGTGAACTAAATTAATTTAATATCTAAATCAATCCATTTGGAATAATAGAGTTATTCAATCATTAAATATTTCAACCTAATAACTAAATTAAACACGTTAATGAAATTAAATAAACATAATAAATAAGTCAAATCAGATAAAACCCTAATCATAAATAATTAAACTTAATTGAAATAAAATAAATAGTTAATTCACTTAATAATAATGATGATAATAATAATAATCATTTAATCAAATTAAACTTAATTAAATACTTAACTAAATCAAATTACTCACATGTGAGAAATTAAGTCATTAATTAAACAAATCTTTAATTAATCTAATAATTCAAAATTCAATTAACCTTAATCAAATTTAATAATTTAACCATCTAACTAATGCAAACTTAATGAATTAATCCATCATCTTAATAAACCAAATTGATTTAAATAAATCACGATAAAATTAATTCTTAAATCAAACTCAAATCAAATCTTTAATTACTCCACTAATTAGATTAATCACACATTTTAAAATAAACCAATTAAGTTAATTAAAATAATCACATTAAACTTAAGCTTAAGCAAAGATAAAATTTGAACATAATTAAAATGCAATTAAATGACAATCAAATCTTAAATTAAATCTAAATCACTAGATCATTAATTACATCATTAACTTAAACAAATATGAAACCAAATTAAAAATTGAACAAATCTTTATTTAATTTAATAATTAACCTAAACATACTTCTAAATTAAACTAGTTATATAATTGTTGACCCTCGTATATGATCCACGAGTCTAATCGAGTGAGTATTATAAGAATGTCAGATTATAAATTAATATCACACGAGTCAAATTGAAAATACTTCATTTCAAAAGCCTATTGGATGATATCCATTCATAAAATAAACAATGTCAATGCGCTTAGAATATTAAAATTACTCTTGTGAGGCGTTCAAACCGTTAAAGATTTTCAAGAGAGAATCAACATAATTCATTGTATATGAGTGCAATAATACATAATTAGATCCGTATACTAATGAATTTAAAAAAAAAAGAAGAAGCAATGTGCATATTACTAAAAAAGAGAGAAATATTAGATAAGTTGACTCAAGAAAACTTAATTAAATTAAAGTTAACATAACTTGAATTATATTAACAAAAAAGAGAAATTTAAATGTATACATAATCCGCTAAAATTATGTATGCATACATGTGTATATATAAATACGTATGCATATATATATTTACTATCATTTTGGAGATAACTGCTATCATTAAAAAAAATTGAAATCAACTAATTAAATTAAATCACACAAGTTGTAGATAAACATTAAAATAATAAATTAAGTAATTTAAATTAAAACCAAAATAAAATTAGATTAGATTATATACATCATTAATATATATATATATATCGTTAAAAAAAATGGAGCCAAGATCTCATCACCTGCTTCTCCTTTCAAAACACAAATGAAAATATAAAAGATAAAAATAAAAATAAGAAAGCCCCTTTTTAAATGATTTCACCACCACGAACATCCAATAAGCTTCCATCCTTTCTCTATCCCCATACTTGTTCACGTGAGTTAAAGAAAATAATAATATTATATTAAATAGTGCATTTTTTATGATAAAGAAATCAAACAACCTCCCTCAAGAGCGAGAAAATATTACGTGTGAAATCTAGATGTAGCTTTAAGTCCGGACTCTAATCGTAGTGCTACACATATCCATTATTAAAAAATACTATTTTTTCATATTTTTTCACTTCACGATGCTGTAACTGGACGGCGCATTGACGAAGCTATTTATGCTACATCGGGCCCGACCCGGCCTGTCCTGTTCAAACAACGGATATATATATATATATATATATATATATATATATATATATATATATATATATATATATATATATATATATATATATATATATATATATATGTTTTTTTTTCAGAAAACCCGAACTCAGAGAAAAGAAAATCTCATTTTATATTTCTAAGAACCAGAAGACGAATGAAGAGCAATTCAAAATTATGATCTATGATATCTAATTAATTTAGCGATTGTATTAAATAAAAATACAAGAATTTTTGAACCGTTTTATATGTCCAATTTTTTATGATTTATTAATGATATTCTTTGAAATTCTTTTATTTAATGAATATTTTTTACACTGTTAGGAGTTCTTTGCAAGAGAACTTTGCTTATTTTAAAAACTATTTTGCATGTGTACTTTCTGTACTCTCATGAGAGCACAACCCATTTTATTTTATTTTTTTTCAGATTTTTGACCCTCTTTGGATATAATATGATTAGTATATGACATTACAAGTTATTTGTAGGCTGTTTGATTAGTTTTGAAGCGAGATTTGCATCTAGTATAGAAATTTTTTTTTCAATTTTTGTCAGATTTTATGGCTTTTTTGGAGAGAATAAGTTTATTGCATTATATTAGAAGCAATTTGGAGATTGATTGGTTAATTTTTAGGAGTATTTTGCATCTGTACTCTCTGTACTCTCATGAGAGTACATATTTTTTTTTAATTTCTGTCTAATTTTTTGGTCTATTTAGAGAGAATATGTTTATTACATTCCATTAAAAGTAATTTGGAGGTTGTTTAGTTGATTTTTAGAGGAGATTTGTATATGTACTCTCTGTACTTTCATGAGAGTACAGATTATTTTTTCATTTTATGTCAGATTTTTTGGCATTTTTCGAGAGAATATGTTTATTACATTCCATTAGAAGTAATTTGGAGGATGATTGGTTGATTTTTAGTGGAGATTTACATCAATAGTCTTTGTACTCTTATGTGAGTACAGATTATTTTTTCAATTTATGTGTGATTTTTTGGCCTGTTTGGAGAGAATATGTTTATTATAATCCATTAAAAGCAATTTGGAGGCTATTTGGTTAGTTTTAGAGGAGATTTACATCTATACTCTCTGTACTCTCATGAGAGTATATATTATTTTTTCATTTTCTATCAGATTTTTTGGCTTGTTTGGAGAGAATAAGTTTATTACATTCCATTAGAAGCAATTTGGAGGCTGATTGATTGGTTTATAGGGGTGTTTTGCATCTGTACTCTCATGAGAGTATAGATTATTTTTTCATTTTATGTCAGATTTGTTGGCCTATTTGGAGAGAATATGTTTATTACATTCCATTAGAAGCAATTTGGAGAATGTTTGGTTAGTTTCTATGGGAGATTTGTATTTATACTCTCCATACTCTCACGAGAGTATAGATTATTTTTTTTCATTTTCTGTCAAATTTTTTGGACTGTTTGGAGAGAATAAGTTTATTACATTCCATTAGAAGCAATTTAGAGATTGATTGGTCTATTTTTAGTGGAGATTGGCATCTCTACTCTTTGTACTCTCATGAGAGTACATATTTTTTTTCAATTTTTGTCAAATTTTTTGGCCTGTTTGAAGAGCATAAGTTTATTACATTCCATTAGAAGTAATTTGGAGGCTGATTGGTTAATTTTTAAGAGTATTTTGCATCTGTACTCTCTGTACTCTCATGAGAGTATAGATTATTTTTTCAATTTTTATCTGATTTTTTGGTATGTTTGGAGAGAATATGTTTATTATATTCTATTAGAAGCAATTTGAAGGTTGTTTGGTTAGTTTTTAGGAGAGATTTGTATCTGTACTCTCCGTACTCTTATGAGAGTACATATTATTTTTTCATTTTCTATCAGATTTTTTGGCTTTTTGGAGAGAATATGTTTATTACGTCACATTAGAAGCAATTTGGTGACTGATTGGTTAGTTTTGGGTGGAGATTAGCATGTGTACTCTCTGTACTCTCATGAGAGTACAAATTATTTTTTTCAATTTTTGTCTAATTTTTTGGCTTATTTGGAGAAGATGTGTTTATTATATTCCATTGGATGCAATTTGGAAGCTGTTAGGTTAGTTTTTAATGGAGATTTGCATCTGTACTCTCTGTACTCTCATAAGAGTACAGATTATTTTTTCATTTTTTGTCAAATTTTTTGGCCTGTTTGGAAAGAATAAATTTATTACATTTCATTAGAAGCAATTTGGAGGCTGATTGGTCTGTTCTTAGTGGAGATTGTCATCTGTACGCTCTATACTCTCATGATAGTACAAAGTATTTTTTTCATTTTTTTTCTAATTTCTTTGGTCTGTTTGGAGAGTATATGTTTATTATATTATATTAGAAGTAATTTGGAGAATGATTGGTTAGTTTTTAGGGAAGATTGGAATATCTCTGTACTCTTATGATAGCACAGATTATTTTTTTCATTTTCTATCAGATGGCTTAGGCAAGACATATCTTGTTGAGAAGTAAACAATATGATGTGCCTTAGCTGGCTACAAGAAAATTAGTGATGACGAAAGTTAGTGATGAAGAGCTAGAGTCATTATGAACTAAGAATCGATCTGTTAGAATGATGCATACCTCCGCCTGATGCTCCTCAATCATAACGATAGCAGTCTGTGATTTAGCTACTGTTATTGGCGCATCTTTGCAAACCTATAAAAAAGTTATTGAAATTAGTTACTATTATTTCAAATTAAAAATAAAGTTACATAATACCTCTTTTGTTGGCCGCTCATCCTTAGTGGAGGCTACCATGACTTATTCGGCTCCATGACTTCCTATAATTTTGTGTGAAGGGGAAGATATGGCTTTCCTTTTCCTCATCTATCTTGCCTTCACACCATGCTCAATGCTGTCGAGTAAATGCTTCGCAACATCTTCATGTGCAGTGGAAGCCTCCACAAGAGCTTCCCCTATGGTGGCTTCCCCAATGGAATCCTCTACAGGAGCTTCCCTAGTGGAAGTCTCCACACGGGAAGCCCCTATGGTAGCCACCATAGGAGCCTCCCCTATGGTAGCATCTACCACAGGGGCTTCCCAAGTAGAAGTCTCCACAGGGGCACCCTTTGTAGCCTGCAGGGCCTCCCTTGTGGTTGCCTCCTGAGGGAAGCTCTGTGGTAGCCTCCATAGGTCTTGTACCCACATGCCCTCGAGAATCCCCTGTGGTGGCCTCCAGAGCTTCCCCATCTTGGGGATGCTGGGGCCTATTGCCTAACAATCATCGCCTCAATAGTAGCTACCCGCAATTCAATTCCATGAATTCTCTCCATTATTGATGCTTCAAAAGATGATATTCTATCTCCCAAGGCACTGAAACTTGCAAGTATCATCTCCACCACAAAGCCTTCTGAGTGGGTAGTAGCAGAGAGCAGGCTAGATACACTAGAAGGGGGAGAATATCAAGGAGAGACATATGGAGATTCAGTGGGGGCTGGACTCAATGGACATAGAATGGGACTGCTATCAGGTTCGACATGGGTTGTCTGCTGGGCAGTGGACAATGTTTCAAGGAGCCAAGTCTCCTCTTTTGATATGTCCTTGAATGAAAGGTAGACCTGTGTTACATCGATAAGAAAATATGATGATTTACAATATAATTAAATACATTCTAATATAAATAAAGAGATATTATTATGTGTCATCTGGTGTCCTCCCAAACCAGTGAAGGCGCCATCTGCAAACTTTATTTTTGGTCATCGTAACATACGCGGCTTTACAGAAGGAAACGACGACCTTATGATGCTTATGTGCTCTGCCGCTCAGATCTACAATGAATATTTATATAAGTTAACTTCAATGCATCAAATAATACATAATTGAAAATATAGAATGTACCATTAGAAGAGTGACAAAGCCACTCATGTACCCGGGTGCCTTCTCTATGAAAATCTTTGATGAAATACCATCAAATTGTGAAACCAGAAAGACCCAAATGGCCTCTCCCCAGTTGTACTCAGAAAATTTATCTATGTCATCGGCATATGCACTTAATTCTGATGCCACCATATAGTTGTGATATATAAAAAAATTTTTGAAAGCAAAAAATGTATGTACAACTGAACAAATTGTGCCATAGGCAATGAATGATCTGAATTCTCGAGTTTATTCTTAAAGTCCACTGAGCTGAACTGCGACAGCGGGGATTTCTACCATATGACCTTCTCTCCTCTGTTTGGCATCCCTATAATTAGTGCAACTTGATTGAGAGTGAAAGGAATGCACTGGCCACCCAAAAAGAATATTTCTATATTCCAAGAAGAGATTGACCGATGGCAATTGAGTCTCAATTTCGCGCCTAGTAAACTGATGCAATTGAAAACTCCTTAAAATGTCAATGACTTCATCAGTAAAGAGTGCTGTAATATTATTGAACACCGCTATAACGGTGCTAGGCCTCCATTTTAAACTTCAAAATGAAAAGTCAATTAATAAGAACATTACCAGTACAATGGAGGCCCACAGAGTACAAATGCAAAACTCCCTTAAAAACTAATCAAACAGCCTCCAAATTATTTCAAATAGAATGTAATGAACATATTTCCTCCAAACAGCCCAAAGAAAGTAAAAAAAATGAGAAAAATGTTTTGTACTCTCATGAGAGTACATAGAGTATAGATGCAAAACTCCCTTAAAAATCAACCAAACAGCCTCCAAATTACTTCTAATGGAATATAACAAACATATTTCCTCCAAACAGGCCAAAGAAACTAAAAAAAATGAGAAAAATGCTCTGTACTCTCATGAGAATACAGAGAGTACAGATGCAAAACTCCT
Organism: Cymbidium sinense; assembly: GCA_021442155.1. Lineage (NCBI taxonomy): Eukaryota > Viridiplantae > Streptophyta > Magnoliopsida > Asparagales > Orchidaceae > Cymbidium > Cymbidium sinense. The sequence continues at coordinate 2,608,707 of CM038216.1, forward strand.
ATAAAATCTAACCAAATAGCCTCCAAATTGCTTCAAATGGAATGTAATGAACATATTTCCTTCAAACACCCCAAAGAAAGTGGAAAAAAATGAGAAAAATGCTATAGAGAGTACAGATGTAAAACTCTCCTAAAAAACCAAATAGACTCTAAATTGTTTCTAATAGAATGTAATGAACATATTTTCTCCAAAAAGGCCAAAAAACTAAAAAAATGAGAACAATGCTCTGTACTATGTACAAAAAGTACAAATGCAAAATTCTCCTAAAAACCAACCAAACAGCCTCCAAATTGCTTCCAATGGAATATAATGAACATGTTTCCTTCAAACAACCCAAAGAAAGTAAAAAAAAATGAGAAAAATGCTCTATACTCTCATGAGAGTATAGAGTGTATAGATGCAAAACTCCCATAAAAATTAACCAAACAGCCTCCAAATTGCTTCAAATAGAATGTAATGAACATATTTCTTGCAAATAGCCCAAAGAAACTCGAAAAAAAAATGAGAAAAATGCTCTGTACTCTCATGAGAGTACAGAGAGTACAGATGCAAAACTCCCTTAAAAACCAACCAAACAGCCTTCAAATTTCTTCAAATGGAATGTAATGAACATATTTCCTCCAAACAGCCCAAAGAGAGTGGAAAAAAATTGAGAAAAGTGCTTTATACTCTCATGAGAGTATAAAGAGTACAGATGCAAAACTCCCATAGAAATCAACCAAATAGCCTCCAAATTACTTCTAATAGAATGTAATAAACATATTTCCTCCAAACAGGCCAAACCAAGTGAAAAAAATGAGAAAAATTCTCTGTACTCTCATGAGAGTATAGAGAGTATAGATGCAAAACTCTCCTAGAAACCAACCAAACAGCCTCCAAATTACTTCCAATGGAATGTAATGAACATATTTCCATTGAATAGAACAAACCAAGTGGAAAAATGAGAAAAATTCTCTATACTCTCATGAGAGCACAGAGAGTATAGATGCAAAACTCTCCTAAAAATCAACTAAACAACCTCCAAATTGCTTCCAATGAAATGTAATGAACATATTTCCTCGAAACAGCCCAAAGAAAGTGGTAAAAAATGAGAAAAATGTTTTGTACTCTCATGAGAGTACAGAGAGTACATATACAAAAGTCTCCTAAAAACTAACCAAACAACCTCCAAATTACTTCAAATGAAATGTAATGAGTGTATTTTCTTCAAACAGCCTAAAGAAAGTAGAAAAAATAAGAAAAATGCTCTGTACTCTCATGAGAGTACAAAGAGTATAGATGCAAAAATCCTATACAAACTAACCAAATAGTCTCCAAATTGCTTCCAGTGAAATGTAATGAACAATTTCCTCCAAACACGCCAAATCAAGTAGAAAAAAATGAGAAAAATTCTCTGTACTCTCATGAGGGTAGAAAGAGTACAGACACAAAACTCCTCTAAAAATCAACCAGACACCCTCCAAATTGCTTCCAATGGAATATAATGAATATATTTCCTTCAAACAGGCCAAACCAAGTGGAAAAAAATGAGAAAAATCCTTTGTACTCTCATGTGAGTACAGAGAGTATATATGCAAAACTCTCTTAAAAATCAACCAAACAGCCTCCAAATTACTTCCAATGAAATGAAATGAACATATTTTCTCCAAACAGCCCAAAGAAATTGAAAAAAATGAGAAAAATGCTCTGGAGAGTACAGATGTAAAACTCTCCTAGAAATCAACCAAACAGCCTTCAAATTATTTAAAATGAAATGTAATGAACATATTTCCTCCAAACAACCCAAAAAAGTGGAAAAAAAATGAGAAAAATGCTCTATACAGATGCAAAACTCTCATAAAAACTAATCAAACAATCTCCAAATTGCTTCTAATGGAATGTAATGAACATATTTCCTCCAAATAGGCCAAAGAAAGTAAAAAAAGAGAAAAATACTCTATACTCTCATGAGAGTACAGAGAGTATAGAAAAACCAATCAAACAACCTCTAAATTGCATCCAATGGAATGTAATGAACATATTTCCTCCCAATAGCCCAAAGAAAGTGGAAAAAATGAGAAAAATTCTCTATGCTCTCATGAGAGTACATAGTACAGATGTAAAACTCCCCTAAAAACTAACCAAATAACATCCAAATTGCTTCGAATGAAATGTAATGAACATATTTCCTCCAAATAGCCAAAAGAAAGTGAGAAAAAAATGAGAAAAATGCTCTGTACTCTCATGAGAGTACATAGAATACAGAGGAAAAATTGCCATAAAACTAACCAAACAGCCTCCAAATTACTTCGAATGGAATGTAATGAACATATTTCCTCCAAAAAAGGCCAAAGAAACTAGAAAAAATGAGAAAAATGCTTTGTACTCTCATGAGAGTATAGAGAATACAGATGCAAAACTTCCATAAAACCTAACCAAATAGCCTCCAAATTGCTTCAAATGGAATGTAATGAACATATTTACTTCAAACAACCCAAAGAAAGTGGAAAAAAATTCAAAAAATTCTCTATACTCTCATGAGAGTATAGAGAATACAGATACAAAACTTCCATAAAATCTAACCAAACAGCCTCCAAATTGGTTCAAATGGAAGGTATTGAACATATTTCTTTCAAACAGGCCAAAGAAATTGGAAAAAGAAAGAGAAAAATGGTATGTACTCTAATGAGAGTATAGAGAGTACAGATGCAAAACTCCCCTAAACACTAACTAAACAGCCTCTAAATTACTTCTAATAAAATGTAATGAACATATTCCCTCTAAACAAGCCAAACCAAGTGAAAAAAAATGAGAAAAATATTTTGTACTCTCATGAGAGTATATAGAGTACAGATGAAAAATTTCCCTAAAAACCAACCAAACAGCCTCCAAATTGCTTGAAATGAAATGTAATGAACCTATTTCCTCCAAACAACCCAAAAAAAGTGAAAAAAAATGAGAAAAATTCTCTAAACTCTCATGAGAGTACAGAGAGTACATAAGAAAAACTCCCCTAAAAATTAACCAAGCAGCCTCCAAATTGCTTCAAATGGAATGTAATGAACATATTTCCTCCAAATAACCCAAAGAAAGTGAAAAAAATGAGAAAAATTCTCTGTACTCTCATGAGAGTACAGAGAGAGTACAGAGGCAAAACTCCTTTAAAAATCAACCAAACAGCCTCCAAATTACTTCTGATGGAATGTAATGAACATATTTCCTCCAAACAGGCCAAATAAATTGGAAAAAATGAGAAAAATGCTCTGTTCTCTCATGGGAGTACAGAGAGTACAGATGCTAGAAACTAACCAAATAGCCTCCAAATTGCTTCCAATGAAATGTAATGAACATATTCCCTCCAAATAGGCCAAACTAATTGGAAAACAAAATGAGAAAAATGCTTTATACTCTCATGAGAGTACAGAGAGCACAGATGCAAAACTCTCCTAAAAACTAATAAAACATACTCCAAATTGCTTCTAATGAAATCTATTAAACATATTCTCTACAAATAAGATTTAAAATCTGAAAGAAATTGACAAAATAGGGTGTACTCTCCAGAGAGTACAGAGAGTACACATGCAAAAAAGTCCTAAAAATCTACCAATCAACATTCAAATTGCTTTTAAAGCCATGTACTGAACATATTATATCCAAATACGGTCAGAAGTTTTTTAAGAAAATAATAAAATAGGTTGTACTCTCCTGAGAGTATAGAGAGTACACATGCAGAACTGAAGCAAACATCTATTAATCAACCTACAAATAAATTGTAATGCCACCGACTGAACATATTATATCCAAATAGGCCCCAGAATTCATCAAATCCTTCATGAAATAACACCAAACTTCCTACAATGTGATATACTAAACATATGACAAGCCCAACAATTCAAAATTTTGAAAATAACGGCGTGTACCATCATGATAGTACAAATAGTACATATATAAATATCTCCAAATACCAATAAAATAGTCTTCATCAATTAAAAACTCAAATGTTCCAAATGTTCTCCTACTCGATGATGAGAACAATAGAGAAAACCCTAAATTCATTAAAGTTAAAGAATGCAGAAAGAAATACCTCATGAGGTCACCTATAATACCTCGATTTTTAATGCCCAAGATTTGCTAAATCTCTAAGGGAAGGTCAGACGTGCGCTGGGGGAGAGCAGGAGCTGAGATGAGAAAAATTTCTACGCAAAAAGAAAGCCCTAAACTATTCTATGATGAAAAATGTGGAACTACGTGCGTGATATTTTCTTCTCCCACTATTTGAACGGGACGGGCCGGGTCAGGGTAGCTTAAACGGCACCGTCAATGCGCCATCCAATTACAGTGTCGTGAAGTGAAAAAATGCAAAAAATAGTATTTTTTTTAATAATGGACATGTGTAGCTACGATTGGAGTCCAGACGTTCCAGACTCCGCACGTAATATTTTCTCCTCAAGAGCAGCATTTCTTATATATCTCTTTAGCGGAGCTACCTCTCGCTCGAACTTTTTCTCTTCATCTCTGCTATAGGCCGGAGAAGGAAGTAAAATTTTTCTCTCCTTTCTTTCTCATCAATTGCTAGACAAAGAAAAAAAACTCCTCATTCCTCCTCCCTCTTCTTTAGCAGAGTTGCCATCAAACTTTCCCTTCTCCTCTCCAAAATCTCGCAACACACAAGTCAAACCTGTCATCTCTCTCTCTCTCTCTCTCTCTCCCTCCTTGTTATCATTGGCTTGCTCCTTCATCCATCTCCTCCGCCTGTCTCTCTTTCTAAACTTCTTACCATAATAAAAATCTCACCAAACTTTCTTCCAATGGCTCATAGAATCATCAGCCCTCTCATTCATTATTTAAATAATTTTTTTTATATGGGTCTCTGCGTTCCATCCTCATCTTATTTCCTAAACAATACCAACCATAAATTAAAGAATAGAAGAAGAACCCTCATTCTTGAACATAGTGTTTATTGTCGGAAAGATTTGATTTTGGTGTTCTCTAATTTTCTTTATTTTATTTTATTTTATACCTATTCATATGCTCTCTTCTCTTCTGATTGATTGGTTGGGTCTTATGAGTTTATTTGTAAAACAGAAAAGAAAAAGAAAAGAAGATAGTTTTTATATTATTGAAGGTTGGAGTCCATTAGAAAGTTTTTTTTTGGCTCTGTCAACTTCCAGGTTGAAAATGAAGTTTCCCGTAGTAATGAGCTTTACTCCAATATTAGTTGAAATATGACTTAGAGTGGATTATGATGTTTAGTTTAAATGGCATAGTAATAGGAGGACAAATTCAATAAAAGAAATGAGGAGAGACGATAGAACATAAATATATATTTTTCTTATGCAAGTTTTTGAAGAATCTGTTATGCTCAGTAGAGCTAGCAGGTGGAAGATCACGATTATAATGTCATAAGACACTGCTCTTTATGCTCAGTAGAGCTTATGGGAAGGCCTAATAGCCCCCCGATGCAGTCCCCTATGCGAGGACGATGCCAGAAGGCTGTCGATTCAAATTTTGGACTAATAAAGAACTCAAATGAACTTAAGTATAATATAAATATAGCTTTTAAGAAAAGGACTTAAGCAAGAGTTCATAAAAAAAACATAATATCAACTAAAATAAAGAATTAAGAAACAAAAAATTATTTGAAAAATAAAATCAATTAAGAAAAAAAGAAAGAAAGAACTTACTAGGGGACTTAGAATTTCACTCTAAAAGGCAAGCAAAACTTTCTCACACTCAAAACCTTCAGATGACTTAATAGAACTGAATGAATTTGAATAAAATAAACCTGAATAGCCTGTCTATTTATATACAAGAAAAGATAGTTTGTGGGGATCACTTAAAATAAAATAAGCTATATAAAAATGAATTTTGTCAAGTAATGTTAAAATTTTTAAAGAGCATCTTACTAGGAATCTAAAATGGAATTGAGTTAAAAGTAATACGTTAATTTCAAATTTCTTGTGCCATCGTATTCAATACATTGTATAAGCAAACATAAGACGTTAATTAAAGCTTAAATTGAACTCTTGCATGGATTATAAAGTGAGCTTATAATTAAATTTATTGTCTCAAAATGTGTGCAAACAATCAAAGTTTTTCAATGAAATGAAGAGTATATGCAGCATGAGATAATCATATATTCAAGTTTATAGTATTGAGATGCATATAAATAAACTAATTGGATGAGCTTTGCATACATTATGAAGCATGATTAAAATTCAAATTCAATACCTTAAAATTATGCAAGCAATCTTAAAATGACCCATGGCCCCCGACACTATATTGAATACTTAAACTTAGTGTTTTGATGCTGTGCCGATGGATTCCCAATTTGGTCTTAGGACTGGGTCCGGGTTAACAAAACCTAAAAATCTAATAATTAAATTATAATATTTTTAATCTAATAAAATCTCTAAGAAGGTAATTTTATCATATGATAATAGATCTAATCCTCTATTATTGAATTAATAGAGTCGACATGATCTAAAATAATAAACTAAGTGATCACACCTCGATGATGGCCATGTTGATTGAATATTTCAACGAGAGGGATTTTTATAATAATAATAAAAATTCTATTCAAATTCTAACGTCAAATCATTATATATTCAAATTAAAATTAATTATAAAATGTTCAAATATTCATATATATATATATATATATATATAAAATTAATTATTTAAATTTAAAGAAAAATCCATCCACCTATCTGTAACCGTTTATCGAGGGTGATAAATTAAAAAAGCTTTTGCTCATAAAGAGCCAATGTCAAATTAAATATATAACTATTTTCAAACTCAAATAATCTTAAATATGTAAGGACATGACCCGTGTTTTATGTCCGTGTGATTTTGCCAAAAAATGAGACCACATAAATGACGATTACGACTAGAGCCATATGACCGGTGGTTCATTGTGATATGACACCACTAATTTACGGTCATGGTCATAATCCATATGTTCCCCAAAAACTTTGTTCTTTGAGCTGTGAATTATAGAATGTGTTTGATTGGAAAAAAATCTCTCTGTTAGTTAAGGATGACTTATAATTGTCTCCTTAGACAAACTCCACCCCATGTCTACAAGGACACCTTGGACGATGTAACCCATGTGTTGCTGATAAGGATCCTTCGATCAGGTTGAGTCGACTACCTCCTTTGACTAAGTAGACTAGGGACTGTGATAGCCCAGGATGATGAAACCATGAGATCTAGATTGAGCGCGTCATCGTTCCCCCAATCAAAAGTTTTAAATTAAATAATAAATCTCTCACTACTATTATATACTCGTTATTTAATGATTTATCGATTAGCCTTAATCGAAAGTGCTATCTGAGTATTGAGAGGGGTAATTAACTATGGGTGCTTATGCCTATAGGAAACATGGAACCAGATCTAAAGTCCTCACAAAATAAGGGTGAAATCTCTAGGTAGTGTCTTATCTACTATTCCATTTTTCTTCTGAAAGTTTCACCGACATTTTAAATTACTCTTTTCATTGAGAGGTCGGTGGCGAATTTTTGGAGCTCACAATAATCTCATTGAACCTAAGCAAACCTATAGATTAATCAAGCTAATCAAATCAAATTAAACCAAATAAAGAAAGACTCTCATAAATTTAATACATAATCAAATTAAATTTAATTCAACCTACCTAAATAAGATAAATTAATTAATTATTTATATATTTAAAAATCAAAACATAAATTAAAATCTAATAAACGTGATAAATGAATGAAATTAAAATGAAATTTTGATCATAAATAATCAAACTCAATTAAATCAAAGCAAACTTTCAATTCATTTTATCCAATCGAACTATGAATAAATAAACCATAACCAAATTAAATAAACATATAATTAAATATAAACCATAAAGTTATTAAATCATATCCAGTTACTTTTAATCTCAAATAATATCAAAATAAGTCAAACAAAAATAAAACTCAAATAAATCAAACCTATTGAATTAAAATAAGAGATTAATCATTAAACTGAAGAGATAATCTATACATAAAGTAAACGGCTAAATTCAATAAGTTAAACCCTTAATTGAAATTCAAATAAAAGAATACATTAAACTTCAAATAAATCATTAGTAAATTAAAATACATTCATAAATCTAAATCAAACTTAAATGGAATAATGAAATCAATGAATTGAAACAACATCAAAACGATATTAATCATATGAAATTAAGGAATTAAATTAAAACCCAAGGGAAAGAAATTAGAGATTGAATTAAAGGATATTGAATTATCGAAATATTAATTAAACCAAAACATTTAATCTAAAATTAATCAATAAAAAACACATGGATTTAAACAAACTTAAACTTCATTAGATATTAAAGATATTGAATTATGAAGATTTAATTAAATCAAAACATTTAATCCAAAATTAATCAATCAAATACATAAAGATTAAACAAACTCAAATTATAAAATCTAAATCAAATCAAATAAAGTACACAAATTCAAATGGGATAATTAAGATATTTTAAGACCTTAGTTAGATTCTTTATGAGTTAGGATGTAGAATAGGGTGAGTTCGGTCTACAAATGGAATTCATTCTACTCATCATTCTTGAAAACCTAAACATCACTTTAACCAAATAAAAGTGAATTAAAAAAATAAATCATTAAATCATTTAAATTGAAATCACCCAAAGGTAAAATTTAAATAAATTTAAACTCCAAATTAAAAATTAAACTAAAGAAGCCTAGTAAATTCTTGTTACACAAGCCTTTTTTTTCACACACTAGAATATTAGGTCACCGACCCAAATTAGGCTAAGTCGATGTATTGATTATATGTATGATGTTGTGTTTTGTTTTGTGATGTTTTAGATTAGATGTTAGGGTGTATGCTTCATGGACTAGATGTTTGGCTGTTATTAGCCTAATCATATTTACTGCAAGGGGTTGTGCTTAAGGGGCCACTGTAATAAAAAAATATATGCTTTTGCTGTGCAGGTTGCTTAACCCCTAAGCATAATCCACATTAGGATAGGTTGGCTTAGTTACCCATGAGTGAGGTGCTAAGTCTAAATAATTCATATAACTGCTTGAATTGTATGGTGTGTTCAGCTAGCGTTTATTTTGCAAGTGCAGCTAGATTTACTTTTCTTATTTTTAATGTAATTTTGAATTATGAATTAGGATTAGTGTTATGGGAGATTAGGATGAGCAGTGGCAATAAGGCTTAGTCCCTAGGGTGACTTATGATGCCTTTGGAGCAAATCAAATCAAAACAAAGAGAAAGACGAAAGGAAGAAAAGAAGACCCCCATAGCATGTGTTATTTTTTGTAATCCAGGTTGTATAAGGGTAGGGCTTGACTATCCATCTTTTTTCTCTTTTTGTGGTGTACAGCGAAGCACAACTGCACTGACCTTTTATTCTTTTATGGTAGTCTATAAAATTATTTGATGTTGTGTTAAGATTGCACTAGAATTACGTGTTTTTTCTAGTTTCTTCATGTTTGATGTTTGAATGTGTGGGCTGGATGTGACAGGCTTCTAGGATGAAATCAATTTTTCTACCCTAATTAATAACTCATAATTAAAATTTTAAAATAATTCATAACCTTACATAAAAGCCTAGAATTAAATCAAGATAATAAAATATTTAACAACCCCTTAGTTGGATGATTATATGTATAACAACATGCATGTCATATTCTTCCACTCTTGTTAAGAGGAAGATTCCATCTGTGCTAGAGAATAAAAGCTTAACCTGCGAGAGCCTTTGATGGAAGAACACCCTTTCTCTCTTGATTTAGCTCATAATCAAGTTTTCATGCATTTAGGCATACAAAATCTCATAGCCTATGTCAAAACAAAGAGTTCAAAAGAATAAAATAAATTTGATAAAATTTGCATTAGGTTAAGTCATGAATTCATACCACTCATCCACTCATGCTCTAATCTCTTAGAGTGAGTTTAAAGACTTAGTTTCTTTTCTAAATAAATAATAGCCTAGCCATCTTGCAATACATATGACTTGGCCACATGGATTTAAAGTGTAGAAGGTGTTAGTTGGTGGCCACTCTAGGCGGTTGTAAGTCCAACAGTGGATGATCTATCTCTTGTGGAGGTAGACCATTATGTCCATCTTTCGCTTAGATTTAGGATATGCTTGTGGTTTATATCAAAGCTCCCTAGCTTAGGATTTGAGGTAGCAGTTTCCTTTGGGATATAAGCAAAAATCCTCACCTTTTAGGCATTCCCACAATCTTGTATTGTGGACTTATAAGTCCAATATTTCTAATAAACTTTCAACTCAAATAATTAACTCTCTTCAATTTCAAAAATATAAAACCCAACCATAGGATAGATTGGATTGCTCACTAGGGTTCTTAGTATCATAAGTATTCCTTACTCATCTCCTTTGGCTTCCAAAATAAGTCTCTTTTTTTTGATCTATCTTGTTTAATTTTTCAACATAATCAATCCTTTGATAGTCTTGCCTTGAAATCTTTGGAGATCATGATTGTCTACTTTAATCTAGAGTGTTCTTAAGGAATCTCGTTCCTTAGGATGAACTCAACTTAAAATAAATCCTACTTTACTTTTTCATGTAAAGTAGGGGAAGGATCTCTAGTACATTCGAAGACCCATCATGCCTTAGGAGTCCTTATTAAGTGATTAGATCCATTATAGGGTAGTGATTTCTATCTTTCAAGATAGTACATCATTCTTTATTATCGTACCCAATCACTTTAATAAGTACCCCTAGATCTGTGTGATGTCCCACATCTCAAAAATAAACACCTAAATGGGCTCTTTCACTGTGGCCATTTCTTGCAGCTTGTTGAGTGAGGAGAGCATCAACCTCGACCATTTATTGGCTTATTGAATCTGACCTTTAGAACCTACTTGAGTCTTCAACTTAAGCTGTGATGGCTTGATGGTTTATTCATCAAACTAATGAACGGGGGTTCTTTCACTATGACCTTTTCTTATGGCTTGTTGAGTGAGGAGAGTGTCTAACAACCATTTATGAACTTATTGAGTCCAACCTTTAGAACTCATCGAGTCCTATACTTGAATATGTAGAGGTTTATGTTTTGCCAACTTAGCTGATTGAAGCTTCCAAAATTGAGAGTTCTTTTGACTTGATCTTCAAAATTTGACGAATCTGGAGAAAAACTTTTGAAGATTTATGAATGTCTTTTTATGTGTAGAAATAGATTCTTTTGATAAGCAAGAGCCTGTAACTTTAATAATAGCAATCGCAGATATGTTTAGGGATTTTGGCATAAAGATCGATGTCAAACCCAAATACATATACAAGAAGACTTATTTCATAGAAAAGGATTGAACAATTTTGATTATAAAAATTTAAAAAATTTCTAACTAATAGGGGGATTGTAGACTAGTTCAAAATAATATTACAGAGTTTAAACTTCTTTAATATTAATAACGAGCTCATTCTGATTATTATATATATTTATCTGAGGATCTTGGCTTGAAGCACGATGTCAACTTAGTAAATATATAAAAATGTCTCCTGGATAATAAGGGGAGGCTTTCACACTAACTTGAAAATGCATTCTAGTTTTACAAGAGAATCTTTAACTGACATCACATGTGTATTTGGCATGAAAGCCTTACTAATTCAAGATTCATTTAAGTATTTATATACTTATCCACAGTCAGTTGTCTTATTTCTTGAGATATCGATCATTGGTTGGTGGCATCAGTCATTGATCATTCATGTCAATAAGCTGGTAGGATCCTCTCTTGTATACCTCTCTATGACATAAGGACATTCCCATTTAGCTTCAAATTTACCACCGATCTTGCGATGAGGTATGATTGGCCTTCTCAGCACCAGGACAAATTCTCCTTCTTGAAAAGTTCCAGCACCGTATGATCAAATGTTTTGGCCATCCTCCCAAGTAGACTTCTAAATTTTACTAAGCTTGGAGCCAAACTTCATCAAGCATATCAAGCTCTTCCATCTGTAGATGGGCATTCTCTTCTTTAGTAAGATTATGTTGAATGACTACTTAGAGTGAGGGTAGTTCAACTTCAAGGGGGAAGAACTGCTTCAGCTCCAAACACTAATGCATATGGAGTGGATTTTGTAAATATTTTATAAGTGGTACTATAGGCCCATAATTCTTCCACAAGCTTAATATGTCACTCCCTTTTATTTTTGGTGAGGATCTTTCTAAGCAACTTGACTAGTATTTTATTGAAAGTCTAGGCTAAGCCATTTTTCTTGGATTATAAATTAAGTATCATCAATCTTATGTCGATCAGTAAATCTATAGATTTTAGTACTTTTGAAGGTTGGACCATTATTTGAGATAATTCAGTGTGGCACACCGAATTTGTAGACAACATTATGGGTGAAGAAGTTGGCCACATGCTCGAATGTGAATTCTTTGAATGAAGCAGCTTCAGCCTACTTAAAGAAATAATCAGTGGCTGTTAGGATGAAATGGTGACCAGCTAATGATGGCGGTCAATTGGTCCAATTATATTTGTTCACCAACATTTGAATGACCAAGATGTTATCATTGGGTGCAACGAGTTTGGAGATTGATGAATGATATTGCCGTGGACACTCATGGCATCTCTTGGCATGATCGATACATTATTTTACCATAGATGGCCAGTAATATCCTATTCTTTTGATTTTGAAAGCTATTTTAGGGCTTGATTGGTGTGCACCATAGAGTCCTTCGTGGATCACATTAATCACTTTGTTGGCTTCTTCTATTCCCAAGCATCATAGCCATTGGAGGACCTACGATATAGGGTATTGCCAACATAAGCATATAGTCGAAGCCTTTTCTAAAGTTTTGTAGCCATCGACTTATTTCTTGGCAGTTTATTTTCTTTAAAGTAGTCGATGAAGGGTTGTCTCCAATCTTCCTTCTCTTCCACCATGAGGATTTCACTTTGTGGTGTTGGAGTTTCTTTAGATTGAGGTCTTGCCTCTGAATAGTTTGAGCCTCATCTTGTTGATTTTGATGCACAATTTGTAAGAGAGTGTGAGGAGAAATGTGAGTTGCATCCTGCTAGCTTGCATTTGATGACCCCTCTTTTAGTGGAGATTTTAGATTTATTGGCTCTAGGACCCGACAAGTGTGAACACTAATTAGTATAAAATCATCGTTGTCCATACTCGCCATCTCTTTAGCTAACTTAGCCAAGCAATTAGCTTTGCTATTCTTTCATCAAGAAATTTGAGTTATAATGATGTTTGGAATTTGCTTCATAAGCTCAAGAACTCGTTTGTGGTAGTGAGCCAATTCAAGCTTGTTAATTTTATAGATACCCACCACTTGATTAAAGATGAGCAGAGAATCACCATAAACTTGTAGATTTTGGACTCCCATAAAGATGGCTTCCTCTAGACTTGCTACCAACGCTTCATATTCAACTTCATTGTTAGTTCGTAGCTCAATTAACCTGTAGGGGTGCCTCATTATACCACCCTCTAGCATAATTAAGATCTGGCCAATGCCAGCTCAAGCGCTTAGGAGATTTGAGGGGTGAGTATATTTGATGGATGAAGCTCCATCAAAAAAATAGTTCCCATATTTGTTGCTTTCCCTTTTCATATATGCATGATTTGCTCATTAGGAGGAAGATCATCATTGAGCAATGAATCTACTGGGATGGGGTGTGCATCAAGGATGTCTACTAGAATTTTCCCCTTCATCGCTTTCTTGGGAAACATAAATAATGTCAAATTATAGCAAAAGAATAACCCATCGTGCCAAGTGACTTATCAACGTTGGTCTTGTCATCAAGAACTTCAACGGATTGATCATTGAGATTAGAGTAATTTTATGAGATAACATGTAATGATGTAGCTTTTGAACAATAAATATTAATGCCAAACAATGCTTCTCAATTGGACAGTAGAGTATTTCCACTCCTATCAACCTTCTACTAATGAAGTGTAGAGCGTTCTCCTTTATTTTTTTATTATATTGTGCCAACAGAGCACCTAGAGATTCCTATAGTGCTGCTATCCTGAATCATATATTTTTGTCATGTTTCTTCTTGTTTCAACTTAAACCTTTTTTTCATAGTTCATTCAAGACAATTCTTTCAAATGGTACCAAAAATAAACATTTGAACTGGAAAGTGTACTACATAATATAATCAAATGCTTAGTAGCAAGGATAAGTATTCAAGTCTAAACATCATACCTTTACCGTGGTTGAAAGCTATGTGAGTATTGTATATGCCATTGAGTTGTGGCTGGCATTTTTGTTGAAATTAGGATCAATGGTCTTTCTTGTGATTTTGATGGGAAGCTACTTGGTTAATAGGGATTCAAAAGGGATTTTTTTTTTATAAATATTTTTCTCAAGCTTATCAAAACATCAAGCTATTTCAAAATAAGCTTATAGTTGGATGTGCTATTACTTGAAGTCCAATCCTTGATCAACTGAGGATTATAGATTTTTGGGAGGCATTGTTCCTCATATATAAGTAAGTGGCTTATTTGTTGACTTTTTTTCCTACCTTATTTTTTTCCAAAATTTGTTATTTCTTAGGAAGCTTCATTAAATTTATTTAAGGAGGATATATTCTACTTTTCTCCAAGGTAATAGGTTTCAATTAATTATATGATTTTCATGTTTTTTAATATTTTATGCATTTTTTCTTGTAGAAAATAAATTATTTTTAAATTTTCTTATGTATTTCAATTTTCAGTGCAAGTAATAAATAATTAGTAAAATTAAAGTTTGGACTTTTGAAATTTTGTGTATTGAATGATTTTGTGCATCTTATTGTTGGCTCATATTAGAAATCTTTTATAATGTCATACATCATATTTGATATCAATGTTTAAAGTTGAATATTTATGTGTTCTAGGTGTAGGATATAATAATTGAGCCAATTTATAAAATAATAAAATAACTTAATTTAAATAAAACTAAGTGAACTTTGATTCTAGGAAATTTCAACATGATTATTTTGACGTTTACATTATATTCCTACTTTGATGGTTTGTATAATATGAAGGAATATTTAAACTTAATAGATAACTTTGAGGATTTCATAACAAAATGTAATATTTGATTTCCAAAGCATTGATTTTGCTTAGTTTTGTGAAGTGTTCCTATTAATAAACAACTTACATCGATTGATATGAAATAGGAACTTAAGATCAATATTTATCTTTTAGTGATTAAATGGACAAAATACATGATTAATTTATGAACTTTATATAAAGTGAGTATAATGTGGTCAATATGCTAAAAGATTTAAAGATATCATATTCAAATCTTACATCATTTTTATTTTTTTTAGAAAAGTTTTAGGGATGCATTATTTTGAAATTGTGGTAATCCTTCTCGAATACTTATGCTTATATTTTTTAAGCGTCATGATTTGAGGCTTATATGTCACGAGGAGTGTGAGGAAGAGGTTCATTTTCTTCTTAAGGTGTGGGGACAAATGTACCCCGGGGTATGACAATTTGGAGAAGATTTTTGATTTAGGTTGAGATTAGAGATGAATTAATCATAGAAATGATCTTAGTGGAGTGATCGATGTGTAGTATTGCAGCTATCAAGTAGAGATTGGCATTGTGAATGATAGTGAAAGAAGCCTTAATGATAATGAAGCTGTGATGAGGGTAGGGATTTCTAGTGACAAACAATGAGACTAGGGCTATGTATTGACCTTCATATATGTGTCATAAGATGAGTCAAACCCACAAGTCAAATTCGACGAACTTCGAAAGTGACAGTGTGCAAATCGAGGCTTAAAATGCACTGGACGTCATCGAAATCAGTCAAAATAACTTTTGATCAACGAAAGGACTTCGCCATCGTGTTCAGAACATCGAAATT
Organism: Cymbidium sinense; assembly: GCA_021442155.1. Lineage (NCBI taxonomy): Eukaryota > Viridiplantae > Streptophyta > Magnoliopsida > Asparagales > Orchidaceae > Cymbidium > Cymbidium sinense. The sequence continues at coordinate 2,624,519 of CM038216.1, forward strand.
AATCAAAATATAAATATTGCATAATCTAAGGATCAAGCGATCAAGCGATCGAGTTATCAATGTGTTAACATGCATATTAGATTCGAGAAGCTGCGATGATATCCAAATGACCTCCATTCATAAAATTGATTATGACGTTAGCTTTGAAATGTCAAAAACTACCAAATGAGACTGTCCATACTCAATTCGGATGAGTCTGTGCAAATGTCAAATGATCGGAGGTGATAGCAAATCGAGGCTGAAGTACACTGAACATCGCCAAAATCAGCCCAAATGACATTCGATCGACGAACGGACTTTATCATTGTGTTCAGAATGTCAAAATTGGTCAGAATATAAATATCTCACAACCTAATAGTCAACCTATCAAATGATTAAGCCGTCAATGTGCATACGCACATATCAATGTCGGGAGGCACCGACTTAAACCAAATGACCTCCGTTCACGAAATTGATTGCGCCGTTAGCTTAAAAATATTGAAATCTATTAAATGAGACTATTCACACTTAATTCAAATGAGCTTACACAGATGTCGAGTGATCTAAAGTGGTAACGCATTTTGAGCTAAAATTGATCTAATTTGATGCCGATTTGAACCAAATAACCTCCGATCGTGAAACGGACCATTGCATCTGGAACATTAGAATAACCTAAGATTTATATATATATATTAACCATATAATGATGTCGGCATAAAGTTCATATTAAAGGTGATTAAATAATTAAAAATATTATAAAAAGGGCTAATAACCTAAAACCGGCCCGATCCGACCCCCAAATCCCCTTCGACCCGCTGTTCAGCCCGACTGAACGCACGATCTCACCCTCCGCTTGATCGAACACTCAGATCCTCTTCTTCTTCATGCACAAAAGCTCCTCCAACTGTTTCCCCCTTTCGTTCGAACGAAAACCGCACGAACCGCTCGCGATCCCCTGTTCTCCTTTTCAACCGCACGCAAAGGCTCATCTCCCTCGTTCGTTCGAGCCTCAACCGCAAGAGACCTCCCTCTCTCAATTTTTCTTCCTCCTTTCTCCAAACCAGACGCAAACACCTCCCACTTCTCTCGTCCAAGCCACAAAGCCTCATGCAAGCAATGACAAGAGGATCCATTCCCTCTCCTTCTTCATCTTCTCATTTTCTCCATTCCTCTCTTCCCATCCAAAAATTCCCCTTTCAATCTCTCTCATTTTCTTCCCATCTGAAAATCCCTACTCTTCCGCTTCTTCAGTGAGTCAGAAGAATAAAATTAATACTTGATTTGCAACACTTTCATTCTTACTACTGACTCAACTCACCGATGATACGATAAAATTGAGCTTTTCTTGCCACTCACCCTTGCCTTCTAATATGACATTGTCACATCTATATTAATTATGTCTCACCCTTCAAAACTCCTTTAAGTCCCTTGACAAGCTATTGGCAATTTTCTTGTAGAAATTCACTATTTTGGTACTCCAATTGATTTAGCTTTGCCAACAACAATCTTAGTTATTCTCCTACATTATGAATATGACCTCATTCAATTCTCAGTAGCATTATCTAATGAATATAAACTGGCTAGTTGCTTCTTTTTTCCACAATCTTCTCCCTGCATTGGATCCTAGTTGTTGTTGTCATAATTGTGCAATTACCTGCAAATTAAAACTTGTGTTTTCTTAAGTAACTGGATTTGTGGAGTGATATTGTCGAGCAGCGAGCTATTCAAGCCAATTGAGATTAGAAGACAAGGCCTTCTTTTACTTCATGGCAACATTTCTACAATTCCACATTTTAAGATGTTTTTTCTATCTGGCTACCTTTTGTGTCAGAGAAAAGCCTTTATTTGTAATCATCTTTTATGGCTTATTTGATCTGATAAAAGATTAGATTAATCTGGAAGAAGAGGATCCATGAAATTAATACATTGGTAAGTTTATATCCTATTGCTTAAGAGACCTATTTCGAACTTAATCCACCTTTTGTTAAGAAACAATTGAAACATCATCACCCCTCTAATTGATTCTTTTATTTGAAAAAATTGTGTCTCTTACTCTTGACACAAAGTCAATTGAGATATTCCTTATTTTATGCCATCTTCATACAAAATCTCGCTTAAGGCAAAACAATGGTAGTTTGCTTATATCTTCCTCAAAGTGTGATGCTATTATAACTTATTCTCTATCCGATTTTTTAGTTGATTAATAATTGACGCAACAAGTGATTTAATTATTATTCTAAAATATTTTATTGTTATACAATAGTTTATAAATTTAATCATATCTTTTCATGGAATTCAGTCATGGCAATGTACACCTACTAAGGAGTTTTCATGGAACATGTTATCACTATGTACAAAATCAGGAATGTTGTTTATGGAAATAAGTTTGATTGCCTTTTTTACTTCAAGGAAATCATGCCGGTGATTTGGAAGCTTTTACGCACACATTTATTGTATCAGGAGTTATAGTTGCAGCAGATGTGCTGTTATTACAACACATTTAGTAGTTTTCTTCTATTTTTTAACACAATCATTCAATAAAATCCACATTAAGATGTTTGTCTTTCTATATCCTACTATTAATGTTATAATTGAGAATTTTTCTATGCAGTTTTATTCCTACCTAGTTACTTATTTACTCCTGCTCTTCCTAACGAGTAATTTTGAGCTGCATCAGTTTGATAGCATTGATATGATATTAACTCATTTGTGAGTTTGGGTTGAGTTTGAATTTGATGTCCTATATTACCTTTGTGTGGTTAGTGGAATTTGCTCTGAGCATAGTTCCTGATATGATTTTTATAATTTCCTTTTATGCTTTAAGAGGATTTTTATATGTTTTAAGAGGCATTACTCCTATGTTTATAAGTACATTCTTTAGAGATATTATGTACATTTTGGGTATTTTATATATTTTGGGGTTGAGGTTTGACTTAAAATTGTTCATTAGAGAGAGTAGGGGCATAAATGGGTTAATGACGATTCCCTAAGTATTTTTGTTTTGGATTTGTTGTGAGTTCAAAGTGGACTGCACTGGGGGTAATTATACCTTACTTAAGTGGACGTAGCATCTAGGCTAAATTACCAAGTAGTGGATGGTAAAACAACCTCTTGGGAATATGCTTGTTTTGATTTATTGTTAGTTAATTTTTAAAAGTGTCATATTATCACGACCTGGTATGGGGTTTGGAATTACTACGGCGAGAATGAACATTCAGATGATGAAAATAAATTTGCAGTTTCTATCATTAACTAATGATTATTCAAGCAATCGAAAGAGCCACTAATAAAAGTAATTAAAATAATCATAAATATATCTTTCTTTATTCGGATCCTGTCTTCTATAAATATTTTCTTCTCTATTTACTTATTTATATCTAAAATTTTAACTTATAATTGTTAGATCGAAAATAAAATGAGCTATCAACAACCAGTGGATAATTATATATCTAACTACCAGAATGTAACAAAAAAGACATAGCATGTCAATTAAACATAATAAATCAGATCAAGAACAAGTAATAGTTTATATTCAATTATGATTCATTTAAAATATTTAACACATTTTATCATATAGTTCAATATCTTATCTATATCATTTACCTTCGTCTCTGAAGTCATCGCAAATTCTATCATTTAAGACACTTCAATATTAATAATATTTTCTATATTTTTTTATATTCGTGCATGAGTATCGTAACATCCTTAATGAGTGTCATAAAGTGGTGAAACTTCATCATATTCAATATACACATATGAGCTATCACCAGCCAGCCCGGGACCTTGGAATACCAAGGAGGGAACAGACCGTCGGACGGATAAAAGAAAATATTTCTTAACATTTCCAATCATAAATAAAATCTCTAATCATACAAAAGACACTACAATCCAACAAATGATTTAACAATTATCCATACATAAATATTCTAACAAAGTTTAGGAGAAAATATACTTTAAACATAATTCAACATAATTGATATAAATACCTATCTCCTGCAGTCCCTCTACAGCGGTAAACATAATTTTCCCTTCTATCAGCCATTTAGTTAGGATGGTTCCCTAAAAAAAATTTATTTCTAGCTTTATGTTACGGTGGTGTATGGTTTGATACCTGATTTTGTTTTGTGATATAATATTTTTAGACTGGATGTTATGGTGTATGTGTGTAGTCTGGATGTTAGACTGATCCTAACCTAATCATCTTTTCTATAGTGGATTGTGCTTAAGGGGCACTGTAATAAAAATATAAATACTTTTGCTGTGTAGGTTGCTTATACTCCTAAGCATAACCCAAGTTAGGATAGGTGAACTTGGTTACCCATGTGTGTGGTATTAAGTCCAAATTATTCATATAACAACTTGGGTTGTGTGATATGTTTATATAATCTCTATTTTGCAGGTTTAATTAGATTTATCTTTCCTATTTTAATGTAAATTTTATAATAAGATTTGGAATGAATGTTATGGGGAAATTAAGATGAACATTGGTTATAAGATCATGTCTTATATACCATGTGAAGCCTTGGAGCAAACTACATCCTAAGTCAAATCAAAAGGAAGAAAGAAGTGAAGAAAGAAAGAAATGAAGAAAGAAAATGAAGAAAGGAAGAAATGAAGAACAAAGAATGAAGAATGAAGATCCCCCATAACATGAATTCCTTTTAATTGTAATCATTCATTTGTAATTTGGGTTGTATAAGGGTAGAGCTCGGCTACCCACATTTCTTTTTGGGCTATGCAGTGGAGCGTGACCACATTGGCATCTTATTCTTTTACGCTAATTTTATAAATTGATTGATGTTTTATTTATGATTACATAATTATGATGACATGATCTTCCTAGTTTCTTCATTGTTTGATGAATGGTCTGAATGTGATAAGGCACTTAGGAAAAAAGAAATTTTCTATCTAATTAATCAACCCAAAATTAACTTAAACAACACATAACCTCACCTAAAGCATAGGACATAAATCAAGATAATAAAATATTTAGCAATCCCTTAGCTGGATGTTGTATGTCTCATATCATGCATAAAACATATTGCTTCACTCTTGCTAATGGAGGGCTTCCACCTTTGCTAGAGAAAATGGCTTGACCTTTGAGAGCCATGGTAGAAACACACCTCCTTATTTTTGATTTTGGCACATAACTAATCTTCTCATGCATTAGGCAACTGAAATCCCATAGTCTATGTCAAATAATGATGTCCAAAAATCAAAATAAAATTTAACAAAATTTACATTATATTAAGTCATTATTCATGCCCTTCATGATCTAGTCTTTTAGGGAGCGTGTTTTAAGGACTTAGTCTCCTTTCTAAATAAATAAAAATCTAGCTATCTTGTAAAGCATAAGACTTGCCTACATGTATTGAAAATCATAGGAGGAGTTAGTTGGTGGCCACCCCTAGGCGATTGTAAGTCCAACAATCGGGTGATTTATTTTCTCTTGTGAAGACAAATCATATGTCCATTTTTTTGCCTTAGATTTAGATCATGCTTTGGCCCTCACCAAGGATCCCTAGATTTAGGACCTGAGGTTGCTATTTTCTTTTGTGGCTACAAGCTTAAATTCTCACCTTTTAGGCATTTCTACAATCTTATATTGTGAAATTGTAAGCCCTAGATTTCTAATAAAAATTCAACTCAAACATAATATCTCTCAATTTCAAAAATATAAAACCCAACCATAAGATAGTTTGGTATGCTCACTAGGTTTTCCTAGTATCATGAGTATCATCTTCCTTTGGTTTCAATAATAACTTCCTTATTTTGATCAGCCCCACTTGATTTTTCAAAAATAACTAATTTGCCGATAGTCCTAATTTTGAAATCTTTGGAGACAAGGATCATTTACCTTAATCAAAAGTTTTCTTAAGGAATCTCATTCCTTAGGATGTAATTAACTATGGGGGCTTGCCTCTATAGTGTACTTAACGAGCCCAGTTTAAAATAAACCCCATTTTACTTTTTCACGTAAAGTAGGAGAAAGATCTCTGATACATTCGAAGACCTATTATCCTTAGGAGTGCTCATTAGGTGATTAGGTCTATTGTAGATGGTTAATTCTATCTCTCGAGATAATACATCATTTCTCAATGTCGTACCCGATCACCCTGATGAGTATGTTTGTAGATCTACACGGTGTCTAAATAACATATTTTTCAAATTCAAATTTGAAAATAAAACATCACAGATTTTTTTGGTGACTCCACTGGGGAAGATTTTTCTCTCCATCTTTGGTAAATGATCGTTGCCTCCAAATATTGATAGTTGATTTGTTTTTTATGTGAATTCGAGACTATCCTTCTTTTTTGTTGGCACTTAATTTATTTCATTCTTAAGCTAAGCTAGCCAACATCCTTTAAGTTTTAGAACCTCACTCCATGTAGGTCTTAAAACCCTTATTGGATCCCCCGATAAGTGAAAATAAATTTTAATAAAATAAAATGATTAAAAATTTTGTTGAATCTCCTTACCATTTCTATGATAAGGTAAGGTTCATTTTACAAGTAAGAAAAATAAATTTTTTATAAAAATATCACTTTTCAAAAGCACTTCCCAAAAAGTTCACATAATAAAATACTTGCACAAAAATTGGTATAACTCAACCTCATCTAGCAATCTTCAAGAAAGCACATATGAACATCCTTATTCAATATACCCAAATTTTTTGAATGAAGGTTTCATTTCCAAATAAAATCAAAATCATCTTTCAAAAAGCACAAATTTAAAATGAACATCCTCATTCAATACACCCAAATTTATTGAATGAGGATTTCATTTTCAAATAACATAAAAATCATCTTCCAAAAAGCACATATTTGAAAATGAACACCCTCATTCAATATACTCAAATTTATTGAAAGAATATTTCATTTCCAAATATAATCATATCATAAAATTGAAATTCCATTCAATATATCTCACATATGTTGAAGTTGGAGTTTCATCCTTTTCAAAAATAACAAATTTGAAGATATGCTTCTTCATTCAATATAACCAATTTTGTTGAATGAAGGTTTCATTTCCAAAATAAAATTACACCCTTTGAAATTCCACTCAACACATTCCACATGTGTTAAGTTAGAATTTCCTTCTTTTCAAAAAACAATAATCATACACAAAAGTTTCATCTTTGAAAAAAAATATAATTGACTTTCATTTTACATACCCAAATTTGTTAAATGGAAATCTACTTTCAAAAAATAATAAAAAAATTGGATTCCATTTTACACACCATGCTTGTTAAATAAAAATCCCTCCTTTTAAAAAAAAACACAAAATCAAAACTCAAAAATCAAGCACATATGGATTATTTATTTATTTAGCATACACAAATTTACTAAGTATAGATCCTCTTTTCAAAATCAAAGCAAAAAACAAACACATTTGGGTTTTTTATTTAACATACACAAATTTGCAAAGTAAAGATTCTCTTTTCAAAATCAAAATAAAGATTAGATTTGGGCTTTGTTTAGTATACACAAATTTGCTAAGTGAAGATTCTATTTCTAAATTCACACATGGTTCTCATCATGGGAAAATAAGCAAAAATAAAATTGTTTTCAAACAACTCATTTAGCATACCCAAATTTGCTAAATGAGTAATCCAACACAAAAATAATTGACCCTCTATTTAACATACTCAAATTGTTAAATAAAGGGTCGTAAACATAAAAATCAAATTCAAATATGAACCAACAGAAGCATCAAAAATCTCTTCAAAATATTTGAACCCATTTCCAACATACACAAATTTATTAAAAGTGGATTCTAAACTCAAAATCTTTTTCCATTTTATTCAAAAATAACTCTCCTAAATTCAATGAGCCCCACTTTTAACACATTCAATTGTTGAGTGTGAGTTCAAATTCTAAAGAAAATTTAAAAAGCCAGTAGAATATCAAGATAGAAAATATGATTTGAGTTTTTTTCCAACAATTGCAGAGTTTCAGTTCAATCTTAGTCAGCTTTTTGTCAAGTTCAATATAGTGTAAATGGATGTTCAAGTATGTGTTCACCTTCCCCTTTGGGATGGATTTGGCCTTGGATCGAGTAAGCCTCCCCCAGACTCATTTTGCTCATCTGACACACTTTGGTTGAGGATTTGAAGGGGTCAGGATCACTTGTGAGGGGGAAACCCTCACAACTGTCAGTAGGAATATGGTGATTGGGCAGAAACCAGTCATCCATATTGAGATGCCTTCAGATTCTGAATTTCCCTCACTGAAGAGGAAGGTGGTAGAGGTTCCCGCAATAGCCACAGCTCCAGTTCCCATACGTTTAATTGCTCCCATCACTACCCTAGTACGGGCTAGTACCCACTCAATGACTTCCTATAAGGGGAAGGCTACCTTGGCTTTAGGGGTAGTCTCCCCTACCTTTAAGATAGGGTTTAGTTCCCGTACTGCTCCACCCAACAAAACTCAATGTCGCAATAAGAGCCGCAAGATCAAGAGGCATCATGTGCGCATTGCCAAAAAGATGGAAGCAGTCTCTCACATTGCCATAGAGGAGTCACCTAGGGTAGTTTCTCCTTTGATTACACATAACAAGTTCCATCCTCTTTCCGGATCTGATGGAGAGGAAGATGTTAGGAGGATTATAGTGTCACCTCCACCTGCAGTTCATTATGAGACACCTACCAGAGATAGGAGGAGGTCATATGATAGCCTCAGGATAGTGCTACGCCAAGTTGGTGGGGCTTACAGACAGTTAAAGTTTGGTGCCTAGTTCAATCTATGATTAGTTATCCCTTGCAATGTAGGCAAGCATCTCCATTAGGAGAGAGCTAGAGAGGATCGTGTATCAGTTTGATTTACTAATAAAGAGAGGCGAATGTATGCCATATAATTAGCAACCTCCACCCTTGTAGATTTCCCGATCGGTGTGCTACCCATGTTGGTCACACTGATAGTATTATATTGACTGGTACTACCCATCATAGGAAGAGAGCCACTGCATAGAGGGAGTCAGCGTTGTCTCCATCACACTGCTCCACTCCACATCCGTCATCGCTAGTGCAGATTCCATCTTCCACGGTTCTATCTAAAGCCATGAAGATAACATCAGGGGAAAAGAAAGCCCCACTGGTGATCCGATTATGGCCAAGAGATCCCATTTCATCTACACAGTCGACTAAGGCGAGGGTGAGCTATCTTGTTTGACCTCCTACTTCAGTTGTAGTGAAGAAGGAGTGGTGACCTCGTAGCATTGTAGTCATTCTATCACCACCACCACCTTAGTAGATCATGGATATAGTAGTAGTAGAGGGAGAATGAGATAATTTTATTGTCCCCATGGCGATAGATCTTCCTAGGAGTAGCACTCCACCCATGGCAGTTGACATCCATGAGCATGTATCCTCCAGGGAGCGTAGCCCTCACAGGGTTAGCTCTCCAATAGTAGGGGAGGTAAGATGTATCTCTGTTCATGAACATGATCCCACCACTGATCAGTCACGAGCATTTGTGCCTGCACAGTTGAACCGCTCCTTGGATGATATCGAGGCACAGTATCTTACAGAGAAGAAAGAAATCCTAGGGTATGACTGGTTTGACCTCGAGGAAGAGAAGGTTAGCTTTGATCCTAATAAAGATGATTTGTTGGAAGACTGTGGTGAAATATTTTTTCCTTCATCTATCCTTTTGAAGAGGATAAATGAAAATAGAAATATGCGCCTTTAGTTGGAACACTAGGTAGATCCGTAAATATTCTTACTAGGGTGATTGGGTATGACATTGAGGAGAGGTGTACTATCTCGGAAGATAAAAATCACTATGCTATAATGGACCCAATCACCTCAATAAAGACTGCTAAGGACAATGGGTCTGCATATGTACCAGAGATTCTTTCCCTACTTTATATAGAAAAGTAAAGTAGGGTTTATTTTAAATCGAGTTTGTTAAGTTCCCTATAAGGGAAAGCCCCCATAGTTAATTATATCCTTAGGAATACTCTCAATTAAGGTAATGATCATTGTCTCTAAATATTTTAATAGGTAGGACTATCAATCGATTAGTTTATTTTTGGCAAATCAAGTGAGATCGATCAAGAGGAGGGAGTTCTTATCAAAGCTAAATGGAGGTGAGTAGGGGATGTTTAGGATAGTAGGAAGTATAGTAAATATCCCAAACTATCTTATGATTGGGCTTTACATTTTTGAAATTAAATTTTTTATTTGAGTTGAATTTTTTATTAGAAGGTTAGGGCTTATAATTCCACAATACAAGGTTATGGAAATGCCTAGGAGGTGAGGATTTATGCCTATGGCCCATAGAAGGGAGAAGCAACCTTAGAACATAAATCTAGAGAACTTTGGTGCGAGGGCCAAGAACACGACCTAAATCTAAGGTGAAACATGGGTATTCAGTTTTCCTCCATAAGAAAGGACAAACCACCCGACTCTTGGACTTATTACCGCCTCGGGGTGGTTTCCAACTAATTCCACCTACAATTTTAAATTTATGTAGGCAAGTCATATGTTTATGCAAGATAGCTAGTCTATTATTTATTTTAGAAAGAGACTAAGTCCTTAAACTCACCCCCTAAGAGACTAGATCATGTAAGGGCATGAAAAATGACCTAGATCTAATGCAAAACATTTTTCATTTTATTTTTATTTTGGACAATCATTTGACTTAGGCTTATAGAATTCATATATGCCTAATGCTTGAGAAATAAGATTATGGGCTAAAATCAGCGAGAAGGGGGAGGTGTTTTTCCACCATGGCTCTCAAAGGTCAAGCCAAGTTCTCTAGCAAAGGTGGAAGACCTCCAATTAGGAGTGAAATAATATGTATTTATGCATGATATTAGAAAAAAAATGCTCATTCAGCTAAGGGGTTGCTAATTCTTTTATCTTGATTTTAACTTAGGCTTTAAATGAGGTCATGAGTTGTTTATTTTTTTTTAAATTTTGAGTTGATTAATTTGTTAGAAGATTTATTTTTCTCTTAATGCCTAATTGTCATCCAGGCCATACATCAAGCAAGGAAGAAACTAGAAAAGTATGCCATTTCTAAAGAACAAGCTAAACAAAACATTAAATATTTTTTAAAGCTAACGCAAAAGAGTAAAAGGCCAAGTGTGGTCGGGAACCACCGCATAAACTTGAAAAGATAAATGGGTAGCTGAGCTCTACCCTTATATAACCAGGATTTCAAATGAATTAATTATAATTAAGCAAGGAATTTATGTTATGGGGGTCTTCATTCTTCATTTCTTCATTCTCTATTTCTTCTTTCTTCATTCTACTTTTGGTTCCTTCTTTTGGATGGTTGGAATGTGGATACTCCAAAGGCTTCACTTGGAACATAAGATGTGATCTTATAACCAATGCTCATCCTAATCTTCCATAAAAATTATTCTAAAATCATAATTACAAAATTACATAAAAAGGAAAAAGTAAATCTAACTAAAACCTACAAAATAGAGATTTGCTAAACATACCACACATTCCAAAGCATGTATATAAACAAATTAGACTTAGCACCCTACACATGGATCACCAAGTCTACCTGGCCTATTTTGGATTATGCTTAGGGGTATAAGCAACCTGCATAGCAAAAATAGTTATATTTTTATTACAACGCCTCTTAAGCACAATCCCCTGTAGAAGACAATGATTAGATTAAATCATCATACCATTCATTCTACGCACATACACCCTAACATCCAGACTAAAATATCACATCATAAAACAAAAGCAAACATCCAACCATGCACTACCCTGACATAGGATTAGAAGTGGTGACTTAGGCCAATGTATGTGTTTTAAAAGGTTTGTGTGTTGTGCTTAGCTAGGCTTTAAGGTTAGGATTTTCTAAGTGTGAAAAGGTTCAACTTAAAAGGGTGGCCTCATTTAAGTTGTTTAGTTGATGTGGGTTAATTTTACTTGATGGTTTGATTTGGTTTTAATGAACCTACTTAATTACTAAAGGTTGTAAAGAGTGGAAAAGAGAAGAGAATTTCTCTTTCCACCCTACCTTAAGTGATTTTTAAGGTAGATTCATTAATGATTTTTTATTTAGTGAATATTTTATTATGTATTTTAATTAATCCTAACTTTAGATTTTCTTTAAACAAACCAATTCAAAAAGAAAGATATTTTAAGATTAAGTAAAGTGAATTACTATCACAAAATATACAACATTTTATTTATTTCCCACATGTGTATCATGCACATGAATGAATCCCAAGCATATCTATACATGAGATGCAAGTATTTAGCACACCTTACTAATGAATGCTAAGAGAGATTGCTTAAGGAAATTTGGAATGTTTCAAGTATGCATGATTTTGTTAAGTAGAAAAGAGGTTTTCTTATCCATTTTTCACATGCACACATGTATGTATGAAAGCATAAGTGAGTACGGTGCCATTGTTAACTAAGGGTGTAAAGTACAAGACCTACTTAGGGCAACTTAAAGTCTCGCAACCTCGGGATTGTCCAGACTAATATACCATTTTCCTTAAATACAAGCATATCTATAAAATAAATAAATGTCAAAGAAAGATACAAAAGTTTGTATTTGTTTGTTTGATTTTTTATGCAATTTAAATGTGTAGGTGTGAATGTCCTTCTTTAAGTAATAACATAGGAATGAATAGGAATAGAGTTAGGCAAGTGTTATGTTTTATCAAATGAACTATATACTTTACCAAATCCTATTCAAAAATATGCTAAAAGAAAGGAGAAGGAAAAGTACACTATGCACATCTTCATATTTATATCCACATGCAAGCTTATAAATAATTATAAGTAGCACACTTTCAGTTTTAGGTATTTGATTTATAGATTTTGAAAATAGTTTTGAATTTAATAGTGATAATAGCCACTCATATTTTTACTTTAGCCAAAACATGTAATTTGACATAAAGAAAACATTTCATTTTGAATTTGATTTTTGAAAAGCATGAATGTATGAAACTCATATGAGATACACATTAAGCATACTAGGAAAAGAAATAAACTGATGTAAGCATGTAATTTCATTCACTCTAATTAATTCTTAAAGATAATCTTATGAAGTAAGATCATTTAAAGAGAATCAAAAGTTATTTAAAGAGATTTTCATTTTGTTTTGAGTTCGATTTGTATTAGGAAAGTGTGAGAAGGTTTGCTGGTCCTCACACATTCCCACATGTGTGTATTATTTTAGTTTAATTTTTAGGTGATTAGATCAATTTATGCTTTGGTTCGGTTAATGTGTAGATTAAGTTCATTAATTATCCCTTATCTATACCATTTTAACATATTTAATCAAATAATTATGAGTTAATGTATGACATAAAACCACATGAAATTTAAATAAGCAATGCATCCTAGGAAAGAAAGGTACCTAATGCAATTGGCTCATAATTAATGATTAATTAAGCTAAGGGATTTAAGTTAAGTACTTTTATAACCCTTCCCACACATATGGGTTATGTATGATTTCCTTAAGTTACTTAGGTTATTGAACACCTAAGCATCTACCCAAGAAGGATTGATGAAGTTTCTAGATTAATTTTGGTTTTGAGAATTTGATTTGATTAATTAAGTAGATCATTAGTAGATTAAGTCTTAATTAGATTTGGATTTAAGGAAGAAAGGGGTGGTTAGGGATAGCTTAGAAAAGTATCCCAAAATCATTCCATAAATCTCATAATCACTTAAACAATGTTTAATTATCTTGATCAAGGAATTAAGCCACTGTTCACATGCTTAATTATATTAAGAGAGTGATTAAAGGTTCATTAATTAATTTTCCTGATTAGCTCATTAATAAATTCCAAGAAAATTAAGGAAGGCAGAAGTCATCCCATTAAATATATTCGAGATGTTTGGAATTAATTAATGAAGCCATTAGAGAGTAATTAAGGCTATTAAGTTTTCAACTAAACCCTAATTAAAAAATTTACTATTCAAATTCAATTAAAAATAATTTTATTGGATTCTCCTCTGAAATATCTTTAAAATGAACTAAAATTTGTATATTTTTGATTTTTTTATAGTTATATATAAATTTAGAAAGTTTTAATTGATTTAAGTGATTTTTATGAATTCTGTTAAATTATTTTATTAAAATAAATTATTTGACACTCAAAATTCAATATCTTTTAATCCAAAGGTCATTTTGACTTAAAATTTTTATGGTAGGTATATTTTAACATTAGTTTTAATTTCAGAAAATTTCATTTTAATATGACATGGATTTTTGGTTTAATTTATGAAATTTAATTTTTACTAAAACTCAAATTAAGCTCAAAATATTTGGTTAAATTTGGGGATTTTTGGTTTTTTAAATTTTTCTCGGAAAGACAAACCTAATGAGCTCTTATTTGCAATTTTTTATAAAGTATTTTATTTTCTATGAATTGTTAAAGTTTCACATGATTTAAAGTAATTTTTTAAATCAGAAAATCTGATTTTTTTGTATTTAACATACGATCTTGGGCGACAGCGACAAGGCAATCACCATGTGGCCACGTGGCATCTGGCGCCCACGATGCCACACCGATTGCGATGTCGTGGGACGAAGGGGAGTTAGTTCCGGTGAGAGTGAACCACAGTTTGCTTTGGACTTTCCGATCATAGATCAAATTGTCCAGATCAGATTGCGCGATCTAGAGGCCAGGATCATGCGATTAGCGTGCGATGTGAGCCGTCCGATCACGTGAATTGCACAATCAGATAGTCCATATTGCATCAAGCGATTCGAAAGCCCAGATCGCACGATCCACTCACGATCCGAGTCATCCAATCCCCATGAACCGTGGGATCAGACGGCTCCTGCTTCGCCGCCGATGATGAACAAGAAAATTAGGGCTTTTGGGAAAAAAAGAGAGTTTTAAAGTAAAAACTTGTCCAAATGGACTCATTTTTGAATCGATTCACACCGAAAAAATTTTATTTTTTAATTGAGATAATTTAAAATAAAAATGGATGATTATCTAGGGTAAATTTCTAAAAATTGCACAAAAAATGGTCACAAATAAAAGTTCCTAAGGTCGACTATGATTTTTTTGAAAGTTACCTCACCGAGGATGATTTTCGGTGGCGGTGATGACTCAAGCCCGCTGTTGTGTGAGGGAAGAAGCCTTGGAATGAGCTTGTGTCTTCTCCTTCATGTCAAAATGAAGTTTCCTCCAGTGATCACCATTTCTTTGCTGAAATCCACTTAGTTTTGTAGTATTTCTCTCCAAAATTAAGTTGGGGTGATTGCCAATGGCTTTGGGAGATCTAGGAGATGGAGAATGAAAGGAATGGGTGTTTACTTTAAGCCTTTAAAGCCTTGGAATGAAAAGTGAACGAAAATGAACCTTTTGTTTAAAATTTTGGCTCCAAACTCATTGAATTTGGCTTGGTGGTTGGGAATGGAGGAGAATCATCCTAGCTGGCTCTCTATGGTTGGCTAAGGCATGAAAAGTGGCTGCCATGAAGGACAAATGGGTGTCCTAGCCAAGGGGAGGTGAGAGTCCTTCATGTCAAGTGTTTTAATGAGAGAGGTGAGATGATTTCACCTCCCCATGAGTCATGGCTACCCCAACCACTCCTTGGGTCAGAAAATTAGTATCATTGGTGCCTATGTGGACCATTGGATGAGTGCCAAGTGGCCATGTAAGAGAAATGACCACTTAGGAAAGTATCTTTTCGCATGGGATGCCCTTGACCCAAGGGCAAAGTGGTCATTTGATATTAAATTTGATTTGGACAGATTTGAAATGAGTCAAAAGTATGTTGGACTAAAATTTATGTCATTTGAAGTTCATTTAATTTAATTTGGGTTAATTTGACCCATTTGGGTCAAATCGGGTCAAAACGGGTAGGTTGACCAATTGGTCAAATTGGGTCAAACGAAGAGTTGGGTCAAGTTCAAATGATCATTCTGATTGCATTGGTTCAATTGGTGTCAATCAATTTGGTGTAATTTGGATTTAATTTGGATTTGATCCTTTAGGTCAATTTGGGTTAAGTTGACCAATTTGACCCAGTTGACCAAATTGGCTTGAATAATAACTTAGTTTGGGTTTGGTTGATCTTTTGAAATATATTGCAAGATTTGTTTTCAATCAATTTTAGTTTAATTTGATTTTGGCTTGATTTTACCTTTTAGGTCAAGTTGGGTTTATGGTTAATTGGGTTAGGTTGGGTCTCATTGGCCAATTGGTCATATTGCATTTAATTAAGGCTTTAGTCAAGTTCAATAATCAATTTAGAGTGAACTTGAGCCATTGGTCGCAATCAATTTGATTTAAGTTGTAATTTGGCTAGTTTGGGTTAACATGGGTTAAAGGGTTGACTTGGTCAATGGGATAGGTTGACTTGGTTTGACCCAATTCATTGCAATTGATTAACCTATGATGATCAACAAACTTGACATCAAATTTGGATTGGCTTAATTTACTTTGATTTGTAGGTCAAATTGGTCACTTTGGGTCAAGTGAGCCACTTTGATTTTGTTGGCTTAATCAAGGCTTGATTCAAGTTTTGTTGAACTCACATATGAATTTATGATTGAAATACAACTCCATTTGCAAGAGATTTGAAGTCAAATCTTTAATTCATTTGACAATTTCAAGTCCAAAGGCTGAATATGGGTTTGACTTTGTTTACCTTGATTTTGATTTAATGATTGAAATTTGTTTTTTATTTTTATTTATTATTATTTTGATGATTGAAATTTGTATTTATATTTGGGTTCATGATTGAATAATTGATTGAATCATGAAGAAAAATCAAGAATTTGACTTGATTTGAGTTTGATTTGGCTAAGTTCAAAAATTTGAAATGAAAGGCTTAGGTTGGATTTTGGTTGAATTTGAGTTTGAGTTTTGAATTTGGTTTTGGATATTAGAATTTATAATTCATTTATATTTGTGAATATAACTGAGAATATAAATGGGTTATGAGAAAATTTCTTGAATTTGAATTGATTTGGATTTGATTTGATCTAAGTCCAATAGATAGAATAAAAGGGCTTAGGAAATATTTTTTGAATTTGAATTTGGTTATGGATTTCAATCATGGGTTTCAATTATTTGGAATTGATTCATGATTTGAGAAAATCCATTGAAATTGGTTTAAGGTTTAATTTAGAGTTGAAGTTGATATGAGTTTGGAGACAATCAATTAAGTTGAATTGATTTAAGTTTGGAGTTTAGTTTGATCTTGAGTTGATTTGATTTTGGAGTTGATTTGAATTTAAAGTTGATTTGAGTTTTGTTGAGTTTTGAAATTTGACTTGAAGGAAGAAGTGAGGATTTAGTTCAAGCTATAAGGTAGGCAAATTTCCTAACACCATTAAGGCATGATCTATTCCTATGGCTAAATATTCTAAGTCTCTAGGGTTAGGTTAAGTGTTCACCTAATCACTAGAAGTGCTTTAAGACTAAGGAACTCTTAATGTCTAAGAGGAGTCCTATGTCTAAGATGGAGGGGTTGAGAGCTCATTCCAAAAATGAGGTCAATAAAGGGCGCCCAATAGGTGTGGTGTGACTGACAAGGTACAACACACGTATTGGTGTTGACCGAGATGATCAACAACATCGAACGACCACAAGCACTCACAGAAATAATCTAATCCCAAACCAGAGGTGTAGAATGAATCAAGAGCTTAGTGTATGTGACTCTGCTCATGTCTGAGACATAAGAGAGCGACGGAGGAATCCACTAGGGATTGAGTATGTGATCCTTCCACTAAGAGAAAAGATTCAAGCCATCCACCGAGGGATGAGAGGTTTGATTTGATTTGAGTCTCACTGAGGAGAAATTGATTTGTTTTTTTAATTTGTTTTGATTATTTTGATTTGATTTACTCCACTGGGGGAGGTTGATCAGATTTATTTTGTTGAATTTATTTTATTTGTTGTTTGAATCCACTGAGGGAGGAGGGTTGAATTTATTTCAGATTTTAAATTTTGGATTTGGGATGAACCCTATTGGTTTGTGATGGATCGCACTGAGTAGGAGCCACAGAGGCATAGACCTAACTCAGATTTACCAATTCAAAGGGGTAGCCTACCAAACACATAGTAGGACTAGCCAACCAAAGGGGATGCCTTTCGGTGTGCAGCAGGTGTACTAGGAAGAAAGCATAGTAGACTTACATCCTCTAAAATAGGGACTAGTTGCTAGGGTGATCTATTGGCAAGGCAATAAATTGAGCTTAACCTAGGGCTGACTATTGAGTGAATGCCTCTAGGGGACTTAAATCAGATCAAAGATAGTCAAAATTAATTTTATTTTTTAGTTATTTTGATAGATCCTATCGGTTTGTGATGGACTATATTGAGTAGGGGGCCGTGGTGGCCTTGGGCTAACTCAGATTTACCAATCCAAAGGGAAAAGTCTACCAACAAAAAGGTTGGACTATCCAACCAAAGGGATGCCTTCAGTTTGCAATGGTCAAGTCCTAAGAAGAAAGCTTAGGGACTCAACATCTTCTAGAAATAAGAAATCACTAGGGTGATTGGTTGGCAAGGCAACAGATCAAACTTGACCTAGGGCTGACTATTGAGTGAATGCCACTGGAGGACTTAAATCAGCTCAAAGATAGTCAAAGATTAATTTCATTTTAGATTTGTTTATTTTGATGGATTCCATTGGTTTGCGATGGATCACACTAAGAATGAGCTTATATTAGCCTAGACCTATCTCAGATTTACTGAACCAAAGAAAGTAGCTTCTCGGTCGATGGGAGAACTATTTGACCAAAGGAGTGCCTTTTGGTTTGCAATGATCAATTTAAGGAAAGAAAGCTCAGGGACTCACATCTTTCACTATGAAAGACCACTGGGGTGATTGGTTGCATTGGGTAACAAATCAAACCCAACCTAGGGCTGCCCGTCGATTTGCGATAGTCATGCTAAAAAGAATGCGTCATAGTCTTGCATCTTTCAAAGCGGAATGACTACAGGGGTAACCTGCTTATGGCGAAATAGATTGAAACTGACCTAAGGGTGACTAAGGAGTGAGTACCGACCCAAGGATTTATCTCAACTCAGGTAGTCAGACAATTCTTATAGGGAGTTCTGTTGACACCGCCCTAGATATAGGATGCCTGCATAGGAAAAGGAGCCCTTTGGGGCCTTGAGTTCCTAATTAACAAGAAAATTAATTCATTTATTTTATTTATTTATTTATTTATCATGGACCCTATTAGTTTGTGAGAGATCAAACTGAGAAGGAGCTTATATCAGCCTAGACTTATCTCAGATTTATTGAACCAAGGAAGAATATATGCATCTGCTGAACAAATTCTTCAACTATAGGGGTGGCTACTAGGAAAGGGGGACTGTCCAATCCAAGAGTAACCTGGGTAGTGTCTAAATGGGGTCATAAAGGACGTGATCCAAATAAAATTCATAGAGAGAGGGGACGCTAAGGGTTAATCCAAAACCTTGGAGATGATGACATGGCTAGTCATATATCAAATAGGCATTCGGTGGCCAATGCAAGGAGAAAGCATGTGGGCTCACATATGCCAAGAGTGGCGTATCCACCGGGTGAGTCATTGTTAGCATAACAAACATCAACCAACCTAAGGTGTCTATTCATTTGCAATAATCAGACTGGGAAGAAAGCTTGGAGACTCACTTCCTCCTATAGCATAACTGATTTTTGGGACAATCTATCTTCGGCTCGACAGGTGCCATCTGACTTAGGGAGACTATAGAGTGAATGCCATAGGAGGACTTATATCAACTCAAATGTAGTCATGAGGAAAAGAGCCTTTGGGGGACTTATCCTAAATCTCATATATACTTGACCTAGTTAAATCATTTCTTAAACTCAGTCAATAGCCTAACTAAGTCATTGGTTTCTTCTTCATTCAACATCGAATTGATGTATGTTGGGCATGGATTATCTTTTATCCCAAGGTTGATTTCTTTAAGCTTGTTAATTGTTGAATGGATCTCCTCTTCAAATTTTGGCAGTGCATCTTTGATTTAGAGATCATCTAGATCATGTGAGATTTTTAAACACACATTCTTATAAGAGTTAGTGTTGTTTGAAAAGAACCTATCAGAATCCAAATAATTGATAACAACTAAGCTGTAATCATCATCATTGACTGGACCCACTATATCAAATCCTAGTCTTACTCTTGATTATGCTTCCCTGCCTGTATTATTTTGCAACTTCTCAAAATACTTTAATATGCTTGGACCATGTATGAGGGACCAAACTTTTATGTATAGGATTTTGAACACAAGACGAGTAAAAGTCAAATGATAATTCCATTAATTTTTCATATGAATTCTCCTCAAGTTCTACATCAACTTTAGGACTTGAGGAGGATGATCCTAAAAAGAATCTCTTGACTTCATATCACTAGAAGACTTAGGGGTTTCCTTAACTACTAAACCTTCAACTTTTTGGGGTGAAAGTGAGGATAGAGCTAAGGTTCCCAATTACTGCTTGATAATTTTACATACATCTGATTCGAATACTTTGCTTTGTCTGAGGCCCGGTGTTCATCGCTGTCCTGCTTGAATGTCACCTCTAATGAAACCTGTTGAGAGTGGTTGACTGGTATGCTAATCACATTAGACTCATTCTTTGAGCTAGATTCTCAGTATATGTGAATAGTAGTGGTACTCCTATGAACTGGAACATAACCTCTATTGGCTGATGGCCAACTAGGGGGTCTTCCACCTCTCGAGCTGCCTCTACTTCTGCCTCTACCTCTACTTGGTGGAGATTGAGTCATCCTACCCACATGTCCATATGATGGAATGAACTATCGGTAGAATGTGATATGTAGATATATTTCTTCTTCAATTTCCCTTTCTTGTTCACTTAGATTTTAATTTTATTTTCATTTTCTTTTGCTTTTTCATTTTCTTCATTTTCATTTTCTTTTGCTTTTGAATTTGAGTTTTATCCAAGTTCACGAGAAAGGGTGTTTTGAGGAAGATAGTAGGTCACATCCTCATATATCTCAACCTCTCTAACTGAAAATAGCTTTTCATCTCCTTTAACATAATACACAATCCCATCCTTCCAGAACTTGATGCACTGATGGAGGGAGGATGGAATTTTCTTATTTTGATGTATCCAAAGCCTACCAAGCAAAGCGGTGAATGAAATATTTGAATCAATTATGTTAAACTTGGCTTCAGTCTTCCAGTCACCTATCTCCAAAGGTAACACTATGGAACCTAAATCCCACTCGCCTTGTTCATTGAATCCTCTCAATATCATCGATGCTCGAGTTTAAAGATGTCGATCATCAAATATACAAGGGTCTTTATACTCATAATGTCTCACCGATGCACCAAGATCGACGAGAACTCTGGCAAGTCTGAATTTGCCCATATCAACTGTAGTGTAGAGGGGACAGTTGTGCTTCATGTCCCTCAGAAGTAGGTCTTCATCTATGAAAGTGATTCCTTGAGCATTTCTAGAATAATGTGCCTCCATACCAATAGCGGTCAATTGAGCTAAGCATATCTTAGGATCAAGGATTGCCTTGATTAATGATTCCCTCATCTCTTTAGATAAGAAAAGGGCATTGTATATGCTTAGGTTAGATGGAAAATTTCTTAGGTGAGAGAGGACATTGTAGTCCACCTTGGGCTGATCCTCCACAAGCATATCCAAGTGTGGAGCATCCTGTGGAGGGGTGTTGACCTCATTTTAGAATGAGCTCTCAACCCTCCCATCTTAGACATAGACTCCTCTTGGACTTTAAGAGTTCTTTAGTCTTAAGACACATCTAGTGCTTAGGTGGACACTCAAACCTAGCCCTAGAAGACTTAGAAAAGTTAGTCATAGGAATAGGTCATGCCTTATGGGTGTTAGGAAAATTTCCTATCCTTAGCTTAAACCATTCCTCACTTTTCATCTTTCATGTCAAACCCCAAATAAATCTTGATTGATTTTCTCCAAACTCAAATCAACTCCATATGATTGAAATCCATGATTGAAATCAATAATTGAAACCCATGATCAAAATTGTCAAAATTCCTAAATCTAAATTTTGCTTAACTCCTTAATTTTCCCTTAAGGACTTAGCCAAAATCATGATTCAAACCTATTCAAACCTTTGTGATTTTCCTATAACTCATTCATATTTTCATTTATATTCACATATATACATGACATATAAATACAAACCCATCAAACTAAACTCAAAATTCAAAATCAATTCATGAAATTTTCCTTAAATCCCTTAATTTTCCATAAATAGATTTAGCCTAAACCTTGATCAAATCACTTCAAACCTTTGGGATTTTCTCAAAACTTACTTATATTCTCATTTATATTCTCATATATAAATAAAATATAAATATAAATCAATCAAATCCAACTCACAAAATTAAATTCCAATTTAAATTTCCCTTAAATCCTTTGAATTCCCTTTAATGGATTCAACCAAAATTTTGATCAAACCTATTCAAACTCATGGGATTTCTCAAAACTTATTTATATTCATTTATATTCTCATATATAAATGAAATATAAATATAAATCAATCTAATCCAATTCAAAAATTAAATTTCAATTTAAAATTTTCTTAAATCCTTTAAATTCCCTTTAATGGATTTAACCTAAATCATAATTAAACCACTTCAAATCCTTAAAATTTTCTCATGATCAATTTATATTCTCATTTATATTCACATATATAAATGAAATATAAATTCAAACAATCAAAAAAAATTCCAAAAATCAAACTCAAATCCATTCAAAATTCAATCTAAGCCTTTCAAGTCAAAATCTTGAACTTAGCCAAATCACTTTCAAATAAAGCCAAACTCTTGATTTTCTCTCATGGTTCAATTTACCTTACAATCATGAGCTCATATATAAATCCAAACTTCAATCATTCAATCAAAACCCAAATCAAAAATCAAACCCAAAACCCCTTCATATTCTTCCTTTGAATATGAAATGTTCAAATGGATCAAAACCCATTTGACTTCAAATCAATTGTAAATGGATTTATATTTCAATCATGAGTCCATATACAAGATCAACCAACTTCAAA
Source organism: Cymbidium sinense (assembly GCA_021442155.1). Taxonomy (NCBI): domain Eukaryota; kingdom Viridiplantae; phylum Streptophyta; class Magnoliopsida; order Asparagales; family Orchidaceae; genus Cymbidium; species Cymbidium sinense. Next base: position 2,647,483 of record CM038216.1, read on the forward strand.
TCAAGCTTTGACCAAGCCATTTGACCCACTTAGGGTCACTTGACCCAAAGTGACCTAAAGTACTCTTATGAGCCAAATTTTGATCCTAACCAAATTGAATTGAACCAAACTCATATATTCCTCTCATCATGATCAACAATCATCATGGTATGATCAATCAATCAAATTGGGTCAAACAAAGTCAAATCTAAGGGTTGACCAAGTCAACACTTAACCTAAAATGAAACCTTTCATAGCCAAATTCCACAATGGGCCAAATTGATTGAAACTATTGATCTAAGTTCACTGACCTATGTTTGAACATGACCAAGCCAACATTTGAGCCTAACTTAGCCCAATTGGCCCACTTGACCCAAGTTGACCCATTTTGACCTAAAGGGCCAAAATGTGTCAAAACTTGATCTAAGCCAAATTGATTGGAACCAATGGGTCACGTCCATTCCAAATCACTTGTGGAACTTGATCAAAGCCTCAATTGGCCAAGTAGACCCAACCTAGCCCAATTGACCTTAGACCCAACATGACTTAAAGGGGTCATGTTGAGCCAAAATTGAACTTAACCCAAATTTATTGGAAACAAAGATACCAATCCACTCCATTTGACTAACCTAACCTAAACCTAGCCTTGACCTACCTCAAATAGGTCAAATGGGTCGAATAGGTCAACTTGACCCATTTGAGCTAAGTGAAGTCATATGAGCCAAAATCAAATATATGCCAAATTGAATCAAACTAAAGCCACCAAAATATTTTAAATGGTCATATGAACTTGACCCAACCCTTGGTTTGACCCAATTTGACCTATTGGTCAACTTGGCCCAAGTTGACCCATTTTGACCTGAATGGGTCAACATCAGTAAAACCCTATCAAATGAATTTCAAATCCAATGAAACTTGGCCAAACCTAGTTTCTCCACATACCCAACATACCCAAAGTGTAAAAATAAAAAAATGTCCATCGTACCCCTAGTCCATAGAACAAATTTTGGCTTAATCGATGGGTAATTTGTTCATACCCTCTTCACAATCTCTTGAGGCTTTTCTAAAAGCTCAAGGGGACTTAGTGATGAGAGTGGTGCACCAAACCCAATGGGTTTGGGTCAGCCCATTTGGTCCCTAGACCAAACCCGACCCCCTAGCTTAAAATTGAATTTTCAAACTCCCTCTTAAGCTCAAATTAAGGCACATGGGAGGTTGGCAATCCATTCCTTGGATCAAACTGACCATGTGCACATTCAAAATAGTCAAAATAAACTTTCCAATATGATCAATTGGATCAAAATGGAATGGACATTGCTGGCCATCTGATCCTTCAAGGGGGAGATATACTCCCCCTAATTCACTTCTGTTTTCATTCACCCTCTATCAATTGAAGCTAAGGAACCCAGAGCAATCATAAGAGAGCACTCCTAAGCTTCTTAGAGAGGATTTGAATTCCCCATTTCTCAATTTTGCATAGTGCAAAAATAGGGGAGCTCAATCCATTAGCCAATTTCTTCCTCACTTGATTTCCTTCCAATTGCTCTTGCACACTTCATCTAGAAGCTAAGTAGAGTGCACCTAAGCTTCTAATGGGGTTTCCACAGTAAGGAAAGATCAAATTCAATCAAAGTCGAAGCCCTACCAAAGAGGAGTTGGTCCATGACATTGATCACTTCATCTCAGTGGTTGCAAACTTGACTGAGGCTTGGTCTGCCAGTCGGTCTCCATGGAATCGAGTCGATGATCACCTTAGATGAGGAATGAAATTTTTTGATCACTAAACTCAATGTGGTGTGGAGCTTTGTGAAAGAAATTTTCACCCCGTCAATTTTTGACCATTGAATTTGCCACTCTCTATCTTTAGATGGTGTGGGTTGAATTTGGTGTGATTCCATGCTAGATCTAGCTTGGATCTCCCCCTTGATCATGGATGATCTCTATTGATCAAGGGGAAGAACTAGGATCATCTCAGCCATCCATCCATGCATTTTAGATGGATGGCTGAGATCATTTAACACATTTAGAAATCTATTTATCCTTCTTAAAATGCAGGGGGATCTCACATCGATCAAAGATGGATGAAAAGATTTAAGCGTGCACCATTTATGAGGTTTGCAACTTAAAATACGCCATGTGTGTAAAGAGTGTCGCGATACCATCGCCGTCATGAGCAAAGATTAACTAAATTAGCTTTTTAATTCCAAATTAATCTAGAGAACTTAAAAAATTCACAACTCTTCATAATATATTTAGAAAAATATGAAATAAAAACTTACGGATAGATAATTAAACCTAGAACATTTTAAAATTAATTTTGATGAGTTTGAAATTATGATTGTCTCTAAATTTAGGTTTTATTAGAAAGTGTATTTTCTTAATTACTCTTTGATTAGGCCTCTGATTAATCCCAAATTTCTTTGGTAAGTTTTAGGGGATGACCTCTACCTCCCCAAATTTGTTGGGATTTATTGAAGGCTTGATTAGAGTAATTGCATATGGTTTCCTTAATTATCCTTCTCATGTAATTAAGCATAATTAGGATATGATTAGTGGTTTTACCCTATGATTAGGGTTGATTAAGGTTAGATCCAATAAGTAGGAGATTTATGGAATACTTTTAGGGCATTTACCCTAAGCTATTACCTAAACCCCCTCTTATCTCCTTAATCTTCTCTTAATTAAGGGTTAATTCATTAATTATCCCCTTAATAAATTTCTAAAAATTTTAAAAAAATTCTAGAACTTAATTAATCTACCTTGGGTAGATGCTTAAGTGTTTAATAGCCTATGTTCAATAAGGAAATCAAAATCCAGTTCATATGTGTGAAAGGGTATTTTAAAATTACTTAAGCTAAACCCCTTAGCTTAATCAACTTTTAATTATGAGACAAATTGCATTAGGCCTTTTCATTATTAGGTGCATTACAAATTTAAATTCCTTGTGGGTTTTTTGTCATCTCATTGGCTCATAATTAGTTAGTTAATTCTTCTAAGGTGGTGTAGGTAAGGGTTAATTAAGTTACTTAATTGATACCTTAACCTAAAAATACATAAAATGGATCTATTTATCTAAAAATTAAATAAAAATACAAAACACATGTGGGAATGGGTTAGGAACAGCAAAATAATCTCACCTTTTTAAAATTAAATCAACTTCAACTATGCAAGAATCATTTTTGAAATTCACTTTGATTGGTTCTAAATTTCCTTATTCTATAAGAATGTCTTTAGGATTTAAGTAAAGTGAGTTTGTCTACATGCTTTCATTGCTTTGAATCTTTCCTCAACATGTTAAGTTGCATGCCATGTGATTTCACACATTCATTGTTTTGAAATTCAAATTTTAAAGTGAAATTATTTACTTTATATTAAAGTTGTATGTGTTGGCTAAAGTAGAAATATGAGTGGCTACTATCACTACTAAATCTAAATTATTTTCAAAACATATAAATCAAATACCAAATCTAAAAGTATGCTACTTATACTTTAATTATAAGCTTGCATGTGATAGATTATAAAGTCATGCTTAGTGTAGTTTTCCTTTCTTTCTTATGTTAACATAGTTTTGAATAGGAGTTGGCAAGATGTAGGGTTCATTTGAAAAGAACCCAACACTTACTTAATTATATACCCTATTCATCCCTATGTTATTATTTAAGAAGGGATACCTATACTTGCATACATAAATTGCATAAGATAAAATGAATCCATTAAACAACTTTTGCATTTTTCCTTTTCTATTTAATTTCTTTTATATGCATGTTTGTATTTAAGGAAAGTGGTATATTAGTCTGGAAAACCCTAAGGTTGTGAAGCTTTAAGTAGCCCTAAGTAGGTCTTATACCTTACACCTCTGGTTAACAATGACGCTATACTCACTTATGCCTTTGTTACTTTCATATATGTATGTGAAAATTTAGATAAGGAAAACCATTTCTACTTAAGAAAAATCATCCATGTTCAACTTCTAAATATTTTTAAATGAATTACTTAGCATGCATCATAAAGTGTGTTAAATACTCTCATTTTCATGTATAGATATGCTTAGGGTCCATCCATATGCATGTTATATATGTTGGGGAAAGAAATGAAATAATGTGTGTTATGTGAATTTTTATTCATTTTATTTAATCTTAAAACACCTTTCTTTTTGAATCGATTTGTTTGAGGTTTATCTAAACATAGGATTGATTAAAAGATGTAATCAAAATATTCACCTAATTGAAACTATAACATGAACCTACTTTAGAAAATTACTTAAGGTTAGGGAAGGAAAGAGAAGTTCTCTTCTCTTTCGCTCTCTTCATAACTTAGTAATTAATTGTAGGTTTCACTTAAAACAAATTAAAACATGAAATAAAATCAACCCAAAATCACTAAACAACTTAAATGAAACCCTCCTCTAAGTTGAACATGTTCTTCACACTTAGAAAATTTAAACCTAAAACCATAGCTAAGCATACCACACACCTTCAAAGCACACACATTAGCCTAAGTCATCACTTTTTTCCTTAGGTTAGGTTGGTACATGGTTCGATGTTTGTTCTATTTTATGATATACATTTTAGACTGGATGTTAGTATGCTCGTAGAACATTCTTAGTCTAACCGTTCTTTTATGTAGAGGATTGTGCTTAATGGGCACTATTATAAATAAAAATATAAACGCTTTTGCTTGCAGGTGCTTTATACCTCTAAGCATAATCCATAGGCCAGGTGGACTTAGTCACCCATGTGTGGAGTGATAAGTCCAATATATATGCTTGGGATTTGTGTGGTGTGTTTTAGCTAACCTTTATTTTGCAGGTGTTAGTTAGATTTTCACTTTTCTCTTTCATGTAAAAATTTATATAATTAGGATTTGGAATGATTGTTATGGGGATTAGGATAAACATTGGTCATAAGATCCTATCTTATGTACCATATGAAGCCTCAGAGCATCCACCTTCCAACCATCCAAAGGAAGGAACCAAAAGAAGAAAGAAGAAAGAATAATAAAGCTTGAAGATCCCCATAATAATAAATTCTTTCTTAATTGTAATTTAATTCATTTGTAATCTGAGGTTGTATAAGGGTAGAGATTGGCTACCCAATTTGATATTTTCGGGTTTGTGTGGTGGTAACCAACCACAATAGTCATTTATTCTTTTTACGATTAGCTTTATAAATTGATTGATGATTTATTTAGCTTTTACCTTAAGTGGCATGATTTTCCTAGTTTTTCCTTTGCTTTTTGTATGGTCTGGATGTGGATTAGGCTCTTTAGGGAAAAATAAATCTTTTACCCAACTTAACAACTCCAATTAAAATTAAATAACTCATAACATCACCTAAAGCTTAGGTTTAAAATCAAGATAAAAGAATTAGCAACTTCTTTGGATGAGCATTTCTTGGTAATATCATGCACAAATGCATCATATTTCACTCTTGATTAGTGGTCTTCCACCTTTGCCAGAGAAACTCAATTTTTCCATTGAGAGCCATGGTGTACTCCCTTCTCGCTGAGTTTGGCCAATAATCTAATTTCTCATGCATTAGTCATAAAAAAATCCTATTAGTGTGAGTCAAAATAATTGTCCAAAAATGAAATAAAATGAAATTTGAATTACATTAGATTTAGGTCATTTGAAGTATGTCCCTTTACATGATCTAATCTCTTTAGAGAGTGAGTTTAAGGACTTAGTCTCTTTCTAATAAATAACAGTCTAGCTATCTTGCATAAGCATAAAGACTTACTACATGTATTTAAAATCATAGGAGGAGTTAGTTGGCGGCCACCCCCAGGTGGTTGTAAGTCCAAGTTGTCGGGTAGTTTGTCCTTTATTGTGAAGGAAAACCAATTACCCATTTTTTCCTTAGATTTATGTTATGCTTCTGGCCCTCCCCGAAGCTCCGTAGTTTTTGTTTCTGAGATTGCTTCTCCCCTTTGTGGGCCATAAGAATAATTCCTCACATCTTAGGTATTTTCTTAATCTTGTGTCAAGGAATCTTAAGTCCTAAATTTACAATAAAAAATGCAACCTAAATAAACTAAAATAATTTCTAAAATATAAAGCCCAATTATAGGATAGTTTGAGATGTTCGCTAGGTTTCCTAGCATTGTAGGCATCTCCTACTTATCTTTCATTTTGGCTTTGATAATAATTCTCTTTTTCAATCAATCTCATTTGATCTTCAAACATAAATCAATCTATTGATAGTCCTTTCCTATTGAAATCTTCAAAGAAAATGATCATTTACCTTAATCGAGAGTTTTCCTATGGGATCACGTCCCTTAGGATGTAATTAACTATAGGGGTTTGCCCCTGTTGGGAACATAACGAAACCGATTTAAAATAAACCTTAGTTTATTTTTCATGTAAAGTAGGGAAAGAATCTCTGGTACGTATGCAAACCCATTGTCCTTAGGAGTTCTTATTAAGGTGATCAGATCCATTAAAGGGTAGTGACTTTTATCTTTCGAGATAGTACATTATTTCCTTGATGATGTACCCGATCATCTGAATAAGTACATCTACAGATCTGCGTGGCATCTTACCAAGATGAATTTCTATAAGGGTCGTGTCCTCTTTCATTTCTCATCAATAGATTTGAAAGGTGACTCTGATCGATCCCTATATAGAAATTTTTCACCATAGATTTTTCTAGTGACTCCACTGGGATGGTTTCTCTCTCCATCTTTGGTAAATGATCATTGTCTTTGAGTATCGATAGTGGATTTGTGCTTTAGTATGAATCCAAGACTATCCTTCTTTCCGTTGGCACTTAGGTCATTTCATACATCTTTAGGTTTTAGGATCACATTCCTTGTTGGTTTTAAAACCCCGCGTTCTCAATGGGTAAAATGAAAAGATCTAAATAAAAGAAACATCTTAAAGACTTCCTCCTTATCATTTTCATGATAAGGAAAGGTTCATCTTAAAATAATAAATCTTCCATAAAGAACTTTGCTTTTAAAAGCACCTTTTCAAAATGCACTTAATAAAATATTTTTCACAAAATTTTGTCACCTCATTTAACAATTCCCATAATTGTTACATGTAGGGATTTTCAAAAATATAAACTAATAACATTTTCCAAAAGCACAAATGAACATCTTCTATCAATTAACAAATGAACATCTTCTATCAAAGCATAAATGAACATTTTCCAAAAGCACACATGAATCTTCCTATTCAATATACACACCTATTGAATAGAAAATTTATTTCCAAACAAAATTAAACTTTTCAAAAAGCACATATGAACACCTTCACTTAATATACTCAAATTTATTAAATGAAGATTTCATTTCCAACTAAAAATAGAATTTTGGAGATCCCACTTAAACATATCTCACATATGTTTTGAATTGGAATTCCTCTCTTTCAAAAAAGCAACAATCACACACAAAACTAAAATTTCATATTTCAAAAATAAAATTGATCTCCATTCTACATATCTAAATTTGTTGAATGGAAGTCCTCTTTTCAAAACATTAAAACTTCAACAGTCATATTTCAAAAAATTTCAAACAATATTTGGAACCTCACTTAACATGCCCAAATTTGTTAACTGAAGTTTCCAAATCCCAAAACTAAAATTTCCAAACACATTTTGGAACTTCACTTAATATACCCAAATTTGTTAAGTGAAGTCTCCAAATCCCAAAATTCAATTTTTTTTAAACACACTTTGGAATTTCATTTAGCATAATCAAATTTGCTAAGTGAAGTTTCCAAATCCAATATCAAAATCATCAATCATATTTCAAAATTTTCAAAACACATTTGGAATCTCACTTAACATACCCAAATTTGTTAAGTGAACCTTCCAAGTCTAAAATCAAAATCAATAATCATATTTCAAAATTTTCAAACACATTTGAAATTTCATTTAACTTTGCTAAGAGAAATCTCCAAATCAAATCCCAAAAATTTTCTAAACACATTTATGGAACTTCATTTAACATACCCAAATTTGTTAAGTGAAGTATCCAAATCCAAAATTCAAAATTTTCAAACACATTTAGAACTTCATTTAACATACCCAAATTTGTTAAGTGAAGTCTCCAAATTCAAAACCAAACAAAAAATTTTCAAACATACATTTGGAACTTCATTTAGCATAATCAAATTTGCTAAGTAAAGGTTTCCAAATCCAAAATCAAAATCAACAATCATATTTCAAAATTTTCGAACAATATTTGGAACCTTACTTAACATACCCAAATTTGTTATGTGAAGTCTCCAAATCCCAAAATTCAAAATTTTTAAACATATTTGGAACTTCATTTAGCATACTCAAATTTGCTAAGTAAAGTTTCTAAATCCAAAATCAAACATTTTTCAAAACACATTTTGGAACCTCACCTAGCATACCCAACTTTGTTAAATAAAGTTTCCAAAGTCAAAACAAAAAATTCTCAAACACCTTTAGAACTTCTTCCCTTAGCATACCAAATTTGCTAAGGAGAAGTTTACATTTTCAAAACCAAAAATGAAATCAAAATTTTAAACACACCATTTGGAATTTCATTTAGCATACTCAAATTTGCTAAAGAAATTCCATTCAAAACCAAGTGGGACTTCATCTTTAGCATACCAAATTCTAAGTTGAGTCCTTTCAAAACATCAAAATAAAATGAAACACTTAGGATTCCCTTAGAATACCAAATTCACTAAAGGATCCTACCCTTTTCAAAAATAAAAAATTTCTAAACAATTGAAACACTTAGGATTTTCTTAGCATACCTAAATTTGCTTAGAATCCTATTTTTCAAAAACTAAACAAAACACACATGAATTCTTCGCTTAGCATACTTAAATTTGCAAAGTGAGAATTCCAAATTTTCAAAATTAAAACAAATTCACAAAAAGAAATAATCACTTTTACTTCACTTAGCATACCTAGATTTGCTAAGTAAAGTAAAAAATTCCAAAACAATCAAATAAAAACAAAATCATTTGACCCTTACTTTAACATACCTAAATTTGTTAAAGGAAATGGTCCTCAAAATCAAAATTCAAATTCAAAACATCAATGAACTTATGGAAGTATCCTATCAAAAATTTTGAATCCACATTTCAGCATACCTAAATTTGTTGAAGTTGGATTCATATTCAAATTCCTCTTTCAATCAATCTCTTCAAACTCATTTGAACCCCACTTAACACTTCCAAGTTGTTGGATGTGGGTTCAAATTTTCAAAATTCAAAATTCAAAAAAAAAACCTATGGAGATAGAAAACTGATATAAGTTCATTTGCTCATTGCATTCTTTTCAATTAGTGCAGTGTAGTTCAGTGTCAGTTTACTATAATTTTGGATATGGCTGGTTCCCAGAAATTTGTCTTCACCTTCCCCCATGGTATGTATCTAGCTTTAGATCAGGCTGACTTCCCTCATCTAGAACATACCCAACATAGGAACAAGAATCATATGATCAAACGGTTCCACACTTGGATAGCCAGAGAGCTAGAGGTAGCAGCTAGATCAACCATGGTTAAGTCTCCCATGATCACTTCACCACTGGTTATAAAAAATCAATTTCATCTTCTCTCGGGATCAGATAGAGAGGATTCTAAGAGGATCCGTTTGTCACCTCCTCCAGTGGTAGCACTTATAGCCATCATTTTCTAGAAGTAGGAGGTTATCACCCACTCACTCTATCTACGCCAGTGGGCGGGCATAAGAATGCTTAGAAATGAGACAATTTCTGATCTCATCCCCAGATGTAGGATTCATCTGAGGGCCCATGGGGACCATAGATCACATTACTAGTAGCGGAGGTTCAGCCATTCAGCCACTTACGCTGGTTGATTTACGAGCACCGCGTACCATCGATGGTATTCTCCTCAGGGACCACCACGAGGGAGGCGGTTCGTGCATAGAGAGTGGTGGTATCTCCACAGCTCACCCTGGTCACCATCGCCTTGATGCAGTCTCATCCCCATTCCATCTAAGGCCATTAAGGCGCATGGAAAATGTACCGTTGGTGTCCCAACTACGCCAATGGATCCTACTCCTCCTACACCACCCATTATGGTAGGGTCGAGTTCTTCTACTTAACCTTCTACCCCAAAGGTGGTGCGGAAGAGTGCGACTAACATCATGGTCATTCCTTAATCTCTCCCATACAATGGATGTAAAATGGTGATAGTATCATATATTCCAAATGACAGTTGGTGGTAGTGGTAGAGGATCATCCTAGGATTATTACCCCTATTATAGCTAGTAGCAGTCAAGAGTATCATTCTTCTAGTGAGTACAGTCCGCATAGGATTGACTCCCCAATAGCAGGTTCGGTGCCTCTTAGTGCATGATAGTGATCACACCGGTCAGCCTAAACTATTTATACCTGAGTTAGATCATTCCTTGGATGAGATAGTTGCACACTATTTTATGGAGAAGAAGGAGATCTTAAGGTATGCCTCATCTGATGAATAGAGAGTTAGCTTGGATCCCAACGCAGATGACTTGATGGGGGATTCAGCTGGTGTATGCATGGCTGATACTAGAGGATCTCTTCTTAGGGAGCAACAGGCCATGGAAGGTGATGAGGTTAATCAAGAGGATACAACAGAATTAGCCCAACACCTTTGACTTTAGTTAAGGCAAAAGGATGAGTAGATTGATAGGATGTCACATTAGTTACAAGACTTGTTAGTAGTAGTGTCAGTGCTTCAAAAATAAGCCCCTCTAGTTCATCCTATTACAGTCGATATTAGTCAGCCTGAGATAGTGCATGTCTTAGACCTAATTAGGATTAACACTATCATGTATAGTAAGGTAGTGGATAGTACCTCCATACATGAAAAAGATCTAAAATCCATGGTTGAGCAGCAGGTGAAGGAAGCTTTGGCTCAAGCAGAGGATCACCGGTTCCAAAGGGTAGACCTTACCAAGAGGAATTTGATGTTATCTAGTATCCTAAGGGTTTTATACCTCCTTCCTTCAAAATCTTCGATGGCAGTGGGAATCCGAGGTATCATATAGCTCACTTGAGGGTCAGTTATTGCAATATAAGTGGCAGTGATGCTTTACTCTTTAGACTCTTTGTTAGTAGCCTAGCAAGTATTGCTTTTGATTGGTATGCTGAACTACCCAATGGTTTAGTAAAGATATTTGCTGAGTTAGAGCAACTATTCATCAAGAGGTTTGCTGGAGCTCAGCAAAGGATTACTGTAGGTGATATCATTGTAGCACAAGAATACTCTGGTGAGTCACTTATTGATTATGATCTCTGATGACATAACCTGACAATAAATGACTTTCAAGTGGGGAGTGAATGAAAGTTGATATGATATAGAAATCTCTCAAAAGCCATTTCTGATCCTTGTGTAGTCATTGAAGAGGGCTAAGGTAGGATCTGAGAAAGAGATGAATCAACAAGGCACAAATTGCTAGAGACCAATAGATGGAGGGGAAAAGCCATTGACCTTCTTCAGGCTCTTGTGCTGAACTTGCCTCAACTATCGAGCAATCACTTACAATACCTCTCTGAAGGGGTTAGGAGCATTTCAAGATGATTCTTTTCTTTTGAGATGGAAAGTAAAATGTGATTTTTTCTTCAAGGGATCAAAAGCTTGGTTTTAAGTCACCTGAACTCACTTGATTGAGTCCAATATCTTCTTTTGAGATAGTAGGATCTGCATCTTCTTCCCTTGATTGACACATGAAGGATGTTAGCAAATAAGAACTAGAGGCTTGAAGAAGCCGGTTGGTCAAGAACTAAATCATTTCATTTAAGACCTAATTAGATGTTGATACGGTAGAAACAAGTTTTGATAAAACTCTTTTAAGAAACAATAGGAGAAAGATCACTTCCTTGAGGTTCATAAAGGTAAATGCCTCCTTGATCCTCGTTGCAAGAAAAGATTGTTTGGTTTCCAGAGAATGGTTGCAAGAAGCTCATGAGCTAGATTCTTTTGATAAAACATTCCTTGAAGAGTCCCATGTGTCTTAATTGTCCTTTCATGCACTAATCCCTACAGGTTTTTCCTGTGTCTAAATAACATGCAATGGAGATTCTCTTGAAGAATATCCATGGCTTGATCGCCTTCATTCTTAAGGGCTTCACTATCAAGATATTTGAAAAGCTAATCAACAAGGCGACTAGTCTTAAAGGAGAGGCCAAAAATTTGCCTTTTCTTGATCAGTTTCTCAAGCAGAAATCCCAAAAGGTCTATGAGAATTAGCTAGGACTAGTAGCAGTGATTGACAAGGGGATGCATCCAGCTAGAGATTAGTCTGAGAGACTAGGACCTTAGTAGCCTCCACCTCCTTTGCCACCACCAGAAGTCCCAAGTTCCACCCGCCTCCATGGAGATCCACCACCTCAAGTACCAGAGAGACATGCATATCAATAGATTCCACCTATCTTTAGATAAGTTAAACAAATCTTATTCTTTTAAGAGATCAGAAAATCTTTAAGAATCTCTTAAAGAGCATTTTAGCTACAGATGAGACGGAGGAAGTAGGCAAAATCATGATCCAAACTTTTTTCCCTTACCATATGCTAGCCACATTTTGGAGGATTGCTTCAGGATTAAACATGCACTTCAAGATCGATGTTGTTGTTATCCCAAAGAATACCTTATGGAACAACCTTCGGTTCCAGATAATCTTGGGATAGAAGTGATCATTAAAACTAAAGAAGGTTGGGACATTTTTTTGTCTAAAACCTCTAAGAAAATAATTCAAAGATCAAGCTTTCCTCACGCTTGAGTCATCAAACCTCAACACTGAGGAAGTATGCAAGTTAGTCTGATCTAGGGGAGATCTGAAGTAGCCATGTGTCGGAGATAGCCCCTTAGCATAGCCACCAAGATGTCCACCCTCATATACATTTGTAGCTTCCACAGATGAATTCTACCATTTTAGCTAGCTCTTCTATTTCTTAGGTAGAACTCTTGTATGAGTGGATAAGGCATCAAAACCTGCTCCACTTTTCTACACTTCTATATTCAAATGCAAAAAATTGAAGAATAAATCTAGTTTGAATTATGACTCTTAATGAGTTGTCTCTTCTTCTAAAAACAATAACTATTCAAGTCTAATTAACATAATTTTGATCTTCCTCTTTCTTGATTTTCTAACTTGATACTATGGGTTCACCTCTTGAGATAGACTTGGAATCATTAGACCCATGGAGAATGTGGTGAGCCCAGTGCGGTGAACCCACCTTGCCTCAGAGATTACCAAAGTCAACCTCATAGTGGCAGGTTCTACCTCTAGAGCACCTCAAGAAAGAGGAAAACAAGTCATTGGTATTGAAGATCGAGAAGCCCTTCCAAAGGATGCTCCACCTTTATATATGCTTGTGGAAGACCAGCCGAAGGTGGACTATGATGTCCTTTCTCATCTAAGAAAATTTCCATCTAAGCTAAGCATATATGATGCCCTTATCTTATCCAAAGAGATGAGGGAGTCACTAATCAAGGCCCTCCTTGATCCTGAAATATGCTTAGCTCAATTGGCAATATAGGTGAAAGCACATTGCAAAGAAGCCCAAGGGATCACCTTCATGGTGAAGACCTTATTGGGGAACTTGGACCACATCCCCTACATTATAGTCATGGACAAGTTGGACTTGCGGTTCTCTGGATGAAGTGCATCGTGAAACATTATAAGTCTAAGACCCTTGCCTATTTGAAGATGAAATCTCTACACTCAGAGATGGGATGATGTTGAGAGAATTCAATGATCAAGGTGAGCGGGCTTTAGGTTCTATAGTGTTGCCATTGGAGATCGGTGACTGGAAGACTGAAGCCAAGTTTTATATCATTGATTTGAATACTTCATTCACTGCTTTTCTTGGTAAGCTTTGGATACATCAGAACAAGATCGTTTCATCTTCCCTTCATCAATGCATCAAATTCAGAAAAGATGGAATTGGTACCATCAGATGAAAAGCCATTTTTTTGGGTTAGAGGTTGAGATCTTGAGATGCAATACTATCTTCCTCAAAACACCCTTCCTGAACTTGGATAAAATTCAAATGTAATGCAAAAGCAAAAGAAAATGAAGCAAAAGATAGAAAGAAAATGAAAAGAAGAAAAGTCCAAGTACACACAAGAAGGGGAATTGAAGAATAGATCCACATATCACATTCCACACAGTTCATTCCATCAGGATGGACATGTGGGTAGGATAACCTCCACCGGTGAGCGAGGTAGAAATAGAGGTAGTTCAGTGGAAGACCCCGTTGGCCTTATCATAATGTTCCGGTTCATGGGGTACCCAACTATTCACATATACTTGGAATCTAGCTCGAAGGATGAGTCTAAGGTGATTAGTATACTAGCTAACCCCTCTCAGTGGGTTCCATTGGAGGTGACTTTGATCATTAGAGGCGAGACCGGGCCTCCAAGCAAAGCAAGTATTTGGTCGGTTTATGTGAAACTATTCGGCAGAAGTTGGGAACCTTAGCTCTTACCTCACTTACATCTCAGAAAGTTGAAGGTTTAGTAGTTAAGAAAGTCCCTAAGTCTTCCAGTGACATAAAACTAAAGAGGTTCTTTTTGGGTTCATCATCCTCAAGTCCAGAGCTTGATGTAGGACTTGAAGAAGATACTTTTAAAGAATTAATGGAATTACCTTTTGAATTTTACTCACCTTGTGTTCAAAATCTTATACATAAAGGTTTTGTTCCTCACACATGGTCCATGCATAAGTCAGAATACTTCAAAAAGCTATGTAACAATATAGGTAGGGAAACACAATCAAGAGCATGACTAGGATTCAACATAGTGGGTCTGATCAATGACAAAGATTATTGCATAATTATTACCAATCATTTGGAGTCTGATAGATTCTTCTCACACTTTCCCAAATCTTATGAGAATGTGTGTTTAGAAACTTCAGATGATTTAGATGATCTCCAAGTTAAAAGAGGCACTGCCAGAATTTGAAGAGGAGATTCATTCAGTAATCGATAAGCTTAAAGAAATCAGCCTTGGAATAGAAGAAAATCCTCGCTCGACATACATCAGTTTGTTTCTGAATGAAGAAGAAACCAATGACTTAGTTAGGCTATTGATTGAGTTTAAAGGCGCCATGGAGTTATGAAGAAATGCGATTATCTCTAATGTAGCAATCCACAAGCTAGGAATAGACCCAACGTTATCTATTAAGCAGCTCTAGATGCATGCGATTAGAAATTGAACAACGGTCATTTTAAGTCAAGAATGATGATCTTTGTTTTATCATAGAAAAATATCCTGCCTAGTTAGCTAGTGTCATCCTACTAAATAAGAAGAATGGCCAAATTCATATTTGTGTCGATTTTAGGGACTTAAACAAGGCATATCCTAAGGATGAGTTTCCTCTTCTTATACTAGAGCTAATGGTGGACATTATCTCATCTCATGTAGTCTTCTCTTTTATGGCTAGGTTATCTGGATATAACCAAATAAAGATATCTCTAGAAGATGAAAGAAACACTGCTTTTAAACCCCGATCGAAATCTTCTATTATAGGGTCAAGCCTTTCGGCTTAAAAATGCTAGTGCTACATACCAACGAGCCATGGCTCAGATCTTCATTGAACTCATCCATCATCAGGTTGAGTCCTACGTTGATGATCTAGTAGTCAAGAACATAGAAAAGAAAGATTACCACTCTGACTTGAGAGTAGTTTTCGAATGGTTAAGATAATATAACCTTAAATTGAATCCCAAGTGTGCATTGTAGCTTAGGAAATTCCTTGGGTTTGTTTGACAGGGGAATAGAAATAGATCCTGAAAAAATCAAAGCTATCTTAGAAATGCCACCTCCTAAGAGTTTAACTCAACTTAGATCCTTTCAAGGATGGCTGGTGTATCTAAGATGCTTTATCTCAAACCTATCAGGGAGTTGCAAACCCTTCTCAACACTTATCAAAAAGGATGCCAAGTTCAAGTGGGATAACAAGTGCTAGCATGCTTTTGAAGACATCAAAGAGTACTTGGTGAAGCCACCAGTTCTAGTAGCCCTATCCCGGGCAGACCACTGATCCTTTACACTGTATTGGATGACTCTCTCGGTGCTCTGTTATCCCAAGCCAATGATGAGGGGAAGAAAGTGCTCTACTACCTCAATCGTCGTCTGATTCTTGTAGCAAACTATCCACCTATTGAGAAACATTGCTTAGGTTTGATTTTGCATCTTAGAAGCTACGACACTATATGCTTTCTCATAAGGTGAACTTGATTTCTCGAACCAATCCACTACAATACCTCATGACATGGCCAACGCTTTCTGGATGTTTAGCTCATTGGTCCATGATACTCTCACAGTTTGATGTCATATTGGTACCACTCCGTGCGGT
The DNA here is from genome assembly GCA_021442155.1 of Cymbidium sinense. Taxonomy (NCBI): domain Eukaryota; kingdom Viridiplantae; phylum Streptophyta; class Magnoliopsida; order Asparagales; family Orchidaceae; genus Cymbidium; species Cymbidium sinense. The sequence goes on from CM038216.1 coordinate 2,663,753, forward strand.
AAAAGGATAGGCACTAGTGAATTTCTTAGTAACACATCTACTTCCTGCTGATTCTCTGCTTAGTGATGATCTCCCCGATGAATAAATCATGAACTTAGGGGAGGCTGACAACCACCTATGGGAGATGTATTTTGATGGTGCTACTTTTTTTTTAAAGGGGAAGCACCATAATCTATTCTCTGAGGAAAAATAGGGGTAGGAATAGTTCTTCTAACTCCAAATTGTGATGTGATGAGATTCTCATACTATCTTTCCAACTCCTACACCAATAATGAAGCTGAGTATGAGGCTTTGATTGTCGGTTTGGAGTTAGCCATCACTATCAATGTCAAGAGCATCAACATATTTGGGGATTCCTAGTTGGTCATCAACCAGATTGTTGGGTCCTACCAGGTTCTCAAACCCAAGCTTCGTCATTATTATGAGTATACCATGAAGCTGTTGGCCAGATTCCAAAGTTACCATCTATAAGGTTCCCTGAGTAGAGAACACAATTGCAGATGTCTTGGAAAAACTTACCAGAGAGTTGGCATGTCCGGAAGATGAGTCCATTTCAATAAGGGCCCAAAATAGATAAGTCATATCCCTTATTGATGCTGAACTCATCGAGAGACTTTCTCTTGAAGGGAAGATTGTCATTGCCAAAATGGACAAGAAGCTGGATTGGAGGCAACTGTTCATAGATTACTTGAACACCGATAAACTACCTCAAGAGAAATCATAAGCCCATCAGGTGAAATAGGAGCTCTCTCCTACGCTCTTGTTGATGGCACCCTGTACCGACGGTCCTTTGACCAAATGTGGTTATATTGTTTAGAAAAACATGAAGATCATGGCATTATAAGTGAGGTACATTCAAGTCTATGTGGAGCTCATCAATCCGATCCGAAGATGAAGATGAAGATCAAAAGATTTGGATAATATTGGCCTTCTATGATCACAGATTGCATAGACGTAGCTAGGAGATGCCATCTGTGTTAGGTTCACGGTGTGGTCCTCAACCAACCACCCAATATTCTACACCCTACATTGGCTTCATGGCCATTTGAGTGTTGGAGTACTGACATTGTAGGTCCGAAAGATCTTCCTTCTTTTAACGGACATCGATTCATCCTAGCTGCTGCCGACTACTTTTCCAAGTAAGCGAAAGCCATCCCACTCAGAGAGGTCATAGCTCATCATGTGCTTCAATTTTTTAGGAACCATATCATATATAGGTTCGGGGTGCCTCGATGAATTATATTCGATAATGGTACTGCATTCAAAAGCACAAGGTCTATAGCTTCGCTATAAGATACGGTATAGATTGGAGATACTCCACCATTTACTATACTAGAGCTAATGGCTTAACAGAAGCATTCAATAAAACTCTCATCCAGATATTGAAGAAGACTCTTGATGACAACAAATGACAGTGGAACGATCAGTTGGTTGAAACTTTGTGGACCTACCGCACCACATATCAAACTCTAACTCAGTCTACCCTATTTTCCTTAGTGTATGGGTCTGAAGCTATTCTTCCTTTAGAAGTTCAACTTCCGTCACTAAGGATAGCATTGGGTAACAAGATCACTACAGAGCAGAATGCAAAGTTACGGTTAGAAGAGCTCGAAGGTTTGGAGGTGAGTAACTTCTGGGTGCCAAAATTGAGTTGTAAGATACAAACTCACTAGTCCCCTAGGTCTTTTGAGTAGAGAACTTGTTAGTGTCTAAAGACCAATTGTTTCTTATCAAAGATGTGAGATAAGTTTTAACCCACTTGGGAAGGCCCTTATGTCATAGAGAAGGCCTACCATGGAGGATCTTATCAGCTTATTGATTGTAAAGGGGAACACTCGATGCTTGCAATTAATGGGCTCTATCTAAAGAAATACTACCCATGAAATAAATCATGTTTGAAAACAATCATTAATATAAAGAACAAACATCTGATTCTATTCATCAAATCTTCTCTTCTTTTTAAAGTGTTGTTTGCTTATCTTGCGAATCATGATGTGTTTTATGTAAGTGCATCCCATCCTCTTTCACAAAACACAATCTATGCTATTAGAATAGGTAAGAGCAAAAGGCATCCTATTTTGATTAGCTAAGTTAGGTGTGAGAGAGAAAGCGGCATCCTTTCTTGGGAATCCTTGTTTTGCCATCCATGGCATCATTTGTTTCCCATGTTTTAAGGTAGGTGTAAGAGTCCCCCCAGAGGCATCTTATTCCTTTTCCTTTTTACACAACAAAATAAACACAAATCTTTTATCCTATTTGATGTGGGAGCAAGCCCCTTATGGCACTCACTCATTAGCTACTCTAGGTTGGGTCTACATGCTACCTCGCTATTATGTCACCCTAGTGGTCTCTTATTTTGGAAGATGTGAGTCCCCATGCTTTCTTCCTAACTTTACCATTGCAAATGAACGAGCACCTTGTTATGATAGTCTTCACTGTCCAGCCAGTAAGCTACCTCATGTTGACTTTGTTTAAGAAGATGTGAGTCCCCATGCTTTCTTCTTGAACTAGCCATCATGCACTAACTAGGTTGAGTATATTTGAGGCTTAAAATAAGTCCCCCAAAGGCTCCTTTCCTCTTGACTACTCTTGGGTTGATATAAGTCCCCTAGTGGCATTCACTCAAGAGTCCCTAGGTCGATAGCACCACTCGAAAAAGATAGACTATCCCACGCTCTATAAGAGGATGTGAGTCCCCTAGCTTTCTTCCTAGGCTGATTGTTGCAAATCAATAGGCACCTTAGGTTGGTTGATGTTTGTTATGCTGACAGCGACTCACCCGGCGAGTACACCACTCTTGGCAAATATGAGTCCCTGTGCTTTCTCCTTGAGTTGGACACCGAATACCTATTGGATATATGACTAGCCATGTCATTTTCTCCGAGGTGTTGGATTAAGCCCTTATTGGCCCCATCCCCTGCGGGCACTCTATTTGGATCAAGTCTTTTGCGATCCCATTTAGACACTACCTGAGTTACTTTTACATTGGACAGTTCCCCTTTCCTAGTAGCCACCCTAGTGGTTTGAAAATCTTTTCAGCTGATGCACAGGTTCTCCCTTGGTTTGGTAAATTTGATATAAGTCTAGGCTGATATAAGCTCCTTCTCAGTATGATCTCTCACAAACTAATATGGTCCATGATAAAAAATTAAAACAAACAAAAATAAAACAAATAAAATTAATTCACTTGTGGATTAGATTTCAAGCCCCCAAAGGGCCACTTTTTCCAAGCAGACATCCTATCTTTAGGGCAGCGTCAGTAGAACTGCCTATAGGAATTGCTTGACTACCTGAGTTGAGATAAATCTCTGGGTCGGTACTCACTATGTAGTCGCCCTTAGGTCAAGTTCAATCTATTTTGCCATAAGTAGGTTACCCCGATAGTCATTATGCTTTGAAAGATAAAAGGCTATGACGCATTCTTTCTAGCATGATTATCGCAAACTGACATACAACCCTAAGTCTGGTTCAATTTGTTGCCCAAAGAAATCGATCACCCCAGTGGTCTTTTCTAGTGGAAGATGTGAGTCCTTGAGCTTTCTTCCCTTCAATTGATCATTTTAAACCCAAAGGCACTCTTTTGGCCGGATAACTCTCCCATCGGCCGGAAAGCTACTCCCTTTATTTCAGTGAATTTGAGATAGGTCTAGGCTTCTATAAGCTCCTTCTTAATTTGATCCATCGCTAACCAATGAATCTATAAAATAAATTTAAAATTATAATTAATCTTTGACTATCTTTGAGTTTATTTGAGTCCCCCAGGCATTTTCAATCTAGGTGTTGATTTGTTGCCAAACCGATCACCCCAATGATTCCTTATTTCTAGAAGATGTGAGTCCTCATGCTTTCTTCTTAAGACTTGACCATTGTATACCAAAAGGCATTCCCCTTTGTTGGATGGTCCTACTTTGTGGTTGGTAGACTACTCCCTTTGGATTGATAAATCTGAGTTAGGTCTAAGCCTCCATGGCCCCTACTCAGTGCAGTTCATTACAAACCTATGGGATCCATCATAATTAAAATAAATAAATATGAAAAATGAATTCAATCTTGACTATCTTTGAGTTGATCTAAGTCCCCAAGTGACATTCACTCAATAGTTAGCCCTAGGTTGGCTTTTCAATCTGTTGCCTTGCCAATAGATTACCACAATAACTATTTCTTATTTAGAGGATATAAGTCAACTACGCTTTTATTTCTAGTACAGTTATTGCATATCAAAAGGCATCCCTTTGGTTGACTAGTCCTACTATGTGTTTAGTAGACTACTCTTTTGGATTGGTAAATCTGAGTTAGCCATAGCCTCCATGGCTCCTATTCAGTACAACCCATTGCAAACCAATAGGGTTCATCTAAAAATTCAAACCTAATAAATTTGAAATAAATTCAACCCTTTTCCCTAGCTGAACAAATCAAATCTCTCCCTAGTGAGACTCAAATCAAATCAAACCTCTCATCCTTTTGTTGATGACTTGAACCTACTTCCCTAATGGAAGGTTCACACTCTATCCCTTAGTGGATTTTTCCCTCTCTCTTATGTCTTGGACATAAGTAGAGTCCCATTGCACTAAGCTCTGGATTCTTTATTTTCCTTGGGTTAAGGATATATTGTTTCTTTTAGTGCTTGTGATCTCTCAGTGTTGTTGATCATTTGGTCAACATCGCATGTTCCTTGTCACACCACACCTATTGGGTGCCCTTTGTTGACCTCATTTTTAGAATGAGCTCTCAACCCTCCCATCTTAGACATAGGACTCCTCTTAGACTTTAAGAGTTCCTTAGTCTTAGTACACATCTAATGATTAGGTGGACACTCAAACCTAGCCCTGGAAGACTTAGAAAAGTTAGTCATAGGAATAGGTTATGCCTTAGGGGTGTTAGGAAAATTCCCTACCCTTAGCTAAAACCATTCCTCACTTTCCTTCTTTCAAGTCAAACCTAAAATAAATCTTGATTGATTTTCTCCAAACTCAAATCAAGTCCATATGATTGAAATCCATGATTGAAATCAATAATTGAAACCCATGATCAAAATCCATCAAAATTCTCAAGTCCAAATTTTGCTTAAGTCCTTAATTTTCTCTTAAGGACTTAACCAAAATCATGATTCAAACCTATTCAAACCTTTGAGATTTTCATAACTCATTTATATTTTCATTTATATTCACATATATAAATAAAATTTAAATATAACCCATCAAACTAAACTCAAAATTCAAAATAAATTCATGAAATTTTCCTTAAATCTCTTAATTTTCCATTAAAGGATTTAGCCTAAACCTTGATCAAATCACTTCAAACCCTTAGGATTTTCTCAAAATTTATTTATATTCTCATTTATATTCTCATATACAAATGAAATGTAAATATAGATCAATCAAATCCAACTCACAAAATTAAATTCCAATAAAATTCACTTAAATCCTTTGAATTCCCTTTAATGAATTTAACCTAAATTTTGATCAAACCTATTCAAACTCATGAGATTTTCTCAAAAATTATTTATATCCTCATTTATATTCTCATATATAAATGAAATATAAATATAAATCAATTCAATCCAATTCAAAAATTAAATTTCAATTTAAAATTTTCCTTAAATCCTTTAAATTCCCTTTAATGGATTTAACCTAAATCATGCTTAAACCACTTCAAATCCTTGAATTTTTCTCATGATCAATTGATATTCTCATTTATATTCATATATATAAATGAAATATAAATGAAATATAAATTCAAACAATCAAAACCAATTCCAAAAATTAAACTCAAATCCATTCAAAATTCAATCTAAGCCTTTCAAGTCAAAATCTTGAACTTAGCCAAATCACTTTCAAATCAACCAAACTCTTGATTTTCTCTCATGGTTTCAATCAACCCTACAATCATGAGCTCATATATAAATCCAAACTTCAATCATTCAATCAGAACCCAAATCAAAAATCAAAGCCAAAACTTTTCATATTCTTCCTTTGAATATGAAATTTTCAAATGGATCAAGACCCATTTGACATCAAAGCACTTGTAAATGGATTTATATATCAATCGTGAGTCCATATACATGATCAACCAACTTCAAATCAAGTTTTGACCAAGCCATTTGACCCACTTAGGCTCACTTGACCCAAAAGTGACCTAAAGTACCCTTATGAGCCAAATTTTGATCTTAACCAAATTAGATTGAACCAAACTCATATATCCCTCTCATCATGATAAAAAATTATCATGGGATGATCAATCAATCAAATTAGGTCAAACAAAGTTAAACTTAAGGTTTGACCAAGTCAACACTTAACCTAAAATGAAACCTTACATAGCCAAATTTCACCATAGGCCAAATTGATTGAAACCATTGATCTAAGTTCACTCATGACCTATGTTTGAACTTGACCAAGCCAACAATTGAGCCTAACCAGCTAATAGCCCACTGAAAGTTGACCCATTTTGACCTAAAGGGCCAAAATGTGTCAAAACTTGATCTAAGCCAAATTGATTGGAACCAATGGGTTTAGTCCATTCCAAATCACTTGTGAAACTTGGCCAAAGCCTCAATTGGCTAACTAGACCCAACGTAGCCCAATTGACCTTAGACACAACATGACCTAAAGGGGTCATGTTAAGCCAAAATTGAACTTTATCCAAATTGATTGGAAACAAAGATACCAATCTCCATTTGACTAACCTAACCTAAACCTACCCTTGACCTACCTCAAATAAGTCAAATGGGTCAAATAGGTCAATTTGACCCATTTGACCTAAGTGAAGTCATATGAGCCAAAATTAAATATATACCAAATTGAATCAAACCAAAGCCACCGAAACATTTCAAATGGTCATATGAACTTGTCCCAACATTAGTTTGACCCAATTTGACCTATTGGTCAACTTGACCAAAGTTGACCCATTTTGACCTAAATGGGTCAACATGAGCCAAAACCTATCGAATGGATTTTAAATCCAATGAAACTTGGCCAAACCTAGTTTCTCCATATTCCCAACATGTCCAAAGTGGACAAATAGTAAAATGACCATCCTACCCCTAGGTCATAGAATAAATTTTGGCCTAACCATGGGTAATTTGGTCATATCCTCTTTACAATCACTTGAGCCTTTCCTAAAAGCTCAAGGGGACTCAGTGATGAATGGTGCACCCAACCTAATGGGTTTGGGTAAACCCATTTGATCTCTAGACCAAACCCCCCTAGCTTAAAATTGAATTTTCAAACTCCCTCTTAAGCTCAAATTAAGGCACATGGTAGGTTGGCATTCCATTCCTTGGATCAAACTGGCCATGTGTGACTCAAATAGTCAAAACAAACTCTCCAATATGATCAATTGGATCAAAATAGCATGGACATTGTCATCCGTTCAATCCTTCAAGGGGGAGATATTCTCCCCCTAATTCACTTCTATTTTCATTCACCCTTCGATTGAAGCTAAGGAACCAAGAGCAATCATCAAAGAGCACTCCTAAGCTTCTTAGAGAGGATTTGAATTCCCTATTTCTTGGTTTTACATAGTCCAAAAACATGGGAGCTCAATCCATTAGCCAATTTCTTCCTCACTTGATTTCCTTCCAATTACTCTTGCACACTTCATCTAGGAGCTAAGTCGAGTGCACCTAAGCTTCTATTGGAGTTCACACAACAAGGAAGGATCAAATTCAATCAAAGCTAGCCCAAACAAGGAGGAGTTGGTCCATTCATTGATCCACTTCATCTCAAGTGCTCCAAACTTCACAAGAAGGCTCGTCTCAACCGTGACAAGCTTCCAAGGAATCGAGCGATCACCTCCGATGAGGTATGAAATTTTTCATTCATTAAACTCATTGTGGTGTGGAGCTTTGTGAATGAAATTTTTACCCCATCAATTTTTGACCGTTGAATTTGCCGCTCTCTATCTTTAGATAGGTGGGTTGGATCTTCCCCTTGATCATGGTTGGTCTCTGTTGATCAAAGGGAAGAACTAGAATCATCTCAGTCATCCATCCACACATTTTAGATGGACGGCTAAGATTATTTAACATGTTTAGAAATCTATTTATCCTTTTTAAAATGTGGGGGGATCCTCAACCATCCGATCTTTGATCAGACGACAGAGGATTTAAGCACGCTGCCACGCCATTTATGAGGTGACTACTTAAGTCACCCCTCATGATGTGACACGTGTAAAGTGCGTTGACCGCCATCTCCACGTGTAGTGCCGTGAGCCAAGGATTAACTAGGGATTAGTTAAGTGCTTTAATTAATTCCTATTTAATCTAGAGAACTTCAAAAATTTATAACTCTTCATAGAAAATTCAAAAGAATATGAAATAAAAACTTATGTATAAATGATTAAACCTAGAACATTTTAAACTTAATTTTGATGAGTTTTAAAATATGATTTTCTTTAAATTTAGGTTTTATTGGAAAGTGTATTTTGCTAATTACTCTTTGATTAGGCCTCTGATTAATTCTAAATTTCTTGGGTAAGTTTTAGGGATGACCTCTACCTCCCTAAATTTTATTGGGATTTATTGAAGGCTTGGTTAGAGTAATTGAATATGGTTTCCTTAATTACCCTTCTCATGTAATTAAGCATAATTAGGGTATGATTAGTGGTTTTACCCTATGATTAGGGTTGATTAAGGTCAGATCCAGTAAGTAGAAAATTTTAGGAATAATTTTGGGGCATTTCCCTGAAGCTATTCCGTAAAACCCCTTCTTCTCTCCTTAATCTTCTCATAATTAAGGGTTAATTCATTAAATATCCCCTTAATCAATTTCTAACAATTATAAAAAAATTTCACAACTTAATTAATCTACCTTGGGTAGATGCATAGGTGTTTAATAGCCTAAGTTCAATTAAGGAAATCAAAATCCAATTCACATGTGTGAAAGGGTATTTTAAAATTACTTAAGCTAAACCTCATAGCTTAATCAACTTTTAATTGTGAGCCAAATTGCATTAGGCCTTTTCATTATTAGGTGCATGGCAAATTTAAATTCCTTGTGGATTTTATGTCATCTCATTGGCTCATAATTATTTAGTTAATTCTTCTAAGGTGATGTAGGTAAGGGTTAATTAATTTACTTAATTCATACCTTAATCTAGTCAATGCATAAAAATGGATCTAATTATTTAAAAATTAAAGAAAAATACAAAACACATGTGGGAATGGGTTAGGAACCACAAACTCATCTCACCTTTTCAAAATTAAATCAAACTTCAAACTAAACAAAAATAAATTTTGAAATTCACTTTGATTTATTCTAAATTTTTTTATTCTATATGAATGTCTTTAGGATTTAAGTAAAGTGAGTTTGTCTACATGCTTTCATTGCTTTGGGTCTTTCCTCAACATGTTAAGTTGCATGCCATGTGATTTCATACATTCATAGTTTTAAAATTCAAATTTGAAAGTGAAATTGTTTACTTTATGTTAAATTTGTATGTGTTGGCTAAAGTAGAAATATGAGTGCTATTATCACTACTAAATCCAAATTATTTTTGAAATATATAAATCAAATACCAAATCTAAAAGAATTCTACTTATACTTTTATTAGAATCTTACATGTGATAGATTATAAAGTCATGCTTAATATAGTTTTCCTTTCTTTCTTATGTTAGCATAGTTTTGAATAGGAGTTGGTAAGATATAGGGTTCATTTGAAAAGAACCCAACACTTACTTAATTCTATACCTTATTCATCCTTATGTTATCATTTAAGAAGGGCTACCTATACTTGCATACATAAATTGTATAAGATAAAATGAATCCATTAAATAACTTTTGCATTTTCCTTTTCTATTTCATTTCTTTTATTGTATTTAAGGAAAGTGATATATTAGTCTAGACAACCTGGAGGTTACGAGGCTTTAAGTAACCCTAAGTAGGTCTTGTACCTTACACCTCTGGTTAACAATGGCACTGCACTCACTTATGCCTTTCTTACTTTGATGTATGTATGTGAAAATTTAGATAAAGAAAATCATTTCTACTTAAGAAAAATCATGCATTTTCAACTTCTAAATATTCTTAAATGAATTACTTAGCATGTATCATAAAGTGTGTTAAATACTCTCATTTGCATGTATAGATATGCTTAGGGTCCATCCATATGCATGTTATATATGTTGGGGAAAGAAATGAAGTAATGTGTGTTATGTGAATTTTTATTCATTTGACTTAATCTTAAAAAATGCCTTTCTTTTTGAATAGGTTTGTTTAGGGTTTATCTAAAATTAGGATTGATTAAAAGATGTAATCAAAATAGTCACCTAAATGAAACTAAAACAAGAACCTACTTTAGAAAATTACTTAAGGTTAGGGAAGGAAAGATAAGTTCTTTTCTCTTTACCTCTCTTCATAACTTAGTAATTAATTATAGGTTTCACTTAAACCAAATCAAAAAATAAAATAAAATCAACCCAAAATCACTAAACAACTTAAATGAAACCCTCCTCTAAGTTGAACATGTTCTTCACAATTAGAAAATTTAAACCTAAAACCATAGCTAAGCATACCACACAAACCTTCAAAGCTCACACATTAGCATAAGTCACCAATCCTAGCCATAGGTTAGGTCGATACATGGTTTGATGTTTATTTTATTTTGAAATATATATTTTAGACTAGATGTTAGGGTGGATGCTCGTAGAATGAATGGTAGTATATTCTTAGTCTAACCATTCTTTTCTGTATAGGATTGTGCTTAAGAGGTGCTATCATAAATACAAATATAACTACTTTTGCTTGTAGGTGTTTTATACCCCTAGGCAAAATCCATAGGCTAGGTGGACTTAGTCACCCATGTGTGGGGTGATAAGTTCAATATACATGCTTGGGATTTGTGTGGTGTGTTTCAGCTAACCTTTGTTTTGCATGTGTTAGTTAGATTTCCACTTTTCTCTTTCACATAAAAATTTGTATAATTAGAATTTGGAATGATTGTTATGGGGATTAGGATGAACATTAGTCATAAGATCCTATCTTATGCACCATATGAAGCCTTGGAGCATCCACCTTCCAACCATCTAAAGGAAGGAACCAAAAGAAGAAAGAAGAAAGGAAGAAGGAAAGAAGAAGAAAGAAGAAAGAAGAAAGAAGAAAGAAGAATAAAGAAGCTTGAAGACCCCCATAATCCTTTCTTAATTATAATTTAATTCATTTGTAGCCTGGGTTGTATAATGGTTGTGCTCGGCTACCCAATTTGATATTTTCGGGTTTGTGTGATGGTACCCAACCACAACGAGCATTTATTCTTTTTACGATTAGCTTTATAAATTGATTGATGATTTGTTTAGCTTTTGCTTTAAGTGGCATGATTTTCTTAGTTTCTTCTTGCTTTATGTATGGCTTGGATATGGGTTAGGCTCTTTAGGAAAAAATAATTCTTTTACCCAACTTAATAACTCCAATTAAAATTAAATAACTCATAACCTCACCTAAAGGTTAGGTTTAAAATCAAGATAAAAGAATTAGCAACCCCTTAGCTGGATAAGCATTTCTTTGTAATATCATGAACAAATGCATCTTATTTCACTCTTGATTGGAGGGCTTTCACCTTTGCTAGAGAAACTCACCTCCTCCCTTCTCATTGATTTTGGCCAATAATCTGATTTCTTATGCATTAGTCATAAAAATCTTATTAGCCTTAGTCAAAATAATTGTCCAAAATTTGAATTGCATTAGTTTAAGACAATTGAAGCATGTCCCTTTACATGATCTAGCCTTTTTAGGGAGTGAGTTCTTTCTAATAAATAACAGCCTAACAATCTTGCATAAGCATAAAAATTTTCTTGCATATTTTTAAAATCGTAGGAGGAGTTAGTTGGTGGCCACCCCCAGGCGGTTGTAAGTCCAAGTTGTTGGGTGGTTTGTCCTTTCTTGTGAAGGCAAACCAATTACTCATTTTCACCTTAAGTTTATGTTGTGCTTTCGACCCTCGTCAAAGCTCCCTAGATTTAGTTTTTGAGGTTGTTTCTCCCCTTTGTGGGCCATAAGCATAATTCATCACCTATTAGGAATTTTCTTAATCTTGTGTTAAGGAATCTTAAGTCCTAAATATCTAATAAAAATGTAACCTAAATAAACTAAATCAATTTCTAAAACATGAAGCCCAACTATATGATAGTTTGAGATGCTCACTAGGTTTCCTAGCATCGTGGGCATCTCCTACTTATCTTCCATTTTGGCTTCGATAATAACTCCCTCTTTTGATCAATCCCATTTGATCTTCAAACATAAATCAATCGATTGATAATCCTTTCCTATTGAAATCTTCAAAGACAACTATCATTTACCTTAATCGTGATTTTTTGTAAGGGATCCCGTCCTTTAGGATGTAATTAACTATGGGGCTTGTCCCTGTAGGGAACTTGACGAACCCAGTTTAAAATAAACCCTGCTTTACTTTTTCATATAAAGTAGGGGAAGAATCTCGCGTACATATGTTGACCCATCATCCTTAGAAGTCATTATTAAGGTGATTAGGTCCATTAAAGGGTAGTGACTTCTATCTTTCAAAATATTACACTATTTCCTTGATGACATAATCGATCACCTGAATAAGTACATCTATGAATCTGTGTGACATCTTACTAAGATGAATTTCTATAAGGGTTGTATCCTCTTTCATTTCTCACCAACAGATTTGAAAGGCGACTCTGATCGATCCGTTTATAGAAATTTTTTAGCACAAGGGGCTTCTCAATCCTTTGAACCAATGACTTATTTTCTTTTATCTTGAGGTGCTGCCCTAGGAGGTAGAACCTTTCCACTACAGAGGTTGGCTTCAGTGATCTCTTGTGGTAGGATAATGGAAGATTCTACCTGCACATCATGCTCACCTACAGCTTCTCCTATGGACCCTCAGAATCGGATGATTCCAAGTCTATCTTAAGAGATGAATTTGTAGTATTCATAGTAGGAAAGTTAACTCTGAATTAGAAAGATGAAGATCAGAATAGTTAAAAAGTTATTAGGAATAGATTCAGACAACCCATCAGAAGTAACACAAATATAATTCAAGCTAGCTTTATTCTTCAATTTCTTGGGTTTGATCAGAGGTACAGAGTAGAAATCAAGTAAAGTAAGAGGGGTGAGGGATTTGATTCCCTCATCCATCGATATAAGATGTCTACTAGAAGAAAAAGAACTAGCTAAAATAGTGGCATGTGGTAGCCAGTGAACTAAGGCTTGGTTGCACCAGGCTATCCCGCCGGCACATGCTACGCTCACTGAGCTCCCCTTTCCTTGAGTTGGCTCAAACTTTCCTTGATGTTGGAGGTTTGAGCTAACTGAGGCAGCTGTAAGGAAAGTTTCTTGATCTTATGAATAATCTTTTTAGAGGTATTGGATAATGAGATATCTCTATCATCTTTGGTTTTAAAAGGATCACAAGTATCCTCAAGGATTACCCTAATGGAACCGGATGGTTGTTCCACAAGGTATTCCTTTGGGTTGACTATTGCCCGATCTTGAAACTATGTTTTGTGAGATTTCCAAACCCTACCCCTTAAATGAATGGGTTTTGTTTTTATCCTAGAGTATGGATTTTTTAGTTTATCCAAGGGAGGTGGCATGTGTACCATTACTATTATGGATATAGCTGAGGAGGAGGCAGTGTAGGCCATAATGTAGCTAGAGGTGGCAGGTGGTAGAGAGGGCAAAAGCACCACGTGGAGCACGAGGTCTTTCAAACTGCTCTCTGGCCAGATGTTTCCCCTTATCTACTATATCACTACCCTGGGCTTCTTCTCATATACCTTCTATGGCTTTGGCTTTGTTGGTAGATCTAGAGAAGGTAACTGTTTGGATTCTCCTTGCACGTTAACCGCCTTATTGATTAATTTCTCAAAAGTTTTGATGGTGAAACCTTTGAGCATAAAGGCGACAGGGCCATGGATATTCTTAAGTAGAATCTTGATGGCATGTTGCTCAGATGGCTATAATTCGCATTTCATACTCAAATTATGCCATCTGAGAATGTAATCAATGAGGGACTCACCATGATTTTGTTGAGCCATAACGAGATTGACAATAGTGACTCTTTGCTGAGCTTCAACAAACCTCCTGATAAAGAGTTGCTCTAACTCAACAAAAGTCTTTACTAAACTATTGGGAAGTTTAGCATACCAATCAAAATCTATCCCTGCTAAGCTACTGACAAAGAGACGGAATAGTAAAGTATCACAGCCACCAGCATTGCAATAACTAGCTCTGAAATATGTGATGTGTTGCCTAGGGTTCCCACTGCCATCAAAACTCTTGAAGGAAGGTGGCACGAAACCCTTAAGATATTATATTGCATCAAATTCCTCTGGGTAGGGTCTACCCTTTGGAACTGATGATCCTCCTCGGGCTTGAGCCAATGATTCTTTCACTTGTTGCTCAACCATGGACTTGATATCTTTTTCTTGTATGGAGGTGTTATCCACTACCTTCCTATACATGGTGGTGTTGCCTTGCTCTCCTAGAGGTAAAGTATTGGTTGGGTCTAAGACATGCACCAACTCTGGCTAACTAGTCTTAGCTGTGGTAGGATGAACTATTGGGGCTTAGTTCTACAATGCTAAAATAGCTACTAACTAACAGATCTTCAAGCCCCTTCTCCATCCTTTCTATCTTTTCATCCTTCTGATTTATCTGTGCCAAAAGGTGTTGGGTCGACTGGGCTGTGTCTTCCTGCTCGGGCTCAACACCTTCCATAGTCTGATGCTCTCTAAGGAGGGATCCCCTGGTGTCTACCATGCAAACTCCTATTAAGTCTCCCAACAAATCATCTTCATTGGGATCAAAACTGATCTTCTCCTCATCAGACCAATCATATCCTAGTATTGCCTTCTTTTCCATGAAATAGTGAGCAACTATGTCATCTAAAGAACGATCTATCGGGACTGGTATAGATGCTTTCGGCTGACCAGTGGTGGGATCCACATCATGTACTATGAGGCATCAGACCTCCCCTACTACTGTAGAGTCAACTCTATGAGGGCTATACTTACTAAAAAATATACACCTTTGACTGTCACTGACTCTGTATGGGGTGGCACTCATAGGGGTTCTATGATCATGGGTACAACTGGGTTGCCACCCTCTCCATCTACAACTGTTATAACCATCTACAAAATCCTGATGTAGTGGTGATGGTGAAGGGATGACCACTATGCATCGCCATTCTTCCATCATAAAATGGGGAAGGTGGAGAGAGCTCGCCTCACCAGAGCGGTGTGGATGGAATGGGATCCCTTGGTCATAGCTGGATCACCAACGAGGTCCTCTTCTCCCCAGATGTGGCCTTCATGGCCTTGGGTGGAACTAGAGATGTTGATACATGAAAGTGCGATGGTAGACGGGGGTGGAGGGTAGAGTGGTGTGATGGAGACACCATCGACTCTCTTAAAATAGGAGCTCTCCTCTTGTGGTGAGTAGTCCATATAAGTAGAATACTATCTGATCAGTCGTGATCATCGGGAAAATCAATGAGTGCAGAGGCCATTAGGCCACCAAACCTCCGCCTCTAAAGTGATATGAGCTAGTATGTGCCTCCCCTCTTCTATGTAGATGCTTCCCCACTACCAAAATCTCAATTCAAATTTAGCCCTGCACTCGTAAGCTTCTGGCATAGAATTGAATGGAGGCTAGCATATGACCTCATGCTCTGACTAACTGTGGGCTAGAATTGAACCATTGGTGGAGGTGAAATAGGGATCCTCCTAGCATCCTCTCTGTCAGATCTAGAGAGAGGATAAAATGGGCTCGCTATAACCAGCGGGAAAATCATAGTGGGCAACTCCTCCACAATTGACCTTGTAGCTGCCTCCATCTTCCTAGTGATGAGTGTATGATATCGCTTAATCATGCAGTTTTTGTTCCTCATCTGAGTCTTGGTGGGGTGAGCGGAGTAAGAATTAGACCCGATTTCAAAAGCTGGGGAGACAATATCTGGGATCAGAGGAACCTTACCCTTTGAGGTGGTACTAGCTTAGTGGCAACACAAGAAATAACGGCACAGCCACTACCATAATCGACCGACCGCCTAGAAACTATCACTACCTTCCTCTTGGAGGGGATGAGAGTTTAATCAATCGAATGCCACCCCGTGGTCTGCTAATAATTGTGAGGTGAGTAACCTCACAAGTAATCCTCGCCCCCTCAAAGCCTCATCTAAAATGAATAAGGTGGGCATCAAGATGAGGGGCTCGATGGGTCAAGTCCATCCATGGGGAAAGGTAAACACGCATTTGGGTGCGCCATTTTGTCAAATCAACCGAGATCAACTAAAAAACTACTATAATGAAAGTCTGCAATGTTGAAAATAAACTTGAATCAGATTTCTGTTGACTTTGAGTTTAGAATTTGAATACTCAACATTTTTAAAATGTTAAGTTGAGTTCAAATGATTTGGAATAGATTTCAAGATTTTGATTGGAAAGAGAAATTGTTTAGATATAGAATCCACTTTCAACAAATTTGGGTATGTTGAAAATGGGTTCAAATATTTTTGTTGTAAGGATGCTTCCATAGGTTCATATTTGGGTTTTAATTTTGATCTTGAGGACCCTTTATTTAACAAATTTAGGTATGTTACAGTAAAGGGTCAATTTGCTTTTGTTTTGAATTTGTGATTTTTGGAATTTACTCACTTAGCAAATTTGGGTATGCTAAGTGAGATGTTTGAAAACAATTTCTTCTTTTTGTTTCTTTATTTATTTTGTTTTGTGTGAATCATGTGAATCTTGAGAATGAAATCTTCACTTAGCAAATTTGGGTATGGTAAATGAAGAATCCAAATATTTTATTATTTTTGAAAAAGAGGATTTCTACTTAACAAATTTAGGTGTGTTAAATAAGAGATCCAAGTGTGCTTTTGTTTTGATTTTGTTGAAAAGATGATTCTTAGAAAATTTAGGTATGCTAAGGAAATTTAAATGTTTTGTTATTTTTTTGAAAAGAGGATCTTTACTTAGCAAATTTAGGTATACTAAAGATATCCAAGTGTGTTTCATTATTTTGATTTTTTTGTTTGAAAAGAGGATCCTTAGCAAATTTAGGTATGCTAAGGAAATCCAAATGTATTTTGATTTTGAAAAAGAGGGTTTTTACTTAGGAAATTTGGGTACGTAAAAAGAAAGATTCAAATGTTGTTTCATTTTTGAAAAGGAGGATTTTCACTTTGCAAGTTTGGGTATGCTAAATGAAAGATCCAAATATTGTTTTATATTTTGAAATGATGTTTATTGATTTAATTTTGAAAAGAGGATCTTCACTTAGCCAATTGGGTATGCTAAATGAAAAATCCAAAAGTTGTTTTAATTTTGGAAAGATGATTATTAATTTTTATTTTTTGAAAAGGTGTTTGTTAATTTTATTTTTGAAAGATGATTGTTGTTTCTTATTTTGAAATGAAATCTTCATTCCATAAATTGAGTATATTGAATGGAGACATTCATTTGTGCTTTTGGAAAATATGATTGTTGATTTTGAGTGAAAGTGAAAATTTTCATTCAATAAATTTGAACATATAGAATGGAAGTGTTCATTTGTGCTTTTGAAAATGTGATTGTTGATTTTGATTGAAAATGAAAACCTTCATTCAATAAATTTGAGTATATTGAATGAAAGTGTTTATTTGTGCTTTTGGAAAGTATGATTGTTGATTTTGATTGAAAATGAAAATCTTCATTCAATAAATTTGAGTATATTGAATGAAAGTGTTGATTTATGCCTTTGAAAAAGAAATGATTGTTGATTTTGATTTTTGGAAAGTGAAGTCCTCATTTAATAAATTGAATAAGGAAGTCCACTTGTGCTTTTAAAAAGATTGATTTTAGATTTTATTATATATATATATATATATATATATATATATTAAAAAATTTCCTACATATAACAATCAAGAAGATTGTTATATGAGGTTGGTTTGCAAAATTTTTGTGAAAATATTTTATTATGTGCATTTTGAAAAAGTGCTTTTTGGAAAGATGATGTTTTTCATAAAAGGATTTATTATTTCTTTATTTTTGGAATGAACCTTTCCTTACTGTAGAAATAGTAAGGAGGAAGTCTTTAGTTATTTCTTTTTTATAAACATTTTATTTTCGCTTATTGGGAAACCTAATAAGGGGTTTAAGACCTACATGGAATGAGGTCCTAAAACCTAAAGATGTTGGCTAGCTTAGTTAAGGATGAAATAAACTAAGTGCCAATGGAAAAGAAGAATAGTCTCAGATTCATATAAAATATAAACCCACTATCGATACTTGAAGCAACAATCATTTCTCAAAGATGGAAGGAGGAACCTTCCTCAATGGAGTCGCCAAAAAAATCTGTGGTGAAATATTTCCGCCTTCATCTATCCTTTTGAAGAGGATAAATGAAAACAAAATTATGTGCTTTTAGTTGGGACACCATGTAGATCCATAGATGTTCTTATTAGGGTGATCGAGTACAATATTGAGGAGAGGTGTACTATCTCGACAGTCAGTCACCCTACACACTAATCACCTCAATAAGGACTCCAAGGATAAGATATGTACAAGAGATTCTTCCCCTACTTTACATGGAAAAGTAAATTAGGGTTTATTTTAAACTGGGTTCATTAAGATCCCTATAAGGGCAAGCCTCCATAGTTAATTACATTCTAAGGAAGGGGATTCCTTAGGAATACTCTCGATTAAGGTGAATGATCGTTGTCTCCAAAGATTTCAATAGGTAGGACTATCAATCGATTAGTTTATTTTTGGCAAATCAAGTGGGATTGATCAAGAGGAGGGAGTTCTTATCAAAGCCAAATAGAGGTGAGTAGGGGATGTTTATGATACTAGGAAGCCTAATAAACATCCCAAACTATCTTATAGTTGGGCTTTAAATTTTTGAAATTGAATTATTTTTTGGACTTGAATTTTTTATTAGAAGTTTAGGGCTTATAATTTCACAATACAAGATTATGGAAATACCTATGAGGTGAGGATTTATGCTTATGGCCCATAGAAGAGAGAAGCAACCTCAGAACCTAAATCTAGAGAGCTTTGGCGAGGGCCAAAAGCACGACCTAAATCTAAGGCTTAAAATGGGTATTTGATTTGCCTCCATAAGAGAGGACAAACCACATGACTGCTTGGACTTACAACCACCTGGGGGTGGCTGCTAACTAACTCCTTCTACGATTTTAAATTTATGTAAGCAAGTCATATGTTTATGCAAGATAACTAGGTTGCTATTTATTTTAGAAAGAAACTAAGTCCTTAAACTCACTTCCTAAGAGACTAGATCATGTAAGGACATGAAAATTGACTTAGTTCTAATGTAAAACATATTACATTTTATTTTCATTTTTGGATAATCATTTGACTCAGGCTTATAGGATTCATATGCCTAATGCATGAGAAATAAGATTATGGGTCAAAATTAGCGAGAAGGGGGAGGTGTGTTTCCACCATGGCTCTCAAAGGTCAAGCCAAGTTCTCTGGAAAAGGTGAAAGTCCTCCAATCAAGAGTGAAATAATATGTTTTTTATGCATGCTGTTAGAAAAGAAATGCTCAACTAGCTAAAGGGTTGCTAATTCTTTTATCTTGATTTTATCTTAGGCTTTAAATGAGGTTATGAGTTGTTTATTTTTTTAATTTTAAGTTGATTAATTTGGTAGAAGATTTATTCTTTCTTAAGAGCCAAATCGCCATCCAGGCCATACATCAAGCAAGAAAGAAACTAGAAAAAATATGCCATTTTTAAAGCACAAGCTAAATAAGACATCAAACATTTTATAAAACTACGCAAAAGAATAAAAGGCCAAGTGTGGTGGGCACCATTTCATAAACCTAAAAGACAAATGGGTAGCCAAGCTCTACCCTTATACAACCTAGATTACAAATGAATTAATTACAATTAAGCAAGGAATTCATGTTATGGCAGTCTTCATTCTTCATTTCTTTATTCACTTTTTTTTTGCTTTCTTCTTTCTTATTTTGGTTCCTTCTTTTGAATGGTTGGAATGTGGATACTCTAAAGGCTTCACATGGTACATAAGATGTGATCTTATAACCAATGCTCATCCTAATTCCCCATAACAATCATTTCAAAATCCTAATTATAAAATTACATGAAAAAGGAAAAGTAAATCTAACTAAAACTTGCAAAATAGAGGTTAGCTAAACAAAACACACATTCCCAAGCATGTATATAAAAAAATTGGACTTAGCACCCCACACATGGGTAACCAAGTCCACCTGGCCTATTTTAGATTATGCTCAGGGGTATAACCAACCTACATAAAAAAAGCAATTATATTTTTATTACAACGCCCCTTAAGCACAATCCCACACAGAAGATAATGATTAGACTAAATCATCCTACCATTCATTCTACGCACATACACCCTAACATCCAGACTAAAATATCACATCACAAAATAAAACAAAAGAAAATGTCAAACCAAGCACCACTCTAACATAGGATTAGAAGTGGTGACTTAGGCTAATGTGTGTTTTAAAAGTTTGTGTGGTGTACATAGCTAGGCTTTAAGGTTAGGATTTTCTAAGTATGAAAAGGTTCAACTTAGAAGGGTGGTCTCATTTAAGTTATGTAGTAGATGTGGGTTAATTTTACTTGATGATTTAATTTGGTTTGAATGAACCTACTTAATTACTAAAGGTTGTAAAGAGAGGAAAAGAGAAGAGAACTTCTCTTTCCTCCCTACCTTAAGTGATTTCTAAGGTAGATTCATTAATGATTTTTATTTAGTGAATATTTTATTATGTATTTTAATTAATCCTAAATTTAGATTTTTCTAAACAATCCTATTAAAAAAGACATTTTAAGATTAAGTAAAGTGAATTACTATCACAAAACACACAACATTTTATTTCTTTCCCAATGTGTATCTTGCACATAAATGAATCTCAAGCATATTTATACATGCAATGCAAGTATTTAGCACACCTTAATAATGAATGCTAAGAGAGGTTGCTTAAGGAAATTTGGAATGTTTCATGTATGCATGATTTTGTTAAGTAGCAAAAGAGATTTTCTTATCCATTTTTCACATGCACACAAGTATGTATGAATGCATAAGTGAGTATGATGCCATTGTTAACCAGGGGTGTAAAGTACAAGCCTCGTAACCCCGGCATTGTCCAGACTAATATACTACTTTCCTTAAATATAAGCATATGTACAAAAGAAATGAATGGAAAAGAAAGATACAAAAGTTTGTATTTATTTGTTTGATTTATTTATGCAATTTATATGTGTAGGTGTGGATGTCCTTCTTTAAGTAATAACATAGGAATGAATAGGAATGGAGTTAGGCAAGTGTTTTGATCTTTTCAAATGAACTATATACTTTTCCAAATCCTATTCAAAACTATGCTAAATGAAAAGTACACTATGCACATCTTCATATTTACATCCACATGCAAGCTTATAAATAATTGTAAGTAGTACACTTTCAATTTTAGGTATTTGATTTATAGATTTTGAAAATAATTTTGAATTTAATAGTGATAATAGCCACTCATATTTTTACTTTAGCCAAAACATGCAATTTGACATAAAGAAAACATTTCATTTTGAATTTGATTTTTGAAAAGCATGAATGTATGAAACTCATATGACATACATATTTAGCATGCTAGGAAAGAAATAAAGTGATGTAAGCATGTAATTTCATTCACTCTAATTAATTCTTAAAGATAATCTTATGAAGTAAGATCATTTAAAGAGAATCAAAAGTTGTTTAAAGAGATTTTCATTTTGTTTTGAGCTCGATTTGAATTAGGAAAGTGTGAGAAGGTTTGTTGGTCCTCACACATTCCCACATGTGTGTATTGTTTTAGTTTAATTTTTAGGTGATTAGATCAATTTATGCTTTGGTTCGGTTAAGGTGTAGATTAAGTTCATTAATTACCCCTTACCTATACCACTTTAACATATTTTATCAAATAATTATGAGCCAATGTATGACATAAAATCACGCAGAATTTAAATAAGCAATGCATCCTAGGAAAGAAAGGTACCTAATGCAATTGGCTCACAATTAATGATTAATTAAGCTAAAGGGTTTAAGTTAAGTACTTTCATAACCCTTCCCACACATATGGGTTAGGTATGATTTCCTTAAGTTACTTATGTTATTGAACACCTAAGCATCAACCCAAGAATGATTTATTAAGTTTTTGGATTAATTTTGGTTTTGAGAACTTCATTTGATTAATTAAGTAGATCATTAGTGGATTAACAATTATTTAGATTTAGATTTAAGGAAGAAAGGGGGTTTAGGGAATAGCTTAAGGAAAATATCTTAAAAGCATTCCATAAACTTTCTAAGCACTTAAACAATAGTAAATTATCTTGACCAAAGAATTAAACCACTATTCACATGCTTAATTAAGCTTAATTATATTAATAGTGATTAAGGGTTCATTAATTAATTTTATTGATTAACTCATTAATAAATTTTAAGAAAATTATGAGAGGCAGAAGTCATCCTACTAAACATGCTTCAGAAGTTTAAAATTAATTAATGAAGCCATTACGGAGTAATTAGGATTATTAAGTTTTCAATTAAACTCTAATTAAAAAAATTTACTATTCAAATTCCATTAGAAATAATTTTATTGGATTCACCTCTGAATTATCTTTAAAATGAATTTAAGTTTCTATATTTTAGATTTTTTTAAAATTAGTTATGAATTTCGGAAGTTTTAATTGATTTAAGTGATTTTTTTGAATTCTTTTAATTTATTTTATTAAAATAAATCATTTAACACTCAATTCGATATCTTTTAATCCAAAGGTTATTTTGACTTGAAATTTGTATGATAGGTGTATTTTAACATAATTTTTAATCTCTGAAAATTTCAACATAATCTGACATGTATTTTTGGTCTAATTAATGAAATTTAATTTTTACTAAAACTCAAATTAAGCTCAAAATATTTAGTTAAATTTGGGGATTTTGAGTTTGTTGGATTCTTCTCGGAAAGACGAATCCAATGAGCCTTGTTTGTAATTTTTTTATTAAGTATTTTATTTTTTATGAATTTTTGAAGTTTTATGTGATTTGAAGTAATTTTTTAAATCATAAAATCTGATATTTTGTATTTAACATAGTCAGCATACCGCATGATGCTACGTGGCAACGCGGCACAACATGGCATCATGCGAATGGTCGCTGCGTCGCGCGTATGAGAGCGAACTAAGTCAACGTGGTGAGCGAGGTTTGCTACGCCCGATCGAAGGACGATGATCATATCACATAAGGGGATCGTACGACATGATCTGAGCCATCCGATCATGTGAATCGCTCAATCGGATGGTCCAGATTGCATCAAGTGATCTGAACGCCCGGATCACACGATCCACATGCGATCCGAGCCATTCGATCCCATGAACCGCGAGATCGAATGGTTGCTGCTTCGCCGCCAATGGTGAATAGTAAAATCAGGGCTTTTGGGAAAAAAGAGAATTTCTAAGTGAAAACTTGTCCAAATGGAGTCATTTTTACGTCAATTCACACCAAAATAATTTATTTTCTAATTGGGATGATTTAATATAAAAATACAGAATTATCTAGGATAAATTTCTAAAAATCGCATGAAAAATTCTCACAAATGAAAGATCCTAAGGTCAGTTATTTTTTTGAAAGTTACCTCACTAGGGATGATTTTTAGTAGTGGTGATGACTCGAGCATGCTATTGAGTGAGGGAAGAGGCCTTGAATGAGCTTGGATCTTCGCCTTCACGTAGAAATGAAGTTTTCTCTGGTGATCATTGTTTCTTTGCCGAAATCCACTTAGTTTTGAAGTATTTCTCTCCAAAATGAAGTGGGGGTGATTGCCAATGGCTTTGGGAGCTCTAGGAGAGGGGGAATGAGAGGAATGAGTGTTTGCTTTAGCCTCTAATGCCTTGGAATCAAAAGTGAATGAAAATGAACCTTTTATTTAAAATTTTGGCTCCAAACTCATGTCATTTGGCTTGGGATGGTTTGGAATGGAAGAGAATCATCCTAGGTGGCTCCCTATGGTTGGCTAAGGCATCGAAAGTGGCTACCATGAAGGACAAATGGGTGTCCTATTCAAGAGGAGGTGAGAGTCCTTCATGCCAAGTGTTCTAATGAGAGATGTGAGGTGATTTCACCTCCTCATGAGCCATGGCTGCCCCAACCACTCATTAGGTCAAAAAATTATTGTCCTTGGTGCCTATGTGGACCAATGGATGAGTGCCAAGTGGCCAAGGAAGAGAAATGACCACTTAGGAAAGTGTCTTTCCTCATGGGATGCCCTTGACCCAAGGGGAAAGTGATCATTTGGCATTGAATTTGATTTGGGCAGATTTGAAATGAATCAGAAGTAAGTTGGACCAAATTTCATGTCATTTGAAGTTCATTTGGTTTAATTTGGGTTAATTTGACCCATTTAGGTCAAATTAGGTCAAAATGAGTTAGGTTGACTAGTTGGTCAAATTGAGTCAAACCAAGGGTTGGGTCAAGTTCAAATGATCATTTTTATTACATTGGTTCAATTGGTGTCAATCAATTTGGTGTACTTTGGATTTAATTTGGATTTTGGCCAATTTGATCTTTTAAGTCAATTTGGGCTAAGTTGACCAATTTGACCCATTTGACCAAATTGGTTTGAATAATGGCTTAGTTTGGGTTTCATTGATCATTTGAAATATGTTGCAAACTTTGGTTTCAATCAATTTTTGTTTAATTTGATTTTGGCTTGATTTGACCTTTTAGGACAAGTTGGGTTTATGGTCAATTTGTTGGGTTGGCCAATTCAAGTTTAAATTGAGTTTAGTCAAGTTCAATAATCAATTTAGAGTGAACTTGAGACATTGGTCACAATCAATTTGATTTAGGTTGTAATTTAGCTAGTTTAGGATCACATGGGTTAAAGGTTTGACTTGGTCAATGGGCTAGTTGACTTGGTTTGGCCCAATTCATTGATTAATTATGATGATCAACAAACTTGACATGAAATTTAGCTTAATTCACTTGATTAGGATTGAATTGAATTTTGGTTCATGTAGGTCAAATTGGCCACTTTGGGTCAAGTGAGCCATTTTCGTTTAGTTGGCTTGATGAAGGCTTGATTCAAGTTTAGTTGAACTCACATATGGATTTATGATTGAAATATAACTCTATTTGCAAGAGATTTGAAGTCAATTGTGTTTTGATTCATTTGATAATTTCAAGTCAAAAGGGTGAATGTGGGTTTGACTTGGGTTAGCTTGATTTTGATTTGATGATTGAAATTTGTGCTTATATTTGGGTTCATGATTGAATGATTGATTGAATCACCAAGAAAAATTAAGAGTTTGACTTGATTTGAGTTTGATTTGGCTAAGTTCAAGAATTTGACTTGAAAGGCTTAGGTTGATTTTGGTTGAATTTGAGTTTGAGTTTTGAATTTGGTTTTGGATATTTGAATTTATAATTCATTTATATTTATGAATATAAATGAGAATATAAAATGGGTTATGAGAAAATTTCCCAAATTTGAATTGATTTGAATTTAATTTGAGCTAAGTCCATAAGATAGAATTAAAAGTTTTAGGAAATATTTTTGGAATTTGAATTTGGTTATGGATTTTAATCATGGGTTTCAATTATTTGGAATAGATTCATGATTTGAGAAAATCCATTAAAATTGGTTCAAGGTTTGATTCAGAGTTGAAGTTGATATGAGTTTGGAGTCAATCAATCAAGTTGGAATTGATTTGAGTTTGGAGTTTGGTTTGATCTTGGAGTTGATTTGATTTTGGAGTTGATTTGAATTTGAAGTTGATTTGAGTTTGGTTGAGTTTTGAAATTTGACTTGAAGGAAGGAAGTGAGGATTTGGTTCAAACTATAAGGTAGGCAAATTTTCCTAACACCCCTAAGCCATGACCTATTCCTATGGTTAACTCTTCTAAGTCTCTAGGGTTAGGTTAAGTGTTCACCTAATCTCTAGAAGTGTCCTAAGGCTAAGGAACTCTTAATTTCTAAGAGAAGTCCTATGTCTAAATGGAGGGGTTGAGAGCTCATTCCAAAATAAGGTCAACAAAGACTCAACAGAGGTGCATATGGTTGATACCAAGGGTTCCCTCCTTCGAGATCATTAGAGTTTGGAAGGTGTTGCGGCCGAACAAGATGATATAGCATATTCGACCGAACACTACCTACAATAACTCAAATAGAAGGATGAGTAAATTGACAAGATGAGAAAGAGGATTGAAGATTTGCTAGCATCAGTTCTAGCACTTCAGAATCAAGCTCCAGTAGCACATCCAACCATTGTGGAGACTAGTCAACTTGAGTTATTGCATGTCTTGGATCAACCCAAAAGTTCACCTCCGATAAAGCAGGGCAGCACTAGCTTGTATAAGAAGGTAGTGGATAGTACCACCATACAAAAAAAAAAAGACATCAAACTCATGGTTGAATAACAAGTGAAAGAAGCGCTGGCGCAAGCCTGAGGTGGTTAATCAGTTCCAAAGGGTAGACCCTACCGAGAGGAATTTGATGTTATCGAATATCCTAAGGGTTTTGTGCCTCCTTCAAAAGCTTTGATGGCAGCAGGAACCCTCGCCAACATATAGCACACTTTAGGGCCAGCTGTTGCAACGCTGGTGGCAGCGATGCATTATTATTCCATCTCTTTGTCAATAGTCTAGTGGGCATAGCTTTTGATTGGTACACTGAACTTCCCAATGATTCAGTGAAGACTTTTGCTGAGTTGGAACAACTCTTTGTTAAAAGGTTTGTTGTACCTCAATAAAGGATAATTATGAGCAATCTCGTTGTTGCTCAATAATACCATGTGAGTCCCTTGTTGATTACATTCTTAGATGACTCAATTTAAGCATGAAATGAGAATCACAACTATCTGAACAACATGCTATTAAAATTCTATTAAAGAATATTTATGGCCTGATCACCTTCATGCTTAAAGGTTTGACCATCAAGACATTTGAGCAGCCAAGCAATAAGAGGCTAGTCTACAAGGAGAGGCCAAATAGTTGCCTTTTCAAGATCAGTCATCAAAGCTAAAGCCATAGAAAGCCTATGAAAAAAGCCAAGGGAAGTAGTAGCATTGGACAAGGGGAAGCGACAAGAGATTAGTATGAGAGACCTCGAGCTCCTCACCCTTCACTTCCACCTCATTTACCACTTCATTGGCCATCCTATCAGTCACTGCAGTAGCCTCCACAGCCTTTGTCTCCTCCTCCTCAGCCATACTCTCAACAGTGGAACACATACCCACCCCCATGTAGCTATCATCCAACTACTTTTTTGGATAAATTAAACAAAACTTATTCATTTAAGAGGGAGGTAGTTAGGAAAATCTTTAAGAACCTCTTAAGGAAACTTGATTTTCAGCTACCCGAGCCTAGAACCCGAGAGAAAGTGGGCATGAATAATGATCCTAACTTTTGCTCCTACCACTGCATGCTAGGCCATATTTTGGAATATTCCTTTACATTTAAGGAATGGCTTGAGCATAGATATAAGTTGGGTACTATAATTATCCCTAAGGAATATTTAATGGAATAACCATCTAGTTATGTTATGGTAGACCTTGGGGATACATGTGATCCTCTCAAAATAAAAGAAAGTTGGGATATCTCTTTATCCCGAACCTCTAAAAAGATTGTTTCTAAAATCAAGAAACTTTCCTTACAGGTGCCTGAGGCAACACGAACCTCCAACATCAAGGTAGGTTTGTAAGTTACTAAAGATAACTAGGGAAAGTAGGAGCTCAGCAGTAGTAACAATAGCTCATACTTTCTTGGGATAGCCAAGTAGCGCAACCACCGACCGAGTCCAGCCTACGTTCCACCATTGCAGCTATTACTTCAGTCGGCATTCCTACTTCAGCTAGTTCTTCTTCTAGTAGTCATCTTGTATCAACGGATGAGGGCATCAAATCCCTCACCCTACTTACTTTACTAGATTTCTACTATGTACCTCCTTCTAAATCTAAGAAATTGAGGAATGAAGCTAGTTTGAATTACATCCGTTTCGATGGGTTTGCGATTCTCTTTTAAAACTCTTCAACTCTTAATAATTATAATAACTCTGATCATCCTTTTTCTGATTGAGAAATAAACTTTCCATTTCTGAATACTACAGGTTCACCTCTTGAGATAGACTTGGAATCATCTGATTCTGAGAGTCCTATAGGAGAAGCTGTAGGTATGCCTGACGAATAGGTAGAATCTTCCACTAACCCACCACAAGAGGTCATCGAAGTTAACCTCCGTAGTGGCAAGGTTCTACCTCCTAGGGCAGCACCTCAAGATAAGGAAAATAAGTCATTGGTACCAATGAGTAAGAAGCCCTCCATAGGATGTTCCACCCATGGATATGCTTGTGGAGGATTAGCCCAAAGTTGATTATAATGTCCTCGCTCACCTAAGAAAATTGGTAGCTAAACTAAGCATATATGATGCAGTTGTCTTATCCAAAGAGATAAGGGAATCATTAATCAAGGCCCTTCTTGATCCAGAGAAATGCTTAGATCAGCTGACCACTGTTGGAGAGGAGGCACATTATTTAAGAGAAGCCTAGGAAGTCACATTCACCGATGAAGTCCTTCTTAGGGCACATGGAGCATAGTCGTCCCCTCTACATCACAGTGGATATGGGTAGATCTAGACTTTCTAGGGTTTTAGTTGATCCAAGTGCATTGGTGAACATTATGAGCCTAAAAATCCTTGCCTATTTGAGGATTGACATCTCTAAGCTTTGAGGAGATCTGATGATGTTGAGAGGATTCAATGAACAGGGTGAGAGATTTAGGCTCCATAGTGTTACCTTTGGAGAGGTGATTAGAAGACTAAAGCCAAGTTTTATATAATTAATTTGAATACATCATTCATTGCTTTGCTCGGTAGGCCTTGGATACACAAGAACAAGATGATTCATCCTCCCTTCATAAGTGCATCAAGTTTCAAAAAGATGGAATTGAATACTATGTCAAAGGAGATGAAAAGCCATTTTCAATTAGAGAGGTCAAGATATATGAAGATGCGACCTACTATCTTTCTTAAAACCAAAATGTCTATTCTTGTAAACTTGGCCAAAATTCAAATATGAAAGAAAAAGAAAAATAAGAAAAAGAAAAAGAAAAAGAAAGAAAAGAAATAGGAAAGCACAAGTGAGCCAAAAAGGGACACCAATTAAGAGGTAGAGCCGCATGTTACATTCCACCCATAGTTCATTCCATCGTATAGACATATAGGTAGGATGACTCGACCTCCACCAGGCAAAGGCAAAGATAGACATAGAGGCAATTACAGAGGTGGAAGACCCCTTGGTTGGCTGCCAGCCAATAGGAGTTATGTTCCAGTTCATAAGAGTACTCCATTTATTCACATAGACTTGGAATCCAGCTCAAAGGATGAGTCTCATGTGATTAGTATACCAGCCAACCCCTCTCAGTGGGTTTCATTAGAGGTGACACTCGAGCTAGATAGTGATGAAGATCGTGTCTCCAAGCAAAGCACGAGTGTATTCAAATTAGGATTATGTAAAACCATTAGGCAGTAGTTGGGAACTTTAGCTCTAACCTCACTTTCTTCTCAAAAAGTTGAAGCTTCAGTAGTTAAGGAAGCCCCTAGATCTTCCATGGATGTCAAGCCAAAGAGATTCATATTGGGATCATCATCCTCAAGTCCAAAAGCTGATGTAGAACTTGAGGATAATTCATATAAAGATTTAATGGAATTACCTTTTAATTGGTACTCGCCTTGTGTTCATAATCTTATGAAGAAAGGTTTGATTCCTTATACATGGTCCAGGCACATATCAGAGTATTTTGAAAAGCTATGGAACAACAAAGGTAGGGATGCGCAATCATGACTAGGACTAGGATTTAGTATAGTGGGTCCAGTTGATGATGATGGTTACTGCTTAGTTATCACTAATCATCTAGAGTCTGATAGGATCTTCTCAAACCACACTAACTCTTATGAGGAGATGTGTCTAAAAACTTCAAATGATTTTGATGATCTTCAAATCAAAGATGCACCTCCAAAATTTGAAGAGAAAATCCATTCAACTATTGACAAGCTTAAAAAAATCAACCTCGGGACAGAAGAAGATCCACACCCTACATACATAAGTTATCTATTGAATGAAGAAGAACTAATGACTTAGTTAAGCTATTAATTGAGTTTAAGGACTACTTTGCATGGAGCTATGAAGATGCCTGGATTATCTCTGATGTACCAGTCCATAAACTAGTAATAGACCCTAACACTAACCCTATTAAGCAAGCTCCTAGATGCATGTAATTAGAAATTGAACAACAGGACATTTCTGAAGTCAAGAAACTGATTGATGCTGATTTTATCAGGGAAGAAGAATATGCTACCTGGTTAGCCAGTGTCATGCCAGTTAAGAAAAATAATTTCCAAATTCACATATGCATAGATTTCAAGGACTTAAATAAGACATGTCCTAAGGATGAATTTCCACTTCCTATACAAAAATTAATGGTGGACATCACCTCATCTCATGTAGTATTCTCCTTCATTGAAGGGTCATCAAGTTACAACCAAATTAAGATGGCCCCTCGAGGATGAAAGAAACACTACTTTTCAAACCCCAATCAGAATCTATTATTATAAGGTCAAGTCTTTCGACCTTAAAATGCCGGTGCTACATACCAAGGCTGACTGATCTTCTTCAGTCCATCATCAAGTTGAGTGTTAATTAATGATCTAGTAGTCAAAAGTAAAGAACTGAAAGACCATCTCTTTGAATTGAGAGTAATTTTTGAATGATTAAGATAATTCAACCTCAAAATGAACTCCATGAAGTGTGCATTCACAGTAGCTTCATGAAAGTTCCTTGGGTTTGTTCTTCAAAACTAAGGAATAGAGATAGACCCAGAAAAGATCAAATCTATCTTAGATATGACACCCCCTACAAGTCTAACTCAACTCAAAACTTTTTAAGGGTGGTTAGCATATCTAAGATGCTTTATCTCCATTCTATCAGAAAGATGTAAGCCATTTTCAGCACTTGTCAAAAAAGATGCTAAGTTCAAGTGGGATGACAAGTGTGAGCATGCTTTTGAAGACATCAAATAGTATTTAGTGAAGCTGCCAGTTCTAGTAACCCCTATCCCGGGCAAGCCACTTATCCTTTACACTGTTGCATTGGATGACTCCCTTGGAGCTTTGTTTGTCCAAACCAATGACGAAGGGAAGGAGAATGCTTTCTACTATATCAGCCTTCGTATGATCCCTATTGAAACAAACTATATGCCTATTGAGAAACTTTGCCAAGCTTTAATCTTTGCATCCCAAAAGCTATGACACTATATGCTTTCTCATAAGGAAAACTTGATTTCAAGAATTAATCCACTGCAGTGTCTCATGACATGTCCGACGTTATCCAGACGGTTGGCATGTTGGTTCATGATTCTCTTATAATTTGATATTACATTCATACCCTTCTGTGTGGTGAAAGGATAGGCACTAGCAGATTTCTTAGCAGCACACAGACTTCTTACTGATTGCCCGCTTAGTGATGATATCCCTGTTGAACAAATCATAAACTTAGGGGAGGTTGATAATCATAGCTGGGAGTTATATTTTGATGGTGCATCTTCTTTTCACAAAGGAGAAGAACCACAATCTACTCTTCCAGGAAAGGCAGGGGTAGGAATCATCATTTTAACTCCAGACTGTGATGTGATAAGATTCTCATACTATCTCTCCAATCCTTGCACCAACAATGAAGCCAAGTATGAGGCTTTGATTACTAGTCTAGAGTTAGCTATTACAATGTGTGTCAAAAGCATCAACATCTATGGAGATTTTTAGTTGGTCATCAAACAGATTGATGGGTCCGATAAGGTTCTAAAACCTAAGCTTTGTCACTACCATGAGTACACCATGAAGTTGTTGGCCTAAATTCCTGAGGTCACCATCTATAAGGTTCCTTAAGGAGAGAACTGAGTAGTAGATGCTTTGGCCAAACTCTCCAAGGAATTGGCGTGTAGAACATGAGTCCAATCCAATAATGGTCCAAAATAGACAAATCCTATCCCTTATTGATGCTGAACTCATCGAGAGATTTTCTCTTGAAGGGGAGGTTGTCATTGCAAAAAAAAGATGAGGAGCTGAATTAGAGGCAACCATTCATAGATTACTTGACTAGAGACAAACTACCTCATAAGAAATGGAAAGCTCATCAGATGAAATAGAGAGCTCTCTTCTATGCTCTCGTGGATGGCACCTTGTACCGATGATCTTTTGATCAAATGTGTTTATGCTGCTTAGATAAGCACAAAGCCCGTAAGACCGTTAATGAGGTACATTCAGGTCTATGTGGAGCCCATCAATCTGGTCCAAAGATGAAAGCCAAGATCAAGAGACTAGGATACTACTGGCCTTTGATGATCATTGACTGCATGAACGTAGCTAGAATATTTCATCAATGTCAGGTACACGGTGTGATCCTACATCAACCACCCAACATTCTACATCCTACATTAGCCTCATGGTCATTTGAGTGTTGGGGTACCGACATAGTGGGTCATATCGATCCTCCTTCTTCCAAAGGTCATCAGTTCATCTTAGCTACTACTAACAACTTTTCCAAGTGGGCAGAGGCAATCCCACTTAGAGAGGTCACTGCTCAACATGTGCTCCAGGTTTTCAAGAACCATATCGTATATAGGTTCAGGGTGCTTTAATGAATTATATCTGATAATGGTACTGCATTCAAAAGCACCAAGATCAATAATTTTTCCAGGATACACAGTATATATTGGAGATATTCCACCATCTAATATCCAAGGGCAAATGGCCTAGCAGAAGAATTCACCAAAAGTCTCATCCAGATACTAAAGAAGACACTTGACGATAACAAGCGATAATGGCATGAGCATCTGGTTGAAGCCTTGTAGGCATACCGCACCACATATAGAAGTCCAACACAATCTACTCTGTTCTCCTTAGTGTACGAGTGAGTCTGAAACCATTCTACCATTAAAAGTTTAGCTCCCATCACTAAGGATAGCAATGGGTAGTGAAATCACTACAGAGAAGAATGCGAAGTTATGATTAGAAGAGCTCAAAGGTTTGGAGGAGAGACGCCTATGGGCGTGCTAGAACCTTGTGTTTTACTAAGCTAAGATCATTCAAGCTCACAACAAGCTAGTCCTCCCTAGAGATTTTCAAGTAGGAGAGCTTATTTTAGTTCTAAAAAGACCAATTATTGCCCATCAAAAGATAGGAGGCAAGTTTGAACCTACTTAGGATGGCCTATTTGTCATAGAGAAGGCTTACCAAGGAGGATCTTATCAACTTATTTATTGTAAAGGGGAACACCCGATACTTCCAATTAATGAGCTCTATTTGAAGAAATACTACCCATAAAATCATGTTTGAAAATAATTATCTTTAAAAATTTCATTCCAATTCATCAAAATATTCTTTCATTAGAAGCATTATTTGCTTATTTGTGAATCCACCATGATGTGTTTAGGGTAGGTGTAAGAGAACCTGAGAGGCATCCTATCCCTCTTTCACATCACGAACACAAATTAAACATGATTTCCTAATGCTATTATAATAGGTATGAGAGAACCCGAGAGGCATCCTATTTTGACTAGCACAACAAAGTTAGGTGTGAGTGAACCTGCGACATCCTTTCTTGGTGGAATAACAACTATTATTCGTGGTACCATTCCATCAACTTTTAAGCATGTTTTAGGATAGGTGTTAAATAACCCAAGCGTCATCCTGCCCTCTTCAAAAATAAACACAAGCACAAAAATAAACACATCTTTTATCTTGGGCTATTTTGATGTGGGAGCAAGCTCCCTGTGGTACTCACTCATTAGCTGCTTTAGGTCAGTTGACATGCTACCTTGCTAGTATGTCACCCCAGTGGTCATTTATCCGATGAATGTGAGTCCCCGCATTTTCTTCCTGACTTGACCATTGCAAATCAACAAGCGTCTTATTAGTTTGGTAAGCCTCACTGCACAGCCAATAAGGTGCCTTATGTTGACTTCATTTAAGAGGATGTAAGCCTACATGCTTTCTTCTTGAACTAGCCATCATGCACTAACTAGGTCGAATATATTTGAGATTTAGGATAAGTCCTCCCAGTAGCTCCTTGCCTCCTGACTACTCTTGAGTTGATATAAGTCCCCTAGTGGCATTCACTCAGTAATCACCCTAGGTTGGATAACACCAGTTCAGTAGAAGACAGACTATCCCGGCAATCAGTTCTGCTGTAAGAGGATGTTAGTCCCCGATGATTTCTTCCTAGGTTGATTGTTGCAAACCGATGGGCACTTTAGGTTGGTTGAGGTTCACTATGCTGATAGTAACTTGCCTAGTGGATATGCTACTCTTGGCAGATATGAGTCCCTGCGCTTTCTTCTTAAGTTGGCCACCGAATACCTATAGACATTATCTTCTTAAGGTTTTGGAAAAAACCTTTAGTGGCCCCTCCCCTGCGGGCACTCTATTTGGATTACGTCCTTAGCAAACCCATTTTGACACTACTTGGGTTACTCTTGGATTGGACAGTCCCCTTTTCCTGGTAGCCACCCCTATGGTTGGAGAATTTATTCAATGGATGCACAGATTCTCCCTTAAAGTAGTAAATCTAAGATAGGTCTAGGCTGATATAAGCTCCTTCTTAGTATGATCCCTTGCAAACCAACAAGGTCATTGATAAACAAACATACCATATAAATAAATATATTCGCTTATGGATTAGGAATTCAAGCCCCTAGTGGCCCCTTTCCTAAGCAGGCATCTTATCTTTAAAGTAGTGTCAGCAAAACTTCCTATAAGAATTTCCTGACTACACTTGAATTGAGATAAGTCCCTGAGTCGATAGTCGCTCTGTAGTCACCCTTAGGTCAGTTTCTATCTATTTTGCCACAAACAGGTTGCCTCGACAGTCACTTTTGCTTTGGAAGATGTAAGTCGACTATGCATTCTTTCTAGCATGATTGTCATAAATTAATGGCAGCCCTAGGTCGGGTTGACATGTTACCTTAATTATGTGTCACCCTAGTGGTCTTTTATTCAGGAAAGATGTGAGTTCCCTAGCATTCTTTCCTAAATTAACCACTGTAAATCGAAAGGCACCCATTTGGTTGGATAGCTTTTCCCTCGGGTAGGAAGCTACTCCCTTTGGATCGATAAATCTGAAGTAGATCAAAGCTGACATGGCCCTTACTCAGTGTAGTCCATCGCAAACCAACGTGATCTTCCAAATATAATTAAAATGAAACTAATTTTGACTATCTTTGAGTTGATTTAAGTCACCCAATAGCATTCACTCAATAATCAGCCTAAGGTTGGGTTTGACCCGTTGCCTTGCCAACTGATCACCCTAGCAACTGATCCCTACTTAGAGGATATAAGTCTACTATGTTGTTGGTGAAAAATTTCTATATAGTCACCTTCCATCTGTGGTGAAAGCAAGAATATAAAAATTCATTTTTTTGGGATGCCATGCAAATTCACAGATGTGCTTATTCAGGTGATTGGGTACGTCATCAAAGAATAGTGCACTATCTCGGGAGATAGAAGTCACTACCCTTTAATGGACCTAATCACCTCAATAAGGACTCCTAAGGACAATGGGTCTACATATGTACCAGAGATTCTTCCCCTACTTTACATGAAAAAGTAAAGCAAATTTTATTTTAAAATGGGTTTGTTAAGTTCCCTACAGGGACAAGCCCCCATAGTTAATTACATCCTAAGGGACGGGATCCCTTAAGAATACTCTCGATTAAGGTAAATGATCATTACCTTTAAAGATTTCAATAGAAAAGGACTATCAATCGATTGATTCATTTTTGAAGATCAAATGGGATTGATCAAAGAGAGGGAGTTATTATCGAAGCCAAAGGAAAGATAAGTAGGAGATGCCCACGATGCTAAGAAACCTAGCGAACATCTCGAACTATCCTATTGTTAGGCTTTATATTATTGAAATTGATTTAATTTGTTTGAGTCGCATTTTTCATTAGAAATTTAAGAGTTATGATTCCACAACACAAGATTATGGAAATGCCTAAGAGGTGAGGATTTAAGCTTATGGCCCACAAAGGGGAGAAGCAATCTCAGAACCTAAATCTAGGGAGCTTTGGCTAGGGCTAAAAGCAAGACCTAAATCTAAGGTGAAAATAGATATTTGGTTTGCCTCCACAAGAAAGGACAAACCATCTGACTGCTTGGACTTACAACCGCCTCAGGGTGGCTGCCAACTGACTCCTCCTATAATTTTAAATTCATGTAGGCAAGTCATATGCTTATGCAAGATAGTTAGGCTATTATTTATTTAGAAAGAGACTATGTCCTCAAACTCACTCCCTAAAGATACTAGATCATGTCAGGACATGCTTCAAATGACCCAAATCTAATACAATTCAGATTTCATTTTATTTTCATTTTTTGATAATTATTTTGACTCAAGCTAATAGGATTCATATGCTTAATGCAAGAGAAATAAAGTTATTGGCCAAATTCAGTGAGAAGGGAGGAGGTGTGTTTCCACCATGACTCTCAAAGGTCAAGTCAAGTTTTTCTAGAAAAGGTGGAAGCCCTCCAATCAAGAGTGAAACAAGATGCATTTGTGCATTATGTTATAAAATAAGTACTCATCCAACTAAGGGGTTGCTAATTCTTTTATCTTGATTTTAAACCTAAGCTTTATGTGAGGTTATGAATTCTTTATTTTTAGTTTTGAATTTTTATGTTTGGTAAAAGATTTATTTTTTCTTAAGAGCCTAATCCACATCCAGGCCATACATAAAGCAAGGAAGAAACTAGGAAAAGATGTCACTTAATGCAAAAGCTAAACAAATCAATAATCAATCTGTAAAGATAATCACAAAAAGAATAAGAGGCCATTGTGCTCAGGTACCATCGCACAAACTCAAAAATAAATTGGGTAGCCAAGCTCTACCCTTATACAACCTGGATTACAAATGAATTAAATACAATTAAATAAGAAATTCATTGTTATGGGGGTCTTCAAGCTTCATTTCTTTATTCTTCTTCCTTCTTCTTTCTTCTTTGGTTCCACCTTTTCGATGGTTGGAAAGTCGATGCTTCAAGGCTTCACATGGTGCATAAGATAAGATGTTATGACCAATTTTCATTCTAATCCCCATAACAATCATTCCAAAATCCTAATTGCAAAATTTACATGAAAAGGAAAAGTAAATCTAGCTAACACTTGCAAAACAAAGGTTAGCTAAACAAACCACCAAATCCCAAGTATCTATATTGTACTTATCACCCCACATATGGGTGACTAAGTCCACCTAGCCTATTGGACTATGCTTAGGGGTATAAGCACATGCATAACAAAAGCATTTATATTTTTATTTATTATAGCGCCCTTTAAGCACAATCTCCTGTAGAAAATAATGGTTAGACTAAGATCGCCTTACCATTCATTCTATGCACATACATCTTAACATCTTGTAAAAAACATATATTACAAAATAAAATCAAGCATCAAACCATGTACTGCCCTAACGTAAAGCTAGAAGTAGTGACTTAGCCTAATGTGTTTACTCTGAAGGTTTGTGTGATGTGCTTAGCTATAGCTTTAGGTTAAAATTTTCCAAGTGTGAAGCAAGTTCAACTTAGAGGACTGTTTCATTTAAGTGATTTAATTATTTTGGGTTTCTTTTATTTCATGCTTTGATTAAGTTTAAGTGAATCCTACAATTAGTTACTAAGTTATAAAGAGAGGGAAAGAGAAGAGAACTTCTCTTTCCTTCTCTAACCTAAGTAATTTCTAAAGTAGATTCATGTTTTGGTTTTTTTAGTGAATATTTTGATTAAATGTTTTAGTTAATCTTAAGTTTAGATGAACTCTAAACAAATCCGTTCTAAAAGAAAAGTGTTTTAAGATTAAATAAAATGAACAAATTCACAAAACATACATCACTTCATTTCTTTCCCAACATGTATAACATGCATATGAATGAGTCCTAACCATATCTATACACACCAAATGGGAATGTTTAGCACATTTATGATGCATACCAAGCAAGTTACTTAAGAAAATTTGAATGCTTATGATGCATGATTTTCATTAAGCAGAAAAGGGATTTCTTATCTAATTTTCTCATGCACACATGAAAGTAAGAAAGTCATATGTGAGTATAGTGCCATTGTTAACTAGAGGTGTAAGGTATAAGACCTACTTGGGGCTACTTAAAGCCTCACAACCTCGGAGTTGTCCAGACTAATATACCACTTTCCTTAAATACAAACATATGTATAAAAGAAATGAATATAAAAGAAAGAATGCAAAAATTTGTATTTGTTGATTCATTTGGTTTATACAATTTATATGTGCAAGCATAGGT
This sequence comes from Cymbidium sinense, assembly GCA_021442155.1. Taxonomy (NCBI): domain Eukaryota; kingdom Viridiplantae; phylum Streptophyta; class Magnoliopsida; order Asparagales; family Orchidaceae; genus Cymbidium; species Cymbidium sinense. The sequence goes on from CM038216.1 coordinate 2,702,111, forward strand.
ATCCTTCTTAAGTGATAGTATAAGAATGAATAGGATATGAAATTAGGCAAGTGTTAGGTTCTTTTCAAATGAACCATACATCTTATCAAATCCTATTCAAAACTATAATAAAAGAAAAGAGAAGGATAACCTACACAAAGCACATCCTTATATTCTCTCACATGCAAGCTTATAATTAAAATATAAGTAGCATACTTTCAGTTTTGATATTTGATTAATATATTTTAAAAATAATTTGAATTTAATAGTGATAATAGCCACTCATATTTTTTACTTTAGCCAACACATGCAAATTTGACATAAAGTAAACATTTTCATTTTAAATTTGAATTTTGAAAGTATGGATGCATGAAGCCACATGACATACAAATTTAACATGTTGGAGAAAGAATTAAAGCAATGAAAGCATGTAGACACATTCACTTTAATTAAATCCTAAAGACAATCTTATGAAATAAGAAGGCATAAAGTAAATCAAACTTTGTTTAATGTGATTTTTATTTGAGTTTGAGTTTGATTTAATTTTAAAATTTTGAATTGAGTTTGTTGTTCTTAACCTATTTCCACATGTGTTTGACATTTTTGTTTAATTTTTAGATGATTAGATTCATTTTAGAATATGATAAGGTATGAATTAAACAAGTTAATTAACCCTTACCTACACTACCTTAGCATAGTTAACCAAATAGTTATGAGCTAATGAGATGACATAAAACCTCATAAGGAATTTAAATTTGCAATGCACCTAGAAATAAAAGGGCCTAATGTAGTTTGGCTCATGATTAATGGTTAATTAAGATAAGAGGTTTAACTTAAGTAATTTCAAAACACCCCTCACACATATGAGTTGAGTTTTAATTTCCTTAATTAAACTTAGGCTCTTGAACACCTAAGCATCTAGCCAAAGTAGATTAATTAAGTTTTGGAAAGTTTTAGAAATTTTAGAAATTAATTAAGGGGGTAATTAATGAATTAACCCTTAATTAAGAGAGGATTAAGAAAAGAAAAAGGGGGTTTAGGGAATAGCTTAGGGGAAAAACCCCAAAATTAGTCACATGGCCTCCTACTCACCAGATCAAACCTTAATCAACCTCTATAAGGGATTAAAACACTAATCAAACCCTTAATTATCCTTAATTACATTAAAGGAGTAATTAGGAAATGCATTTGCAATTCCCCCAATTAAGCCTTCAATAAATCTCAAGAAAATTTGGGGAGGCAGAAGGAATCCCCCAAAACATACCCAAGAAGTTTGGGATTAATCAGAGAATTAATTAAGGAGTAATAAGAAAAATAATATTTCCATTAAACCCAAAATTAGAGAAAAATATAATTCAAAATCTATTAAAATCAATTTTAGAATATTTTATATTGAATTATCTTTCAGTAGAAATTTACCTCATATTTTTATGATTTTTATTTAAAGAGATATGAATTTTTAGAGTTTAGAGGATTAATTAACATTAATTAAAACTTTAATTAATCCCCTTAGCCCACAGCTCGACACGCGACGGTAGCAGTTAGCACACTTTACACGCATCGCGCTATGAGCGGGTCACTTAAATGTCCCGTCACTACGGTGGCATGACGATGGGATGCAGTTTGATAGTCATCGCTCAATCAAGGATCAAACGACCACGAATCATCCTATGGTTTTAAAAGAATAAAGGATTGCAGTTAATCTCGGCTGTCCATCCAAAATGTGCGGATGGATGGCTAGGATCACCCCTATTCTTCCCTGAGGATTAATGGAGATCGTCTATGATCTAAAGGAAAATCTAAGCTCGATCAAGCTCGGATTAGAATAAAACTTTGCACACACCAACACAAAGCATAGAAGATCACATCCAATAGTGGAATTCTCATGCCATGATACTTTCTTTCCCAAAGGACCAACACCTCCTAAGTCTAATGGTAAGAAAAGTCCATACCTCATCGGAGGTGATCACTGTCGCTCGATTCCCTTGGAGGAGCTTCGTCTAGTTGAGATGAAGTTGTGCTGAAAGTTTGAGCTCTTGAGGTTAGTGGATGGCTCTATGGACCAACACCTCCTCCTCTTGCTTGTGTCTTTGATCGAATTGAACTCCTCCTTACCTTGGGAACTTATGTAAAGGCTTGGGTGCACTCGACTTGATCCCCTGAGGGATTGTGCAAAGAGAATTGAAGTGGATTGTAGTGTGGAAGAAGTTTGGAAATGAGTAGAGCTCCCCTATTTTCTAAGGAAGGAATTTGAGAAATGCTCTTCCCAAATCCCTCTTAGAAAGCTTAGGATTTCTCTCTGATGGCTCCTAACACTCTCTAGCACTCAATCAACAATGAGGATGTTTGAATTGAATTGAATTAGGGGGAGTATATCTCCCCATATGGAAATCAGACGGTCGAAGCTATGGGTGCCCTTTTGAACTAATTGACCATATAGAAAGGGTTTTGGGCTATTTGAAGTTGACACATGGTCAGTCTGAGCCAAGGAGTGGATTAATAACCTCCCATGTGCTTCAAATCAAGTGGAGGGAGGTTTTCAAATTGGCCAATTCAACTAGGGGGTCGGTTTTGGCCTTGGGTCAATTTAGGCTAACCCAAACTCATTGGGTTTGGTGCACCACCCTCCATAGGGTTGACTTGACCTATTAGGAAGGTATCAAGTTGATATGAAGAAGGTTTGACCAAATTCTTCATAGATTTGACAAAATATTGTTCTATGACCTAGGGGTAGAATGGTCATTTTGCTAATTTTTGAATTTGGATATGTTGGGTATGTTGAGAAAATGGGTTTGGCAAAGTTTCATTGGATTTGGAGTTCATTTGATATTGTTTGGCTCATGTTAACCCATTTAGGTCAAAATGGGTCAACTTGGGTCAAGTTGATCAATTAGTCAAATTAGGTCAAACCAAGGGTTGGGTCAAGTTCATATGAAAATTTGAAATATTTTGGTAGCTTTGGTTTGATTGAATTTGGTTTAGGTTTGAATTTGGCTCATATGACTTCATTTATGTCAAATGGGTCAAGTTGACCAATTTGACCCATTTGACCCATTTGACCTATTTGAGCTAGGTCATGGGTAGGTTTAGGTTTGGTTAGCTATATGGAGTGGATTGGTATCTTTGTTCCCAATAAATTTTGATTAGGTTTGAATTTAGCTCAATTTGACCCCTTTATGTCAAGTTGGATTCAAGGTCAATTGCACTAGGTTAAGCTAGTTGGCCAATTAAGGCTTTGGTCAAGTTCAACAAGTGATTTGGAATGAAGTTGACCCATTGGTTTCAATCAAATTGGCTTAGATCATGTTTTGATACATTTTGATTTTTTTAGGTCAAGTTGGGTCAACATGGGTCAAGTGGTCAATTAGGCTAAGTTAGGCTCAAATGTTGACTTGGTCAAATTCAGACATAGGACATGAATGAACTTAGATCAATGGTTTCAATTAATTTGGCCTATGGTGGATTTTGGCTATGTTAGGTTTTATTTGGCTAAGTGTTGACTTAGTCAACCCTAAGATTTGACTTGGTTTGACCCAATTTGATTGATTGATCATCCCATGATGATTGTTGATCATGATGAGAGGCATAGGTGAGTTTGATTCAATCCAATTTGGTTAGGATTAGAATTTGGCTCATAAGGATATTTTAGGCTTGGTCAAAGCTTGATTTGAGCTTGATTGAACTTGTATATGGACTTGTGATTGAAATATAAATCTATTTGCAAATGGTTTGAAGCCAAATGGATTTTGATTCATTTGACAATTTCATATTCAAAGGAAGAATATGAATAGATTTGGGGTTTGATTTTTGAATTGGGTTTTGATTTAGTGATTGAAGTTTGTATTTATATTTGAATTTATGACTGTAGGGTTGATTGAGTCATGAAGGAAAATCAAGAGTTTGTCTTGATTTGAAGTTGATTTGACTAAGTTCTAGATTTTGACTTGAAAGGCTTAGGTTGGATTTTGAATGGATTTGAGTTTGATTTTTGTAATAGGTTTTGATTGTTTGAATTTATATTTCATTTATATATGTGAATATAAATGGAAATATAAATGGGTTATGAGAAAATTTCAAGGATTTGAAGTGATTTGATCATGATTTAGGCTAAGTCCATTAAAAGGAATTTAAAGGACTTAAGAGATTTTTAGAGTTTGAAGCTTGAATTTTGGATTTAGATTTGATTTGATCATGATTCAAGCTAAGTCAATTAGAAGGAAATTAAGGACTTAAGAAAATCTGGAGTAGGGATTTGAATTTTTTGAATTTGGTTTGATTGACTTATATTTATATTTCATTTATATATGAGAACATAAAAGAGAATATAAATGAGTTATGAGAAAATTCCATGAATTTAAATTAATTTGGAGTTAATTTTGGATAAGTTCTTAAGAAGGAAATTAAGGTACTTAAGAAAGATTTGGACTTAGGTATTTCATTCATGGGATTTAATCATGGATTTCAATCATATGGAGTTGATTTGAGTTTGGAGAAAATCAAATAAGATTGATTTGGAGTTTGACTTGAAGGAAGGAAGGTGAGAAATGGTTAAAGCTAAGGGTAGGCAATTTTTTCTAATACCCCTAAGGCATGACCTATTCCTATGGCTAACTCTTCTAAGTCTCTAGGGCTAGGTTGAGTGTCCACCTAATCACTAGATGTGTTTTAAGACTAAGGAACTCTTAGTGTCTAAGATAAGTCCTATGTCTAAGATGGAGGGGTTGAGAGCTCATTCTAAAAATGAGGTCAACATACGCTTTCTTCCTAGTACAGCCGATGTACACTGAAAGGCAACCTCTTTGGTTGGATAGTTTACCATGTGGTTGGTAGACTACTCCTTTAGATTGATAAATCTAAAGTAGGCAAAGGCCGACATGGCCCCCACTTAGTACGATCCATCGCAAACTAATAGGGTCCATCTCAAAATTCAAAATTTAAAATATGAAACAAAATCAACCCTCCTCCATAGTGGAGTCAAATTAAACAATCAAATCAATCAGCTTCTCCTCAGCGAGATGCAAATCTTTCTAATTCTCTTAGTGGAATCAATTCAATCCAACCCGAACTTGCTCCTTTAGAGGAAGGTTCACATCTTTTATCCTCGGTGGATTACAAATTTTAATCCCCTAGTGGATTTCATAACCTCTCATCCCCTAGTGGATGAATTGAACCCGCTTCCCTAGTGGAAGGTTCACATACTCCATCCCTAGTGGATTACCCCTTCACTCTCTTATGTATTTGACATAAGTAGAGTTGCATTGAACTAAGCTTTTGATTCCCTCTACACCTCAGTCTTAGGAGTAGATCATTTCTGTTAGTGCTTTTGATAGTTCGAATATTATTGATCATCTCGGCCAACACCAATATGTGCGATATGCCTTATCAGTCACAGAACACCTATTGGGTGCCTTTTGTTGACCTCACTTTTAGAGTGAGCTCTTAACTTCTCTATCTTCGACATAGGACTCCTATAGACACTAAGAATTCTTTAATATTAAGATACTTCTAGTGATTAGATGAACACTTAACCTATCCCTAGAGACTTAGAAGAGTTAGCCATAGGAATAGGTTATGCCTTAGAAGTATTAGGAAGACTTGCCTATCCTAGAGCTTAAACCTAATCCTTGCTTCCCTCCTTCAAACTAATTCCAAATCAAATCTTAAATCAATTTCAACTCAATTGATTTTCTCAAATATTAAATCAATTCCAACTCATTCAATTTTCTCAAATCACAAACCAATTCCAAATCAAATCTTAAATCAATGCCAACACAATTGACTTTCTCAAATCATGAATCAATTCCAAATCAAATCTTAAATCAATTCCAACCCAATTGATTTTCTCAAATCATACAATTCCAAAATCCAAATTATAAATCAATTCCAAATCAAATAATTGAAACCCATGATTGAATTCAAATCCCAAAATCTTTCTTAAGCCCTTTGATTTCATCTTATGGACTTAGCTCAAATCAAATCCAAATCTCTCCAAAGTCAAAATATTTTCTTATAACTCATTTATATTCTCATTTGTATTCACAAATATAAATGAAATATAAATTCAAATAATCAAAATTAAATTCAAAACTCAAATCTAAATCCAATTTAAATTTAATTTACATCTTTCAAACAAAATTCTTGAACTTAGCCAAACCATTCTCAAATCAATCCAAACCTTTGGATTTCCTCTTCAAACAATCGTTCCTTCAATCACATGCCCAAATACAAACATAAACTACAATCACCAAACTAAAATCAAACTAACCCATGTTCACCCTTTAGACTTGAAATTTTCAAATGAACCAAAACTCGTTTGACCCCAAATCACTTGCAATTGGATTTATATTTCCATCATAAGTCCATATGTGAGTTCAACCAAACTTAAATCAAGCCTTAATCAAGCCAATTGACGCATTTAGGCGCACTTGACCAAAAGTGACCTAAAGCACCTTTTTGAGCCAAATTGTAATCCAACCTAAATTGGATTGAACTAAGCCTATCTAAGCATCACATTGTGATCAACAATCATCCTAGAACGATCAATCACTCAAATTAGTTCAAACCAAGTTAAACTTTGCCTTTGACCAAGTCAACACTTACCCAAATGAAACTTAAATAAGCTAAAATTCACTATAAGCCAAATTGATTAAAACCATTGATCTAAACCAATCCATAATCAATGATTGAACTTGACTAAGCCATCAATTGAGCAAAACTAAGCCTAATTGGCCACTTGACCTAAGTTGACCCAAATTGACCAAAAAAGTCAAAATGGGTCAAATCTTGATCTAAGCCAAATTGATAGCAACCAATGGGTCAAATTCATTCTAAATTGATTGTTGAGCTGGACCAAAACTTCAATTGACCAATTAGACCCAACCTAGCCCAATTGACCATGAACCCAACTTGATCTAAATGGTCAAATCAACCTGAAATCAAACCAAATCAAAATTGATTGAAAACAAAGCTTGCAATACATTTCAAATGATCAACCAAGCCTAAACCAACTCATGACCTAACATAATTGGGTCAAATTGGTCAACTTAACCCATTTGACCTAAATGAACCTAAATGAACCAAAACCAAATATCAACTAAATTCAACCAAACCAATGACACCCATAAGCTCCAAATGATCATTTGAATTTAACCTAACCCATGGTTTGATCCAATTTGAACAATTGGTCAACCTAACCCAATTTGACCCAACTTGACATAAATGGGTCAAATTGAACCAATTCAAACCAAATGAACTCCAAATCACTTGAAATTTGGCCAAATCAAAATCATGGCCAAATGACCACTTTGCCCTTAGGTCAAAGGGTATCCAATGGCCAAATTCACTTAGAATTTGGTCAATTCTTTCTAAATGCCACTTGGCATTCTTCTAATGGTCCACTCAGAAATCAAAATTGATTGAAACCGAAGCTTGCAATACATTTCAAATGATCAACCAAGCCTAAACAAACTCATGACCTAACATAATTGGGTCAAATTGGTCAACTTAACCCATTTGACCTAAATGAACCTAAATGAACCAAAACCAAATATCAACTAAATTCAACCAAACCAATGACATCCATAAGCTCCAAATGATCATTTGAATTTAACCTAACCCATGGTTTGATCCAATTTGAACAATTGGTCAACCTAACCCAATTTGACCCAACTTGACATAAATGGGTCAAATTGAACCAATTCAAACCAAATGAACTCCAAATCACTTGAAATTTGGCCAAATGACCACTTTGCCCTTAGGTCAAAGGGTATCCAATGGCCAAATTCACTTAGAATTTGGTCAATTCTTTCTAAATGCCACTTGGCATTCTTCTAATGGTGCACTCAGACACCAAGGAGGGTGGTGAACATAACCCAATGACCTTGGGTCGGCCATGACCTAACCCAAGGCCAAACTGACCCCTCTAATGGAAATTGAGCACTTGGATCACCAAATGCACTCACCTAGCACATGGACACTCACTCTCCGCCACTCTTCTGCCTAAGAAAACCCACATGGGGTATTTTGTAACTCAAACCGTGAACTCAATCTCATCCATTGATCAAAAATGGCATTTCAGCCTTCCACTATCCGATCCATGGAGGGGGAGATATACTCCCCCTCATTCCCACTCAAACGATAAGCATTTATTTCCACAGAGCTAAGGAGATCAAATCGAACACTCCCTAAGCATTTCTAAGCCATTCCTAGGCTCCCCCATTTCTCCTTCTTAGTTTTGCTCAAAGCCGAAACAGGGGAGGTCCATCCCAATCCCAATTCACTCAATACTCCATCAAAACTAAATTAACCTTATGCACACCCTCAATGGACCTTACCGAGCTCAACTAAGTCATTTCCCAATTCTCCAAGCCATGGGAAGCGTGACCTTGATCAAGAAAGATCACTATTGAAGGGAAGCTTGGTCAACCGAGCCATCCACTTCAAATCAAGATACAATACCTTCAACAAGCCTTCATCTCTACTAGACAAAGCTACCTGCTCCATTGGAAGTGCCGGTGATAGCCTTCAGTGAGGTAATTACTCAAAACTATAGCCATAGGAAAAATTGTTTGGTCATTTTTTAAGGAAAGTGTCATCCCTTGAAATCTTGACCGTTGGATGTGCATCCCCCCTCCTTTCGAAGGTGTGGGATCATTTTGATCCCAATTCAAGCTCAGGTGAGCTCGAATTGAACGGTTCTCATTAGTTGTGAAGGAGCAGGATCACACACCATCTGTTCTATGTGATTGGAACATATGGCTATGATTAGATCATGATAGATCCCCCTCTAATTTAAGCATAAACCACGGGATCAATCCTGGCCATCCGATCTTAGATCGAACATCTCATGGAGAAAGTGCATCCGTCGTTGGCTGACTCAGTGATGGATGTGACAACTTAAATAACCTATCCCATTGTGCCACATGTAAAGCGCCTGCATCAGCCGCCACATGGCCCAACAGGATTAGGGGTTTTATTAATACTAATTAATCTAATTTTAATACTGAAACTTCCAAAATTCATAATTAATTATGAAAAATCCAAAAATATAAATAAACACTCATTTTAAAGATAATTCAAAGTAGAATAATATAAAATTAAAATTAATTAAATTTCAATAGTGATTTTAACTCAATTTGGGTTTTATTAGAAATATAATTAGGATAATTAATCTCTAATTACTTCAGTAATTAATTCCAAACTTCTTAAGGTTGATTAGTGGGATGACCTCTACCTCCCATGACTTTCTTGGATTTATTGTTGGATTAATTAGAGGAATTACTTGTTTCATCCCTAATCACTTTCTTAATTAATTAAATGATTAATTAACCTATTAAATAGTGATAAATTCACTAATTAAGCTTGATAATCATCATGAAATAGTGAATGGACTTAGAGAATAAGATTATGATTTCTTTTCCAATCTTTTCCTCTAAGTTTACTTCATTTGGATAAACACTTAATTAATTTGTAAATTGATTAATGGATTAATCATCTCATTAATTAATTCAATTAATAAAACTCAAAACTAAATCACTCAAGAACTTAATCACTTAATTTTTGGGTCGATTCTTAGGTGTTCAATACCCTAAGAGGATTTAAAAAAAAACTATAATCAAACTATATGTGTAGGATGATTATAAAAGTACTTAATTAAATCCCTTAGCTTAATTAATAAATAATTGTGAGCTAATTACATTAGGCCCCTTTATTTTTTAGGTGCATTACTGATTTAAATTCCATGTGGTTCCATATCATATGTTGGCTCGTAATTTTGTTGATAATTATGTTAAAGTGGTATATGTAAGGGGTAATTAATGGATTTAATTTATACCTTAACCTAAACAAAACATAAAATCAACCTAATTGTTCTAAAATTAAACTAAACTAATTCACATATGGGAGAAATGAGTTAGGACCAACAAACCTTTCTCACATTTCCTAAGTCAAATTAAATTCAAAAATAAAAATCTCCTTAAAGAATTTTGATTCAGTTTAAATGATCATATTTTATAGGATTGTCTTTAGGAATTAATTAGTGTGAACGAAGTCATATGCTTACATCACTATATTTCTTTCCAAGCATGCTAAATATTGTTTGCCATATGAAATCATGCATTCATTTCTTTTGAAAAATTAATTAAATAAAATGTTTCCTTTTATGTCAAATTGCATATTTTAGCTAAAGTTAAGAATATGAGTGGCTATTATCAATATTAAACCAAAAATTATTTTCAAAACGTATAAATCAAATATTATGAATGAAGTGATGCTACTTATGAATACTTATAAGCTTGCATGTGATTATAGCATAAGATATTTTTTGTGTTGATTTCTTCTCTTCTCTTAACATGGACTTACATAAAATTTGCAAAGTGTACAGTTCATATGAAAAGAACATAACACTTGCTTAAATCTATTCCTATGCACTCTTATGTTATGACTTAAAAAGGATCCTCACATTAACCATGTAAATTATACAACCAAATCAAACACAAAAATCTTTTGCATGATTCTTTATCCATTTGATCCTTTTTGTACATTTACATGTATTTAAAAAAAGTGGTATATTAGTCTGGATATCCTGGGGCTGTGAATCTTTAAGCAGCCCTAAGTAGATCTTGTACTTTATGCCCCTAGTGTAGAAAATAATGGCGTCATACTCACTTATGTCTTTTATACATGTAGATGTGCATTTTGTTAATGGATGAGAAATCCCCCTTTTTCCTACATAATAAAAACATGCATCAATGGAACATCCAAAATTTCAAATCATATCACTTAGCATTCATCATCAAAGTGTGCTAAAATTTGCATTGCATGTATATGTATGCTTAGGATCATTCATATGCTTGGTATACATGGTGGAAATAAATAAATAGGTGTGTGTTATATGATAGCAATCCACCTTAACTAATCCTAAGATGCCTTTCTTATTGAATAGGGCTATTTAGAGCAAATCTAAACTTAGGGTTAATTAAAACACATAATCAAATATTCACTAAAAGAATTTCATCAATCATTCTACCTTAGAAATATTTTAAGGTAGGGATGAAAGAGAAGTTCTCTTCTCTTTTCTTCTCTTTATAACATTTAGTAACTAAGTGTAGGTTCATTCAAACCAAATCAAATCACCTACTAAAATTGACAAATCAATGAAATCACTTAAAATGAAACCACCCTCTAAATTGAATCCTTCACACTTAGAAAATTTCAATCATAAAGCCTAGCAAAGACATGTTACATATGCCTTAAATGGCACACACATTAGGATAAGTCACCATTTCTAGCTCTATGTTAGGGCGATCCATGGTTTGATGCCTAATTTTATTTTATGGTATAATATTTTTAGACTAGATATTATAGTGTATGTGCATAGTCTGGATGTTAGGCCGATCTTAACCTAATCTTATTTTTTTGCATGTGGTTATGCTTAAGGAGTGCTGTAATAAAAATATAAATGCTTTTATTGTGCAGGTTGCTTATACCCCTAAGCATAACCAGAATTAGGATAGGTGGACTTGGTTAACCATGTGTGGAGTGCTAAGTCCAAAATATTCATATAACTGCTAGGGTTGTGTGGTATGTTTATCTAATCTCTATTTTGTAGGTTTAGTTAGATTTATCTTTTCCATTTTAATGTAAATTTTGTAATTAAGATTTGGAATGAATGTTATGAGAGAAATTAGGATGAACATTAGTTATAAGACCATGTCTTGTATACCATTTGAAGCCTTGGAGCAAACTGCATCATAAGTCAAATCAAAAGGAAGAAAGAAGTGAAGAAAGAAAGAAATGAAGAATAGAAGAAATGAAGAAAAAAGAATGAAGAATGAAGAACCCTCATAAAATGAATTCCTTTTAATTGTAAATCATTTATTTGTAATCTGTGTAGTATAAGGGTAGAGGTTAGCTACCCATATTTCTTTTTGTATTGTACGATGGAGCCCGACCATGTTATTCTCTTATTCTTTTGTACTAATTTTATAAATTAATTGATATTTTGTTTATGATTGCGCAATTAGGATGACATGATCTTCTTAGTTTTTCATTGTTTGATGAATGACCTGGATGCGATTAGCTCTTAGAAAAATAAATTTTCTATCCAATTAATCAACCCAAAATTAAATTAAATAACTCATAATATCACCTAAAGCCTAGGAGATAAATCAAGATAATAAAATATTTATCAACCCCTTAATTGGATGTTATATGTCTCATAACATGCATAAAATATATTGCTTCACTCTTGCTAATGGAGGGCTTTCACCTTTGCTAGAGAAAATGGCTTCCCCTTTGAGAGCCATGGTGGAAACACCTCATTCTTTCTAATTTTGGCCCATAACCAATCTTCTCATACATTAGGAATCTGAAATCCCATAGCTTGTGTCAAATAACAATGTCTAAAAATTAAAATAAAATTTAACAAAATTTGCATTAGATTAAGTCATTATTCATGCCCTTCATGATCTAGTCTCTTAGGGAGTGTGTTTTAAGGACTTAGTCTCCTTTCTAAATAAACAATAATCTAGCTATCTTAAAAAGCATAAGACTTACCTACATGTATTTAAAATTGTAGGAGGAGTTAGTTGGCGGCCACCACCAGACGGTTGTAAGTCCAACAGTCAGGTGGTTTATTCTCTCTTGTGGAGATAAACCATATGCCCATTTTTTGCCTTAGATTTAGATCGTGCTTTGACCCTCACCGAGGCTCCCTAGATTTAAGATCTGAGATTGCTATTTCTCTTTGTGCGCTACAAGCATAAATACTCACCTCTTAGGAATTTTTATAATCTTGTATTGTGGAATTGTAAGCCCCATATTTTTAATAAAAATTCAACTCAAACATATAATTCCTCTCAATTTCAAAAATGTAAAACCCAACCATAGAATAGTTTGAGATGCTTACTAAGTTTTCCTAGTAGCATGAGCATCCTCTACTCATCTCCCTTTGGTTTCAATAATAACTCCCTCCTTTTGATCAATCCCACTTGATTTTCCAAAAATAACTAATTTATTGATAGTCCTATCTTTGAAATCTTTGGAGACAATGATCATTTACCTTAATCAAGAGTATTCTTAAGGAATCTCATTCCTTAGGATATAATTAACTATGGAGGCTTACCTCCTTAGGGAACTTAACAAACTTGGTTTAAAATAAACTCTACTTTACTTTTATATATAAAGTAGAGGAAAGATCTCTGGCACATTCGAAGACCTATTGTCCTTAGGAGTCTTCATTAGGTGATTAAGTCCATTATAGAATGGTGACTTCTATCTCTCTAGATAGTACATCATTCCTCAATGTCGCGATCACCCTAATGAGTATATCTACAGTTCTACGTAGTGTCCAAATAATACTTTTTTCAAATTCAAATTTGAAAATAAAACTCCACACACTGCAAGGATAAGTAGATTTAATATGTAGCTTTTAATGCTATTGAAGGCTTCTTGGCACTCCTTATCCCATTTGAACGGAGCATTCTTTTTCATCAATTTTTCAAATGGCTGATAGCATCCTGATAGGTTTGATATAAATCATCAGATGAATGTAAGCTGCCCTTGTAAAGAATGGAGCTGACGCAAACTCTTCGGTAAAGACATCTCCACAATTGCCTTAATTTTAGTAGGATTGATCTTAATTCCTCTATGACGTACAATATACCGAAGAAATTTTTTAGAGAACACACTGAGTGCACATTTTAGAGGATTCATCTTGAGATCTTATTTTTTGATTCTCTGAAAATAATTTTTAAGTCTTCAAAGTGATTTTCACTATTTAAGCCCTTCACTACCAAATCATCAACATAACATTTCACCTTCTAGTGAATCAACTCATCAAAAATACATATGATGGCTCTTTGGTATGTAGATCTAGCAATTTTCAAACTAAAAGGCATGACTATGAGCAATATATGTCAATAAGTGTTCTGAATGATGTATGTATTTCATCTTCAAGTGTCATCTTGATCTAATTATATCCCAATAATGCATCCATAAAAGAAAACATATCATAGTTGGGTGTATTATGAACTATCAATTTTGATATAGGAAGCGAGAAGTCATCTTTCGGGCAAGCTTTATTAAGATCTCGAAAGTTGATACAGATACGAATCTGACCATTTTTCTTCTTCATGGGTTTTATGTTATCTATCTAATCATGACACCTTTTTTGTTAATGAATCCTACTTCAATTATATTTTTAGTTTCAATGATCACCTGTTCTTCAATTTCTAATCTCATTTTCCTCGAGCTTATTTAATAGGTGTTGTCTCTAGATTGATTGCCAATTTATGAACTATCACATCAGGGGACAAGCCTGACATTTCAACATATGTCTAAGGAAAGCAATCCCTAAATTTACAAAATAGCACTTTTAGCTATTCAACTTTCTCTTCAAGTAGAAGGGCACTGACGAAAGTTGGATGAGGATCATCCTTAGCTCCTAGATTGATTTCTTTGAGTTCATCCATAGTAGCTATTTATCCACCATCTTCTAGCTCTTCAGGTATAGGCTTGGCTTCTACTTCTTCATTATTTATAAGAAGAATTTCATAGCGATCATCTTCTTCATCACTATTAATTTTGATCTTAGCTTCTATTATATTATAACAAACTTTATTTTGATGAGATTTATGGATGAACCCAAGAACTTTAGTAATAAACTTATTAGTTCTTCATTATGCTTGAGGACTTCTTTGGCTCCACATCCTGTTAAAGATTTGAGTTCTATGTTTAGTAGTTCCAATATGAATTCCAAGCTTATGCATCATTCTTCACAATTTTAGTGGATAGTATATAGGTATTCTTGTTGGCACCATCTCATCAGAATCTTCATGTTGAGTGGGCCAATCAAAATTGTGAGGTTGTGAATCTTTAGATTTATAAAATAAAGTTTCTTTTCTGCCACTCTCACTCAATGGCAGCACATAGAATGTTATCAATTCTTCAGTGTTATGAACCTCTAATGTTGTGATTTCTTTGAAGTACCGTTGAGAGATTGGTGTAATTTTGAGGGAATCATTTGACACTGCCAAGTGAGCTATCCTTCTTGATGTGACCCTTTGAACCCTATTTTCATAAATAAGTTTAAAGTCATAGTCTGAATTAGAAACACTTATTTTATACTTTGTCTTTCTTGAAAGCTTATAAGTTCCCTTAAGTTTGACAGAATATTTTCTTCTTCTTGTGTGTCACTTCTCAAATAATGAACTGGTCTTCTTAATTTAGGTGTAGAATCAAGTGCCTTAGGGAGAGTCAGCATTGCCTTTTTTTTCTTCCTTTTTGCTTATGCTCTTTCACCTTCTGAAGTTTTTTTTGTTTTTGTAGTGGATGTTACAGCCTCAAGAGGCTTTATTTTCTTAGGCTCTTTAGGGATGAAATATTTTTCATCTTTATAAATTTTTGCTTCATGGATGGAGAATGGTTGTAAGTTACCAGGAATTCTGAACTCTTCTCCATCTCTTAGTTACTTCATACACTGATGCATAGTTGATGAGACCATGCCATACTCATGCAGCCATAGTTGACCCAAGAGAACTCTAAATAATTTATTGACATCGATTACATGAAACTTAGCTTTTGTATACAAATCTTGAAGCTCTAGTGGGAGAATAAAAGAACCCAGAGTTTTCTGCCCTTTCTCATTCAAACCATGAACCATCAACTTATCCATCCCAAGATGTTGGATATCAAGTGATAATCCTCTTAATGTTTTAAACTCATATGATTGATAGAAGAACTTGGATCAATCAATATTTGATTGATCAAGATGCCATCACTCTCTACGGTAACATATAGAGGGCGATTGTGATATGTTGTTCCCAAGATCTTCTTCAGAAAATATGATTACTGAAAGATCTTGAGTTTATAATAATTCAGTCATATATTTTTTGATAAAGTAAGTTTCATAACTCTCCAGATCTTTGAGAGCTTGTTTCAAAGTTTCTCGAGATCTTTTGACATTAAGAGAGCCTCATACACACTTAATTGTGCAAGGATCTTTCTTAGATGTTATATAATATTATAATCTATCTTTTTGCTTGATTTAGGCTTTATTTTAGGATTTTGAGAATGATATCCTCATTGACTTCAATTTATTTGCCTTTGTATTTATTTGAATACCCCTTCTTTGATGATGGTGGTAATACTTTACCACTTCTCAATTGAACTTGAACCACCATATCTTGCTCAGATTCTTCTAAAGATGTAGTTTCTTCAAATTCACTTTTTATTTTGGAGGATTGACCAAAAGAGTTAAACTCACTTTTCAACTTCATACATTTTATATGTGATGTTGTTGATGAGTCTGACTGTTCTTCATCTAGAAAACATAAATCTTCATATGAACTATTATCTTTTTTTTGAGTAACTAGACAAAATTCATATGTCAACTCTTCAGACTCTTCTTTCTTTTTTGATAAGAATTTTGATGGATTGGTCAAGTCTATCGACTACCATTATAATTTTGGAGTAACGATGCTGAAAAATATATGATATCACATAAATGATTTAGAATGTCTCTACTGGGCAAAATTCACTATTATCTTCTTTGTCCAACTCAACAATATAGAGCTTAGACATGAAGTCTACAAGCTTAATTGGTTGTCTTATCGGTGATACTCCTTTAAGTTATTAATAATCTTTTGAGTTGTAGTCTTCTTATTTTTTTTCTTATTTTATTTAGTTTAATCAGCTTCTTTGAGAAATTTGGTAAAATTTGTTCTAGTTATTTTTCTCTTTGGGATTAGTTGGCAGTGTTGTGGTGCCTCTTAGTCGATGACATGGAGAATGATGCATACAATCTTGGAACCATTTTTAAATCAATCACTGGTTCAAGAGGTGATTTCAAACTCATACTAGAACTCCTTCAAGTTGCTTCAACATCTTTATAGTCTTTTTAGAAATTATAGTCTCATTCTTCAATCTGAACTGATTTTTCTATCTTTTTGTCTTTAATGGATGATAAAGAAAAGGACGTAATAATCCTTGTAGACTCTCTTTTAGGTTGATTAGAACACTATCGAATAATGTAAATTTACCTCATCGATACTTATTTTCTGACCAATATTTGAAGACATAATAATCTTCAATAGGATGACTGATCAGCCGATGATACAGATAATAATTTGGATTATTAACTTGGCTTCTTCAGGCCTTTCACTTATTATAATTGTAGACCAACTATTAGCCACACTGTCCCTTCTAAAGAAATATTCTTTTTTCACCTTTTCTTTAAGAGATGGCTGCATTCGTTCATCATCTCTTATAGCTTATTTTGGATGCTCTCCACCACCTAGAGAAATTTGAGGTTTATTATTGCCTCCCAATACTAATTTTGGCTGTGGATTAGGATGAACAAACTTCTTTCCTTTATCATCATTATACATTGGTTATGTTCCTTTATCTATATTATAGATTACTCAATTTTCACCACTTGATCTATAGGAAGCGACATGCGTTTTATTTCTTATTGAGTCTGAAAGCATATTTTTCTTTGATGTATCTATATAGATTTCAGATTTAAGGTGATTTAACTTTTCAAATTTGGCCACCCTATCAAGAAAGTCCTGGAATATGTAATTGATGTCATAAATAAAAAATGGTGCCATTTTATCATCCTTATTGCCCATTAACAATTGGATCGCATGTTCTTCCTACAATTGTTGTTCACATTTCATGCTTAGGTTATGCCAACAAGTTACCAAATTTGTCACTGACTCATCTTTTCTCTTTTTTAGCAAGGTAAGGCTAGCGACGTTATTTTCTCGGTTGCATTGGCAAACCTTTTCATGAACATTATCTCTAGCTCAATGAAGGTTTTGACTGAATAATTTGGCAATTTTATGTACCACTCAAAAGTAGTTGAGGTCAGGCTGCTGATGAATTGGTAGAAAAGTAGTACATCATTTTCTTCTATGTTACCACAAGTAGCTTTAAATTGGGCTATATGTTGTTTTGGATTACCATGCCCACTAAAAATATTAAATTTTAGTACTGAGTAACCTTTTGGGTATGACACTTGATCAAATTCAACTGGGTAAGAGAGACCTTTACTCACCAGCTTTTCAGCCTACTCTGAAGCTATAACTACCTTTATCTTTTCATTAATTATTATTTTTAGTTGAGCAATTGTTACTATTATCAGTGTACTAGCTGTATTCTGAATTATAGGTTGAAGAGCTAGCTAGTTAACTTCACTCCCCCCTTTATGTAAAGCATGTACTGTAGGAGCTTGAAGTATCAGAGTGAATGATGGTATAAAAGTTGTACTATTAGCTACTTGTTGATTAGCAAATGAAACATGTGCTACATTTGATGTGGTATTCTTTTCCAACATATTCATCATGATATTCATTTGTGCCATCATGTCATTCATCTTGATACCAAGCTGTGAAATTTTCTTACCTTTGGCTTCCATTTGACATTACATTTGTCTTTGCTCTCTAGCTAATGTCGTGGCGTCAACCAATACAGGCTCTTCTTCTTCCTCTATTTCTTTTTGTTGTTCTCTTCCTTGTTCATCTTCAGGGGAAGAACTTGACTATCCTTCTCCTTATGCATTTGTAGGACATTGTTGCTTGGGTTTGAACAATGGCGTGATTAAAAGCGTACCGGTTGATCATTTCCTGGTTCAACCATATAAACAGCTTCAACTCTCATGACTCCCTTTTCATTTTGATCTTCTTCTTCCTCTTTAGTAGAGATTGGAGATCCATCTTCTACACTCTTTTTTGATGACTTTCCTTCATAAACATCGAATTTAGGTTCAAGCTCACTGGATTAATGTTGTCGATGATGCTGAGTAGAAATTTTATCTAAATGTCTCACCATATAGATGACTTCTACTTCCATAGTGTTCTCTTCATTGTCTTCTTTCTTGCACATGAATTTTCGATCGATGCCTCCACTGGATCTCTGGTTCATTGTGCAGAACAGACATTTCTTACATTGGGGGACTACGATCAGAGTCAACGTTTTCCTGTGGGGGTGAATATGATTGATGACGGGATCCCATAAAGGATTCTCTAGGGTGTCGACCATCATATCTTTTATTAGTGATATTCCTTCTTTAGGTATCCACTTCTGATGAGTTATTTTTAGGTGGATTTTTGAATATGTGCATCAGATGTCACACCTCTTTCTTTCTTCAAATTTTCATCGCTAGGCCTTGGCCTCCATATCTACTTACCTTTTCATCGGGACCTTTCGACAGTGAATTCTTGTACATGCCATCCAAGTGTCACGCTCCGATGCTAATCGTGGTGAAACATACTTTGCTTGATGACTAGTTACCATAAGAGATGGCAACATTCTTGGTGGAATCTTAGTATCTTCAATTATCAAAAGCCTCTAAAATTTTCTTTTCATTAAGCCTCTTTCCTTGGCTACTTTAAGGACATTGTGTATTCTAGAGGATAGTGTTTCACATTATCTCCTCTGTAATTGTGGGGCTTGATATTATTGAGCCCAGAAAGACTGCTTCACCTCACCAATAAAGCTATTCTTTTTTTACCTATTTTAAGTTGTCAAAGTTATTATGGGTAGTAGTACTCACTTCTGGGGGCAATATTATTTGTCCACTAGGTTGTTTAGATAGGATTTGTTGAGCCCTAAACTCTACATTTCTTCTCCTTCTTTCCTTCTACTTAATTTACTTTCTAATAAGGAAGCCTCAAAATCATGTCTCCCAGGTAAGAAGGTTTCAATTGGCAGAATGGTTGTACCTTGGGGAATTAGAGATATAGTACACCCAATGATCGTCCTCTTAATCATAGGAGCTTCGAATTGACCCAGTATTTCAAAAACTGAAGTTCTATCTTGGGAGAACTCCTTAACAGCAGTTGGTTGCTGAATTGGTTGGCGAGCACGATGAGTAGGAGCTTCAGTAAACTAAGGCCTTCCAACATGGGCTCAGATGAGTGCACCACAGGTGGGTACTTCAGGAGCTGCAACTATAATAGCTGGGAAATCCATGCTACCAAATTGAATGGTAGCTCTAATATCTCCTATGTTGATGACGACGTTAGTTAAGTAGATGTTAGCACCACGCCCTAGCTAAACAGTGAAATGAGTGCTCATGTAGATCCATTATGCATAAATGAAAGATGGGGATTAATAATTAGTAATTATTATTTTACCACAACTTTCAAACTTTTGAGGTACTATAGAACAAGATAATAGTATAATAAAAATATACTCTACAAAATAATTCATTCAACATAGAGTCTCATGCATTAGTAATTTGAATTTATTACACATTTAAATCACCATTTTTTATTTTGAATTTTTAAATATTTTATTACTATAGTATATATATGACTAGTCAAAGATGGAAAGAGAATCATCTCCCCAGTGTAGTCACCAAAAATCTGTGGGCTCCAAAAATTTGCCACCGACCTCTCGATTAAGAAAGTTTGATTTAATGTTAGTGAAATTTTCAGAAGGCAGATGGAATAATAGAGAAGACACTACCCAGAGATTTCACCCTCATTTGGTGAGGACTTTAGATCTAGTTCCAAGTTTCTTATAAGTGCAAGAACCTATAGTTAATTACCCCTCTTAATGGGAGAGAACTTTCAATTAAGGCTAGTCATTAGATCGCTAAATGCATAGCTTATAGTAGCAGTATGTGAAGTTTTAGAATTTAGGTTTATGGAAATCATTCTCTTTTAGTTTAAAGCGGATGGTTGGGGAATGATGATGTGCCTGATCTAGATCCCATGGTTCCATCATCCCGAGCTGTCACAGTCCCTAGTCTACTTAGTTAGATAAGGTAATCGTCCAAGTAATCTTTGTAGACTTGGGGTGGTATTTGTCTAAAGAGATAAGCTTAAGCGTACCTTAGCTGACAGAAGGCTTTTTTCCCTATCAGGTGTACCCTATGATTCACATCTCAAAGTACAGAGCCATTGGGGAGCATACGGGCGACATTCATGATCCTAATATAATGGTATCATTTTGCGACAGCCACTCGATTAGAGGACTCTAGTCGTAGCTACATCATATGTGGAGCCAACTAACTAAATCACGTAGATAGAGAATATAATCCATGTCCTGACTGACATGAGATTGATTAAGAGTGAGTATAAAAATACATTTGATTTGGGATTGACTCCTTTGTGAGCTAAAGTTTTCTTAATTCATCACCTTTAACAAATTGTTGCGGAAGATGGATCGAATGGAGTTTGCATTAAGTGTTTAAGGATTGAATTTCATTTAACCACTAATAGTCTAGTGATATATTAGATTTTGCATTTGGATTGATACTTAATTTAAGTTAATTTAATCTAAAATTAAAATTACATTTTGATGAAAGTATCCCCTCTGGTTGAAATCTTCATTCAACATAGCCATCATCAGGACAGACCTTGTCAACTCTATTCTTTATTCATAGAGGATCGGGTATACAATTTTGAAATCTCATTATATCACATTAGATCTTATCAACTCTACCCATATAGGAGGAGGATTGAATCTATGGATTGAAGCTTGCAATTGTATTTTAAGATATAATATACAGGATTTTTAGCTTAGAGAATTTCATCTAATTAATAAAATCATTGATTTTGAAAATTATAATTAGAATGAAAATTTTCTAATTTTTGGATTGAAGGATGCTCCATAATTTGTGCAAGATTTAATTTAGTATCACCTTCTATTTGCTTGTATGAAGAATTACAGATTTGGTGGTGACTGTTGAGCAAACCTAGATTTATATTTACACTCAAAATATTGTATCTTTGCCTACATTAAACTTATTTATTGAATCTCTAAATTTGAATAGTTGATTCATGCTCATTAATGAATAATTAAATTTTTGTGAGATTCACTTAAGTTGCTTCACCTATTTTAACTTGTTCGATACAAGTCAAAGTATAACTCATTCGTTTGTTAAAAAAAACCTTTCTTATGTTGTTAATAAGCTATTTGGGTTTACCAAAAATATTTGTTTGTACTTCTTGATTAAATTGTACTATTAGTTTCATTTTAAAGCTCTCTTTTTATAACTTTTACCCATTATATATACTATATATCAATTTCACCATTAAATGAATTAGATATAGCTTAAGTCTTCAGTGTAATTCCTCTTCTGAATTTCATCTGGATCCTATTAGTTTTGAAGATAAACACTTAGATATATCACAAGTCTAATTATGTTTCAAATTTAATTTTAAATGCAAGATCCAAATGATTCTTTTAAAGGCTACATTCATGAGTGGTCATGAGTTATTGTGGTGTTTATTTTTTGTGTTATGTGTGTTTGTGTGAGGGGACATCACGTAGATCCGCAGATGTACTCAGTAGGGTGATCGGGTATGACATTAAGGAATAGTGTACTATTTTGAGAGACAGAAGTCACTACCCTATAATGGACCTAATCACCTAATGAGGACTCCTAAGGCGTGATGGGTCTTCAGATATAGTAGAGATTATTCTCCTACTTTTCATGGAAAAGTAAAGTAGGGTTTATTTAAATGGGTTCGTTAAGTTCCCTATGGAGGAAAGCCTCCAGAGTTATATCATAAGAGAAATGAATCCCTTAAGAATACTCTAAATTAAAATAGGCGATTATTATCTCCAAAGAATTGTAAGATAGGACTATAGTTATATTTTTAATAATCAAGTGGGAGAGGTCAAAAGGGAAGAGTTCTTATCAAAATCAAGAGAGATGAGTAGGGAGTCCTCATGATACTAGGAAGCTTAGTGAACACCCCAATCTATCCTATGGTTGGGTTTCATACATTTGAATTTGAGAATATTTATTTATTTGAGTTGAATTTTTTATTTGAAGTCTAGGACTTATAATTCTACAAAATAAGATTATGGAAATGCCTAAGAGGTGAGGATTTATGCTTATAGCCCGTAAAGAGAAACATCAACTTCAGTTCCTAAATCTAGGGAGCTTTGGCGAGGACCAAAGCATGACCTAAATCTAAGGCAAAAATGGGCATATGGTTTACCTCCATAAGAGAGAATAAAATACATAATTGCTATGATTATTATCTCCTGGAGTGGCAACCAGCTAACTCCTCATATGTTTTAAATCCATGTAGGCAAGTCTTTTGCATTGTGAGATGGTTAGACTATTATTTACTTTAAAAAGAAACTAATTCCTTAAACACACTCCCTAAGAGACTAGATCATGAAGGGCATCAGTCATAACTTAAATCAAATGCAAATTTTATCAAGTTTTATTTGATTTTTGAACTTTTATTTGACACAGGCTATAGGATTTTGTATGCTTAAATGCATGAGAAATTGGTTGTAGGCTAAATCAGGAGAGAAACATGTGTTTTTTCATCAAAGGCTCTTACAGGTTAAGCCTTTATTCTCTGACATAGATGGATGCCCTCTCTTAGTAAGAGTGAAAGAATATGTTATACATGATATTATACATTCAATCATCCAGCTAAGGGGTTACTCAAAATTTTATTATCTTGATTTAATTCCTAGGCTTTTATGTGATGTTATGAATTATTTTAAGATTTTAGTTATGAGTTCTCAATGGGATAGAAAATTTATTTTTATCCTAGGAGCATAATCGCATCCAGGCCATATAGTAATCACCAATCATAAAGAAACTATGAAAAGGCATGCTATTTTTAATGAGCAAGCTAAACAAAATATCATATAATTTTATAAAGCTATCAAAAGAATAAAATGCCGGTGCGGTTGTGTACCGCCGTACAACCCGAAAGAAAATGTGGGTAGTCAAACTCTACCCTTATACATCTCGGTATAATGAAAGAATAATTACAATTATAAAATGATAAGTGTTATGTGGGTCTTCCTCCATTCTTCACTTTTCATATTTCATTTCTTCATTTTCTAATTCGCTCCATTTCATTCTTTCTTTTGGCTTGAGCGGGATGTAGTTTGCTCAAGGCATCACATGGTATATAAGACATGATTTTAAAACTAATGTTCATCCTTAATCCCCATAACACTTATCCTAATCCTTATGCAAAATTATTTAAAAGAAAGGAAAGTAAATCTAGCTTCACCTACAAAATAAATGTTAGCTAAACACACCATACAACCCAAGCAATTATAGGAATAATTTGGACTTGGCACCACACACATGGGTAACCAAGTCCGCCTGTTCTAATTTGGGCTATGCTTAAGGGCAAAGTAACCTACACAGCAAAAAGCATGTATATTTTTATTACATCAGCCCCTTAAACATAGCCCCCTACGATATCATTAGGCTAATATCGGCCTAACATTCAGGTTACGCACATACACCCTAACTTCCAATCTAAAATAATACATCACAAAACTAAATATTCATCAAACCATGCACCGCCCTAACATAAAGCTAAAAATGATGACTTAGCCTAATGTGCATGTGTTAAAGCTTGTGTGGTATGTCCTAATTAGGCTTTAGAGTTATGATTTTCTAAGTGTGAGGATTTAATTTATGAAGGATTGATTTCTCTTTAAGTGGTTTAGTTGGTTTGGGGATTTTTGCTTAATGTTTTCTTTTGTTTTATATTGCCTACACTTAGTAACTAAGTGTTATAAAGAGAAGAAAGAGAGGGAAAGTATTTCTTTTATCCCTACCTTACGTAATTTCTAGGGTAAATTGATTAATGAATTTTTTTTAATGAATGGTTTATTATATTTTTTAATTAATCTTAAGTTTGGATTCATTCTAAGTAGCCCTATTCAGTAAGAAAGGTATCTTAAGATTAATTAGGATGTATTACTATCACATAACATACACTCTTCTATTTCTTTTCATCATGTATATCATGCATATGAATAATCTTAAGCATACCCATACATGCAATGTAAATCTTAGCATACTTTGATGATGAATACAAAGAAATGCATTTTTGAATTTGGAAGTTTTATTTGTTGATTGAATTATGAATGCATGTTTTTATTATGTAGAAAAGAGAGATTTTCATCCATTAGCTAAATGCAAATCCACATGTATAAAAGTAATAAGTTGGTATGACGCCATTATTTTCTACACCAGGGTGTAAGGTATAAGACCTATTTAGGGCTACTTAAAGCCTCACAGCCCTGGGATTTTTAGACTATTATACCACTTTTCTTAGGTACATGTAAATATATGGATAACTACAAGGATAAGAAAATATATGCAAAAAATTATATTTTATTTGTTTGATTTTTGATTATTTATTCATTAGCCACATCACACATGCATATGTATAAGAGTTTTAAGTGAGTACGACACCATTATTTTCTACACCAGGGGCGTAAGGTACAAGACCTACTTAGGGCTACTTAAAATCTCGTAACTCCAGCATGTCCAAACTAATATATCACTTTTTTCAAATACATATGAATGTACAATAAGAACCAAATGGATAAGGAATCATGCAAGAAATTATGTTTGCTTTTGGTTGTATGGTTTACATGTGCAATGTGAAATTCTTCCTAGGTCTTAACATGGAAATGCATAG
Source organism: Cymbidium sinense (assembly GCA_021442155.1). Lineage (NCBI taxonomy): Eukaryota > Viridiplantae > Streptophyta > Magnoliopsida > Asparagales > Orchidaceae > Cymbidium > Cymbidium sinense. The sequence goes on from CM038216.1 coordinate 2,727,526, forward strand.
GAATAGATATAAGCAAGTGTTATGTTCTATTCAATTGAACTATACACTTGCATATCCTATGTGAATCCATATTAAAGTAGGGAAAGAGAACTTCACATTATACATATTATACTATCACCACATGCAAGCTTATAAATATTTGTAACTAGTGTTACTTCATTTATAATCTTTGATTTGTAGATTTTGAAAATAGGTTTTGGTTTAATAGTGATATTAGCTACTCATATCTTTAATTTCAGCCAACACATACAATTTGACATAAAAAAGAAACATTTCATTTAATTAATTTTAAAAGAAATTAATGCATGATTTCATATGAAAAATAATATTTAGAATGATTGGAAAGAAATAAAGGAATGTAAACACATGATTGTATTTACTTTAATTAATTCATAAGGACAATCATATTAGATAAGGCTATTTAAAATAAACCAAAATTCTTTAAAGACATTTGTAACTTTGAGTTTGATTTGATTTAGGAAATATGATAGAGATTTGCTAATCCTAGCATAATTCCCCATATGTGAATTAATTTGGTTTAATGAAGAAAAATTAAGTTGATTTTATATTTTGATTAGGTTAAGGTATGAATTAAATGAGTTAATTATTCCTTACCTATATCACATTAAGTTAATTAACTAGTTAATAATAAGCCAACATGATATTCAACCACATGAAAAATAAATTTGTAATGCTCCTAAGAAATGAAAGGAGCCTAATGCAATTGGCTTATGCTTAATAGTAAACTAAGCTTAAAGGATCTCACTTAATTACTTTTATGATTTTCTCACACATGTGAGCTAATCATAATTTCATTATCTTTACTTTGGGTTATTGAACACCCAAAGTGCTACCCAAAAGTTAAATATGGTTGTTTAGATGCGAAAGAAATTTTAATTAAGTAATTAGGTTCACTGACCCATTTTTGATTAAGCATAAACATCTCCAATTAATAAAATGAAATGGACTAAAGGAAAGAGATCAAGAAAGAGGCCTTGATCTCAATCCCAAAGCCCTACACTTAATAACTTAGGCTATGATCTTTATATTTAAGCTTAATTAATTAATTAAGCTACTAATTACCTCATTAATCCTTAATTAGATTAATTCCAAAAGTGAAGAGAACTTAGGAAGTGAATTAAGGAAAAATCTCAATCAGATTCCTTAAGCTCCCTTACTGTTCAACAGAGGTAATTATGCTTAAATAATTAATTAAAGCATTGTTCACTTACTAATCACTGCTAATTAAATTAGAAGAGTGATTAAGGCTTAATTAAGTGATTTCCTAAATAAAGCCACCTATAAAATCTCAAAAAAATAGGGGAGGCAGTGGTCATCTCCTTAAATACCCACAAAAAGTTTGAGATCAATTGTGTGATTAATTAATGAGTAATTAAGCTAATTAAGTCTTCTTATAAAACTCTAATTAAGCCAAATCACTATTCAAAATTAATTAATAATAATTTTCTTAGATTCTACTCTGAAATCCCTTTAAAATAAACCTAAGTTTATATTTTTTAGATTTTTCTACAATTAGTTATGATTTTAGAAAGTTTTAGTATTAAAAAAATAAATTAAATAACCCTAATTAAACCCTTAATCCCGTTGGGCCATGTGGCTATTGACGCGACACGCTTTCCATGTGGCGTGACATGATTGATTATTTAAGTTGCCACATTCGCACGCTGACTGAGCGATGGCGAGCGTGCTTTCTCTGTGGGTCGTTCGATAAGATCGGACAGTCGAGATTAAACCTACGATTTAGGCTAAGAATTACAGCGGATCTAGTGTGATTTGATTACAGCCGTCCATTCCAATCGATAGAACGGACATCGCATGATCCTTCTCTTTCACGAGCGATAAAAGATGAACATCGTTCATCTTTCCCCATTTAATACGGTCAAAATTGCATATCCCACACCTTCTAAAGGAGGGGGGATGCATATCCAACGGTCAAAATTATATGGGATGATAATTCCCTTTGAAAAAGACCAACTGAAAATCACCTATAGCTACGGTTTTGAACAATTACCTCACTAGAGGTTATCACCGACGCTTCCAACGATGAAGGTATCTTTGTTAAGTAGAGACGAAGCCCTTTTGAAGGAATCCAATCTTGATTTGAAGTGGGTTGCTCGATTGACCAAGCTAAATGGCGATCAGTCTTGATCAAAGTTGTAGTTCCCATGGCTTGGAAGCTAGGGAAATGATTCGATTGAGCTCGAAGAGGTGCGGTGAGGGTGTTGGTAAAAGGAATTTGGGTTTGGTGAAGTGAGGGGGGAGTATTGCTCGGAATGAGGATGACATATTTTGACTTTGCACGCAGAGGAGAAATGCCGATCGAGGGAGCTCGGGAAGGCCTTGGGAAAGCTCTGTGAGGATTCAAAATTACTCTAGGGAGTCTCACGAAGCTCTTTGTTGTGTTTCTTTGTGAATTGAGGGTGTATACCCCTCAATTGAGTGTGACGGACAGACAGGATTGGTCATCCATTTTTGACCCATGCACCTCCATCGGCCTACCGGAGCTATCACCTTCGACTCCACATGGCACACCATGGTTGGGGGAGTGTGTGGCAGGAGGCTCAAGGCCTGATTTGGGGAGTTAGGGTTGACATTATTTCCCTTAAGCACCCGTGGGTTCGACCATGGAGGTGAGGCGCTTAGGTTGGTTCCTTTGGTCTATGGTAGGTTATAGAGTGGCTTAGGTTGGGCTTAGGATGCTAGGGAGGCTCTTTTTGAGGAGTTTGATGGCTGTCATGGGGAGATAAGGGTGGAATTTGCCATTTTAGGCAAGAATCTAAGGTAAAAGAGCTTGGCACCTTGTTTATCACCTTGGGTGGGGTCCACAGGGCTTTGGGCTGATTTGGGAATAGGTTAGGTCTGGTTTGGGTCGAGTCTAGCCAACTTCTAAGGTCCCATGGTTTAGTTTGAATTGATTTGGCTTCATTTGGTCAAATGGGTTCATTTATATTATGTTGGATTGGGTTGACCAATTAGTCAAATTGGGTCAAACCAAGGCTTAACTTAGGTCTAAATTATGATTTGGAATGTTTTGGTGTGATTAATTTGGTATGGTTTGCTTAGGATTAAATTTGACTCATTTGGAATTAAAAGGGTTGACCAATTTGACCAAATTGGGTTGGGTTAGGTGTTGAGTCAAGTTCAATTGGTTGATTGAAAATGATTGTAGGCTTTGATTTGGTTTGATTTGAAATTAATTTGAATTTTGGTCAATGTGATCTTTTAGGTCAATTTGGGTTAGGTTGGGTCAAGTTCAACAAGTGATTTGGAATGAACTTGAGCCATTGGTTGCAATCAATTTGGGTTGAATCATGATTCAACCCAATATGACTTCTTAGGCCAATTTGGGTCAACTTAGGTCAAGTGGCTAATTAGGCTTGGTTTGACTCAATTGATGACTTGGTCATATTCAATCATTGACCAAGAATGGGTTTGGATTAATGGTTTCAATCAATTTGGTATATGGTGGATTTTGGCTAGCTTGGGTTTCATTTGGGCTAAGCGTTAACTTGGTCAAAGGTTAGGTTTGACATAGTTTGACCCAATTCAATGTGGTTGATCACCCCATGATGATTATTGATCATGATTGAGATAGTTCAATCCAATTTGGGTTGGATTAAAACTTGGCTCAAATGGTCATTTAGGTCACTTTGGATCAAATGTGCCAAAATGGGTCAATTGGCTTGATCAAGGCGTGATTTAAGTTTAATTGAACTTACATATGAACTTAGGTTTGAAATATAAATCCAATTGCAATTAGTTTGGAGCCAAGTGGGTTTTGATTCATATGACAATTTCAAGTCATAAGGGTCAATTTAGGTTTGATTTGGGTTGACTTGGATTTGGTTTATTTTTAGTGGTTTATGTTTATATTTAGATCAATGAATGTAGGAATAATTGAATCATGAAGAAATTCATGAGTTTTGAATTGATTTGGGTTTCATTTAGCCAAGTTCAAAAAATTGGCTAAAAGGGGTAAAATTGAGAATTTGGTTTGATTTGACATTGATTTTGGTCATTGGAGGGTGAGTTTCATTCATATTTATGAATATAAATGAAGGAATGATTGATTTATAAAGAAATCAACCAAGTTTTATTTTATTTGAAGGAACTTTGGCTAAGCACATGAAAGTGACTCATATGGCTTAGGAAGAGATTTTTGGAATTTGGAGTTAATCATGGATTTCAATCATTTGGAATCTAGGATTGACTTGTGATTTGGAATTTGATTTGGGATTGGATTTGATAATTGATAAAATCAATTGGGTTGGGGTTGATTTGGATTTGGTTAAGGGTAAGTCCATAAGATAAAATCAAAAGGGCTTAGGAAGGGATTTGGAGTTTGAATTTTGATGATGGATTTTAATTATTGGATAGTTGGATTTGATTTTAGAATTTGAATTTGAATTTGAGGTTTGGTTTTGAAAGAAGGAAGCAAAGATCGTGTTTAGGCTATAGGGTAGGCAAGTCTTCCTAAATTTCTAATGCAAAATCTATTCCTATGGCTAACTCTTTTAAGTCTCTAGGGTTAGGTTAAGTATTCACCTAATCACTATAAGTGTCTTAAGACTAAGGAACTCTTAGTATCTATAAGAATCCTAGACTTATGACGAGGAAGTTGAAAGCTTACTCCAAAAGTGAGGTCAACATTTGCCTAATTGATTTTGTGCTTGTTAGAAAGTTACCAAATTTCTTACACTTTATTCTCAATTTGAAATTGGATATTTATATTTACCACCAATCATTATTTATTTGATATTTAATTGAGTCCTTACTTCATTTGACATCAAATGTGATTATTCAAGTGTTCAATTAATATTGCTCATATTGATTACTTGTTCATGTCTTTAACACTTTGAATATTCAAAGAGAAGTTTTATTCACATAAAAATTCAAATCCAATATGGATTTATCTTAAACTCCACATCAAGTTTCATATTTATTTAATAACTAGACTTCAAATTTATCATGAGTCTCTTGTGAGTTTAGTGTTAGCCTCTCCAAGTTTCAATTAAAGCTTGTTTAGTTTTGAGAAATTTGAGAGAAAGAGAACTCACTTTACCATGGAATTTACATTTGTTGTTTTGTCTCTATTTAAACCATAGAGAATTGCATTTGCAGGAAAAAAAATACTCACATACAACTTTCATTTATGACAATTATCCATCCAACCCCATTATCATACTTAATTATTAAGTTTTAACTTGAATGAGTTCCATATTGATTCTTTTCATCTTTATAAATAAGGCTAAGGAGATGATCTTTGCATTTCATTCTACTTGCTTGAATAAATATTTTGAGATCTTTAAGGAGAGGGAGAAGAATTCTAGCTCAAAGTTTGGGTGAGCCTTCAACTTGCTTAAACTTTTTTTTGTATGTACTCTTTTTTTTTCTTCGTTTTGATTTAATGTTTATTTTCATATTTATCATATATTTTTTATTTAATTTAAGTTTAGATAATTTTCATTTAAATTTATTTAAGGCTCGAATTTCTGTCCATGTTTTGCCAGTATTTCGATATATGGGTGCTACATCCAACAATTTTAGACCTACCCGTCACGCCCTGATAAGCGTGACGGTTGATATTTTAAAATATCTGGACTGATTTTCATCTCATCACGCCCTGATGAGCGTGATGAGATCTTAAAAATTTCATAAAGAAATACACACAGATATATATATATATATATATATATATATATATATATATATATATATATCTCTAGATATACAATTTTCACGTTTTTCTTTACACATATCTACAACCAACCACAATGATAAACCTGCATATTCACATGACTGGTTTGTAACTTAACAGCATTATTTAGCTCAAAACTCTCTTTTATCCTAAAGAGCTAGACTAGGAAGAAAACCAATTAGAGGTTCGGCCTGCTACAGGTACAAGAAGAATTTAGATTTCAAGTATGCCGAAATTTGACTTCAGATTTTCAGGTTTGCTGAAATCCAATTTCAGATTTCAGGTTTGCTGAAATCGATTTCGTGTGGGATTAGTAGGTGAAACAGTCTTGAATGCAGGGAGAGATCGTAGGCTAGTCATGTGACTTGCTGGAACAATAAACCGAGAGAGAGGAATAGGTGCGGAGATGTTGGGAATGGAGGAGAAGAGGAAACTGTCGGAAATCAAGAAGAACCTTACTGATGGAAGAGTTGCCTCTCGGCAGCCGCCGTTTGTGAGAAGAGGAGGCTATAAAAAGGTATGGGGCTTATGATTTGAGGGATATCGACGAGTTGAGGCTTGTGGCTCGCGATTCGCTTGCGGTTGAGGGAGATCGAACGAGAGCCAAGGGCTTTCGGATCGGATGGCAGCCTTCGGCTTGAAGAAAATCGGGACCAAAGCGGAAGAGAGGGATTTTACGGATTGAGGGACGGTTTGAAGGAATCGGGAGAACGAGAGAAAACGAATTTCCTATCAAGCCGACGCCGTAGAGGAGAACGGGATCCAAGAGCCCCTGTGCCGTTCGCTTGTTATTTTCTTGCCGTTCCTTCGCGGTTAAGGGAGGACAGCTCTTGAAAAGTTTTTTTTTAATTAAATATGTAGCATTCTTTAAAACAATAACATGATTTTAATGGCAATCATAACATACTTTAATAATAAAATTAAAATATGTAGCACTCATTTTTATTTATAATATATATATATATATAATTTGAAGAGAGAAGGAGCAGTAGGTTGAGCAATCAAAGAGAGACGAAGATGCCAATGAAGCAATCAAAGAGAGACGAAGATGCCAATGACGAGACGCAGAAGCCCTCAGTTCATGTGAAGCCTTAAGCCCTTCGAGATTTACGGAATTGCAAATGCGAAAATACTGAGAGGCTTCCATGTGGTATACTTGACTAACCCCAGGGGTACATTTGGCAAATATATTTTTAAGAAAGACGAAATTGAATTTCGAAAGCTAGATCGGAGTTCGGCTCGCCAGTTGCGAAACCGACATTTACGACACATACTCAGCGTGCTTTCAGGAACGAGAAGCAGCTAAAACGCGCAGCCGAACGAGTCCTAAGTCAATAATACATCCCGATTGATTAACACAATCAGGCTCCACAAAATAATTATACTTAAATAAGAAATTTTTCTAGATTATTATATAACACTCAATAAGATGATTTAACAAAAAAAAATTTACGATGTTTACTAAAATCAACATATTTTCAGTAATAATAAACTTCAAAATTTCAATTTTCTATTAAACGATGTATTAAGTATCAGCGGTACTTAAAATTATAATAAAAAATAACCAAAAAGTTTTTTTTATTGAAAAAAAAAGACCAAACAGTCAATGGTGGTGCGATAATTATTGACGGACTTTTTTTTTTATTATTGAGAATGAAATTCTGGCATAATTGAAATTATATCATTTTCATTAGGAACTGCCCATTTAATGAAGATGTTAATTTCTTTGGCATTAATCAATTCATTTTTCAAAACTTTCTTTTCATATGATTAAAACAAAATAATATTGAAATAAACAAATTTTATTAATAAAAATTCATGTGATTGGAAATTGGCAATAAGTATTAAGGAGAGTGAATATTTTAGATATCTCATATCTATTATTTAAAATGATAGTGAAATAGATGGACATGCCATTAGTAAAATTCAAGTTAGATGGTTGAAGTGGAGGAATGCATCGGGCATATTGTGTGATAAAGAAATATCATTTACACTTGAAAGAAAATTTTATAAGATGATAATGAGACTTCTAATACTTTAAGGCATATAATGTTGGCCATTAAAAGAGAAATATATAATTAAGTTAAGTGTTGCAGAGAAGAGAATGCTCAGTTGAATGAGTGACTTTATGTAAATAACTGTAAAGTAATCCTTTTACACTGTATTCTAAATGCAAGCAACCAAACAATCCTTTAGAGACAAAATATGAAAAGAATACATACATAAAAAAGATTAGAGTATTAGCATAAAATATAAGGATTAGAGAGAATTGACTCAAATAGTTTGATCACATAAAATATAAGCCGCCTAATGACCCAGTTGCAAAAGTAGATGTATTAGACTTGACTTATGTTAAGAGAGAAAGAGATAGACTAAATAAGTATAAAAAATAATCTTATTTTATTAGAATTAAATAATAATATAATATTTAATAGGGGAATGTGAAAAATAAAATAAAATCACATATCCATAGTGGGATGAAAGTTTATTGTTATTGTATTTCTTAAAAAGATAGCCATATGCGGGCATGCCAATAAGCATATCATTACATCAGATAAATAAATTAAATAGAAAAAGTGAATTTTATTTAATAAAAATGGGCAATTATCCAACATGGAGAATTGATTTTATTGATTTCTTTGGATATTTGATAAGCATTATTTCATTGCAAAGCTACACATTTTATGTCAGCGATGAATTTCTTCTTCTAGTGTTATTAATTTGAACTATTTGTCATTATAACTAAATGAAAAATGCCGAAGAAATTAACGTCTTCATTAAATAGGTTAGTATATATATATATATATATATATATATATATATATATATATATATATATATATATATATATATATATATATATATATAATAATAAATAAAAAGGTCCTGAACATCGTAATCAATAAAAGAAATAGTCCATCAATAATTATTGCACCACCATAGGCCATTCGGTCTTTTTTATTATTTTTTTTAAAAAAGATTTATATTCATATCTCCCAATTTTTATACATTTAAGTAAATATTAAAATTGTAATGTTATATATCTAAATATATATAAGAATGATATGTTTTGCATGTAAATGTTATTTTTTTTTATGTCTTGGTTTTTTTTTAAATGTTATTAGTTTATAAAAAATTTAGCACTAAATTGTATTTTGATCAAAATTTTCACTTACAAATAGATATTAATGTGAAAGAATTACGAACTTATACTCTTAAATAGGTTTCTGATCTTATGCCCAGAGGCATATCATTACGTCAGATAAATATATTAAACGAGAAAGTGAAGCTTATTTTACAAATGCGGCCAATTATCATAAAATCATAGATAGATTGTGACTTTTTGAAAAGATATTTTCAAAATTATTGTGAAAAAATTAACTTTTTAAAAAATTGTTATGTGTTATAAATATTTTTTTTTATAAAATTCAAAAAATTATTTTCTGATAACCACCATACTCTAATAGCTCTAGTTCTTAAAAATAACTTTTCACCACAAAATATTCTATATAACATCCAAAAAGTTGATAGCCAAATATAATCGCATTGCTTTCTCATAAATTTTTGAAAAATAAACCAGCTAAAAAGTTGTCTCTTTAAGAAATTAAAGCTATAAATGCCTAAATGCCCAAATGCCTAAATGAAATTCAATCTTTAAAAACTTAAAGTTAAAACTCAATCTGTATTTTATAATCGTTTGTTGAAGGCGACAAATTAAGAAAATTTTATCTTAAAAGAATAAAGTCAGTGTATTTATATATTCTCTCAATCAAATGCAACAAGGATGTGACATTGTCCTTTGAATCATGATTTTAATAGCCCTATGATGTAGTTATGAGGTCGGCAGATGGTTTCGTTGACACCATTATATTCTTTGTCGTATGTACATATGTTCTCCAAATGGCACTTGTGAGTTGTGGTATATGGTGACTTGAGCCAATTAACTCTCTAAATTTAGATATCTTACTTCTCTGGACAAACACCGCCCAGGTCTATAAGGTTTTCTTGGACGATGCAACCCATGGCTGCTGACAAAGATCCTTTGATTAGGTTGAGTCGACTACTTCTTCTAACTAAGTAGCTATAAATACGGTCAGGGATATGGGATCTTGATAGACGTCATCATTCCCCAATCATCACTTTTAGTTAAATAATAATGAATTTCATAAATTTAAATTTCAAAACTTCATATGTTGCTACTATACGCTACACATTTAGCGATCTAACGATTAGCCTTAATCGAAAGTTCTCTCTTAGCATTAAGAGGGATAATTAACTATAGGTGCTTGCGCCTATAGGAAACCTAAAATCAGATCTAAAATTCTCATAAAATGAGGGTGAAATCTCTAGGTAGTGTCTAATATACTATTCTATCTGGCTTCTGATAGTTTGACCGACATTAAATCATACTCTCTTCATTGAGAGGTCGATGAAGAATTTTTGGAGCCCACAGATTTCTGGTGACTCCACTATGAAAAGATTTCTCTTTTCATCTTTGGCTAGTAGAACCTAGTAGTAGTGGAGTATATATATATATATATATATATATATATATATATATATAAAGAGAATTATAAATGAAAATAAAAATGAAACTGAAAAGTTTAAATGCATCTTAAAATAAAATACTTTCTAAATAAGGTCTTAAACTTATAAGATTTAATTTAGAGTCTTTTTTTATGTTGTTCGTTCTGTTGCATCTCTACATTATGAAAGTATGGGGTGATACATCAATTATTGATTTCTAATCCCCATATTTCATTTGTACTGTTGAATCTACAGAATATACCATCCATCATGTAGCTAGGTCGTGGAGCCAACATCTGACTTGCTAATAATATAATCAATACAGGAGATGCTGGAGCTACCATCTAATTTGGTAGCGTAAACTTCCCAACTATCACTGCTGCAAATAGCTCTCCACTTGAAGCACCTACATATTATACACACCAACCTATGCAGAGGAGGAGGACAACTAGAATGGAAGCTACTACTAGTGAGGTTCCTCGAAAGAGAGCCTTTGTATTCGAAATACTGGTCATTCTGAGGCGCCAGTCATGAAAAGAACATTCATTAGGCAGAAAGTGTCAATCATACCTATGAATACGACCACACTAGTAGTTGAACCTTTCACACTAGGAAGGCATGATACAGAAGCATCCTCTTCTAGAGGAAAACTAAGTAGAAGGCAAAGAAGGAGAAGAAATACTAAATTGCAAGCTCATCAATTACTGTCTGAATCACTTACCATGCAACCACCCTTACAACCAGAAATGAGTATTCCTACCCCACAATAAATTTGAAAATTTTGAGATGAGTGAAAAAGAATAGCTCTACTGGTGATGTTAAGAGGTCATTTTGGGCTCAACAATAGTCAGCTTAAACCTTGTAAAAGAAATAACCTGAAATTTTATCTGCTCGAGTACATAAAGTCTTGAAGGTTGTTAAGGACAAAGCCTTATAAAGAAGAGGTATCAAAGGATAATTATCAAAGAAGCCAAAAATGCTCCACTACAAAAATTACCATCAGTTGTAGTAAGAACTCCAGATCATTGTAAACAAGCTTTGCATGGTGAATATCGAGGCATGACACTTGGACCGCATGTCTAAAATTCCATCGCCGAAAGGTCTCGACAAAAAGGAAAACAAATATGGAGGTTGAAGCCTCAAGAAGAAGTAGCAACGCAGAGGCTTCTTCATCTAGAAGCAAGCTAACTCAGCGACATCAGAGAAAGAAAAATGCTGAACTGTATGCTCAACAGCCATTGTTCAAACAGAAAAATTGTACAACAAGCTGCGAAACTAGAAGTCACTATTGCAACTAATAACAAGTTTGATAGCCTAAGATGGATAAATTGGAACGACTCTATTGATCAAATAAAATAGTCTGTCTGGACTCGACAATGTCAGGTTCCAGCTTCTCTAGTGAGGAAACTCAAAACTGTATATGCAAGAGTGCATTAGGTCCTCAAAGTTGCTAAGGAGAAATGACTAATGAAAAGAAAATATCAAGGTCCTATCATGAGGGAGGTTATAATTACTCCTCCAAGGAGATCTCATCCTATAACCATGATAAGATATCAACCAATTCAAGTCCTGCACGGTGAACATCGAGGCATGACACTTGGACCACAGGTCTAAGAATCCACCGTCGAAAGGTCCCAACAAAAAAGTAAGAAAATTTGGATCATCATGGGAGGTTATAATTACTCCTCCAAGGAGACCTCCTCCTACAGCCACGATAAGATTCCAACCAATTCAAGTCATGCACGATGAACATCTAGGTGTGACATTTGGACAACAGGTCTAAGAATCCACCGTCGAAAGCTCCCAACAAAAAAGTAAGCAAATTTGGAGGCTAAAGACTCGAAGTGAAATTATTTTAAAGAAAGAGAGCAAGATGACATCTGAACTGTATTCCTAGATATCCATCACAAATAAAACTCATCAAGAATGGGTACCTAAGAAAAAAGGTCATATGTGAAGAGATTTCTGACAGTCAACACCTTGGATAGTCATTCAGGGGATCCCGTCCCCAACCAGCTCCATATCTTTGAGAGGAGGTCAACTTTGATCATAGTCCTCGATTGAAGAAATACCTATTCCACACTCCGAGCCAGAAATTCATCAGTGGCATTGATTAGAGATCCACTTCTAAGAGGAAGAAGCTGATGAAGAAAGAAACTCCTTTCAAATGTGACAAAAAATGTCAAGAGGCTTTCGATAGTATTAAGAAATATCTATTGAATTTGCCTATTCTTGCGGCTCCAATCCCAGGAAAGCCTCTCATCCTATACACGGTGGCATTGGAAGATTCTTTAGGTGCAGTGCTGACATAACATAATGAAGAGAAAAAAAAGAATGCTCTATACTACATAAGTCGAAGACTAGTAGGAGCAAAAATGCGGCTTTAATTTTTTGTTGTCCAGAAGTTTCATCATTACATATTATCTCAAAAAATTACTCTCATATGAGGGATCGATCAACTGAAGTTATTGATGATAAGACCAGCGTTGATAGGTCACTTGGCACTATGGGCTGTTTCTCTACTACAATTTAACATCACATATGTTCCCTAGAATGTGGAGAAAGAACTGTTGACCTCACTTTTGGAGTGAGCTCTCAATTGTCTCATCATATATCTAGTACTCTTATAGACACTAAGAGCTCCTTAGTCCTAAGACACTTCTAGTGATTAGGTGAACACTTAACCTAAGCTTAGAGACTTAGAAGAGTTCGTCATAGGAGTAGGTTATGCCTTAGGGACTTAAGGAGATTTGCATACCCTACAACTTAAACCCAATCTATGCTTTCTTTCTCAAACCAAACCTCAAATTCATGCCAAATCCAAACCAAATTTCCAAGTTCACAATCAATCCCATGATTAAATCCAAACTCAAAATTCTCCATAAAATGATTAAATTCTATGGCCTTAACTTTAACCAAGTCCAATTCAATTCCAACACAATAGATTTTCTCAAAGATCAATTCTACCCCTCAATAATTTATCAAGTCCATGTCCAAATGCAATTCCAAGTGATTAAAACCCAAAATCAAATCCAAGTTCCAAAATTTTTTCCTAAGTCATATGACCCACTCTCATAAGCTTAGCCAAATCTCCACCTAAGTTATCCCAAACTTGATTGATTTCTTTATAAATCAATTATTCCTTCTTTTATATTCATAAATAAAAATAAAATCTATACTCAAATGACCAAAACTAAATCAAACTAAACCAAACCAAACCAAGACCCTTCTTAAGCCATATGGACCTACCTCCATGAGCTTAACTAAATCTTAACCCAAATCAATCCAAAATTAACTGATTTCTTTAAAAATCGATTAGTCCTTCATTTATATTCATAAATATAAATGAAACCCACCTTCTAATGACCAAAAATAAATCAAACTAAATTAATTCCCTTCTAAGCTCTTTTGACCTACATCCATGAGCTTGGTTAAATTTTCTTCCAAATACATCAAACTTAAGTGATTTTCTGATGAACCATTTATATCATCATTTATTTTCATAAATATAAATGAAATATAAATCTAAGTGGCCAAAGCCAAATCCAAAATTAAACCAAAACACAATTCATATCCTTTAAGCCAATTTCTTGGACTTAACCAAAATCCACCCAAAGCAAGCTAAAATCATTGGATTTTCTCTTGAATCAATCACTCCTTTGATCATCTATCTAAATATAAATGAAACATACAATTATCTAGCAAAATTAAAATCAACCCAAGTCAAGCCCAACTTAACCCTTTTGACTTGAAAATTTCAAATAAACCAAAACCTATCATAGCCCAAATTGACTACGGTTGGATTTATATTTCAATCCTAAGCTCATATATAAATCCAATAAAACTTTAGTCAAGCTAAAACCAAGTCAATTGACCCCTTTAGATCCACTTGACCCAAAGTGGCCTAAAAAACCCATTAGAACCAAGTTCCAATTCAAGCCCATCCAAACCTCATACCATGATCATCAATCACCCTAGGATGACCAATTGCCTTGAATTGGGTCAAACCAAGTCAACTTATCCTTTGACCAAGTCAACCTTTAGCCCAAATGAAATCTAAACTAGCCAAAACTTACCATATATAGAATCAATTGAACCATTGATTCACACTAACCCATGATCAATGATTGAACATGACTTGACCCTCACTTGAGCCAAACTAAGTCCAATTGGCCATTTAACCCAAGTTGACCCAAATTGGCCTAAAAGGCTTATTGACCTCATTTTTAGGATGAGCTCTCAACCCCTCCATCTTAGACATAAGACTCCTCCTAGAATTTAAGAGATCTTTAGTCTTAAGACACATCTAGTGATTAGGTGGACACTCAACCTAGCCCTAGAGACATAGAAGAGTTAGCCATAGAAATAGGTCATGGTTTAGGGGTGTTAGGAAAATTTGTCTACTCTAGCTTAAACCAAATTTCTCACTTACTTCCTTCAAGTCAAACCTTAATCAATTCCAACTTAATTGATTTTCTTCAAACTTAGATCAATTCCAAATGATTGAAATCCATGATCAACTCCAAATGATTGAAGCTTATGATTGAAATTCCAAGTCAAAAATATTTCTTATGTCCTTTGATTCACTCTCATGGACTTAGCATAAATCAAATATAAATCAATTCAAATTCATGAAATTTTCTCACAACCCATTTATATTCTCATTTATATTCACATATATGAATTAAATATAAATTCAAATCAATCAAATTAAATTCCAAATTCAAATCCAAATAAAAAATATTTCATAAGTCCTTAGATTCCCTCGCATGGACTTAGCTTAAATCAAATCTAAATAAATTCAAATTCAAGGAATTTTCTCACAACCCATTTATATTCTCTTTATATTCACATATATAAATGAAATATAAATTCAAATCAATCAAGCCAAATTTCAAATTTAAATCCAAATCAAAAATCTTTCCTAAGTCACTTTGATTCCCTATTATGGACTTATCTCAAATCAAATTCATAAAATTTTCTCATAGCCCATTTATATTTTCATTTATATTCATATATATAAATGAAATATAAATTCAAACAATCAAAACCAACTCCAAAAATCAAACTCAAATTCAATAAATTCCAACCAAAGCCTTTCAAGTCAAAATCTTAAACTTAGCCAAATCAATTTCAAATCAAGCCAAACCTTGATTTTTCTTCATGATTCAATAAACCCTACAATCATGAATCCAAATATAAACACAAACTTCAATCATCAAACCAAAAATTAATTCAAAAATCAAACCCAAGTCAAGCTCATGTTCACCCTTTTGAACTTGAAATTGTCAAATGAATCAAAACCTATTTGACTTCAAACCACTTGCAAATGGATTTATATTTCAATCATATGTCTATATGTGAGTTCAATCAAACTCAAATCAAGCTTTGACCTAGCCATTTGACCTACTTAGGCTCACTTGACCCAAAGACCTCTTATGAGCCAAGTTCTAATCCTAACCAAATTGGATTGAACTAAGCCCACCTATGCCTCTCATCATGTTCAACAATCATCATGAGATGATCAATCACTCAAATTGGGTCAAATCAAGTCAAACCTAAGGGTTGACCAAGTTAACACGTGGCCAAAATGAAACCTAAAGTAGCCAAAATCTACCATAGATAAATTGATTAAAACCATTGATCTAAGTTCATTCATGATCAATGTTTAAACTTGATCAAGTCAACATTTGAGCCTAACTTGGCCCAATTAGCCACTTGACCCAAGTTAACCCAACTTGACTTAAAAAATCAAAATGTGTCAAAACTTGATCTAAGCCAAATTGATTGAAACCAATGGATCAAGTTCATTCTAAAATGATTATTGAACTTGACCAAAGCTCCAATTGGCCAACTAGACCTAACCTAGCCCAATTGAGTTTGAACCTAACTTGACCTAGAAGGTCATATTGAGCCAAAATCAAATTAAACCAAAATTGATTGGAAAAATAGATACCAATCCATTTCATATGACCAATGAAACCTAAGCCAACCCATGAGCTAACCCAAATAGGTCAAATGGGTCAAATTGGTCAACTTAACCCATTTGACCTAAATGAAATCAAATGAACCAAATTCAAATCTAAACCAAATTGAATCAAACCAAAGCCACCAAAATATTTCAAATAGTCATATGAACTTAACCCAACCCTTGGTTTGACCCAATTTGACCAATTGGACAACTTGACCCAAATTTACCCATTTTGACCTAAATGCGTCAACATGAGCCAAATCATATCAAACCAACTCCAAATTCAATGAAACTTGGCCCAACCCATTTTTCAATCTTACCAAACATATTCAAATTGAAACCCAAGCCAAATGACCATTTTCCCCCTAGGCCATAGGGTAAATGTTGGCCAAATTCACATAGAATTTGGTCAAATCCTCTCCATGGCCACTTGGTTCCCTCTTAGTAGACCAAGTGGACACTAGTGAGTGTGGTGCACCTAACCCAATGGATTTGGGTCAGCCCAACCCAACCTAAGGCTAAAATCAACCACCTCACTTAAAATTAAGCACACAGAATCCCTCCTCCACTTAAATTAAGCACATGGGAGCTTCACCACTCCACTCCTCTGGCCAAACTGAATGCAAGAACACTCCTAACAAACCCTTGGAATGAGGTCAATTGGAACAAAACATCATGATCCTTCTCGGTCATTCGATTGCTCTAGGGGGAGATATAATCCCCCTAATTTCATTTGAATTCATCATTCTCCAATTCGATTAAGCTTAGGGAAGTCAAAGGAACAATTTCCAAGCTTTCTAGAGTGAGTTTGAATTTCCATTTTTTCAATTTTCATAGACTAAAAGTAGGGGATCTACACTTGAATTCCACTGAGCCAATACTCAAAACCAACCTAATTCCTCCTTCAAGCACCCTCGAAGGATCAAATCAAACTCACCTCAAGCTTCATACAAGTTCTCCAAGCAAGTGAGGACTACTCTTGACCAAGATTGAGTTCAAGTGAAGGTGAAGTTGGTCCATAGGAAGATCCATCCAATTTCAACTTCTCAAAACTTCAACAAGGTTTCGTCTCCACTAAATGAAGCTACTTCAAGGGAATGGAGTGCCGATGATAGCCTCCGACGATGTATTCCATTAAACTGAACTTTGAATAGCCATGGTGTGGAGCTTTGTGAAGTGAATTTTCATCCCATGTGAAACTAGCCATTGGATGTGATCTCCCTTGCATGATGATGGTGTGGGTAAGTTTTGAGTTCAATCTGAGCTCAATCGAGCTCGGATCTTGCCATAGAAGGTGGACGGATCTTCTTTCTCGCAGGAGAACTCAATGATGAATCACAGGCCATCCGTCCACACGGTTTGGATGGACGACCATGATTAAAACAAGTAGGATCCATGGATTAATCCTTCAATACCGTGGGTTTAATCTCAACCGTCCGATCCTTGATCAGACAGACAAGGAGAAACCACGTAGCGTCACCCCTGACACGACAATATGATGTGACTACTTAAATAGCCTCTCCTATCACGCCACATGGAAAGCACCCACCGTGTTAGCCTCCACGTGACGCTGATGGGATTAGCTATTTAATTAGTGGATAAAATTGCCTAATTAATCATGGAAAATTCAAATATTCATATCTAAGTGTAGAAAAATTAGAAAAATATGAAATAAATTGCATATGTAAGATAATTGAATGAGGAATGTTATAAAATTGATTTTGATGGATTTTGAGCATTATTATTTTTTGAATTTGGGTTTTATTGGGAATGTAATTAGGCTAATTACCTCTAATTATTCTATTAATTAATCTCAAACTTCTCATGTGTATTTAGTGGGATGACTTCTGCCTCTCCTAATTTTTTTTTGGATTTATTAATGTTTTAATTAGGGTAATTATGAATTTAATCCTAATTACCCTTCTAATATAATTATGCTTGATTAAGTGTGTAATTAGTAATTTAATCCCTTGATCAAGTTAATTAAAGTTTTTTTTAAGTGAATAGGTCTTAGGAAATAATTTTGGGTTATTTTCCCTAAGCTATTCCTTAAACCTTTTCTTTCTTCCTTAATTCAAACTTAATTAACGATTAATCCATGAATTACCTACCTAATTAATACAATAAAATTCAAAAACCTTCTAGAACTTAACTAATTCACTTTGGGTAGATGCTTATGTATTCAATAACCTAAGTACATTAAGGAAATCAATCCAACTCACATGTGTGGGAAGGATTATGAAATTACTTAACTTAAACTCCTTAGCTTAATTAATCATTAATCAAGAGCCAAATGCATTAGTCCCTTTTCTTCATAGGTGCATTGTTGATTTAAATTACTTTGTGTGGTTTTATATCATATCATTGGCTCATAATAATTTGATTAAATATGCTAAGGTGGTATAGGTAAGGGGTAATTAACACACTTAATTAACACCTTAACCTAATCAAAATATAAAAATCATCTAATCATCTAAAGATTAAACTAAAATTTCATACACATGGGGTAAATGGGATAGGGCCAGCAAACATTCTTTCACATTTCCTAAATCAAACATAAAGCAAATTCAAAATAAAAAATCACATTAAACAAACATTGATTCACTTTAAACTTTCTTATTTTGTATGACTGTCTTTAGGAATTAACTAGGGTGAATGAATTTACATTGATTTCATCATTTTATTTCTTTCCTAACATGCTAAATGTGTATGACATATGAAAATCATGCATCGCTTCCTTTAAAAATCAAAAATTAAAATGAGATGTTTCTTTTATGTCAAATTGCATGTTTTGGCTATAAATAAAATTATGAATGGCTATTATCACTATTAAATTCAAAATTAATTTCAAAAACTTATAAATTAAATATCAAAACTAAAAAGTATGCTACTTATATTTTATTTATAAGCTTGCATGTGAATATAAAAAGGTGTCTTATGTTTGCTTCCTCTTTCCTCTTAACATAGAATTGGATAAGATTTGCAAAGTGCACAGCTCTTTTAAAAGAATATAACACTTGTTTAAAATATACTTTTATTCTCTTCCATGTTATAACTTAAGAAGGATCTTTACATCTGCACGTATAAATTGTATAAACAAACCAAAAATTAAATAAACATAAACTTTGCATCTTTCTTTCTCCATTTATTTCTTTTGTACATGTATGTGTATTTAAGGAAAGTGGTATGTTAGTCTGAAAAACCCTGAGGTTGTTAGGCTTTAAGTAGCCCTAAGTAGGTCATGTACCTTACACTCCTAGTGCTAAAAATGGCATCGTACTCACTTATACCTTTCATACATAC
Source organism: Cymbidium sinense (assembly GCA_021442155.1). Classification (NCBI taxonomy): domain Eukaryota; kingdom Viridiplantae; phylum Streptophyta; class Magnoliopsida; order Asparagales; family Orchidaceae; genus Cymbidium; species Cymbidium sinense. The sequence continues at coordinate 2,747,046 of CM038216.1, forward strand.
ACATGTGCATATGAATAAAGGATAAAAGAATACCCCTTTTACTACTTAATGAAAATCATGCATCATAAAGCATTCCAATTTTCTTAAGTAACATTTCTTAGCATTCATCATAAAATGTGCTAAACATTTCTAGTTGTATGTATAGATATGCTTAGGATTCATTCATATGCATGTTATACATGTTGGGAAAGAAAATGAAGTGATGAGTGTTTTGTGACATTAATTCACTTTATTTAATCTTAAAATGTATTTCTTTTTGAATAAGTTTGGTTAGGAAAAATCTAAACTTAGGATTAATTAAAATACATAATAAGATGTTCACTCAACAAAATAAAATATGAATCCACTTTAGAAATTACTTATGGTAGGGAAGGAAAGTGAAGTTCTCTTCTCCTTTTTCTCTCTTTATAACTTAGTAATTAATTATAGGATTCACTTAAATCAAATCAAAAATACAAAATAAATTCAACTCAAATCAACTAAGCACTTAAATAAAATCACCCATCTAAGTTGAACATCTTCACACTTATAAAATCTAAGTCTTAAAGCCATAGTTAAGCATACAACACAAACCTTTTAAATCACACACATTAAACTAAGTCACAATTTTTAGTTTTAGGTTAGGGCGGTGCATAGTTTGATATTTTCTTTTATTTTGTGATGTATTATTTCTAGCCTGGATGTTAGGGTGAATATGCATAGAATAAATGATAAGATGACTTATGCTAATCAATATCTTCTACAGGAGATTGTGCTTAAGGGGCGCTATAATAAATAAAATATAAATGCTTTTACTGTGCAAGTACTTATACCCCTAAGCATAATCCAATAGGCCAGGTGGACTTGGTTACCTATGTGTGGGGTGCCAAGTCCAATATACATGCTTGGGATTTATATGGTTTATTTAGCTAATCTCTATTTTATAGGTGTTAATTAGAATTACTTTTCCTCTTCATGTAATTTTTGCAATTAGGATTTTGAAATGAATGTTATAGGGGATTAGGATGAGCATTGTTCATAAGATTACATCATAGGTATCATGTGAAGCCTTTGGAGCAACCACCTTCTAACCATCCAAAAGAAGGAACTAAAAGAATAAAGAAGAAAGAAGAAAGAAGAAAAGAAGAAATAAAGACCCCCCATAACATGAATTTTCTTACTTGACTGCAAATTAATTCATTTATAATCCGGGTTGTATGAGGGTAGAGCTCGGCTACCCAATTTATTTTTAGGTTTGTGCAGTGGTGCCCGATCACAAATGGCATTTTATTCTTTTGCGTTAGCTTTATAAAATGTTTAATGTTTTGTTTAGCTTGTGCATTAAAATGACATCATTTTCCTAGTTTCTTCCTTGCTTGATGTATGACTTGGATGATGATTAGGCTCTTAAGAAAAAATAAATCTTATACCAAATTAATCAATGAGACTTTCTTATTTGAGGATCGACTTGATAGACTTGCTTATTTGAGGATCAACATCTTAACACTCCGAGGAGATCAGATGATGTTGAGAGGATTCAATGAACAAGGTGAGTAAGCTTTAGGTTCCATAGTGTTACCTTTGGAGATAGGTGAATGGAAGACTGAAGCCAAATTTTACATAATTAATTCAAACACTTCGTTCACTGCTTTGTTCGATAGGCCTTGGATACATCAGAATAAGATAATTCCATCCTCCCTCCATCAGTGCATCAAGTTCACGAAGGATGAGATTGAGTACTATGCCAAAGGAGATAAAAAGCCATTTTTAGTTAAAGAGATTGAGATATATGAAGATGCGACCTACTATCTTCCTCAAAATACCATTTCTTGTGAACTTGAACAAAACTCAAATTCAAAAGAAAAAGAAAATGAAGAAAAAGAAAAAGCTAAAGAAAAAGAAAAGAAAAATGAAAATCCAAGTGAACTAGAAAGGGAAATTGAAGAAGAAATAGAGCTGCATATCACATTCCACCCATAATTAATTCCATCATATGGACATGTAGGTAGGATGACTCGACCTCCATCAGGCAAAGGCAGAAGCAAAAATAGAGGCAATTTTAGAGGTGAAAGACCCCATGATGGGCCATCAACCAATAGGAGTTATGTTCCAGTTTATATGAGTACCCACACTATTCACATAGACTTGGAGTCCAACACGGAGGATGAGTCTAATGTGATTAGTATACTAGTTAGCCCCTCTCAATGGGTTTCATTGGAGGTGCACTCGAGCCAAACATCAATGAAGACCGGGCCTCCAGATGAAGCAAAGTATTCGAATCAGATGTATGTAAAACTATCAGGTAGCAGTTAGAAATCTTAGCTCTAACCTCACTTTCACCCTAAAATGTTAAAGGTTTAGTAGTTAAGGAAGCCCCTCAGTCTTCTACAAATATGAAGCCAAAGAGATTCTTTTTAGGATCCCCCTCCTCAAGTCATGAAGTTGATTTAGAACTTGAGGAGAATTCATATAAAGAATTAATGGAATTACTATTTGACTTTTACTCACCTTGTGTTCATAATTTTATACATAAAGTTTTGGTTTCTCATACATGATCTAGGTATAGGTTAGAGTATTTTAGAAGCTGTGGAACAATATAGGTAGGGAAGCATAATCAAGATCAGGACTAGGATTTGGTACAGTGGGTCCAATCGATGACGATGATTACTACTTAGTTGCTACCAATCATTTGGAGTCTGATAGATTCTTTTTACAAAACCAACTCTTATGAGGATGTGTGTCTAGAAATCTTAGATGATCCAGATGATCTCCAAATCAAAGATGAACCACCATAACTTGAAGAGGAGATCCATTCAACAATTGACGAGCTTAAGGAAATCAACCTCAGGATAGAAGAAAATCCACGGCCGACATACATCAGTTCATTGCTGAATGAAGAAACACTAATGACTTAGTTAGGCTATTGAATAAGTTTAAAGACTACTTTGCATGGAGTTATGAAGAGATACCCAGATTATCTCCTGATGTAGCAATCCATAAACTAGTGATAGATCTTAATGCTAACCATATCAAGCAAGATCTTAGATGTATGTGATTAGAAATCGAACAATATGTCATTTTTGAAGTCAAGAAATAGATCAATGCTGGTTTCATTAGAGGAGAAAAATATGCAACCTGGTTAGCCGGGGTTGTTCTGGTTAAGAAGAAGAATGACCAAATTTGCATATGTGTCGATTTCAGGGACTTAAACAAGGTATCTACTAAGGATGATTTTTCTCTTCCTACACCATAATTAATGGTGGACATCTCCTCATCTCATGCAGTATTCTCCTTCATGGATGGGTTATCTAGCTATAACCAAATCAAGATGGCCCCCTATGATGAAAGAAACACTACTTTTTGAACCCTGATCAGAATATATTATTATAGGGGTCATGCCTTTCAGCCTCAAAAATATTGGTGCAACATACCAATGGGCCATGACTCAGATTATCAACAAACTCATCCACCATCAGGTTGAGTGCTATGTTGATGATCTAGTAATCAAGAGTAAATAAAAGGAAGAGCACCTCTTTGACTTGAGAGTAGTTTTCAAATGGTTAATACACTGTAACCTTAAAATGAATCCCCTGAAGTGTGCATTCAGAGTAGCTTCGGGGAAATTCCTTGGGTTTGTTGTTCGACACCTGAGAATAGAAATAGGTCTAAAAAAGATCAAAGCTATCTTAAAATGCTACCTCCTAAGAGTTTAACTCAACTCAGATCTTTGTAATGATGATTGGCATATCTTAGATGCTTTATTTTCAACCTATTGGGGAGATACAAGCTATTCTCAGCACTTGTCAAAAAAGATGCCAAGTTTGAGTGGGATGATAAGTGTCAGCATGCCTTTGAAGATATTAAGTTGTATTTGGTGAAGCCGCCAGTTCTAGTAGCCCCTATCCCGGGCAAGCCACTTATCTTCTACACTGCTGCATTTGATGACTCTCTTGGCACTTTGTTGGCCCAAGCTAATGATGAAGGGAAGGAGAGCACTCTCTACTACCTCAGTCATCATCTGATTCCTGTTGAAGAAAACTATCCACCAATTGAGAAACATTGCCTAGCCTTGATCTTTGTGTCCCAAAAGCTACGACACTATATGCTTTCTCATAAGGTGAACTTGATTTCCAGAACTAATCTACTGTAGTATCTCATGACACGGCCAATGCTATCTGAACATTTGGCATGATGGTCCATGATTCTCTCATAGTTTAATATCATATTTTTACCCCTCTGTGCAGTAAAAGGACAAACACTAACAAATTTTTTAGCAGCACACCCACTTCCTGTTGATTCTCCGCTTAATGATGATCTGCCTGATAAAAAAATCATAAACTTAGGGGAGGTTGATAACCGCCGATGGGAGATGTATTTTGATGGTGTAGCTTCTTTTCATAAAGGGGAAGCACCACGATCTACTCTTCCGAAAGGGGTAGAATAGTTCTCCAACTCCGACGATGTGATGAGATTCTCATACTATCTTTCCAACCCTTGCACCAACAATGAAGCCGAGTATGAGGTTTTGATTGTCGGTTTGGAATTAGCTATCACAGTCAGTGTCAAGAGCATCACATCATTGGGGATTCTCAATTGGTCAACAACCAGATTGTCGAGTCCTATAAGGTTCTCAAACCCAAGCTTTGTTATTACCACTAGTATACCATAAAGCTGCTAGCCTAAATCCTTGAAGTCACCATCTACAATGTTCCTCAAGCAGAGAACTCTCTCCTATGCTCTCATTGATGGCACTCTATATTGATGGTCTTTTGACCAAATATGGTTACATTATTTAAATAAACATGAAGCCTGTGGCATTATAACTGAGGTACATTCAGGTCTATGCGGAGCACATCAATCTAATTCAAAGATGAAGATGAAGATCAAGAGACTAGGATACTACTGGCCTTTGATGATTACAGACTGCATGGATGTAGCTACGAGATGCCATCAGTGTCAGGTACATTGTGTGGCCCTACATCAACCACCTAACATTCTACACGCTACATTGACCTTATGGCCATTTGAGTGTTGGGATGCTGACATTGTGGGTCTAATCGATCCTCCTTCCAAGGGTCATCGGTTCATCTTAGCTGCCACCATTTACTTTTCCAAGTGGGCGGAGGCAATCCCACTCAGAGAGGTCATAGCTCAGCATGTCCTTCAATTTTTTAGGAACCATATCATATATAAGTTTGGGCTACCTTGATGAATTAGATTCGATAATGGTACTTCATTCAAAAGTACCAAGATCAATATCTTTTCCAAAAGACACAATAGATTGGGGATACTCCACCATCTACTACCCCAAAACAAATGGCTTAGCAAAAGCATTCAACAAAACTCTTATCCAAATACTAAAAAAGGCCCTTGACCATACAAGTGTGGGATGAGGGTTGGTTGAAGCTTGGCCTTTTAACATAAACTTCAATGCAATCTACCTCATTTTCCTTAGTGTATGGGTCTGAATCTGTTCTGCCTTCAGAAGTTCAATTCCCGTCACTAAGCATAGCATTGGGTAGCAACATCACTACAGAGCAGAATGCAAAGTTACGATTAGAAAAACTCAAAAGTTTGGAGAAGCATCACCTACAAGCTTGCCAGAACCTCGAGTTATATAAGGCCAAAATGATTCAAGCTCACAACAAGTTGGTCCATCTTAGGTCTTTCCAAGTAGGAGAACTTATGCTAGTCCAAAGGAAACCAATTGTTGCCCGTTGAAAGATGGGAGGCAAGTTTGAACCCACTTAGGAAGGCCCCTATGTCATAAAGAAGGTCTACCAAGGAGAATCTTATCAGCTTATTGATTGTAAATGGGAACACCCGATGCTTCCAATTAATGGGCTCTATTTGAATAAATATACCCATAAAACATGTATGAAAATAATTATCAACAAAATAATAAAATTTGATTCCATTTCATCAAAATATTCTATTCTTTCAAAGCGTTATTTGCTTATCTTACGAATCCACCGTGACGTGTTCAAGGTAGGTGTAAGAGTCCCCAAGAGACATCATATCCCTCTTTCATAACACAAACACAATTCCCCAATGCTACTAGAATAGGTGTGAGAGAACCCAAGAGGCATCCTATTTTCGATTAGTGCAACTAAGTTAGGTGTGAGAAAACTTAAGCATCATCCTTTCTTAGTGGGAAATCCCATTTGCCACCCATAGCACTATTTCATCAAATTCCCCAAGCATGTTCAGGGTAAGTGTGAGATAACCCAATAGGCATCCTATTCTTTTTAACACAAGCAAAAAAAACAAATACATGCCTTTTTTCTTGGGCTACTTTGATGTGGGAGCAAGCCCCTATGGAACTCACTCATTAACTGCTAGTTGGGTCTAAATGCCACCTCGCTAGTATGTCACCCCAGTGGTCACTCATTTGGAGGATGTGTATCCCCATGCTTTCTTCCTGACTTGACCATTACAAACTAACGAGCATCTTGTTAATATGGTAGACTTCACTGCCCAGCCAATAAGCTACCTCATGTTAATTTTGTTTAAGAAGATGTGATCTCCCGAGCTTTCTTCTTAAATTAATCATCATGACCTAACTAGGTCAAGTATATTTGAGGTTTAGGGTAAGTCCCCCAAAGGCTCCTTACCTCTTGACTACATTTGAGTCAATATAAGTCCTTTGATGACATTTGTGATCGCCCTAGGTTAGATGGAACCTGTCAAGCCGAAGATAGACTATCCCAATAATCAGTTCTACTATAGGAGGATGTCAGTCCCTGAGCTTTCTTCCAAGGCTGATTGTTACAAACTGATGGGTACCATAGGTTGGTTGATGTTCACTATGCTGACAGTGACTCATCTGGTGGATACACCACTCTTGATAGATGTGAGTCCCTATGCTTTCTCCTTGAGTTGGCCACTAAATACCTATTTGATATATGACTAAATGTCATCTTCTCCAAAGTTTTGGATCATGCCCTTAGTAGCACCTCTCCCTGCGAGCATTCTATTTGGATCATGTCTTTTGCGACCCCATTTAGACACTACTTAGATTACTCTTGGATCGGACAATCTCTCTTTCTTAGTAGCCACCCCTGTGGTTGGAGAATTTGTTCAGTAGATGTGTAGATTCTCCTTTGGTTCAATAAATTTGAGATAGGTCTAGGTTGATATAAGCTCCTTCCTAGTTTGATCCCTTGCAAACTAACAGGGTTCACGATAAACAAACTAAACAAATAAATTAATTAATTCACTTGTGGATTAGGAACTCAAGCCCCCAAAGGGCCCCTTTTCCCAAGCATGCATCCTATCTTCAGAGCAGTGTTAGCAAAACTCCCTATAAGAATTGTCTGACTACTTGAGTTAAAATAAATCCCTGGGTTGGTACTCACTCTATAGTCGCTCCTAGGTTAGGTTCAATCTATTTTGCCACAAGCAGGTTACCCCGATAGTCATTCTTCTTTGGAAGATGTAAAATTATGACGCATTCTTTCTAGCATGACTGTTGCAAATTGACGGGCAGCACTAGGTCGGGTTTGATTTGATGCCCAAAGCAACCAATCACACAAATGGTCTTTCATAGTGGAAGATGTGAGTCCGCAAGCAATCTTCCCTTGAATTGATCATTGCAAATCAAAAGGCACTCCTTTGGTCGGATAGTTCTCCCATTGAGAAGCTACCCTTTGTTCAAGAAATCAGATAGGCCTAGCTAATATAAGCTCTTTCATATGATCCATCAAAACCAATGGAATCCATCAAAATAAACTAAAATTGCAATTAATTCTTGACTATCTTTGAGTTGATTTGAGTCCCCCAATGGCTTTCAGTCAATAGTCAGCCCTAAGTCAGGTTTGATTTATTGCCCAAAGCAACTGATCACCTTAGTGGTTCCTTATCTTGGAAGATGTGAGTCACCACACTTTCTTCCTCACTTGATCATTGCACACCAAAAGGCACCCCTTTGGTTGGATAGTCCTACCATGTTGTTGGTATACTACTCCCTTTGGATTGGTAAATCTGAGTTAGGCCTAGGCCTCCATGGCCCCTACTAAGTGTAGTCCATCGTAAACTGATGGGAACCATCACCTTTTGTGGTTAGCTCTAAAAGTATGGAATGATCAAACAAATCTAAAAATGAAAGTCAGAGATAGTCTAAAAACTGAGCTGATCTAAGTTCCCCAGTGGCATTCACTCAATAGTCAGCCCTGGGCTGGATTCGATCTGTTGCCTTGCCAATGGGTCACCCCAGCAACTGGTCCCTACTTTGAAGGATGTAAGTCTACTATGCTTTCTTCCTGGTATAGCTACTGCACATCGAAAGACATTTCCTTTGGTCAGTTAATCCTACTATGTGGTTAGTAGACAACCCCTTTATATTGTAAAATCTAAGTTAGGTCTAGGCCTCAATGGCTCTTACTCAGTATGATCCATCGCAAACCAACAGGGTCCATTTCAAAATCCAAAAATAAAAATCTGAAACAAATTCAACCTTCCTCTCTCAATGGAGTGTAATAAACAAAACAAAAATAATCAATCAATCAATCCAAATCAAATCTTTTGCTTCTCCTCAGTAAGATACAAGTATTTCAAGCTCCCTAGTGGATCCAAAATTCTAATCCCTCAGTGAATTTCACAAACTTTCCTCCCTTATGGGTGACTTGACCTTGCCTCCCTAGTGAAGAGTTCACTTTTCTATCCCTGGTGGAGTCAAAATAAACATAATTAAATAAACAACAAATTGAATCAAATCATTTTCTCTCTCTAGTGAGACTTAAATCAAATCTCACATCCCTTTGTGGATGACTTGAACCTATTTCGCTAGTGGAAGGTTCACATACTCTATCCCTAATAGATTCCTCCTTCCTCTATTATGTCTGTAACATTAGTCGGATCACATTGCACTAAGCTCTAGGTTCTTTCTACACCTCAGGTTAGGAGTAGATCATCTCTGCTAATGCTTGTGATCATTTGGTGTTGTTGATCATTTCGATCAACACGAATATGTGCAATATTCCTTATCAGTCACACCATACTTATTGAGCACCCTTTGCTGACCTCATTTTTAGGATGAGCTCTCAACCCCTTCATCTTAGACATAAGACTCCTCTTAGACTTTAAGAGATTCGTAGTCTTAAGATACATCTAGGGATTAGGTGGACACTCAACCTGGCCCTAGAGACTTAGAAGAGTTAGCCATAAGAATAGGTCATACTTTAGTGGTGTTAAGAAAATTTTCCTACCCTATAGCTTAAACCAAATTCCTCACTTCCTTCCTTCAAGTCAAACCTAAATCAATTCCAACTTCATTGATTTTCCCCAAACTCAAATCAATTCAAAATGATTGAAATCCATGATCAACTCCAAATGATTGAAGCTTATGATTGAAATTCTAAGTCAAAAATATTTCCTAAGTCCTTTGATTCTCTGTCATGAACTTAGCCTAAATCAAATCTAAATCAATTCAAATTCATGAACTTTTCTCACAACCCATTTATATTCACATATATGAATGAAATATAAATTCAAATCAATCAAATCAAATTCAAAATTCAAGTCCAAATAAAAAATATTTTCTAAGTCCTTAGATTCCCTCGCATGGACTTAGCTTAAATCAAATCTAAATCAATTCAAATTCAAGAAATTTTCTCACAACCCATTTATATTCATATATATAAATTAAATATAAATTCAAATCAATCAAGCCAAATTTCAAATTTAAATCCAAATCAAAAATCTTTCTTAAGTCACTTTGATTCCCTATTATGGACTTAGCTCAAATCAAATTCAAATCACTTCAAATTCATGAAATTTTCTCATAACCCATTTATATTTTAATTTATATTCACATATAAATAAAATATAAATTCAAACAACCAAAACCAATTCTAAAATCAAACTCAAATTCAATTAAAATCCTACCTAAGCCTTTCAAGTCAAAATCTTGAACTTAGCCAAATCAATTTTAAATCAAGCCAAACCCTTGATTTTCATTCATGAATCAATCAACTTTACAATGATGAATCCAAATATAAACACAAACTTCAATCATCAAACCAAAACTCAATTCAAAAATCAAACCCAAGTCAAGCTCATGTTCACCCTTTTGAACTTGAATTATCAAATGAATCAAAATCCATTTGACTTCAAACTACTTGCAAATTTATTTATATTTTAATCATAAGTCCATATGTGAGTTCAATCAAACTTAAATCGAGCTTTGACCAAGCCATTTGACCTATTTAGGCTCACTTGACCCAAAGTGACCTAAAGTATCCCTTATGAGCTAAGTTTTAATCCTAACCAAATTGGATTGAACTAAGCCCACCTAAGCTTTTCATCATGTTCAACAATCATCATGAGATGATAAATCACTCAAATTGGGTCAAACCAAGTCAAACATAAGGGTTGACCAATTCAATACTTAGCCAAAATGAAACTTAAACTAGCCAAAATCCACCATAGGCCAAATTTATTGAAACCATTGATCTAAGTTCATTCATGATCAATGTTTAAACATGACCAAGTCAACATTTGAGCCCAACCTAGCCCAATTGGCCACTTGACCCAAGTTGACCCAACATGACCTAAAAAGTCAAAATGTGTCAAAACTTGATCTAAACCAAATTAATTAAAACCAATGGGTCAAGTTCATTCTAAAATGATTATTGAACTTGACCAAATCTCCAATTGGCTAACTAGACCTAACCTAGCCAAATTGACTTTGAACCCAACTTGACCTAAAGGTCATATTGAGCCAAAATTAAATTAAACCAAAATTGATTGGAAATAAAGACATAAATCCATTTAATATGACCAATGAAACCTAAGTCAACCCATGACCTAACCCAAATAGGTCAAATGGGTCAAATTGGTCAACTTAACCCATTTGACCCAAATGAAATCAAATGAACCAAATTCAAATCTAAATCAAATTGAATCAAACCAAAGCCGCCAAAACATTTCAAATGGTCATATGAACTTGACCCAACCCTCAGTTTGACCTAATTTAACAAATTGGTCAACTTGACCCAAGTTGACCCATTTTGACCTAAATGGGTCAACATGAGCTAAATCATATCAATCCAACTCCAAATCTATTAAAACTTAGCCCAACCAATTTTTCAATTATACCAAACATATTTAAACTAAAACCCAAGCTAAATGACCTTTTTACCCCTATGCCATAGGGTAAACTTTGGCCAAATTCACTTAGAATTTGGTCAAATCCTCTCTATAACCAATTGGCTCCCACTTAGTGGACACTAGTGAGTGTGGTGCACCTAACCCAATGGGTTTAGGTCAGCCCAACCTTACCTAAGGCTAAAATAGACCACCTCACTTGAAATTAAGCACATGTAATCCCTCCTCCACTTGAATTAAGAACACGGGAGCTTCACCAGTCCACTCCTCTGGCCAAACCGAATGCAAGGGAAGTCCTAACAGCCTAACAAATCCATGGAATGAGGTCAATTGGATCAAAATGGTTAGATCCTTCTCAGTCATCTGATTGCTCTAGGGAGAGATATACTCCCCTTAATTTCATTCAATTCATCATTCTGAAATTTGATTAAGCTTAGGGAAGTCAGAGGAACCATTTTCAAGCCTCCCCAAACTTTCTAAAGTGAGTTTGAATTTCCATTTTCTCAGTTTTCATAGGCTGAAAATAAGGGAGCTCCACTTGAATTCCATCTCAACCAATACTCAAAACCAACCCAATTCCTCCTTCAAGCATCCTCAGAGGATCAAATCAAACTCACCTTAAGCTTCATACAAGTTCTCCAAGCAAGGGAGGACTACTCTTGACCAAGACCAAGCTCAAGTGAAGATGAAGTTGGTCCATAGAAGATCCATCCAATTTTAGCACCTCAAAACTTTAACAAGGCTTTGTCTCCACTAGACGAAGCTACTTCAAGAGAATCGAGCACCGAGGATAGCCTCCAGTGAGGTATGCCATTAAACGAGCTTAGGTTAGCCATGGTGTGGAGCTGTGAAGTGAATTTTCATCCCATGAGAAACTAGCCGTTGGATGTGAAGGTGTGGCTAAGTTTTGAGTTCAATCCAAGCTCAATCTAGCTTGGATCTTGCCATGGAAGGTGGACGAATCCCCTGTCATGCAGGAGAACTCAGTGATAAATCACGGGCCATCCATCCATGCATTTTGGATGGACGTCCATGATTAAAACACATTGGATCCATGGATTAATCTTTTAATACCGCGGGTTTAATTTCAGCCGTCCGATCCTTGATCGGATGGACAGGGAGAAAGTTCATAGCGCCACTGCTAATGCACGCTATGATGTGACAACTTAAATATCCTCTCTTGTAGAGCCACATGGAAAGTGAGCATCACGCCGTCTCCATGTGGCGCCGACGGGATTAGCTATTTAATTAGGGGATTAAATTACCTAATTAATCATAAAAACTTCAAATATTCATATCTAAGTGTAGAAAAATCATAAAAATATAAAATAAATTGCATGTAAAAGATAATTGAATGTAAAATATTATAAAATTGATTTTTATGGATTTTGAATAATATTAGTTTTTTGAATTTGGGTTTTATTGGAAATGTAATTAGGCTAATTACACTATGATTTTCTTTTAATTAGTCTCAAACTTCTCATTTGTATTTAGTGGGATGACTTCTATCTCCTCTAATTTTCTTTGGATTTATTAATTTTTAATTAGGATAATTGCTAGATTTAATCCTAATTACTCTTCTAATGTAATTAAGCCTAATTAAGTGTGTACTCAGTAGTTTAATCCCTTGATTGAGTTAATTAAAGTTTATTTAAGTGAATAGGAGGTTTTAGGAATAATTTTAGGATATTTTCCCTAAGCTATTCCTTAAACCTTTCTTTCTTTCTTAATTCAAACTTAATTAAGGATTAATCCATTAATTGCTTACCTAATTAATTTGATAAAATTCTAAAACCTTCCAAAACTTAACAAATTCACTTTGGGTAGATGCTTAGGTGTTTAATAACCTAAGTATATTAAGAAAATCAAAATCTAACTCACATGTGTGAGAAGAATTATGAAATTACTTAACTTAAACCCTTCGCATAATTAATCATTAATCATGAGCCAAATGCATTAGGCCCTTTTCTTCTTGGGTGTATTACTAATTTAAATTCCTTATGTGATTTTATGTCATATCATTGGCTCAAAATTATTTGATTAAATATGTAAGGTGATATAGGTAAGAGTAATTAACACACTTAATTCACACTTTAACCTAATCAAAATTTAAAAATCATCTAAAGATTAAACTAAAATTCCATACACATGGGGGAAATGGGTTAGGGCCAGCAAACATTCTTTCGCTATTTCCTAAATCAAACATAAAGAAAATTCAAAGCAAAAAAAAATCACATTAAATAAACTTTGATTCACTTTAAACTTTCTTATTTCATAGGATTGCCTTAAGGAATTAACTAGGGTGAATGAATTTACATTGCTTTCATCACCTTATTTATTTCCTAGCATGCTAATGTGTATGCCATATAAAAATCATGCATCCATTCCTTTTAAAAATCAAAAATTAAAATGAGATGTTTCCTTCATATCAAATTGCATGTCTTGGCTAAAAATAAAAATATGAGTAGCTATTATCACTATTAAATTCAAAAAAATTTTCAAAAATAAATCAAAAAGCAAAACTGAAAGGTATGCTACTTATAATTTATTTATAATCTTGCATGTGAATATAAAAAATGTGTCTTATGTTTGCTTCCTTTCTTTCCTTTAAACATGGATTTGGATAAGAATTGCAAAGTGCATAATTCTTTTAAAAAAAAAATATAACACTTGTTTAAAATCTACTCTTATTCTCTTCCATGTTATAACATAAGAAGGATCTTTACATCTACAAATATAAATTGCATAAAAAAACCAAAAATTAAATAAACATAAACTTTGCATCGTTCTTTCTCCATTTATTTCTTTTGTGCATGTATATGTATTTAAGGAAAGTGGTACATTAGTATGGACAACCTCAGGGTTGCGAGACTTTAAGTAGCCCTAACTAGGTTCTGTACCTTACACCCCTGGTGCTAACAATGACATCGTACTCACTTATGTCTTTTATACATACACATGTGCATATGAATAAAGGATAAAAGAATACCCCTTTTGCTACTTACTGAAAATCATGCATCATAAAATATTTCAATTTTTTTAAGTAACATTTCTTAGCATTCATCATAAAGTGTGCTAAACATTTTCATTTGTGTGTATAGATATACTTAGGATTCATTCATATGCATGTTATACATGTTGGGAAAGAAAATGAAGTGATGTTTATTTTTGTGACATTAATTCACTTAATTTTAAAATGCCTTTCTTTTTGAATAGGTTTGTTTAGGGAAAATCTAAACTTAGGATTAATTAAAATACATAATAAAAAATTCACTAAACAAAATCAAATATGAATCCACTTAGAAATTACTTAAGGTAGGGAAGGAAAGAGAAGTTCTCTTCTTTTTACCCTCTCTTTACAACTTAGTAATTAATTATAGGATTCACTTAAACCAAATCAAAAATACAAAATAAAATCAACCCAAATAAACTAAGCACTTAAATAAAATCACCCATCTAATTTGAACATCTTCACACTTAGAAAATCTAAGACTTAAATCCATAGCTAAGCATACCACACAAACCTTTTAAAGCACACACATTAGACTAAGTAACCATTTCTAGCTTTAGGTTATGGCGGTGCATGGTTTGATATTTGATTTTATTTTATAATGTATTATTTTTAGTCTAGATGATAGGGTGAATGTGCGTAGAATGAATGGTGGGATAGTTTAGTCTAATCATTATCTTCTGCAGGGGATTGTGCTTAAGGGGTGCTGTAATAAATAAAATATAAATGCTTTTGTTGTGCAGGTGCTTATACACCTAAGCATAATCCAATAGGCCAAGTGGACTTGGTTACCTATATGTGGGGTACTAAGTCCAATATACATGCATTGGATTTGTATGGTTTGTTTAGCTAATCTCTATTAGAGACTTTTCCTCTTCATGTAATTTTGGAATTAGGATTTAATGAATGGGGGGAATGGAACATAAAAAAATGTAACCCATTCCAACCATCTAAAAGAAAAACCTAAAAAAGAAGAAAAAGAAAGAAGAAAGAAGAAGAAGAGAAGAATTGAAGATGAATTAATTTTACTTTGTAATTAATAGTAATGTTATTTTAATTTGTTTTTGGTGCCCGATCACAAATGACCTTTTACTCTTTTGTGTTAGCTTTATAAAATGTTTAACATTTTATTTTGCTTGTGCATTAAGATGTCATTCTTTTCCTAGTTTCTTCCTTGCGTGATGTATGGCCTGGATGGTGATTAGACTCTTAGAAAAAAATAAATCTTCTACCAAATTAATCAACTCATAACCTCATCTAAAGCATAAGTTAAAATCAAGATAAAAGAATTAGCAATCCTTTAGCTGGATGTGTACTTCATTTTCTAACATCATGCATAAACGTATATTATTTCAATCTCGAATGGAGGGCTTCCACTTTTGCTAGAGAACTTGGCTTGGTCTGTGAGAGCCATGGTGGAAACACAGCTCCTTATCTTGCTGATTTTGGCCCATAATCTAATTTCTCATGCATTAGGAATAAAAAATCCTATAGCCTAAGTCAAATGATTATCCAAAATAAGAAGAAAAAACATGTGAAAATTTTGCATTAGATTTAAGTCATTTGAAGCATGTCCTTACATGATCTAGTCTCTTTAGAGAGTGTGTTTAAAGACTTAGCCTCTTTCAAAATAAATAATAACCTTTGCTACCTTGCATAAACATATGACTTGCCGACATATTTTTAAAACCGTAGGAAGTTAGTTGGCGGCCACCCTTAGACAAGTGTAAGTCCAACAGTTGGGTGGTTTACTTCTCTTGTGGAGTTAAACTAAATATCCATTTTTTCCTCAGATTTAGGTTATACATTTGGCCCTCGCCAAAGCTCCCTAGATTCTGGTTATGTGATTGCTTCTCTCATTTGCTGGATATAAGTATAAATCCTCACCTCTTAGGCATTTCCATAGCCTTGTACTATGGAATTGTAAGCCTTAGCATTCTAATGAAAATTCAACTCAAAAAATATTAATTCAATTTCAAAAATGCAAAGCCCAACCATAGGATAGTTTAGGATGCTTACTAGGCTTCCTAGTATCTTAAGCATCCCCTACTTATTTTCATTTCGCTTCGATAAGAATTCTTTTCTCTTGATCGATCCCACTTGACTTTCTAAAAAAAACCAGTCGATTGATAGTCCTACTTTTTTGAAATCTTTGGAAATAATGATCATTTACCTAAGGAATCCTATTCCTTAGGATGTAATTAACTATGGGGGCTTGCCCCTGTAGGAAATTTAATGAACCCAATTTAAAATAAACCCTATTTTACTTTTCCATGTAAAGTAGGGGAAGAATCTCTGGTATATATGGAGACCCATTGTCCTTAGGACTTCTTATTGAGGTGATTAGATCCATTATAGGGTGGTTACTTCTATCTTTTGAGATAGTACACCTCTCCTCAATGTCATATCCAATCACCCTAATAAGAACATATGCGGATCTACATGGTGTCCAAAATGCATAAGAGTATATTTCTATCTTCATTTTATCCATATAGATTGAACATGGAAGTATACAACCTATAAAGAAAAATAAAAAATTTTCACCACAAGACCAAAGTGGGTCAAATCATGATCCAAACCAAATTGATTGCAACCAATAGCTCAATTTCATTCCAAATTGATGATTGAACTTGACCAAAATCATAATTCAGCCTAATTTGACCAATTGGTCAACTTGACCCAACCTAGCCCAAATTGAACTAAAGGGTCAAATTGGCCAAAATCCAAATTTAATTCAAATTTATTCAAACCAAAGGCTACAATCATTTTCAATTAATCAATTGAATATGAACCAACACCTAAACCAACCCAATTTGGTCAATTTGGTCAAATTGGTTAACTTAACCCATTTGACCCATTTGATTCCAAATAAACCAAAATCAAACCTATGCCAAATTAATTAAAATCACTTGAACCAAAACTCTCCAAATCATCATTTGAACCTAACTGTAGCTTTTGTTTGATCCAATTTGACCAATTGGTCAACCTAACCTAACATGATCCCAATTTGACCCCTTAATCACTATTTAATAGTGGGGAGACTTAGGGAATTGGATTGGGGCCTCCCTCCTAATCTTTCTCTTTTTCAACAAAAATGCTAATTGAAGATTACTTAACTAATTAATGACTTAATTAGTTAAATTGAAAGTCAAATCATACCAAGCCATGTTTGATTAAGTAAGAGGCTTATGAAATTATGTTGGGACCTCTTTCCCAACCTTTTCCCCTGAAGCCCATTTCATTTTAAAGGATAATTTATCAAATTTGGAAATTAAGAAAAGAGGAATGGATTAATGAATTAATTACTTAATTAACCAAATTAAAAGGGCAATTACATATATTTTCTCTTAAGTGATTCATGGGTAGAGCTTTAGGTGCTCAATAACCTAAAGAGGTTTAATGAAATCATGGTTAACTCACATGTGTGAGAAAATCATGAAATTAATTATTTAAGTTCCTTAAGCTTAATTAATCAATGATTGTGAGCTAATTTTCATTAGGGTCCTTTCATTTCATAGGATCATTGTTATTTACTTTCCAATTCATTTATATATTATATTAGCTCATAATCATTTGATTAATTACCTGAAGAAAACATGGGCAAGGGTTTAATTAATTGATTTAATTCATATCTCAATTTCATTAATCCATAAAATCAACTTAATTACCTCTCATCAAATCAAATTAACTTACAAACATGGGATGCGATTAGAAAACCTTCCTCTGACTTTCCATAAATCAATTTAAATATGAAAGTAAAAGTGACATTAAAAAGATTTGGTTTGGTTTAAATAATTTCATTTAGTGTGATTATCCTTAGAATTAGTTGGATTGAATGAAATTATATGCTTATATCTCTTTATTTCTTTCCAATCATATTAAATATTGTATGTCACTTATGATCATGCATTCATCTTTTCTAAAATAAAAAATTAAATCAAATAATTTTCTTTATGTCAAGCTTGCATGTGTTGATTTAAATTAATATATGTGTGGTTATTATGATTATTAAATCCAAATATATTTTTTAAAACTTATAAATGAATACTTATATATGCTATGATTGCTAGTTATAAATGCATAGGAGATGCATGTTATTATAGCTTAAGCTTATGAAGTGACATTTCTTTTCTTTCATTCATGTATTGATTTATATAAGTAAGAATGTTAATGGGTATATAGCTTGGACATCCTCGGACTACGGCTTTAGTTAGCCCCAAGGAGGTCATTTGAATATCTCATTTCTTTGGGTTAACAATGGCACGTACTCCATTTTATTTCATTCTTACATACTTCAGTACGAGAATTTAGATAAGACTCTATTCCATATTCATAAATATTTCAAAATTACAACTTTAGCATGATTTTTTTATTAGTGTAGTTATTTGTACATCCATATGTATTTAAGAATAGTGGATATATCTAGTTTGGACATTTTGAGGATGCACGGCTTTAAGTAGCCCCAAGAATTTTTTTTACCTCACTCCCCTGGCTCACAATGGCAAAGTTCTCACTTAAAACTTTCATACATTTGAGTGTGCATTTAGCTAATGAGTTAAAATCTCTTTTTCTATAAAATTCATTTATGCATATTTCATTTAAGTATGATAAAAATATATTGCATGTATAAGTATGCCTAGGATTTAATCATGTGCATGTTACATATGATGGAAAGAAATGAATGAATATGTGCCATGTGATAGTAATTAATTTCAATTAATCTTTAGATACCTTTCTTATTGAATGAGGTCATTTAAAGTGAACATAAATCTAGGATTAATTAAAATATGTAATAAGTCATTCACTAAATAGAATTAAGTCTAATTAATATTCTTTAGAAGTGACTTAAGGTAGGGATAAAAGAGAGTAATCTTCTCTTTTCTTCTCTTTATAACACTTCATAATTAAGTGTAAGTTAAATGAAGCAAAAGAAAATATTAAGTAAAATTTACAAATCAATTGAACCACTTAAAATGAACAACTTCTTATGATTAAACATTCTTTCATACTTAGAAAATCACAATAAAGCTTAGTTAAGTCATACCACACTAGCCTTAATACACACACTTTAGAATTAAGTCATGGCTTCTAGATTTATGTTAGGATAGTGCATGGAGTGATGTATATTTGGTTTTATGATATATTATTGTAGATTGGATGTTATGATGTATGCTTCATAGACTGGATGTTAGGCTGTGATTAGCCTAATCATATTTTCTACAGGAGATTGTGCTTAAATGGTGCTTAAAATAAATATTAATGTGCTCTTTTGTAGGTTGCTTAACTCATAAGAAAAATCCAAATTAAGCCAGGTGGGCTTGGTTACCCATGTGCAGGGTGCTAAGTCCAAATTATTCATATAATTGCTTAGGTTGTATGGTGTGTTTAGCTAACACTCATTTTGTAGGTGTAGTTAGATTTACTTTTTTTATTTTTAATGTAATTTTATATTAGAAGTTAGGATTAGCCATATGGGGTTAAGGATGAACATTGGCCAAAAGATTTAGTCCTGGGGTGCCATGTGGTGCCTTGAAGCCTACCAAATCAAAAGAAGCAAATCAAAGGAGGAAGTGGAGGAGATATGAAGACATGAAGATTTAAAGACCACCCCATCCATAGCACTTCTTATTTATAAATTGTAATTTTTTTATATACCAGGTTGTATAAAGGTAAAGCTCAGCTACCAATTTCCCTTTTTTCTGGTTGTACAACAATGCCCGACCACATCAGCCTCTTATTCTTTTATGTTAGATTTATAAAGTTAATTGATGTTTTATTTAAATTATGCAATAGAAATGGCATGCCTCTTCATAGTTTCTTAAATGAATGATGATTTAATGTGTGGCCTGGATATGATTAGGTTCTTAGAAAAATAAATTTTTTACCCAACTACAACTCATAATTAAATTTTTAAATAATTCATAACCTCATACAAAGCCTAGGTATTAAATCAAGATAATTAAAAGATTTAGCAACCCTTTAGCTGAATATTGTAATCTCACACCATACATAGCATATTATATCACTCTTGTAAAATGAGGGCCTCCATCCTTACACATATGAGAACCACTTAACGTGTGAGAGCAACTCCTACCAACCAAGCTTCAACCTCTCCTCTCTTGATTTAGCCCATAACTCATTTCAACATGCATTTAGGTATATAACAATCCTATGGCCTTTGTCAAAATAAAGAGTCAAAATCAAATAAAAATTGAAAAGATTTGTATTATATTAAATCATTATTTATACCACTCATGCTCTAGTCTCTTGGGGAGTGAGTTTAAGGACTTTAGTTTTTTTTCTAAATAATAACAACCTAACTATCTTGAAAAATCATATGACTTACCTACATGGATTTAAATGTAGAACGAATTAACTGGCTGCCACTCCAGGTGGCTATAAGTCCAACATTGGTTTACTCTCTTTTATGGAGATAAAATATATACCCATTTTCACTTATATTTAGGTCATGCTTTAGCTCTTACTGAAGTTTTCTAAATTTAGGATCTGAGGTTGTTGTTTTCTTTAAGATACAAGCATAAATCGTCACCTCTTAGGCATTTCAAACAACCTTGTGTTGGTGGATTATAAGCCCTAGTATTCTAATAAAATTCAATTCAAACAAAATAACCCCTTCAATTTCAAACATATAAAGCCCAACCATAGGATAGGTTGAAATTCTCACTAGGCTTCCTAGTATCATGAGCATTCCCTACTCATCTCTTTTGGTTTTGTTAATAACTCCCTCCTTTTAATCTTTTCTAATTGATTTTTATGGTGTTTATTTTGATATGTGTATTGGGGACACCACGTAGATCTGAGGGTTCACTTATTGAGATGATTGGGTATGACATCAAGTAATGGTGCACTATCTAGAAAGATAGACATCACCACCCTATAATGGACCTAATCACTTAATAAGGACTCCTAAGGCATGATGGGTCTTCAAATATACCAGAGATTTTTTGCCTACTTTACATGGATAAATAAGGTAGATTTTATATTAAATCGGGTTCTAAAGTTCCCTATGGGGGCAAGCCCCCATAGTTAATTACATCCTAAGGAAGGTGAATTCCTTAGTAATACTCTCGATTAAAGTAGGCAATTATTATCTCTAAAGATTTCAAAGATAGGATTATCAATAAATTGGCTATATTTTAAAAATCAATCAGGATAGATCAAAAGGAGAGACTTATTATCGAAGCCAAAGGAGATGAGTAGGGAATGCTCATGATACTATGAAGTATAGTAATAATTCTAATATATCCTATAGTTGGGCTTTATATGTTTGAAATTAAAGAGAATTATTTATTTGAGTTGAATTTTATTAGATTATTAGGGCTTATAATCCCACAATATAAGATTATAGAAATGCATAAGAAGTGAGGATTTAAGCTTATAGCCCAAAGGAAACAGCCACCTCGGATCCTAAATCTTAGTAGCTTTAGCGAAGGCCAAAGAACATCCTAAATTTAAGCGAAGATGGATATATGGTTTATCCCCACAAGTGAGAGTAAATCACTAGACTGCTAGATTTGAAACTTTCTGGACTAGCAACCTACTAACTCCTTCTACACTTTAAAACCATGTGGCCAAGTCATATGATTTTCCAGATAGTTAGGTTATTATTATTTAGAAAGAGACTAAAGTTCTTAAACTTACTCCATAAAGAGACTAGAGCATGAGTGGTATGAGCAATGACTTAGTCTAATACAAATCTTTTAAAATTTTATTTATTTTTGGACACTTCATTTTAACGAAGGCCACAGAATTTTTGTATGTCTAAATGCATGCTGAAATGAGTTATGGGCTAAATCAAGAGAGAAGAGGGTGAAGCTTTGTCAGTGGGACTTGCTCTCATAGGTCAAGCGGTTCTTATGCATGTAAGAATGGAGGAATTCTTTTTCGCAAGAGTGGGAGAAGATGCATGCATGATATTAGACATACAACTATACAGTTAAGGGGTTACTAAATCTTTTAATTATTTTGGTTTAATTCCTAGGATTTATGGTGAGGTTATAAATTATTTAAAATTTTAATTATGAATTATAGTTGGGTAAAAGATTTATTTTTTTTCCTAAGAGCCTAATCGCATTCAGACCATACAACAAATAAAAATCATAAAGAAACTATGAAAAGGCATGTAATATTTAATGCACAAGACAAACAAAACATCAAATATTTTATAACTACTGCAAAAGAATAAAGTCCAAGTATACAGCCTAAATTACAAAAGAATAATTATAATTATGGATAAATACATGCTATGGGGATCTTCATCTTCTTCAAATTTTTATGTATTCTTTCCTCCTCTTCGCTTCTTTAATTTTGCTCACTTCAAGGCATCACTTGGCACATAAGGCATAGTCTTCTATCCAATGCTCATCCTAATTCCCCCATAACACTAATCTTAATTCTTAATTACAAAATTACATTTAAATGGATAGAGTAAATCTAACAACACCTATAAAATAGCGGTTAGCTAAACATACATTCCACCCAAGTAATTATATTTATAATTTGGACTTAGCACCCTGCACATGAATAACCAAGCCTACCTATCCTAACTTGGATTATGCTTAGAGGCTTAAGCAACCTGCAAAAAGAGCATTTATATTTATTTTTCATTGGCTCCTTAAGCATAATCCTCTGTAGAAAATATGATTAGGCTAATAGCAGCCTAACATCTAGTCTATGAAATATACACCGTAACATCCAGTCTAAAATAACACATCACAAAAAATATATATACATCACTCCATACATTACCCTAATATAAAGCTAAAAATGGTGACTTAGTTTTAAGGTGTGTATATTAAGGCTTGTATGGTTTTTCTTAACTAGGCTTTATTATAATTTTTGAAGTATGAAAGAATTTAATTATAAAGGGTGGTTTCACTTTAAGTGGTTTAAGATTTACAAATTTTATTTAATGTTTTCTTTTGTTTCACTTGGTTTACACTTAACAACTAAGTATTATAAAGAGAAGAAAAGAAAGAGTCACTCTCTTTTATCCATACCTTAAGTCACATCTAAAGAAAATTATTAAGTGAATTCTCTTTAATGAATGACTTCTTACATGTTTTAATTAATCTTAGGTTTGGGTTCACTTTAAATAGTCTCATTCAATAAGAAAGACTTCTTAAGATTAATTAGAATTAATTACTATCACATAACACATGTTTGTTCATTTCTTTCCATCATATGTAGCATGCATATTACTAAATTCTAAACATATCTATACATGCAATATGTGTTAGCACACTTAAGTGATGAATATGAACTTGTACATTTAAAGTTTATATTTTTTTTATTGAATTATTTTTTATAATTTTAAATTAAAGCTCTATCTAAATTCTTATGCAAAAATATATAGGAATGAAGTTAAACATGTACGTGTCACTATTAACTAGAGAAGTGAGATAATCAAATGACCTCCTTAGGAAAAACTAAAGCCTCGTATTCTCGAGATGTCTTAACTATATACCCATTTGCATTCAAACACATGTAAGCTTGCATACATGAATGTAAGAAAGAGAGCTCTTAATCACATGATTAATTAATTATATCACTTAAATAATTACAAATGCATGTGTTTTGGTAACAAAAAAGAGCGGTTTGACTCCATAATCAAGTACACACACATATGTATGAGAGACATGAGCTTGTATATGCCATTGTTAACCAGGGAAGTGAGATTATCAAATGACCTCCTTGGGACTGCTTAAAGCCTCGTATTCCCTAGGTGTCCAGACTAACTATTTGCTTTTGTCAAGTACATAAGAATGTATACACAAATAAAAGAGAATAAGCCATGCAAAGGTTGTAACTTATTTGATTGAAAAGGTTTATATACATGGAGTAAAGTCTTGTTGAAATTCTAATATTGAAAATAAAGGACTTTACTCCATATACTTAAGCTATAATCCTTTGCATTTCCTATATATTTATAATTACCATTTATAGCATATAAAATCATTTATTTATAAGATTTGAAAATTAGATTTGGATTTACTAATGATAGTGGCCACACATATATTAATTAGAATCAACACATGCAAGCTTGACATAAAGGAAATCATTTATTTTTTAATTAATTTTTGAAGATATGAATGCATGAATCAAGTGACATACAATATTTTAATATGATTGGAAAGAAATAAAGAGACACAAAGATGTAATTTCAATTAATCCAACTAATTCTTAAGGAAAATCATACCAAATAAGCTTATTTAAAATAAACCAAAGCTTCTTAATGTCACTTTTGATTTTATGTTTAACTTGATTTAAGAGAAATGAGGAAAAGTTTGCTAATCCTAACCTATTCTTATGTTTGTGATTTAATTTAGTTTAATTAAAAGTAATTAAATTAATTTTATGGGCTAATTAAGTTGTGATTTGCATTAAATCTATTAATTAGACCCTTACCTATATTACCTTAAAGTAATTAATTAAATAATTATGAGCTAACATGTTATGCATGGAAAATAACTTGCAATGATCCTTAAAAATGAAAGGGGCCAAATCCAGTTAGCTCATAATTAATAATTAATTTATATAAGGAACTTAATTAAGTACTTTTATGGCTTCTCCACACATGTAGGTTAACCATAATTTCCTTAAATAGCTTTAGGTTATTAAACACCTAAAGATCTACTGAAAAAACTTAATTAGATGAGATCTAGAATGATTATGATTTTAATTTGATTAATTAAGCTATTTTGATTAATGAATTAAACCATTAATTAGTCCAAAATTAAAAAGTTTCAACTCAAGTGAAATGAACTTAGAGAAAAGAATGGGAAAGAGGTTCCATCTCAATTCCCATGCCCATTCACTGTTCAACAATGATTAGCGAGATTAATTAATAGTTTAATTGCTATTTAGAATGTTAATTAATCACCTAGTTAATTTAAAAAGTAATTAGGGTTGAGACAAGCAATTTTCTTAATTAACCAAGCAATAAATCTCAAGAAAATTATGAGAGATAGGGGTCATCCCATTAATCAACCTCAAAAAGTTTGGGATTACTTACTTTGGTAACTATGGAATAATTAAGCTAATTATGATTTAAATTAAACTCAAATTAATCTTTAATTACTATTCAAAATCAATTGGGATTATTTTTTAAATTATCCTCTCAAATACCTTTAAAATGAGTATTTATTTCTATTTTTATGATTTTTCTATGATTTGTTATGATTTTCAAAGTTTCAATTGATTTAAGCGATTTTTGATGATTTTTATAAAGTTTATTAATTTATTTTTACCATTTAAACTTCATAATATAATATCTTCCAATCGAGAAATTATTTTGACTTGAAATTTTTATTATAAGTGTATTTTATGTTCAGTTTTAATCTCTGAAAATTTTAAATCAATCTCATATACATTTTTGGATTAATTAATAAAATTTAATTTTTTCTAATACTCAAATTAAGCCCAAAATATCTAGTAAATTATAGAAATTTTAGGTTTGTTAAATTTTCCTCAAAAAGATCAATCCAACATGCCTTTGCTTGCAATTTTTAGTTAAGTATTTTATTTTCTATGAATTTTTGAAATTTCAAGTGATTTAAATAATTTTAAAAATAAAAATCTAGAATTTTCTACTTAACACAGTAAGCATCGTGTGACACTGATGTGGGCACAGGGCGCCACGTGGAGCTGACACGACGAGTGAGCGGGAAAAGGAGGATGAACAGGAAAATGATGCACAGATCAGATCCGACCATCTGATCGTTGATCAGATGGTCCATATCCCACCCGCATGATCTAGTAGACCAAAATGTCGAATCTGCATAAAATCAAGGCCATCTTACGCCCTGAATGCGGGATTGGACGGTGGTTGTGTGTCGCGGTTGATGAAATAGTAAACTGAGGGTGTTTTACAATTTTTTGTGAACTCTAAATAAAATCTCATATGAATGGGCTCATTTTTGCATCGATTCACACTAGGAAACTTATATATTTATATTAGGAAAAATACAATGAAAAATGCAAGGGTTTTCTAAAAAATTCCTAAAAGTTGCACTAAAAAATGTCACAAATAAAAGCTCCTAAGGCTGACTCTGATTCTTAAAATTACCTCACTAGGGATGATTTTTTATGGTGGTGATGATCTGAGTATGCTCTTAAGTGGGGAAAGAAGCCTCGGAATGAGCCTAGACCTTCGCCTTCACTTTGAAATGGTGCGTTCTCCAATTACCGCTACTTCTTCACTAGAATCCACTTGATTTTATTTGCTTTTTCTCAAAAACCAAGTCGGAATGGTTGCAGGTTTATTTGGGAGCTTTAAGAGAATAAAATGATAGTGTGAGGATGAGTTTTGGTGTCTCTAATTTTTTGGTTTCAAATGCGATAAAAAATCCCCTTATTTTGTGATTTTTTTGGCTCCTAATGGGTGTCCTTTGGCTTGTGGTGGTTGGAAAATGAAGGGAATCATCCTAGGTGGCTTATTTTGGTTGGCTAAGGCATGAGAAGTGGCTTCCATGAAGGACAAATGGGTGTCCTAGTAAGGGGAGATGGAAGTCATTCATGGCAAGTGTTCCAATGGCGGAGGTGAGGTGAATTCACCTCCCCATGAGTCATGGCTGCCCCCACCACCTCTTGGGTTAGATGATTAGTGTCCTTAGTGCCTAGATGGACTAATGGATAAGTGCCAAGTGGCCAAGGAAGAGAAATGACCATTTGGGCAAGTGTCTTTTCTCATGGGATGCCCTTGAACTAAAGGCAAAGTGGTCATTTAGTATTGAATTTGCTTTGAGCAGATTTAAAATGAGTCAAAAGTGAGTTGGACAAAATTGCATGTGATTTGGAGTTCATTTGGTTTACCAAATTGGGTCAAATTGGGTTAGGTTGACCAATTGGTCAAATTTGGTCAAATCAAGAGTTGGATCAAGTTCAAATGATCATTTGGATTGCATTAGTTCAATTGATTTCAATCAATTTGGTTTAATTTGGATTTAATTTAGATTTTGGCCAATTTGATCCTTTAGGTTAATTTGGGCTAAGTTGGGTTAGGTTGACTAATTGGTCAAATTAGGCTCAATTATGGTTTTGGTCAAGTTCAATAATCAATTTGAAATGAACTTGGGCCATTGGTTGCAATCAATTTGGTTTAAGTTGTAATTTGACTTGTTTGGGTTCATATGGGTTAGAGGGTTGACTTGGTCAATAGACTAGGTTGACTTGGTTTGACCCAATTCATGATAATTGATTAACCTAGGATGATCAATAATCATCACATGAAGTTTGGATTGGATTAATTCACTTTGATTTGGATTGAATTTGATTTTAGTTCATGTAAGTTAAATTGGCCACTTTCGGTCAAGTGAGCCAATTGGGTTTAGTTGGCTTGATTTTGTGTTGAGTTTGATTTAACTAGGTTTATATATGGATTTGATATTGACATATATAAATTCAATTGCAATTGGTTTGAGTTCAAATAAGTTTAGGCTCATTTGAATATTTCAAATCAAATGGGCTAGGTTGGGTTTGACTTGAGTAAATTTTGATTCGGCTTGATGATTATAGGTTTCATTTATATTTGGATAGATGATTTAAGGAATGATTAATTCAAGAGAAAATCCATTGGTTTTGATTTGATTTGGATAGGATTTGGCCAAGTTCAAGGAATTGAATTATAGGGTATAAATTAGATTTTGGTTTGATTTTGGATTTGGTTTTGTCTATTTGAATTTATATTTCATTTATATTTGGGAACATAAATGAAGATATAAATGATTCATGAGAAAATCACTTGTGATTGGAGTGATTTGGAAGCAAATTTGATTAAGCTCATGGAGGAAAGTCAGAAGGGCTTAGAAAGAAATTTGGTTGAGTTTGGATTTTATTTTGATCATTGGGATTGAATCATTTGAAGTTGGATTTAAATTGAAATTTCATAGTTTTATTGAAAAATTGATTTGATATTTGAGAAAATCAAATGAATTGGGATTGATCTGAATTTGGCTAGGCTAAGTCCATAAGATGAAATCAAAGGGATTAGAAAGGGTTCTGAATTCAATCACGAGGTTTTATGGAGAAATTTTGAGCTTGAATTTGATCATGAGATTGATTATGAGTCTTGAAATTTTTGTTTTAGTTTGGTATGAATTTGAGGTTAGGTTTGAGAAGAAAAGTATGGATTGGGTTTAGACTATAGGGTAGGCAAGTCTTAAGTCCCTAAGGCATAATCTATTCCAGTAGCTAACTCTTCTAAGTCTCTAGGCTTAGTTTAAGTATTCACTTAATCACTAGAAGTTTTTTAAGACTAACGAGCTCTTAGTGTCTATAAAAGTCCTAATTCTATGATGAGAAAGTTGAGAACTCACTCTAAAAGTGAGGTCAATAATTTTCCAAATATAGTTACTTTTTTGATAGTCTTACTCTTGAAATCTTTGGAGACAATAATTGCCTACTTTAACCGAGAGTATTCCTAAGAGATTCACATTCCTTAAGATGTAATTAACTATAAGGGCTTCCCCCCATAGGGAACTTTAGAACCTGGTTTAATATAAACCTTACTTTATTCATTAATGTAAAGCAAGAGAAAAATCTCTAGTATATTCGAAGACCCATCATGCCTTAGGAGTCCTCATTAGGTGGTTAGGTCTATTAAAGTGTGATGTCTTTATCTTTTGAGATAATTCTTCATACCTCAATGTCATACCTGATCACTTCAATGAGTACCCCCCTCAAATATGCATGGTGTCCCCCATGTACTTCTAAAAATAAATACCACAGTGATAAATTTTGGCAGACTTTCTTGCTGCACACCCTATCCTGGCATATTCATAGTTTAATGATGATCTTTTTGATATGTAGATTATGCATATATATGAAAAGGAAAAGCAACAAATGTGGAATTATATTTTGATGGAGCTTCAACCTTTAATTACCCTCAACCCTCAAATATCCCAAAAGCTCGAGCTGGCATTAGCCTCACCTTGATCATGCTAGAAGGTTGTATAATAAGACACTCTTACCGGTTGACTGAGCCACAAACCAACAATAAAGCGGAATATGAAGCATTGGCGACAGGTCTGGAGGAAGCCATCTCTATGGGAACACAAAATCTATGAGTTTATTGTAATTCTCAACTCATCATTAATCAAGAGCTGGGTATTTATAAAATAAATAAGCTTGAATTGGCTCACTACCATATGCAAGCCTTCAGGCTGAAGCAAATTCCATACACCATTATAACTCAGGTCTCTCAAGCTATAAATAATAAAGCTGATTGCCTGGCTAAGCTAGCTAAGGAAATTGAAAGTATGGACGATGATGATTATTTGTTAATTAGTGTTTGCACTTGTCGGGTCCTAGAGGTTGTAAACCTAAAATCCCCACTGGAAGAGGAGTCATCAAATGCAAACTAACAAGATGCAACTCACGTTGCTCCCCACACCCTCTTACAAGATACTTCTTTGAGTCAACAAGACTAGCCTTAGACTAATCAGGAGAAAAGACCTCAATCTGAAGAAGTGCCAAAGCCACAAAATGAAATCCTTAACGTAGAAGAGAATCACCGACTATTTTAAGGAAGACAAACTGCCAAGCAATACGTTGATGGCTGCACAACTCGAGAAAAGGCTTCAACTATATGCTTATGTTGGCAATACCCTATATTATAGATCCTTCAAGCAGATGTGGCTATGATGCTTGGGAATATAAGAAGCTAAAAAACTGATTGCTGAGATTAATCAAGGACTTTGTGGCACACACCAATTTGGTCCCAAAATGGCTTTCAAAATCAAAAGAATGGGATACTACTGGCCATCTATGGTAAAGGATTGAATCAATTATGCCAAGAAATGTCATGATTGTCAATCCCATGGGGATCTCATTCATTTGCCTCTAAATCTATTGTACCCATGGGGATCTCATTCTAGTGGTGGGGAATGGCTATAATTAGACTAATTGATCCACCTTCATCAACTAGCCATTGCTTCATCATAACAGTTACTGACTATTTCTTTAAGTGGGTTGAAGCCACTCCATTTATGGAAGTCATAATCGAGCATGCGACCAACTTCTTCACCCACAATATTATCTATAGATTTAGTGTGTCATGCTGAATTATATCAGATAATGGTCCAGTCTTAAAAAGTGCTAAAATCTATAGATTTTCTCATCAGCGTAAGATTGATTGGTGATACTCATTGATCTATAATCCAAGAGCAATGACATGGCCAATACTTTCAACAAAACACTAGTTAAGCTACTCAAAAAAATCCTTATGAAGAATAAAAGTGAGTGACACACTAAAATGATAAAAACATTGTGGGCATATAAAACCACTTGCAAGATGCCAACCACGACCACTCTTTATGCTCTAACATTTGGAGTTGATGTAGTTCTACCATTCAAAGTTATATTACCTTCACTCCGAGTAGCCATTCAACGTGATCTTACCAAAGATGAGAATGTCTGCCTATGGATGTAAAAGCTTGATGTGCTTGATGAAGTTAGGCTCCAAGCTCAACAAAATTTAGAAGTCTACTGAGCAAGGATGTCTAAATCATTCGATCATATAGTACATCCTCGAGTTTTTTAAGAAGGGGAATTAGTTCTGGTGCTGACAAGAATAATTATTTCTCACCATCATTACATGTGTAAGTTTTGCTTAAAAATTCTCTTGTAACAAAAGAATGCATTTCTGAAATAAAGCAAACATTCCCCTGTAAGATAGGGGTATTTTTTAAATTTTTATAGCAAAATGTTAGGCTTTCTCTATACGATAGAGGATCTCCTTTTGTATTTAGGTTGACATCATGCCTAAAGCTGAGATCCTCATATACATGTGCAAATTATGTATTCAAATTTATAAGTTTCAAAGTCTTACTAGCCAAAAAGAAAAATTTTCAAGTCTATAAACTTTAATAAATCAGGTTGAAAGATAAACCTTTCATCCATACATCAAATCAATGGCTCGAGGTAATGCATAAGGTCAGACTCAATGCGCCCAAATATGGCCGAGTGGTTGACAGGTCTTCATACTCAACATGCCATAAAGGCCGTAATAAGAGATCCCCAACTTTGTTAGCCTGATAATAAAATCCTTCATCTATTGCTCAAGTCTAAGACTCAGGTGGGTGCATAAGTTTGAACTAAACACGCCTAGATAATTTCGAGTCATTGATAGGTTTGCTTACTCAATATGCCATAAAGATCGTAGTAAGGGATCGTCCTACTACGTTAGTTCAAAGATGAGAGCATCCAAGTCTCCAAATCCCTCTAACTTATTGAGTTGAAGTGGCCTAGACTAGAAGATCATCCCTAAGATGTGAGGTCATTTTTCAAAATCTAACAAAAAGATCCTCGCTCGAGAAGGCACTAAGTCGAGTTTGGTATCAATATCAAATGGGAAATGTCAACTCGCTCAATAAGTCTATTAAAGTAGAAAGCAAAGACCAAAGGAAACTCTTCTTCAGTAAGTCCAACCAAGAAGAAAGCAAAGGACTGAAGAAGTCATCCCAATGTTCGTACAAAGCTAAAGGCTGAACTAAAGAAGGAATGTCATCAATATGTCCATTACGTACAAAGCAAAGGACTGATGAATCCTCACCATTGACCCAACACAAGCTCTGAGGACTAGGTCATCGACAGACATCCTTCTATAAGCTAATGAAAGCAGAAAGCTGGGGCATAAGGTAATTTCATATCACCTAACAAGCCTTCAAGACAATCCAGGATTTTTCTCCATCATGATTGTCAAGGCATGAAGTCAGGATAAAAGGAAATATAAGATATGAATCTCCAAGATGGAGTCTTCAATAAGTCCATAAAAGCACAAACCATAGGACAGAATATGTTCTCATCTCTCCAACAAGTCATCAACTCAATTAAGTCCACTGAAGTATGAAACCAATATAAGATGAAATACAAATTTTAATTTTGAGATTGAATCTTCAATAAGTCCGTCCATCACCAAGCATAGGACTGAAGATGTTCTCACATCACCAACAAATCATCAACTCTGTAAAGTCCACTAAGGCATAAAGCTAGGATAGGAGAAAAATACAAATTTTAAACTCTTAGGAGGAGGAAGTCTTTAACAAGTTTGAAAGTATAATGCATAGGACTAAAAATATTTCAAATTCTATCCAGTTACTAAGAACCCCCCCCCCCCCCCCCAATTAAACACAGGGCATTTTATATATTTATCTAAGTTGATATCATGTTTTAAGCCAAAACCATAGATAAGTACATATTATGGTTGAACATATATCACACCTATTTTACAGAAAAGGAAATCAAGCTTTGTAATATATTTCTAAACTAATCTATAAGCCCCTTACTAAAGAGGAAGTATTTTTATATGTTTATCAAAGTTGATATCGTGCTGTACGCTGAGTTCCTTAGATAGATATATATTATTATTGAAAAATATCATGTCTATCTTGCAGTAAAGGAAACCAAGCTTAGTCTTGCAAGAATAAAAAGAATCTATCTCTACGTAAAAAGATAACCCTAAATATCAAAAGTTTTTCTCTAATATTATCAAATTATAAAGATTAAATTAGAAGAACTCCCAATTTTGGAAGCTTAAATGAGCTAAGTTAGAAAAACATCAACCTCTATATCTTCAAGTCTAGGACATGGATGGGTTCTAAAGGTCGAACTCAATAAGCCCATAAATGACCGAGTTGTTGACGCTCTTCTCACTCAATAAATGCAAGATGGCCATAGTGAAAGAGCACATATTCATTAGTCTGATGACAAAACCATTATTCAATCACAACTTAAGTCAAAGACTCGAGTAGGTTCTAAAGGTCAGACTCAACAAGCCCATAAATGGCTGAGTTGCTGACACTCTCCTCACTTAACAAGCCATAAGAAAAGGCCACAGTGAAAGAGCCCTTCCTCATCATTCCAATGATGATAGCTATTCAATCTCAAGCCAAATTAGCTTAGTGATTAAAAGCAACCAGAATCCAAGAGATTTTTCTTCTTTTTTTGATAGATCAAGATAATCTGAGGAAACAACTCTCAACCTAGAGCTATCTCAAATCAATCTCTGTATTGCTTGTAAAGTGGTATTCCAATCTATTTTCAAATAGCCTGATCAAGCACCAAGCGCAAACCAAAGTCAATTTCTTCATCAAGTTTGTCAAATTAGAAAGCATAGAACTGATGAAGCCACTTCATAGTTTGTACAAAGTCGATGGCCAAACAAAAGAAACTCGGTGGTTATTCAGTCTGTTAAAGCACACTTTATTAGACTGATAACTTAATATTATAGACCTAATATAAGCCAAAAGGCCAGGTCATCTGTATGCTCCATTCAATGAGTTCGTTAAAGTAGTAAGCATCTGAATGAAGACATGTGTGCACTTCCTGACAAGTCAATTTGAACAAATCAGGTCAATCCTTCATCAAGTTTGTCAAGCTTAAAGCTATGACAGAAAGAATTTCAAATCTCAAAGCAAACAAACCAATTCCTCCATTAAATTTGATCAAGCATGAAGTTATCGTTAGAGGAAATCTAAATCTACTATGACACAAAAGAAAGAGACCATTGAAGTAGAGAGTAGATAGCGGAAGAAGCTCTTCAGTGAAACCATTGAATTTGAGGCTGAAGTAATTTGAGATTCATGATCAACATGAAAGGTCAACTATTTTTCAACAAACATGACTCACATCATATGTGAATCACATTTGTTAGGGGGCATTTGTTGACCTCCATGCCTGCTGCATAAATCGAGTTGAGCTCACAAGATAAATTTGATGGACTTTGGATGCAATATCAGGCAAATCAAAGCTAAAATACACTAGACATCACCAAAATTGCTCAAAAAAATCTCCGATCAATGAACTTACTTATCCATCATGTTCAGAATATCAAAATTGATCAATATATACATATATATATATATATATATATATATATATATATATATATATATATATATATATATATATATATATATATATATATATATATATATATATATTGCATAATCTGACGGTCGACCGATCAAGAGATCGAGCTGTCAATGCGGTAATGCGTATATCTAAGTCAGGAGATTACGACGATGCCCGAGTGAGCTTCATTCATAAAATTGATCACACTGTTAGATTTGAAATGTCAAAATCTATTAAATGAGACTATTTGTGCCCAATTCAAAAAAGTTTATATGAACGTCGAGCGATCAAAAGTGATGAAGCACAACTTTGAATTAAAAGTTGGCCAATTCATCACCGAATTGAACCAAACGACCTCCGATCGTGAAACAGACTGCTCTGTTGCATTCAGAATATTAAAATTAGCTATAATAAACATCTAATTTGAGTAAGGTTGTCATGCTTAAAATTTCATTAAAATTAATATGCATTTTGAGATAAATCTACTTAATTATCCCTTAGTTACATCAAATCAATGCTTCAGAATTCGCAGCCACCCATCCCCATACCTCCACCTCTCATTCAACCAATAAAAAGCCACCACATCACCTTCCCCATACCACCTTATTTATTTAAGCCTTATTCCTCATTGTTGTAGGCCAAAGCCAAAAAAACCCCTCCCATCCTCTCTTTCTCTCTCGAGACTCTCTACACACGCACACGCCGCTCATCCATTTAGTTCCAATCTCGACTGAGAACCGAGCCGCACGGCCTGCTTCCAATCCTCTCTTCCGTTCACCACTTGTTGACCTCACTTTTAGAGTGAGTTCTCACCTTTCTCATCATAGATCTAGGACTCTTATAGACTCTAAGAGCTTCTTAAACCTAAGACACTTCTAGTGATTAAATTAAGCCTAGAGACAGAAGAGTTTATCATAGGAGTAAGTTATGCCTTAGGGACTTAAGAAGATTTGCCTACCCTATAGTCTAAACCCAATTCATGCTTTCCTTCTCAAACCAAACCTCAAATTCATTCCAAATCTAAACCAAATTTTCATGTTCATAATCAATCTCATGGTCAAATCAAAGCTCAAAATTCTCCATAAACCTTATGATTAAATTCCATGGCCTCAGCCTTAGCCAAGTCCAATTCAATTCCAACTCAATTGATTTTGTCAAAGATCAATTCAAACTCTCAATAATATATCAAATTCAAGTCCAAACTCAATTCTAAGTGATTAAAACCCAAAATCAAGTCCAAGTTCCAAAATTCCTTCCTAAGCCATATGGTCATAAGCTTAGCCAAATCTCCACCTAAGTTATCCCAAACTTGGTTGATTTTTTATAAATCAAGTATTTCATCATTTATATTCAAAAATATAAATAAAATCCATACTTCAATGATAAAAAATATGTTAAACTAAATTGATTTCCTTCTTTGCCATTTCGACCTACATCTATAAGCTTGGTCAAATTTTCTTCCAAATCACTCTAAACTCAAGTAATTTTCTCATGAACCACTTATACCTTCTTTTATATTCATAGATATAAATGAACTATAAATCCAAGTGGCCAAAACCAAATCCAAAATTAAACCAAAACCAATTCATACCCTTCAAGCCAATTTTTTGGATTTAACCAAAATCCACCCAAACTAAACCAAAATCAATGGATTTTCTCTTGAATTAATCATTCCTTCAATCATCAATCCAAATATAAATGAAACCTACAATTATTTGGCAAAATTGAAATCAACCCAATTCATACCCTTTAAGCCAATTTCATGGACTTAACCAAAATCCACCCAAACTAAGCAAAAATCAATGAATTTTCTCTTGAATCAATCATTCCTTCAATCATCTATCCAAACATAAATGAACCCTTTAATTATGCAGCCAAATTGAAATCAACCCAGTTCAAACCCTTTAAGCTAATTTCTTGGACTTAACTAAAATTCACCCAAACCAAGACAAATCAATGGGTTTTCTCTTGAATCAATCATTCATTCAATCATTTATCCAAATATAAATGAAACCTACAATTATCTAGCCAAATTAAAATCAACCCAAGTCAAGCCCAACTTAACCCTTTTTGAATTAAACATTACTAATGAACAAAAACCTATCATAGACCAAATTGACTGTAATTAAATATATATTTCAATCCTAAGCTCATATATAAATCCAACTAAACTTTAATCAAGCCAAAACCAAGCCAATTGACCCCTTTAGGTCCACTTGACCTAAATTAGCTTAAAGAACTCATTGGAACCAAGTTCCAATCTAACCCAAATTGGATTGAACCAAGCCCATCTTAACCTCATAGCATGATCATCAATCACTCTAGGATGATCAATTGCCTTGAATTGTCAAACCAAGTCAACTTAGTCCTTTAACCAAGTCAACCTTTAGTCCAAATGAAATCTAAACTAGCCAAAAACTCACCATACACCAAATCAATTGGAACCATTGATTCACACCTATCCATGATCAATGATTGAACATGACTTGACCCTCACTTGAGCCAAACCAAGTCTAATTGGCCATTTGACCCAAGTTGACCCAAATTGGCCTAAAAGGCCAAAGTGGGTCAAATCATGATCCAATCCAAATTGATTGCAACCAATGACTCAAGTTCATTTAAAATTGATTATTGAAATTCACCAAAGCCATAATTGAGCCTAATTTGTCCAATTGGTCAGCTTGACCCAACCTAGCTAAAATGGAACTAAAGGGTCAAATTAGCCAAAATCCAAATTAAATCCAAATTGATTCAAACCAAAGCCTACAATCATTTTCAATTAACCAATTGAACATGATCCAACACTTAACCCAATACAATTTAGTCAATTTGGTCAAATTGGTCAACAACCCATTTGACCTATTTGATTCCAAATGAACCAAAATCAAACCTAGGCCAAATTAAATAAAACCACTTGAACCAAAACTTTCCAAATCATCATTTGAACCTAACCCAAGCCTTAGTTTGACCCAATTTAACTAATTGATCAACCTAATCCAACTTGACCCAAATTGAACCTATATGACTCGATTGAGCCAAAACCCATAAAACCAATCCATGGGACTTTTGAGGATGACCTAACTTGACCCAAACCCATCGTAGGTTAGTTCAAAATTAGCCTAAGCCCATTTGGAGCCAAGTCCAATGCAATTCCTTCTCCCACATTGGATTCTTTCCTCTAATGGCAAAGTCCACTCTCCTCTCATCCTTGGCAACCATCAAACTTCTAAATGGAGTATCCCTAAACTTCCTAGCCCACCCTAATATGCTAGGACTTACCTTGGACCAAAGTGAGGTGATTTAACACACCTCCCATGCAAACTGACTACCCATTGGATCCAAAGAAGGAAATCTAACCAAATCAAGCTTGGAGCCTCCTGCCATGGCTTCTTCCAATCTAGACGAGCCACATGGACGTGATGGAAACCACTTCGGCACTCTAGCAGAGGTTGGCCTACCAAAAAATGGGAAGCAATCTCGTTTGTCCACCTCAGTAAACAAGGGGTATGCCCCCTCAATTCGCATGGAAAATTAGCTCATTCGAATCATCTGAGCTTCCAAGGGAAAATTTGAGTCTCTTTGCAATCCCTAGAGCGATTCCAAGCTTTCCTCCTTCAACATTTTTCCTTCCCCAATAAGGTCAAAATAGGGGACCACATTCCTGTTTCCAATTTCTTCTCCTCTCCACTAAACCTAAATTCATTCTTCCCTCACCATCTCTACACCTCATCGAGGCTACCTAGCACTTCACCCGAGTTCCAAACCCACCAGAGTAAGGTCTGAGATCGAAGATGAGCTTTATAGTGATGAAAGTTGATCCACTGAGCAAAGTAAGGGGAATTGGCTTGCATGCTACTTAATAGAGCTTCGTCTCTACTAGAAGAAGCTACCTTCGTCAATCCTGCCACCAGTCTTGAGCTCCGACTAGGTAATTTCTAAAAATCATAGAATTAGAGAATTTTAGTTTGACCTTTGTGAAGAAAATTTGCATGTGAGTCAATTTGGATAGTTGGATGTGTATGGATTTCTTCCTTAATGGTGTGGGATCATTTTGAAGTTCATCTAAGCTCGGGTGAGCTCAGATCAAAGGATTTATGATGGACGGACTCTATCGTTCGTCACTTGCGGTAAGAAGGATCATGGATCATCTATACCACATGATTAGAATGGACGGTCTGATCAAATCACACTAGATTTCATCTACTTTCTCCCTTTACACTGCAGGATTCATTTGCACCATATAATCTGAGATTAGATGGCTGAGATCAATACCGCGTCTGCCATCAGCTGACTTAGTGCACGGATGTGACTACTTTAATAGCCAATCCCGTGTCACCACGTGGGAAGCGCGCCGCATCAACACACTACGTGGTGTGATGGGATTAAGGCTTTAATTAAGTTAATTAAGGTATTTTTCAATGAAGAAACTTCAATAATTCATAACAAATTATAGAAAAATCCAAAAAAAATATAAATAATGGCTCATTTTAAAAGGTATTTCATAGGGGAAACCATTAAAATTAATCTTAATTAATTTTGAATAGTAATTTTCTACTTAATTTAGATTTAATCAAAATTTTAATTTGCCTAGTTACTCCCTAATTACTTGACCAATCAGTTTCAAACTTTTTGAGAATGTTTAGGGGGATGACCTCTACATCTCCTATTTTTCATTGGATTTTTTGGTTGATTAATTAGGAAAATTGATTTCTTAAACCTTAACTATCTTCTTAACTTAATTAAGTAATTATTAAGCATGTGAACAATAATTAATCATGTACAGGGTGCTAAGTCCAAATTATACATATAATTGCTTGGGTTGTATTGTATGTTTAGCTAATATTTATTTTATAGGTGTAGCTAGATTTACTTTGCTTATTTTTAATGTAATTATACATTAGGAATTAAGATTAGTGTTATGGGAGATTAGGATGAGGAGTGGCTAGAAGTCTTAATCCTTTGAGGCTCTATGATGCCTTTGAAGTAAGCACATTCAAATCAAGTTAAAGGAGGAAAGAAATAAAGAATGAAGAACAAAGAATGAAGACCCCCATAATATTTAACATTTGTAATTATAATTATTCTGTCATAATCCAAGTTGTATCAGCGTATAGCTAAGCTACCCATTTTTCTTTTTGGGTTGTACGGCGGCACCTAATCACACCAGTCTTTTATTCTTTTATGGTAGTTATAAAAAAAATATTTGATGTTATGTTTAGGTTGTACATTAGAAATGGCATGCCTCTTCATAGTTTCTTTATGATTGGTGTTTGTTGTATGACCTAGATTGGATTAGGCACTTAGGAAAAAATAAATTTTCTACCCAACTACAACCCATAAATAAATTTTTAAATAACTCATAACCTCACATAAAGCCTAGGACATAATCATGATAATTAAAAGATTTAGCAACCCCTTAACTGAATGGTTGAATGCTTCACAATATGCATATCATATTATTTCGCTCAAGAAAATAGAGGATTTTCATCCTTGCATGATAAGGGAATGCTTAACCTTTGAGGGTATCCCTTGTGGTGGAAAACATCTCTTATTGCTGATTTAGCTAATAATTTAATTTCATCATGCATATAGACATATAAAATCATGAAGCCTTTGTCAAAATGAAGTGTCAAATATAAATAAAATTTGAAAAGATTTGTATTAGACTAAGTCATTGTTCATACCACCATATTTTAGTCTCTTAGGGAGTGGGTATAAGGACCTTAGTTTTCCTTCTAATCGTAAAAACTTAACCATCTTACAAATCATATAATCAGGCTTCTTTAAGAGATTCTTAAAGATCTTCTTGACTACTAGAATAAGGTTTGTTTAATCTATTGGTAAGAGTAGGTAAGTAATAGCTACCTGGTGGCAGGTAGGAATATTGTTGCTGATGATGTTGATGAGGAGGCGGCGTGGCGGAGGCGATGGCAAGTGCCGCCTGAGGTTTAGACGACCGAGGTGTGGGAGGAGGAGGAGGTTGAGCTTGGGCCTATCTGATTGAACCCTACATGGCTGCTTCCCCTTGTCAACTACTGTGGCTACCCCTAATTTTTTCTCAAATGCTCTCTGAGGTTTGGGCTTGGCTAACTGGTCCTGGAATGGCAACTCACCTTGTTGATTAATTTCTCAAAGTTTTTGATTGTAAAACCCTTGAGCATGTAAAGAAATCGGGCCATGGATGTTCTTCAAGAGAATCTCTATGGCGTGTTGTTAAGATAGTTGTGGTTCGCATTTCATACTCTGGATTGCCTACAGTAACCCTTCGATGAGCTCCAGCAAACCTCTTGATGAAGAGGTGCTCCAACTCAGCAAATGTCTTTACTAAACCATTGGGAAATTTAGCATTCTAGTCAAATGCAACACCTTCTTAACTGCTAATAAACAATCTAAAAAGAAGGGCGCCACTACCTCCGGCGTTGTAACAGCTAGCCCTGAAATGTGCAATGTGTTGGCGAGGGTTCCCCGCTGCCATCAAAGATTCTGAAAGAAGGAGGTACAAAACCCTTAGGATATTGGACTACATCAAATTTCTTCGGGTAGGGTCTATCCTTTGGAATAGATGAGCCACCTCAAGCTTGTGCCAGTGCTTCTCTCACATGTTGCTCCATCATGTGTTTTATATCCTTCTCATGCATGGAGGTACTATCCACCACCTTCCTATGCAAGATACCATTATCTTCCTCTATGAGAGTGCACCAAGGATGATCTAAGGTATGTTCCAACTCTGCTCTATCAGCCCATCATGGGAGAAGGCTGTGAAACCGGGGTTAACTTCTATAATGTTGAAACCACTGCCATTAACTCATCAATTTTCTTTTCCATCTTGTCAATATGATCATCTCTTTATCTAAGATGGTGGAGGAGGTGCTGAGTTGAATGGACGACATCGTCCTCTTCAACAATAATACTTTCCTCACTCAGCTGGTCTCTATAGAGGGAGCTCCTAGTATCGACCATGTGGACCTCCGTTGAATCCTCTAGAAGGTCATCCTCATCAAGATCAAATGATACCCTCTCATCCTTTGAATCTGTGCTATCACTGTCTAAGAGTTCCCTCTTCTCGGCAAAGTAAACTACTACAATCTCATCCAAGGAATGATCTCCTACCTTACCGGGTTGCACCAGAACAAAGACTCATGAACGATCGATAGTAGGAATATGCTCACTGACAAAAATACATCTAACACTGCCTACCACTTGAGTGCTATCTATGGGATGACTATGCTCGCTAGAAGATACATGCTCATGACTACTCATTATTGATGGAGTGCTATCTTTAGGGGGATCTACTGCCATAGGAATTAATGAACTGTCTCCCTCCCCCTCTACTACTATCGCTATCACTGGCTCTGATGGTGGTGGCGGTGCGACCACGATGCTAAGGGCTCTCCACTCCTTCTTCACCAAGACTGAAGTAGGAGGTCAAGTAGGAGAACTCACCATCACCTTAGTCAATGGAGTAGATGGAACAAGGCACTGAGGTCATAATCGAATCACCAACAAAGTTTTCTTCTCCCTAGAAGCTGACTTCATGACCTTTGTGGGAACAGTGGATAGAGGGACCTTAACTGGCAATGGCGGGCGAGGAGTGGATCGTTGTTATGGAGGCAACACCAGATCCACCCTCGTCGAGGCTTTGCCCCTATGATTGGTGGTACCTATCAATACTATGTTGTCGATCCTACTGGCCATGTTGGCCCGATGATCAAGGAAATCAACTAGAGCGGAGGTCTCCAACTACCTGGCAAACTTTTGTCACTCTCTACTCCCTAACTGAGCTGCTACTCTGGCCTCTGATGCTCTATCCCTACATATCTGCCTAGTAAGACTCTTGGAGATGATAGTCCTCAAATCAAACAATGTGCCAAACTCTAAGCATCAGCTCCTAAAGATGCTGTAGACCGGAATATGATTTCCTCCTGTCCCTAGCCTAAACCTTGTGGTATGCGGGTAGTAAAGGTAATGCAGTTATCCTCTTATAGTCTTCCTCTCCATCTGATGCTGAGAGGGGCTGAAATCTATTGCCACTAAGAAATGGATAGGTCTCACACGAAGATCCCTCCTCAGCAACATGGGATGCTACGTCTATCTCTTAGGCTGAATGCTTGTGATGTCACTTGCTCTTGCGGCTTCTATTACGGTGCTATGTGGGACTGAGTAGGGCAGTGTGAGAACTAGATCCTATCTCGAAGGTAGGGAGACTACCTCTAAAGTCAAGATAGCCTTCCCCTTAGAGGGGACTGTTGACCTCATTTTTAGAATGAGCTCTCAACCTCTCCATCTTAGACATAGGATCTTGTTATACCCTAAGAGTTTCTTAGTCTTAAGACACTTTTAGTGATTAGGTGAACACTCAATCTAACTCTAGAGACTTAGAAGAGTTAGCCATAGGAATATGTCATGCCTTATAGGGGTTAAGAAAACTTTCCTACCCTATAGCTTGAACCAAATCCTCACTTCCTTCTTGCAAGTCAAACTCCAAATTCAAATTAAACTCCAAATCCAAACTAACTCCATATACAAACCAATTCCAAATTCAAATCAACTTAAAACTCAAACCAATTCCAAATCAAATCTCAAATCAATTACAACTTAATTGATTTTCCCAGACCTTAGATCAATTCTGATGGATTTTCTCAAATTATCAATCAATTCTAGATGATTGAAACCCATGATTGAATTCCAAATTCAAAAATCCTTCCTAAGTCACTTTGATTCCATCTTATGGACTTAGCTTAAATCAAATCCAAATCAAACTAAATTCAAAATATTTTCTCATAACCCATTTATATTCTCATTTATATTCATAAATATAAATAAAATATAAATTCAAATATCCAAAACTAAATTCAAAACTCAAATCCAAATCCAACTTAAAACCAACCTAAACCCTTTCAAGTCAAATTCATGAACTTGATCAAATCATCCACAAATCAATTCAAACCCATGGGTTTTATTCATGATTCAATCAATACTTCAATCTTGAAATCAAATATAAACACAAACTTCAATCATCAAACCAAAACTAAAATTAAAACTCAAACACAGATCAAACTCATGTTCACCCTTTGAACTTGAAATTATCAAATGAATCAAAACCCATTTGCTCCAATCCACTTGCAAATGGATCTATATTACAATCATAAGTCCATATATGAGTTCAACAAAATTTGATTCAAGCCTTGATCAAGTCAATTGACCCACTTAGACTCACTTGACCCAAAGTGACCTAAAGTACCTTTTTGAGCAAAATTTTAATCCTACCCCAATTAGATTGAACTAAGCCCATCTAAGCCTCATATTATGAGCAACAATCATCATAAAATGATCAATCACTCAAATTGGGTCAAACCAAGTCAAACCTAAGGGTTGACCAAGTCAACACTTAGCTAAAATGAAACTTAAACTAGCCAAAATCTACCATAGGCCAAACTGATTGAAACTATTGATCAAAACTAATTCATGATCAATGTTTGAACTTGACCAAGTCATCATTTGAGCCTAAAAAGTCAAAATGTGTCAAATATTGATCTAAGCCAATTTGATTGAAACCAATGGGTTTCATTCTAAATCACTCGTTGAACTTGACCAAAGCCTCAATTTGCCAACTAGACTCAACCTAGCCCAATTGACCAAGAACCTAACTTGACCTAAAAGGTCAAATCAAGTCAAAATCAAATTAACCAAAATTAATTGAACCCAAAGCTTGCAAAATATTTTAAATGACCAATGAAACCTAAACCAATGCATGACCTAACCCAATTAGGTCAAATGTGTCAAATTATTCAACTTGACCCATAATTTGACCCATTTGACCTAAATGTATTCAAAAAAACCAAAATCAAATATAAATCAAA
This sequence comes from Cymbidium sinense, assembly GCA_021442155.1. Classification (NCBI taxonomy): domain Eukaryota; kingdom Viridiplantae; phylum Streptophyta; class Magnoliopsida; order Asparagales; family Orchidaceae; genus Cymbidium; species Cymbidium sinense. The sequence continues at coordinate 2,790,873 of CM038216.1, forward strand.
TTGAACCAAACCAATGATGGAAAAATATTTCAAATGGTCATATGAACTTGACCAAACCCTTGGTTTGACCTAATTTGACCAGTTAGTCAACTTGACAAGTTGACCCATTTTGACCAATGGGTCAACATGAGCGAAATGATATCAAATCAACTCCAAATTTCTTGAAATTTGGACTAACCCAATTTTAAACTATTTCAAATTTGGCCAAATTGAAATAAAAGCTAAATGACCATTTTACCCCTAGGTCAAGTGGTAACCTATGACCAATTCCACTTGGAATTTGGTCATATCCTTTTCATGGCCACTTAGCACTCTCATAGTGGACCAAATGGATACTAAGGTGCACATGACCCAATAGGTTTGGGTCAGCTAAACTCAACCCAAGGCCAAAATCAGCCACCCCACTCAAAATGAGCACATGGGATCACCTCCCCACTTCATTTAACACATGGAAACTCCTCCACTCCATTTATCTTCCAAAATTGAATCATATGGCATCCAAAATGACCTAACAAGCTAAATTAATCTGATCAATTGATTAAAAATAGTAAGGAGAAGCTTGACCATCTGATCCTTCTAGGGGGAGATATACTCCCCATAATTTCACTTGAATTCAAGTCACTCACACTCAATTGAGCCCTAGGAACTTAAAGCAACCTTCTCCAAGTTCCTCCAAGCTTCCTCTATCTATTTTGGATTCTCCATTTTAGATTTCTTCAAAGCCAAAATAGGGGAGCTCATTAGGAATTCCACTTTACTCAATTCACCACCACAAGCCAATTCCTCTTACAAGCACCTTCAAGGCATCGGTAAGGGAGCTAGACCAATGCTGCAAGCACTTGAAGAGGAGTTTGGCCAATACGAGGATCCACTTTCTCTCAAGCCTTCAAACCTTCAATAGGGCTTTGTCTCCACTCGATGAAGCTACCTCGACGATTGGGAGCACCGGCGATAGCCTTCGGTGAGGTATGAATCAAAATCGAGCTTAGGCTAGATTTTCTTTGGTCCTTTGTAAAGGGAACTTTCATCCCAAGTGAAATTGGTCATTAGATCTTCTTCTTCTTACCCTAGATGGTGTGTGCTCAATCCCTACTCAATTCGAGCTCAAGTGAGCTCGAATTAAGCCATAAGGGATGGACAGTTGATGTCTCCCGCAAGCGAGGGCAGGGATGTATCATGGACCGTCCATCCTGTGTATTTTGGTTGGACGGTGATTAATCCACATTAGATCTCGTGATTAATCTCTTTGATACCGCGAGCTTGATCTTGACTATCCGATCTTAGATCGGATGGTCCAAGGGAAAGTGCGTAACACTGCCGGCTGACTGTGCAACCGATGTGACAACTTAAATAACCAATCTTGCCACGCCATGTGGAAAGTGTGTGCCACATCAGCGGTCCACATGGCACCAACAAGATTAGTTATATAATTAGGATTATTAAATTATTCTTATTCACTAAAACTTCAAAAATACATAACTAAATGTAGAAAAATCAAAAATATGAATGAGGGTCATTTTAAAGATAATTTAAAGAGGAATAATATAAAATTATTTTTTGATTGATTTTGAGCAAGGATTTTCTTTAATTTGGGTTCATTTAAAATCTTAATAACCCTAGTTACTCCCTAATTACTTCATTAATTAATTCCAAACTTCTTAGGAATGTTTTGGGGCATGACCTCTACCTCCCCTAATTTTCTTGAAATTTATTAATGGGTTAATTAGGGAAATCAATTAATGAATCCCATATCACTCACTTAATATAATTAATGGTAATTAAGCATGTGAAAAATGGTTTAATGAATTAATTAAGATAATTATATATTATGGGATCAAGAGGTTTATGGACTAATTTTGGGATATTTTTCTTAAGTTATTCCCTAAACACCCTTTCTTCTTTAACCCAAACCTAATTAAGGGTTAATCCACTAATAACCTTCTTAATTAACTAAATTAAATTTTAAAAATCAATTTAAACTTAATAAACCATTTGCTAGGTAGATACTTAGGTGTTTAATAGCCTAAGTAAGCTTAAGAAAATCAAATCCAAGCTATATGGGTCAGAAGGGTTATGAAAGTACTTAATTAAAATCCTTTAGCTTAATTAATCATCAATTATGAGCTAATTGCATTAGGCCCTTTCTTTCTTAGGGTGCATTACTAATTTAAGTTCAATGTGGTTGCATATCATATATTGGCTTATAATTATTTGAATAATTATGTTAAGGAGGTGTAGGTAAGGGGTAATTAATGAATTTAATTTACAGCTTAACTTAAATGAAACACAAAATCAATCTAATGGTTCTAAAAATTAAACCAAAACAATGCACACATGTGGGAGATGGGTTAGGACCAGCAAATCTTTTACATTTCCTAAATTCAAATCAAACTCAAAACAAGACTAAAAATTTCTTTAAATAATTTGGCTGACTTTAAATGATCTTATTCCATAGGATTATCTTTAGGAATTAATTAAGGTGAATGAAATTACATGCTTACATCACTTCATTTCTTTCCTAGCATGCTAAATGTGTATTCCATATGAAAATCATGCATTCATGTTTTTTGAAAAATCAATTAAAATGAAATGTTTCCTTTATGTCAAATTGCATGTTTTGGCTAAAGTAAGAAAATGAATGGATATTATCACTACTAAATCCAAAATTATTTTCAAAACTTATAAATCAAGCATTACAAATGAAAGGTGTGCTACTTATAATTACTTATAAGTTTGCATGTGAGTATAATATAAGATGTGCATTATGTGATTTTCCTTCTCTTCTCTTTTAACATAGTTTTGAATAGGAATTACAAAGTGTACAGTTCATTTGAAAGAACACAACACTTGCTTAAATCCATTCCTATTAATTCATATGTTATCATTTAAGAAGGATATTTACATTTGCACATGTAAATTAGATAACCAAAACTAAGAAAACACATAAAAATCTTTTGCATGATTCTTTTTTCCATTCATTTCTTTTTGTACATGCACATGTATTTAAGAAAAGTGGTATATTAGTCTGGACATCCTGGGCTTGCAAGGCTTTAATTAGTCTCAAGTAGGACTTGTACCTTACACCCCTGGCATAGAAAACAATGGCGCTATACTCACTTATATCTTTCATACATGTAAATGTGCATATGAATAATGGATAAAAGAAACCCATCTTTTGTACTTAACAAAAACATGCATACATGAAACATTCCAAATTTTTCTTAAACAAACTCTCTTAGAATTCATCATGAAGGTTGCTAATATTTCTACTTGCATGTATAGCTATACTTATGATTCATCGATGTGCATGTTACACATGTTGGGAAGAAATAAAGTATTGTGTGTTTTGTGATAGTAATTCACTTTAGTTAACCTTAAAATGTCTTTCTTATTTGAATAGGTTTGTTTAGGAAAAATCTAAACTTAAAATTAATTAAAATACATAATAAAATATTCATTAAAATAAAAAAATTATTAATCTACTTCAGAAATTACTTTAAGGTAGGGAGGAAAGAGAAGTCCTCTTCTCTTTTTCTCTCTTTACAATACTTAGTAATTAATTATAGGTTCATTCAAATCAAATCAAATCATGAAATAAAACATAACCAAATAACTAAACCACTTAAATAAAATCACCCTCTAAGTTGAACCAATTATACTTAGAAAACTCTAACCTTAAAGTCTAGCTAAGACATACCATATAAGCCTTAAATCACACATATATTAGGTCAAGCCACATCATCTTGTCCTATGTTAGGGTGGTTCATCATTTTGCTTGATTTTGTTTTGTGATGTGATTTTTTAGTCTGGATGTTAGAGTGTATGTGCATAGACTAAATTATTGGAAGATCTTAGTCTAATCATCATCTTCTGTAGGGGATTGTGCTTAAGGGGCGCTGTAATAAAAATATAAATACTTTTGTTGTACAGTTTACTTATACCCCTAAGAATAATCCAAAATAAGCCAGGTGGACTTGGTCACCCATATGTGGGGAGCTAAGTCCAGTTTATTCATATACATGCTTGGGATTATGTGATTTGTTTAGCTAATCTCGATTTTGCAGGTTTTAGTTTGATTTACTTTTTCCCATTTTCATGTAATTTTGTAATTAGGATTTGGAATGAATGTTATGAAGGATTAGGATGAACATTGGTCATAAGACTATGTCTTATATACCATGTGAAGCTTTTGTAGCAATCACATTCCAACCAACCAAAAGAAGAAAAAAGAAATAAGAAAGAAGAAAGAAGAAAGGAGAAAGGAGAAAGAAGAAAGAAGAAAGAAGAATGAAGAAATGAAGAATGAAGACCCCCATAATATGATTTTCTTCTTGATTGTAATTAATTCATTTGTAATTCGAGTTGTATAAGGGTAGAGCTTGGCTACCCAACTTATCTTTTGGGTTTGTGCAGTGGAGCCGATTGTCCCTGGATGACCCCTTATGCTAGTCGGTCGAGTGTAACGAGAATAAGATGACTTCGATTGGACCGCATTCCGACATTCCAACTCTCTGCGGAACGAGCAAGTGAAATTTGCATCTAATTAAATCATCACAAATATTTGCAATTCATATACTACTTAACTTAATTCATATCACAATTCGGAAGCATGAAATCTTTAAGTTTGTAAATAAGTGAACTAAAGACATTTAATTTTATGCATAAAAAGCCTTTAATTTTTCTAAACTATACACCAAAACTGTACAACTCAATAAAACAGACTAGCTTCTATCCAGCTCATCTTTTCCTGAAATTATCAACGGTAGCATCATAACCTAAAGCTTTGTGAGACAAGAATGCTAAAGTAAGCTCGACAGACAAGAGGAATAATCGTGCATGTACATTTAAATTTTGCGGTAAAGCGTACTTTCTGATAACAACATTATCAACAATATCTTGTAGGTCTTTGTAGAAATGTAATAATATAACCGAATAATATCTTTGTAGGTAATATGTATCGTAGGTTCATCTTGTATCAATGTCAAGGAGAAGTAATTTTCATTAAATCATTTCAATTCTCAGTTCTATATCAAATCATTTTCTAGAAATATCATTTATAATTGTATAGGTTTTGACTTCATACATAAAATTCGTCACACGTCGACTAAAGTCAAGGTAAGGCGGGGCCAGAACCATACTACTTACCCAACAGCCCCCTGACACTAATTGGATAGCCTAACGACCTCAACCTCAAAATATCAGAGTCGGGGATACTAAGATCCCCTAATCACGGCTCATCTCATCAGAACTTTTGCCTATCTGCGTAGATTTCTATATCATAGCCTTCCTATCATAATTTTCCTGACATTTCCCTGTTTATCACATTACTGCATTTAACAACATGTCTTAAAACATTTCTATATGCCCAATGAAATCATATGTTGAACTTATAATCATTGTAAATCATTAATCTATGCAAGGTCAAGTAATAAGCATTTGTATTTGCATTCAATATGACAGAAATATCTATATACCATTCATACAATTTACACGAAGTGGTAGAAACAGTGGAAACAGTGGCATACATAGGAATAGAAACTGAATTTAATTTAGCAATTATGTCTCACCTCAGTGTCTATATCAGTGTCATGATGTGCTCGACGATTCCTCCTCGAGTACACAACCTATCATTAAATAATTCTTCTAAATACTTCTATAACATACAACTCATAAATGAAACTCATAATTAACACCAATCTTACCTGAAATTGATATCTCCTCATAAGCTTTCAAAATACTGGAGTACGACTCCAAAGTAATCTACTAATGCCAATATTAATTACCTGCTTCAATCAACAAACTAAAATTAACAAACAATGATAATGTCAATCCTAAACCCCCGTTTAATAATTCTGCAACTCACCTAGCAGCCAAAACAATTCGAAACTCCCCGATCATGCATTTCAACACCAAGGAAGGCTGTCGGCTGAAAGAAAAAGGGATAGGGAAAGGAAAAGAAGAACTCACAGCGTGAAGGAAATCAGCGTGAAGGACTAAGGCCACGGTAGGGAAGGAAATGAAATAGGAAGCTGCGGGAGGATCCAACCATACACGCATCGAAAACTTAATCCGGCCGATGCATGCTTAGCTGCTACAGTCCTAATGCTACAGTAATGACAAAATTAATTAGGTAAAACAAAATTAATTAGGCATAAATTAATTGGATATTACAATTTCCCCCTCTTAAAAAAAAAATTTCGTCCTCAAAATTTCTTCTGAATCATTCAAACAGGAAGGGAAACTTCTATCTCATCTCTTGTTCAATCTCCCAAGTAGCTTCTTTGATTGGTCTCAGGTTTCCATTTAATTTTAACATAAGAAATTTATCTATTTCGTAATCTCTTCACATCAAATTCTAAAATCTTTTTTGGCTCCAATGCATAAGTCAAATCTGGTTGTATTTCAAACTTTGTGTATGGAATCTTCTGCTCTGCATCTGTGATCCATTTTCTTAACATTGAAATGTGAAAGACGTTGTGAATGTCTGCCAATTTAATGGGTAAGGCAAGTCTGTAAGCCATATTGCCGATCCTTTCAATGATTTCAAAAGGTCCTATGTACCTAGGGCTCAATTTACCTCCGTGACCAAATCTACTAATTCCTTTCATAAGTTTGACTTTCAAAATACAAATTCTCCAACTTGAAATTCTACTCTTTTAAGTCGTAATACTTCCCGACGATCGGCATTTCAATCTATCTCTGATTAATCTGATTTTCTCTGTAGCTTGACCAACCAACTCTGGACCTAACAGCTATCTTTCTCTCACTTCGACCCAACTTAATGGAGTTCTACACTTTCGACCATACAATACTTCATACGGAGCCATCTGAATACTAGATTGATAGCTATTATTGTAAGCAAACTCGATCATAGGAATATGATCTTCCCAGCTACCTCCAAATCTAAAACACATAGTCTCAACAAATCTAGACTTGAATTGTTCTTCATTGTCCATCACCAAGGATGAAAAGCCGTATCTTTAAGTGTACTCAATTCCTTTTCATAATGGAAGTAAATCTACCATCTTGAGGCGATATCACTTTGGTACACCATGAAGTCTTACAATTTCTTTAACATATAATCGGATAATTTATCAATCAATCATTGTTTCATGGGTAAGAAATGACATTTTCAATCTATCCTCAATAACCCAGATACTATCATGACCTTGCCTAGATCTAAGAAATCCCATAACAAAATCCAATGCAATTTCTTCCCACTTCCACTCCGGTATAGGTAATGACTGTAATAATCCACCGGGTCTTTGATGCTCAACTTTCGCTTGACATTAGACATATTCTATATCTTTCTTCATCTACCAAAATGCTACTTTTAAATCTTTATACATTTTGAACTACGGATGAATAGTATATCTGCCTGATGAGCCTCTGTAAAATTTCTTGTCTCGCATCATCATTATAATTATGAATTCTTAATAATACCCTCCATCATAAAATTTTGCTTGACTTAGATTTGTTCAATAAATTTATGATATCCACGATCCGGAATCCAAAAAAAGTTGATTGCACTATCAATTGAGATAAATGCCCAGTATCATTGAATATTCTAACTTCCAGCTGTAGAGCCTCTAATTCTCTGATCAACTCTGACTTTTGAGTAATAATCCAACTGGCATTTCCCATGGATTTACGGCTTAATGCATCAGCCACCACATTAGCTTTGCCTGGACAATACTGAATATCTAAATCATAATCTTTAATAAACTCAAGCCATCTTCTTTGTCTTAGATTCAATTCTTTTTGTGTAAAGATATATTTAAGACTGATGATAAAATTTTGCATTTACCCATACAAGTAATGTCTCCAAATTTTAAGAGCAAAACTACAGCTAATTCTAGAGACGGATAATTTCTTTCATGAGGTTTTAATTGTCTCAAAGCATAAGCAATTACTTTTCATTTCGCAAACACAACCCAAACCTTTTAAAGAGGCATCACTAAATATTTGAAATCCTTCAGTTCCTGATGGAATAGCTAAAGGGGTGGTCAAATGCTCTTAAAACTCGCCATTCACTTGTCCATTGGAATTTGATATCCTTTCTCAAATTAGATAGTATGCAATAGAAAATTTCTTGACAAACTTCTGTAATAACGCTAAGCCTAGAAAATGTGAACTTGTAACATTCTTTGTGACCATTCTAAAATTGCTTTTACTTTTGAGGATCAACAAACTCCTTAGATAATGTGACCTAGACGACGCTATGCATCCAAAATTCCCAATTTGAAAATTTGGCATATAATTGATTTTGTCTTAACAATTCTAAAACAATCCTCAGATGATTTGCATGCTCTTCATCAGTTTTAGAATAAATCAGAATATCATTAATAAAGATGATAACAAATTGGTCCACCAAGGGCTTGAAAACACGATTCATTAAGTCCATAAAGACTGCAGGAGCATTAGTTAAACCAAATGGCATAACAAAAAATTCATAGTGTCTATACCTGGTTCCAAAAGCTATTTTAAAAATATCAGCATCTTTATATCTAGATCTCAAATCACGGAAAATACGGGCTCCAACTGATCAAATAAATCATCAATCCTTGAAGTGGATACTTGTTCTTAATTGTCATTTTATTTAATTCTCTATAATCACACAATGATAGACCCATCCTTTTTCTTAACAAATAATGGTGCACTCTGGAGTTCAATAATAAATCATTTGTCTCAATTGCAACGACACTTCAATGCAATTCTTTAGAGCCATCTGTAAGAGATTTATGTATGTTGTATTGTACATCAATCCCAAACTCCACTTCGTCTTTGGTGGAAACGTAATTCCTCCTAAAACACATCGTGAAATTTCAAATAACGGAATGTTTTTCGGTTCAAACACCTCCTTATTCAACACATCTAATTTAGAAATACAATTTCACCGCTTTAAATATTTACTCAACTTTTGCCAAGACACGCATTCTTATCAAGAAAAATAAAATGAGTTTTCACCAGGCATGCAAAATTTCACTCTCCTCTTCCAGCATTCAATTGTTGCAAAATATTTGATCAACCAATCCATACCTAGTATAACGTCAAAATGTCTGATTGGTAAGATAATTAGTTCTGTAGGAAAGTGTTTATCTTGAATGTTAATGTCAACAACACATTTCCTATTTGTATTCAAACTATCACTAGAAGGCATTACCACATTCAATACAGGTATGAAATAAATAGTATCAACTGATAAACTGGCAAAAAAGGAATCAGAAATGAATGAATGCGAAGCGCTAGAATCAAACAGAACTGAACCCAAATGATCTAAAATTTTAAGCATACCTGACACCACTTCATTTGATTCCTTCGCTTCTTGTGGGGTGATAGCAAAATCGCTTTTCGGAGGGTTGGTTTTTCGCTCAAGTTTCTCCTTTTCTTGAATTGAAGGTTTCCCAAAATTGTGTGTGTTAGGCTTCCGGCTTCCAAAAATTTTCCACTATGTCCTTGATAATTGTATGATTTTATGTCCTTCTTCTTCAAATGGCAGACGATGTCCAAGACCACATCTGTAACATCTCCCTGATCTAGCCATACATTGACCAAAATGTCACTTTCCACACTTATCACAAATAGGTTTCTCCAATTGAATTTGTTTCTGTCTATCATCAAGCTTAAATTTCTTGCTAGGCAAATCTGGCCTTCTTTCAAAGCTTTTGCGTTTGCCCGCCTGTAAATCCCACTGTTGCTTGGAAAAATTCAACTCATTTTCAATTCTCCTAGCCCTTTCAACTAACAGAGAACTCAACATATCAAATGGAGCTAATGCCAACCTTAATTGATCTCTGAGGCCTCACAAAAATCTATGACATTTCTGTTCCTGTGTATTGATATAATGTGGAGCATATCTAGAAAGAGAAGTGAACTCGGCTTCATATTGCATTATAGTTTTTGAGCCTTGAGTTAGATTGAAAAATTTGTCTTGTAAAGCAAGTCGGGCTGATGGAGGAATAAACTAATCTTTGAATACTTTGACAAATTCATCCCATTTGATCAGTATGTACGGTCAAATCTTTCCTGTTGAGCCACCACCTTTTGCCTCCCCTTCTAATACAAAAGTAGCGAACTTTCTATTTTGGAAATCATCCCATCCAAAATTTTTCCAATTTTAACAATCTTCCCACTTATGGATCACCTCCCTTGAATCGGGTGGTTTGAACGTTGAAATATCCTCAAATGTTGATCCACTTAACCATACTGATGCGCCGATTTTTTTCATGCTTATCAACAACTTGGGAAATCGAACTACTTGCAATTCATCGGATCTACCTTCACCACTTGCTCTAGGTTGTATTTCACTCAGAATTATCTCCATGGAGTTGTTCCGGCATGTGGTGCACTTGATGATCAATTTAACCTTTCTGGCATTTCTTCAGGCAAATTAATCTGTAATTATAAAAATTATTTATATGATACATATTTATTAAATATCATACATGCATACATGCATGAAATTAAGAACATATGGATTCCTAGCCCAACATTAATCGCCCTATAGCTCTGTATAGATCAATTCAACACTTATTCTAAATCCAAATCATGCTTCCATTACTATCAATCTTTTTGCTCTGTTCTCAACCTTATTACTTTGATACCACTTTCTATCACACCCAGATGACTTATGGGTCACCAAGTGTAATATAGGATGACTCGATTCACTGATTCCTACACGTTCCAACTGCTTATATGAACGCAAGTGAAATTTGCATCTAATCAAATCATCACAAATATTTGCAATTCATATACTACTTAACTTAATTCATATCACAATTCGGAAGCATGAAATCTTTAAGTTTGTAAATAAATCTATAAACCAAAGATATTTAATTTTGCATAAAAAAACCTTTAATCTTTCCAAACTATACACCAAAACTGTACAATTCAACAAAATAGACTTTTTCTACCCTCATCTTTTCTAAAATTATTAACGAGCATCATAAAAGCTTTTGAGACAAGAATGCTAAAGTAAGTTTCAAGACAAAGATAGGAATAATCATGCATGTACATTTAAATTTGCAAACGGTAAATCTTTGATATAATATCAGAACAATATAATGTAGGTGCTGTAGAAATGTAATAATATAACTGAACAATATGCTGTAGGTAATATGCTATAGGTTCATACTGTATCAATGTCAAAAAGCAATAATTTTCATTAAATCATTTCGGTTATATCAAATCATTTTCTAGAAATGTCATTTATAATTGCATAGGTTTCATACATAGGTCGCCACGTCTACTAAAGTGAAGGTGAGGGCGAACCATATCGCTTATCCAATGATTAGCTTGGTGCTAATGACCCCAACCTCAAAATGTCGAGTGGGGATACTAAGATCCCCTCACGGCTCATCTCGAACTTTTGCCTATGCAATTTTCAATAACATAGCCTTCCTATCACAATTTTCTTGAAATTTCTCTATTTATCACATTACTGCATTTAATAACATGTCTTAAAACATTTCTATATGCCCAATGAAATCATATGCTGAACTTGTAATCATTGTAAATCATTAATCTATGCAAGGTCAAGTAATAAGCATTTGTATTTGTATTCAATATGATAGAAATATCTATATATCATTCATACAATTTACATGAAGTGGTAGAAACAGTGGAAACAGTGGCATACATAGGAATAGAAATTGAATTTAATTTAGCAATTATGTCTCACCTTAGTGTCTTTATCAGTCTCGTGATGTGCTCGAGGATTCCTCCTCGAGTACACAACCTATCATTAAATAATTCTTCTAAATACTTCTATAACATACAACTCATAAATGAAACTCATAATTAACATCAATCTTACCTGAAATTGATATCTCCTCATAAGCTTTTGAAATACTAGAGTACGACTCCAAAGTAATCTACTAATGCCAATATTAATTACCTGCTTCAATCAACAAACTAAAATTAACAAACAATGATAATGTCAATCCTAAACCCCCGTTCAATAATTCTGCAACTCACCTAGTAGCCAAAATAGTTGAACTCCCGATCATTTCAACACCAAGTCACTGAAAAGAAAAGGGATAGGAAAGAAAAGAAGAAATGCGTGAAGGAAATCAAGGACTAAGGGAAGAAAATGAAATAGAAGCTGGAGGATAAACCATATCGAAAACTTAATCCCCGATGCATGCTTAGTTGCTACCCTAATGCTATGAACGACACAAAAATTAATTAGGTAAAACAAAATTAATTAGGCATAAATTAATTGGATATTACACCGATCACAAAAGGCCTCTAATTATTTTGTGCTAGCTTTATAAATTATTTGATGTTTATTTAGCTTATGCATTAAGATGACATATTTTCCTAGTTTCTTCTTTACTTTGATGTATGGTCTGGATGCAATTAGGCTCATAGGAAAAAATAAATTTTCTATCCAACTAATAAACTCAAAACTAAAAATTAAACAACTCATAGCCTCACCTAAAGCTTATGTTATAAAACAAGATAAAAGATTTAGCAACCCCTTACCTGGATGTTGTATGTTTACACAACATACATAAAAAGCATCTTATTTCACTCTTATTATGGAGGGTTTCCACATTTTCTAGAGAACTTGGCTTGACCTTTGAGAGCCATGGTGGAAACACACCTCCTCTCTCACTGATTTTGGCCCATAGTCCAATTTCTCATGCATTAGGCATATGAATCCTAAAGCCTATGTCAAATGAATTATCCAAAAATGAAAGTAAAACATAAGAAAATTTACATTATATTTAAGTCATTAATCATGCCCTACATGATCTAGTCTCTTAGGGACTGTGTTTAAGGACTTATTCCCTTTCTAAATAAACAACAACTTAGCTATCTTCCAAAAGCATAAGACTTGCCTACATGTATTTAAAATCGTAGGAGAAGTTAGTTGGCGGTCACCCCCAGGCAGTTGTAAGTCCAACAATTGAGTGGTTTATCCTCTCTTGTGGAGGTAAACCAAATACCCATTTTCACCTTAGATTTAGGTCATTGCTTGGCCCTCACCAAAGCTCCCTAGATTTAGGTTCAAAGGTTGCTACTTCCCTTTGCAGGCTATAAGAATAAATCCTTATCTCTTAGGAATTTTCATGACCTTGTGTTATGAAATTGTAAGCCCTATATTTCTAATAAAAATTTAACTCAAATAAACCCTCAATTTCAAAAATATAAAGCCCAACTATAGGATAATTTGGGATGCTTACTAGGTTTCCTAGTATCATAAGCATCCCCTACTTATCTTTCTTTGGTTTTGATAATAACTCCCTCCTCTTGATTAATCTCACTTGATCTTCTAAGAATAAACCATTGATTGATAGTCCTATCCTTGAAATCTTTGGAGACAATGATCATTTACCTTAATCTAGAGTATTTTTAAGGAATCTAATTCCTTATGATGTAATCAACTATGGGGGCTTGCCTCCATAGAGAACTTAATGAACCCAATTTAAAATAAACTCTGCTTTACTTTTCCATGTAAAGTAGGGGAAGAATCTATGATACATTTCGAAGACCCATTGTCCTTAGGAGTCTTTATTAAGGTGATTAGATCCATTTGTAGGATGGTGACTTTCGTCTCTCATGATAGTACATCATTCCTCAATGTCGTACCTGATCACCCTAATAAGAACATATGTGGATCTATGTTGTATCAAACACAAGAAGTGTTTAAATATTTTTGGTTCTTCATTTTATTTCTTTTTCTCTCTTAGAAAAGATTAAATGAAGAATTTGAAAATAATTTCACCACAGATTTTTCTAGTGACTCCACTTGGGACGGTTCCTCTCTCCAAGTTTGGTAAACGATCATTGTCTCCAAGTATCGATAGTGGGTTTGTATTTTATATGAATTCGAGATATCTTTCTTTTATGTTGGCACTTAGTTTATTTCATCCTTAAGCTAAGCTAGCCAACATCATTTAGGTTTTAGGACCTCACTCTGTATGGGTCTTAAAACCCCTGTTGGGTTCCCTAATAGGTGAAAATAAAAATTTAATAAGAAGAAATAACTAAAGACTTCCTTCTTACCATTTTTTATGGTAAGGAAAGGTTCATTCCAAAAAATAAAGAAAAATAAATTCTTTACAAAAATATCAATTTCCAAAAAGCACTTTTTCAAAATGCATGTAATAAAATGCTTGCACAAACATTTTCATGCATCACCCTCATCTAATAATCTTCATGATTGTTATTTGTAGGATCATTTCAAAATAAAATCTAAAATCATATTTTCAAAAATCACAAATGAACATCTTCATCCAACTTGTTGATTCAAGATTTCATTTTCAAAATAAAATTCAACAATCATCTAAAAATAAAATCCAAAATCATATTTTTCAAAAGCACAAATGAATATGTTCATTCAATTTATTTAATGAAGATTTAATTTTTTTAAACAAAATCAACAATTACATTTTCAAAAAGAAAATCAATAATCATCTTTCCAAAAATAAAATCCAAAATAATATCTTCAAAAAGCAAAAATGAACATCTTCACTCAATTTATTGAATGATGATTTCATTTTCAAAACAAAATGAACAATCATCTTTTCCAAAAAGAAAATCAATAAATCTCATTCCAAAAATAAAATCAACAATCATATTTTCAAAAGCACAAATAAACATCTTCATTCAATTTGTTGAATGAAGATTTCATTTCCAAAAAAAAAAAGTAAAGCACAAATAAACATCTACATTCAATTTGTTGAATGAAGATTTCATTTCAAGAAAATAAAAGCAACAATCATATTTTCCAAAAGCACAAAATGAACATCTTCATTTAATTTATTGAATGAAGATTTTATTTTTAAAAGAAAATCAACAATCACATTTTCAAAACTCAAATCAACAAGCACATTTTCAAAAATAAAATTAACAAACATCTTTTCAAAAATTTAAATTAACAATCATCATTTCAAAATTGAAACAACATTTGGATAATTCATTTAGCATACCTAAATTTCCTAAATAAAGATCTTCTTTTTCAAAAATCCAAATCAAAATCAAAAATCAAAAACAACATTTGGATCTTTCATTTAACATACCCAGATTTGCTAAATGAAGATTCTCTCTTTCAACAATCAAAATCAAAATCAAAAATTTAAAAAAAAAACATTTGGATTTCCTTGGTATATCTAAATTTGTTAAGAAACATCATTTCAAAAATCATCAAGACAAAATACATTTTGATTTCTTTAGCATACCTAAATTTGCTAAGAGTCCTATTTTCAAAAAAGATCATCACAACAAAAACACACATGGATCCTTTATTTAGCATACGACTTGACCACTTAGTTTTAAAATGTAGGAGGAGTCAGCTGGTTGCCACTCCACGTAGTTATAAGTCCAGCAAGTGGGTTATTTACCCTCTCTTGTGGAGGTAAACAAAATACCTATTTTTTACCTTAGATTTAGGATGTGCTTTGGCCCATACTAAAGCTCCTTAGATTTAGAATATGAGGTTGTTGTTTTCCCTCGGGCTACAAGCACAAATCCTCACCTCTTAGATATTTCCATAATCTTGTATTGTGGGATTATAAGTCTTAGCTTTCTATTAAATTTCAACTCAAATACATAATTCTCCTCAATTTCAAAAATATAAATCCCAACTATATAATAGGTTGGAATGCTCACTAGGTTTCCTAGTATCATGAGCATTCCCTACTCATCTCCCTTTGGCTTCGATAATAAGTCCCTCATTTGTTATCTATCTCGATTGATTTTTCCAAACATCACCAATTTACGTATAGTCCTATCTTTGAAATCATAGAAGACAATAATTGCCTACTTTAATCGAGAGTATTCTTAAGAGATTTTATTCCTTTGGATATAATTAACTATGGGGGCTTGCCCCCATAGAAAACTTAACCAACCTGGCTTAAAATAAGCCCTACTTTACTTTTCCATGTAAAGTAGGGGATAATCTCTAGTATATTTGAAGACCCATCATGCCTTAGGAGTCCTTATTAGGTGATTAGGTCTATTGTAGGGTGGTAATTCCTATCTTTTGAGATAGTGCACCATTCCTTGATGTCATACCCGATCACTTCAATAAGTACACCCTTAGATCTGCATGGTTTCCCGCATCTGCATATTTAAAAATAAACACCATAAATTTTTCTATCGACTTCACTGGCGATGGTTCCTCTCTCCATCTCTAGCAGATAATTGTTGTCTCCAAGCATCGATTATGGACTTATATTTTATATGAGTCCTAGACTATCTCTATTTTCGTTGGCACTTAGCTTATTTCATTCTTAAGCAAAGCTAGCCAACATCCTCTAAGTTTTTGGACCTTACTCCTTATAGGTCTTGAAACCCCTATTGGATTCCCCAAAAGGTCAAAAATAAACAAAATTAACTAATGGAAGGGGATGACCAAAATTTGGACCTCTTTACCACTAGCTTGGTGAGGTAAGGTTCATCTTAATATTTAAGAAAATAAACTCTTTTGCAAAATATCACTTTCCAAAAAGAACTTTTATCAAAATTCAGACAATAAAAGATCTTGCACAAAATTAATAAGAAACTATCAAAATCACAAAACTCATATAACGAAACCTCATCTAACAATCCCATGATTGTTACATGGAGGTTCTTTTCAAAATCAAAATCAAAATTAATTTTCAAAAGTATCTTTTTGAGAATAGTCATCTCCATTCAACATGTTCAAATTTGTTGAATTAAGATTCTATTTTCAAGTAAAATCATAGCAGAAAATTGAAACTCCACTTAACATATTTTCACATATGTTAAATTTGGAGTTTCCCTCTTTTCCAAAACCATACTTTCGAAAATGACCACCTCCAATCAACATACCCAAATTTGTTGAATGAAGATCCTATCTTCAAATAAAATTATAGCAAAAAATTGAAGCTCCACTTAACATATTTCACATATGCTAGAGTTGAAGTTTCCCTCTTTTCAAAAGCAAGAAATCACACACATGAAATCAAGACATATTTTGAACTCCATTTTACGTACCCAAATTTGTCAAATGAGAGTCCCATTTTCAAAAATCACAAAAATAAATGGAACCCTATCTAACATATCCAAATTTGTTAAATAGGTTTCTCTCTTTCAAAAATCATAAATGCGCTTGACTCCTACTTAACATACAAAATTTGTTAAGTAAGAGTCTCATTTTAAAATCATAACACACTTGATTCCTACTTAACATACCAAATTTGTTAAGTAAGAATCCCATTTTTAAATCATAAACACATTTGGTTTTCTACTTAACATACCAAATTTGTTATGTAGGGATCTAATTTTCAAAAAGGAAGTCATAGCACATTTGACTCCCACTTAACATATCAAATTTGTTAACTGAGAGTCTCATTTACAAAATAACAAATCATAATCATACTTGGCTCCCACTTAAGATACCAAATTTGTTAAGTGATAGTCTCATTTTCAAATAATAATACACTTGATTATGGCTTAACATACTGAATTTGTTAAGTAAGAATCTCATTTTCAAAAAAAAAATCATAATACATTTGACTCCCACTTAACATACCAAATTAATTAAGTGAGAGTCTCATTTTCAAAAATACAAATAAATTATATTTAGGCTTTCATTTAACATACCAAATTTGTTAAGTGAGATTCTCATTTTCCAAAACAAATCAAACACATTTGGCCTCTACTTAATATACCAAATTTGTGAAGTAAGAAGCCACACTTTCAAATCAAATCAACATATATCACACACATGACAAACAATCATCACAAGCAAAGATGTTTTCACAAAATTTTTAAACATGTAATCAAAATCTCTTCTTCGCATATCTAAATTTGTTAAGTAAAGGTTTTCAAAATTAAAATTCTTAAACAAGACACGCAATGCAAATATCTTCAAAAAGTCTCTCCAAATATTTAAATCCCACCCAACCTGATTAAATAGGTTGAGTATGAGTTCTAAATCAAAATTATATGGCAAAGTCTCCCATCCAAATATCAAAAATCTCTCCAAAATTCAAATGAACACCACTTAGCATACCTAAATTTGTTAAGTGTGGGTTCAAATTTCAAATTAAGTAAAAAATTATGTGATTAAAGACAAACATCAAGGCAAGGATCTAACTCAATCTTGTTTCAACAAATGCAGATACTTCAGTACAGTTAGTCAGTCCAACTTCCAGTAAGTACAATGATCATGGCTCCCAATAAGTTCATCTTTACTTTCCCCTTTAGTATAGATTTGGCCTTGGATCAGACCAATCTTACCACGACTGATACCGTACACTTGATCCATTTTAGTCATGGCTTTGAGGGGGTCTGTGTCATTTGTCAGGAAGTAGTCCTCACCACCATTAGTATGGAGCAGGTGGCATAACAGACGCCACTCATTCGCTTGGATATCCCATCTGACTCTGAGTTTCCTCCACTGAAGAGGAAGGCCACAGTTGTTCCCATGCTCCATTCAATGTCAGTTTCAGCATCAACACATTCAGTTTCCCTTGCCATAGCTCCAGTGAGAGCTGTTACCTCCTCGTTGGCCACCCAAAGGGAAAGGCTATCTTAGCTTCTGAGATAGTCTCCTTAACTTTCAAGGTAGGTACTAGCTCCCGCTCTTCCTTTCTCACTCATACTCAATGCCATAATAAAAATTGAAAGATTAAGCGGGAGCATGAGCTAGAAGCGAGAGAGCTTGATGCTACTTTCCATGTAGCTGAGGAGGGTTCTCCTCGTGAGACCTCTCCACTTCTTAGTGGCTGTAAGTTCCACTCCCTCTAGGCCTCAAATGGAGAGAAAGATCAACAAAGGACTACTAGTTCTTCTCCACCACCAGCATACCATGAGACATTGACTAGGGAGCATAAGAGGCTCTACGTCAGGCTTAGGACAACTCTATGCCAGGTCGGCAGAGCATACGGACTCTCGAAGTCTGGTACCTTGTTTGACTTATGATCTATGATCCCTTGGAGTGTTAAGGGTCAGATCCATCAAGAGAAAGAGAGAGAGAGAGAGATTCATGGAGGCTCAGTATGCTTTGCGGGGAGATAATGAATTATGCCCAAAGTCGACCTCTCGATGGATTTTCACGATCATCCGATTAGGTGATCATTCAAATAGGATTGTTCTTACCAGCACAACCCACCATAGACAGAGATCCCTAGTTGAGGGGCAATCAGTGTTGCCATCACACCGCTCCCCTTACCGTGCACCATCACCTATATAGCTCACAGCATCTACCACTCCCACCAAGGTTCATAAGCCCCCATCTAGAGAGAGACACTCTTCTCTGATGATTCGGCTATGGCCCAAGGATCTCACTCCATCCATTCCACCTACTAAGGTGAGATTCAGCTCCCCTGCTCGATCCCTTCCTCAGTTGTGGTCAGGTAGGAGTGGCAACCCAAGAGCGTCATCAAAGCGTAACTGTAGGAGATCTTGTTGTAGCGACACAAGTTCCCAATGAGTCCCTTATTGATTATATTCTCAAGTGGCACAACCTGAGCATGAAATGCAAGCCACAATTGTCCGAACAACATGCATTGAGATTTTTCTCAAAGATATTCATGGCCTAATTGCCTTCATGTTAAGAGCTTTGCAATCCAAATATTTGAAAAACTAATTAACAAGGTGGCTAGCCTACAAGACATGGCAAAACAGTTGCCTGTTCTCGATAATTATCTCGGCCCAAGCCATAAAAGGTGATCGAGAAGAAGCCAGGGACAGTTGTGTCAGTGGATAAGGGGAAGCAACCAGCAAGAGCCAAGTATGAGAAACCCTAAGCTTAGCATCCTCTTTTGCCACCTCCTCTGCCAAAGCCTCAGCCATCATATCAATTGCCACAACGGCCTTTCCCTCCACATCAGTAGTCTACCCAATAGTAATATTTCTACCCCCTGTCAGGTAAATATTACCCACTTACTCTTGTTAATAAATTGAATAAGCCATATTCATTCAAGATGGAGGTAGATAGGAAAATCTTTAAGAATCTTCTAAAGAAACCTGACTTTTAGTTACTAAAGCCCAAAAGGCCGGAGGATGTGCGCAAGAGTGATGATCATAACTATTATCCCTACCACCGCATGATTAGTAATGTCTTAGAGGATTGTATTATGTTTAAAGATTGGCTTAAGCATAGTTATAGGTCAGGAATTGTAGTTATCCCCATGGAATACTTATGAGAACAACCTTCTAGTTTTATTAGGATAATTCTTGGGGAAACCTGCGATCCTCTTAAGACAAAAGAAGGTTGGCATATTGCCTTATCCCGAACCTCTAAAAAAGTAGTTTCTAAAATTAAGAAACTCTCTCTCTAGGTGCCTGAAGTAGCTCAAACCTCTAACTTCAAGGAAGGTTTGCAAATTACCAAAGATAACTTGAAGAAGGTGTGACCCGGTAGCAAGATAGTCCACCTTACTTGGTGATTGTTGTAGCATAACCAATGCGAGTCCAGACTTCATCCGATTCACTACTACTTCTTCCTCCACTATCTCCCCTTCTACCAATAAGAGCATTATATCAGAAAATAAGGGCATTAAATCCCTTACCCCACTTACTTTATTAGATTTATATCATGTACCTCCATCCAGAAAGAAATCAATGAAGAAAGCTTTCACTTACATCTTATCCACTTCTGATACTTTAGATTTTATTCCTCTTGAAAACTCTCTAAGTCAAGAAAATAATATTAATAGCTCTAGTCATTTTGATCCACTCTCTTTTAATTTAGAATCGTACTTCCCTTTTCTGAATCTATTGGGTTCACCTCTTGAGATTGACTTCGAGTCAACTAACTTTGAGGATCGTATAGGAGAACTTGTAGGTATACCTGATGAGAAGGTAGAACTTTCCATAAGTTCATTAATCCATAAAGTCACTAAAGTCAGACTGCGCAGTGGCAAAGGTCTACCTCCTATGGTGGCACATCAAGATAATGGTAAACAAGTCATTAGTTCAAGTGAGCATATAGTCCATCCACAGGATGCTCAACCTATGTATATGCTTGTGGATCAAGTCAGAGTTGATTACAACATCCTAACACATAAAGTTATCAGCTAAGTTAAGCATATATGACGTCCTTTTCTTATCCAAGAGATGAGAAAATCTCTAATCAAGGCTCTACTTGATCCAGAGATATGCTTAGCTTAGCTGACCACTACTGATGAGGAGGCACGCAGCTCGAAGGATATTCTAGGAGTTACATTCAGTGATGAAGACCTACTTCTAAGGATGACAAAGCACAACCGCCCTCTTTACATTATAGTGGATGTTGGTAGATACAGGATATCAAGAGTTCTAGTTGACCAAGGTGCATCGGTAGTTTAAGAACTCTTGCCTATTTGAGGATCAACATCTCTAAACTACAAAAGGAGAGGATAATATTGAGAAGATTCGAAGAATAAAGTGAGAGGGCCTTAGGCTTTATAGTGTTTACATTAGAGATAGATGATTAGAAGACTGAAGCCAAGTTTCATATCATAGACTCGGATACTTCTTTCAGTACTTTGCTTGGGAGACCGTGGATTCATTAAAATAACATAGTTCCATCTTCTCTACATTAGTGCATGAAGTTTATGAGAGGTAGAATCGCATACTGCATCAAAAGAGATATCAAGCCCTTCACAGTTCATGAGGTCAGGATATATAAGGATGCAACCTATTTTCTTCCCCAAACCAATAAATCCAGTCTCGTGAATCTAGTAAAGATTCCCAAGAGGGACAAAAGAAAGAAAAGGAAGAGAAAAATAATTAGAAAAAGGAAAGAAAAAAGAAATAGAAAAAAATAAAAGAGAGCAAGACATGAATTAAGGGGAAAATATAGAGCCTGATATTAGATTCCACCCACAGTTCGTTACTCCATTCGAACATATGGTAGGATGACCTGAGCTCCACCAGGCAGAGGATAGTTTAGAGGTATCTCCTAAGGTGGAAAGCCACCTTATTTGCCACCCAATAGGAGGTATGTCCCAGCCACCAGGAGTACACTTGCTATCCACATAGACTTAAAATCTAGTTCAGAGGATGGGTATTATGTGGTTAGCACACCGGTTGGCTCTTCTCAGTAGTAGATCCCTTTCAAGGTGATGTTGGAGCATGATAATGATGAAGACCAGGCTCCAAAGGAAAGCATAAATGTATCCAAGTCAGCATATGAGACAGTTAGGAGTCAGTTGGGAACCTTAGCTCTAACCCCACTTTCCTCTCAAAAAGTTGAGAGTTTGGTAGTTAAGGAAGCCCCTAAGTCATCCAGAGATGGGAAAACTCAGAGGTTCTTTTGGGAGCATCATCCTTAAGTTAGGAAGCTGATGTAAAACTTGAGGATGATTCATATAAAGATTTAGTATAATTGTCTTTGGACTGGTATTCATCTTGTGTTATTAATTTGGCAAAGAAGGGATTAATCCCATATACTTTGTCTAAACACATATCAGACTACTTTAAAAAGTTATGGGATAACCCAAGCAAACATCCTTAATCAAGATTAGGATTTGGTACAAAAGGTTTAATCAATGATGACAATCATTATCTAGTCATCACCAATCATTTAGAATCTGATAGGTTCTTTTCAAATCATATTAACTCATATGAAAAGGTGTGTTTAGAAACTTTAGATGATCTAAATGATTTTGAAGTCAAGGATGCACTGCCAGAGTTTGAAGAATAGATCAAGTCAATCATTGATGAACATAAAGAGATCAACTTAGGGATAGAATAAAATCCATGTTCGATATATATTTGTTCCTTATTGAATAAAGATGAAACCAATGACTTAGTTAGGCTATTGACTGAGTTTAAGGACTTCTTGGCATAGAGTTATGAAGAAATGCCCAGTTTACCTCCCAATGTCGCAGTCCATAAACTAGCAATAGAACTTAATGCTAACCCTATCAAGAAAACTCTTAGACGCATGTAATTAGACATTGAACAACAGGCTATTTTTAAAGTCAAGAAATTGATTGATGCTGGTTTTATTAGGGAAGAATAATATCCTACCTGGTTGGCCAATGTCATCCCAGTTAAGAAAAAGAATGACCAAATTCGCATATGCATCAATTTTAGGGATCTAAATAAGGCATGTACAAAAGATGAATTTCCAATATCAATACCAGAACTAATGGTGTACATTGCCTCATCTCATGCAGTATTCTCTTTCATGGATGGCTCATCTGGTAATAACCAAATAAAAATGGCCCATGAAGATAAAAGAAATATTACATTTCAAACCCCGATTGAAATATTTTGCTATAGGGTCATGCTTGTTAGCCATAAAAATACCAGTGCTACATACCACCGGGCCATGACTCAAATCTTCAATGAATTCATTCATCATTAGGTTGAATGTTATTTTGATGATCTTATAGTCAAAAGTAAAGAAAAGTAAGACCATCTCTTTGACTTGACAGTAGTTTTTGAATGGTTAAGACAATTTAACCTTAAAATGAATCCCCTAAAGTGTGCATTTGGAGTAGCTTCAAAAAAAATTTCTTTAGTTTGTTGTTCGGCATCATGGCATAGAAATCGATCTGGAGAAGATCAATGCAATATTGTAAATGACACCCCTTAAAAGTCTAACTCAACTCAGATTATTTTAAGGGTGGTTGGCATATCTAAGACGCTTCATTTCCAACTTGTCAGGAATATGCTAGCCATTCTCAACACTTATCAAAAAGAATGCCAAGTTCAAGTGGGATGATAAGTTTCAATAGGCTTTTAAAGACATCAAGCACTACCTGATGACGCTACCAATTCTAGTAGCCCCTATTATGGGCAAGCCACTCATACTATATGCTGTCGCATTGTATGACTCTCTTTGTGCTTTGTTGGCTCAAGCCAATGATGAAGGGAAGGAGAATGCTCTCTATTATCTCAGCCATTGTGTAATCCCTATTGAGGCAAATTACCTACCCATTGAAAGCACTGTCTAGCTTTAATCTTTGCATCCCGAAAGCTACGACATTACATGCTTTCTTATAAGGTGAACTTGATCTCTAGGACCAATCCACTATAATATCTCATGACATGGATGACTCTATCTGGACGGTTAGCATGTTGGTCCATGATTTTGTCACAATTTAACATCACTTTCATATCCCTCAGTGCGGTGAAAGGACAGGCACTAATAGATCTCTTAGCAACATACCCACTTCCTGCTGATTCTCCGCTTAGTGATGACCTCCCAGATGAACAAATGATGAACTTGGGGGACACTAGCATTCGCCATTGGGAAAAGTATTTTAATGGGGTGGCTTCCATTCAAAAGGAAGAAGAACCACGATCTACTCTCCTAGGAAAGACAAGGGTAGGAGTAGTTCTTCTAACTCTGAACCGCGATGTGATGAGATTCTCATATCATCTGTCCAATCCATGCAACAATAATGAAGCTGAATATGAGGCTTTGATTACTGGTCTAGAGTTAGCCATTACACTATGCGTTCAAGGATTCTCAACATCTTTGGGGATTCTCAATTAGTTATCAACCAAATTACTTGGTCTTACAAAGTTCTAAAGCTTAAGATCCATCATTATCATAAGTACAATATGGAGTTGTTGGCCCAAATCCCAGAGGTTACCATCTAAAAGATCCCTTGAGGAGAGAATGCAGTATTAGATACATTAGCCAAGATTGTCAAAGAGTTGGCATGTCCAGCAGATGAGTCCATACCAATAAAGGTCCAAAATAGACAAGTCATATCCCTTATTGAGGCTGAACTCATCAAGAAACTCTCTCTTGAAGAAGAGGTTGTCGCTGCCAAAAAGAAAGAAGAGTCAATTTGGAGGAAAACATTCATGGATTATATAAATATAGGTGAACTAACTCAAGTGTAGTTATTAGCCCATCAGGTGAAGCAGAGAGCCCTTTCACACTCATGGATGACACCTTGTACCGGTGATATTTTGATCATATGTGGACAAACACGAAGCCCATATGATCTTGACTGAGGTGCATTCAGGTTTATGTAGAGCATATTAATCTGGTTCAAATATGAAAGCTAAGATCAAGAGACTAGAATAGTACTAGCATTCGATGATCACAGACTGCATGGATGAAGCTAGGAGCTGCCACCAATGTCAGGTACACGGTGTGGCCCTACATCAACCACCCAACATTCTACATCCAACATTGGCCTCATGGCCATTCAAGTGTTGGGGTACCGATATAGTGAGTTTGATTGATCCTCCTTCTTCTAAAGGTCATCGATTCATCTAGGTCACTACTTTTCTAATGGGCGGTGATTACGCGAGGTCATCGGTGTGCTCCAATTTTTTAGGAACCATATCATATATAGGTTCAGGGTGCTTTGATGAATTATATTCGATAATGGCATTGTATTCAAGATCACCAAAATCAATAACTTTTTCTAGGACATAACATAGATTGGAAATGTTCTACCATCTACTACCCAAGGACAAATGGTTTAGCAAAAGGATTCAACAAAACTCTCATCCAAATATTAAAGAAGTCACTCGACGACAACAAATGACAGTGGCATGAGTAGTTTGTTGAAGCCTTGTGGGCTTACCGCACCACATACAGAACTCAAACTCAATCTACCCCATTCTCCTTAGTGTATGGGTCTGAAGCAATCCTATTGTTAGAAGTCTAACTCCCATCATTAAGGATAGCTGTGGGTACTAAGATCACAACGGAGCAGAATGCCAAGTTGTAGTTAAAAGAGCTCAAAGGTTTAGAGCGGAGACGTCTCCAGGCATGCCAGAACCTCAAGTTATACAAAGCTAAAATGATTCAAGCTTATAAAAATTTGGTCTGTCCTAAAGCTTTTCAAGTAGAAGAGCTTGTTTTGGTTCTAAGGAGACTAATTATTTCTCATCAAAAAATGGGAGGAAAGTTTGAACCCACTTGGGAAGAGCATTTTACCATAGAGGAGGCCTACCAAGAGGGAACTTATCATCTTATAAATTGTAAAGGAGAGCACCAAATGCTTCTAATCAATGGGCTCTACCTAAAAAAATATTATCCATAAATCTTGTTTCAAATAAATTACAAATAAACTTCTTTTCATATCAAATTCTATCTCTTCTATGTTTAGAAATATCTGTGTTTGCAAATCTACCACAATGTGCTTAGGGTAGGTGTAAGGAACTCAAGTGGTGTCCTATTCTATGTGATCACAACACTAACACAAACTACACACAACCACATAAAAAATAAACACATATCTTTTGTCTTGATCTATTTTGATGTGGGATAAAGCCCACTGTGGCACTCACTCATTAGCTACTCTAGGTCGAGCTAATATGCTACTTTGCTAGTGTGTCATCTCAGTAGTTACTTATCTAGAGGATGTAAGTCTATAAGCTTTCTTCCTAACTTGACCAATGCAAACTAACGAGCACCTTATTAGTTTGGTAGGTCTTACTTCACAGCTAGTAAGCTACCCCAAATTGACTTTGTTTAAAAAGATGTAAGTCTACACGCTTTCTTCTTGGACAAGCCATTATGATCTAACTAAGACGAGTATATTTAAGGCTTAAGGTAAGTCCCCCAGTGGCTCATTTCCTCTTGACTACTTTAATTCTATGTCTAGTCCTCACACAGGACTCCCTGCTTAATAGTAGCCATAAGTTAGATAACATATGTCTCGCCGATGATAAAATATCTCGATTATCATTTTCATTTATGAAGATGTAAGTCTACAAGCCTTCTTCTTAGATTGATCATCACAAACCGATGGGCACCTTAGGTTGGTTGGTTATCATTATGCTAATAGCGACCCACCTGTTGGATACACCGCTCATGGTAGATGTAAGTCTACAAGCTTTCTCCCAAAGTTGCCACCGTATACCTATAGGCTTTCTTTTATAAGGTCTTGGATAAATCCCCTAGCGGTGCCTCCCTTTTGGGCACTCTATTTGGATCATGTCCTTAGCGACCCCATTTAGACACTACCCTGGTTAGGATTGGACAGTCCTCCTTTCTTAATAGTCACCCCTATTGTTGGAGAATTTATCTTGTGGAATGCAGATTCTCCTTTGGAGCAATAAGTCTGAGATAGGACTAGGCTGATAAAAGCTCCTTCTCAATGTGGTCCCTCGCACATCAAAAGGGTCCATGTAAACTTTTAAATAATACAAAAAATATATCTTACTTGTGATTAGGAGTAAAACCCCCAGCGGTACCTTTCCCAAGTAGGCATCCTATCTTTAGGGTAGTGTCAGTAAAACTCCATATAGGAATCGCTTGACTACTTTTGAGTTGAGATAAGTCCCCAGGTTATCACTCTCTCAGTAGTCACCGTTAGGTTGGGTTTGACCTGTTGTGCCACCAACAGGTCACCCCAACGATCATCTTTGCTTTATGAGATATAAGTCTATCACGCATTCTCTCCAGGATGGCCATTGCACACCGACGGATAGCCTTAGGTCAGGTTCGATTTGTTGTGCTATTCAATCGATCATCCTAGTGGTTCTTTATTTTGGAAGTTGTAAGCCTACAAACTTTCTTCTTAACTTGACCATTGCATAGCGAATGACATCCCTTAGGTCGGTTAGCTCTACCTCACAGCCGGTAAACTATCCCTTTGGATTTATAAATCTAAGATAGGTCTAGGTAGATATTAGTCCCTTCTTAGTATATCCATCACGCGCTGACAAATCCATCATAAATTAAATTGATTCTAACTATTCTTGAGTTGATATGAGTCCACAGTGCCATTCGCTCAATAGTCGCCTTAGGTCGGGTTTGATTTGTTGTGCTATCAACCAATCACCCCAGTGGTTCCCTGTTCTAGAAGTTGTAAGTCTACAAGCTATCTTCCTAACATGACCATTACACACCGAAAGGCACCCCTCAGGTTGGTTAGCTCTACCTCCTAGCCAGTAGACTATCCAATTAGATTTGTAAATCTAAGATAGGTCTAGGTTGATATTAGCTCTTCTTAGTAGATCCATCACACACATCAAATCCATCATCCCAACACATCAAATCCATCAAATCCATCAAGGTCCAATACATCAAATCGATCATCCTCTGTCAATGGAGTCCAGATTAAATCCACCTTATCCCCAGTGGATCTGAGCTCATAT
This sequence comes from Cymbidium sinense, assembly GCA_021442155.1. Taxonomy (NCBI): domain Eukaryota; kingdom Viridiplantae; phylum Streptophyta; class Magnoliopsida; order Asparagales; family Orchidaceae; genus Cymbidium; species Cymbidium sinense. Next base: position 2,818,863 of record CM038216.1, read on the forward strand.
CTCCAACAGATGTGTGCTCAAAACTAAATCATATCATCTCTCTAGTAGACCCTCAAATCATAATCAAATCAAATTCTTATCCCCAATGAATCTTTACTCCCAAATCATATCAAACCAACTCAAACTCTTATCCTTTATGGATAATCTTAACTTGCTTCCCTAGTGGAAGGTTCTCATACTTGATATCTCAATAAAACCTTTCTTCCTTTCTTATTTCCTTAGCATAAGTTGAGTTGTATTGTACTAAGATCTTGATTATGTCTACATTTTGGGTTTAGGGGTAGATCATTTCTGTTAGTGCTTGCAATCCTTTGGACATTATTGATCATCTCGGTCAACACCAACGCATGCGGTGAGTCTTGTAAGTTACACCACACATACTGGGCGCCCTTTTTATTGACCTCACCTTTGGAGTGAGTTCTCAACTCCCTCATTATAGATCTAGAACTCTTGTAGGCACTAAGAGCTCCTAAGTCTTAAGACCCTTCTAGTGATTAGGTGAACACTTAACCTAAACCTATAGACTTAGAAGGGTTAGCCATAGAAATAGGTTATGCCTTAGAGACTTAGGAAAATTTTCCTACCCTATAGCCTAAACCCAATCCATGCTTTCTTTCTCAAACCAAGCCTCAAATTCATACCAAACCAAATTTCCAAGACTTATATCTAATCTCAAATCAAATTCCAAACCAAATCCAACTTCAAATGATTAAAACATAAAACCCCATGATTAAATTCAAAACACTTCCTAAGCTCTTTGATTTCATCTTATGGACTTAGCCTTAATCAAATTCAAATCAACCCCAATTCAATTAATTTTCTTGAATATCAATTCAATCCTTCAATCATTTGCCAAATCCAAATTCCAAACTAAATAATTCAATCTCAATCAAATTTCAAAATCCCTTCGTAAGCCATATGAACAACCTTCATATGCTTAGCCAAAACCCCCTGTAAACCAAATCAAATTTGATTGATTTCTTTATAAATCAATAATTCCTTCATTTATCTTCACAAATATAAATGAAATCCAAAATTCAAATGAGTCAAATCAAATCAATCTCAAATCAAATCCAAGATCAAATTTCCCTCCTAAGTCTTATGAACCACTCTCATAAACTTAGCCAAATATCAATCCCAAATCCAAATTTCCTTTTGGTCTTTTCCTTCTCTTATTTTGGTTGTATTTAGATAGGGGATTTACTCTCTAGGCTGATTGTAGCTCTTTGAGCAGTAATTTCTAAGTTTATCCCCTTTTAAGTACCTTTTAACCCCTTTTTTGTCGCAATAAAATTCCCTTATATGAGGTTCTCCAAAAAATAAAATTATTCCAAACTCAATTCATTTCTTTATAAATCAATTTTTTCTTCATTTATATTCACAAATATAAATGAAACCCACCTTCCAATGACCAAAGATAAATCAAACTAAATTAATTTTCTACTTACGCCCTTTTGACCTACATCCATGAGCTTGGTCATATTTGGTTCCTAATCACTCCAAACTCAAGTTATTTTCTCATGAACCATTTATATATTCATTTATGTTCCTAAATATAAATGAAATATAAATCCAAATACCTAAAACAAAATCCAAAATTAAACCAAAATCCAATTCAAGCCTTCTTAGCCAACTTCTTGGACTTGGCCAAATCCTATCCAGACCAATTCAAACTCCATGGGTTTCTTCATGAATCAATCATTCCTTCAATCACTCATCCAAATATAAACATAAATTACAATCACCAAACCAAATCAAGTCAACCCAAATCAAACCCAAGTTGACTTGAAAACTTTAAAAGAGCAAAACTCACTGACCATTAATGGTAAGACAATTGACCTTTAATCCTTTTGAGCTCACTTTTGAGATTAAATCCCCAAATTGGATTGAACTATGCCCATCCAAATCTCACATCATGATCAATAATCATCCTAGGGTGATCAACTACCTTATATTGGGTCAAACCAAGTCAACTTGGTCCTTTGACTAAGTCAATCCTTAACCCAAATGAAACCCAAACTAGCCAAAACCCATTATATGTCAAATTGATTGAAACCATTGATTCAAACTAACTCATAATCAATGATTGAACATGATCAAACTCACAATTGAGTTAAACTAAGTCCAATTGACCATTTGACCCAAGTTGACCCAAATTGGCCTAAATAGCTAAAATGTGTTAAATCATGATTTAACCTATATTGATTGCAACCAATGCTTCAAGTTCACTCCCAATTGATTATTGAACTTGACCAAAGCCATGATTGAGTCCAATTTGACCAATTAGTCAACTTGAGCCAACCTAGCCCAAATTGATCTAAAAGGTCAAATGGGCCAAAATCCTAATTAAACCAAAATTAAACCAAGCCAAGGCCTATAATCAATTTCAATCAACCATTTGAACATGAACCAACACCTAACCTAACCCGATTTGGTCAAATTGTTTAACTTGACCCATATGACCTATTTGATTCCAAATGAGCTAAAACCAAACTTAAGCAAACCAATATAAATCAATTGAACCAAAACACTCTAAATGGTCATGTGAACTTGACCCAATCCTTGGTTTGACCTAATTTGACCAATTAGTCAACTTGACCCAACCTAACCCAATTTGACCTAAATAGGTCAGATCATGCCAAATCAAACTAAATGAACTCTAAATCACTTGAAACTTGGGCTAACCCACTTTTTACTCATCCCAAATCTGCTAAAATCAAATCCATTATCAAATGACCAAGATACCCTTGGGCTAGGAGCATTACATGAGCCAAATCACTTGGAGGAATGATCATTTCTCTTCCTTGGCCACTTAGCACCCATCCAGTAGTCCACTTAGGCACCAAAGACTCTAGTTAACATGACCCAAGGGTGGTTGGGTCAGCCATGACTCATGAGGAGGTGAAATCACCTCTCCATTACCATTGGAGCATTTCAAATGACCAAGGACACCCACTAATCCCATGGCAACCACTCTCACACCCTAATCCAAATTGAGCACCCCTTAATGGCCATTTGATCAAAATGGCCAAATAAGTTTAATAGTTTGATCCAAGGAATGAGGGGGTATACCCCCCCCCCCCACATCATTCTCACTAAAATCAATACACTCACACTTGATTCAACCCTAGTAGCCAAGAAAGCACACCCTAGAGCAATTTCTAAGGCTTCCCGAGCTCCCCAACTTCTCCTCTCTCAATTTTATAGAAAACTAAAATAGGGGAGCCTCCATCTGATTTCCATTAACTCAAATCTCCACCAAAGTGTAATTAATTTTGCACACACCATTATTGGAGCCTAGTGAGCGAGAATGAATCATCCCCCAAGCTTCCCTATGACCGAAGGGTAGAGTTCGATCGAGGCTGATCACTTTCATCATGTTCCTTGGTCTTCCAAGTAATCCTCTTGAAATCAAAGCTTGTGCCACTCAACAGGAATTCATTTCTACCAAATGAAGCTTCCTCAATCATTGGAACCACTGATCATAAGCTCCGGTGAGGTATTTTATTGAAATCGAGCTTTAGCTTAAATTAGGTTTGTCCTTTGTGAAGAAAACTTCTATTTCATGATATTTCCATCATTGGATGTGTTCATCTCCTCCTCTTGATGGTGTGGGATCAATTTGATCTCTATTAGAGTTTAGGTGAGCTTGCATCAAGCGATGAACGATGATTGGTCTTAGTCTCTCGCCACTCGGGAGGAGACAAATCACAAACCATCCATTCCGCGTGATCGGAATGGACGGTCCTGATGAAATCACGCATAGAATCCCTAATTTTTATTATTCAAAATAGTGAATTTAATCATGGTCGTCTGATCTTAGATCAGATGTTCCACGAGAAAAGCGTGTCCGCCATAATTTGAGTCAGCATCCCAATTTGACAACTTAAATAGCCAATCTCATTGCGCCACATAAACAACCACATGGCACTGACGGGATTATGGCTTTAATTAGGTTAATTCATTCATTTTTCAAGGCTAAAACTTCCAAAATTTATAACTAATTGTAGAAAAATACAAAAAGTACAAATGAGAGCTCATTTTAAAAGTATTTTAAAGAGAAATCCATTAAACTTATTATTAATTATTTTTTAATAGTAATTTCTACTTAATTAAGGTTTAATTAAAAAGTAATTAGCTTAATTACTCTCTGATTAATTATCTAATTGATCTCAAACTTTTCAGAGGATTTTAGGGGGATGACCTCTACCACCTCTATTTTCTTGGGATTTATTGTATAATTAATTAGGAAAATCAATGGATTAAGCCTTAATTCCTCTCCTATTTTAATTAATGGTAATTAAGCAAATGAACAGTAAATTAGTTAATTAGTTAAGCTTAATTTACTCTATTAATAGTGAAGAAACATAGGAAAATAGATTGGGACCCCTCTCCCAATCTTTTTCTTTAAATCTTCTTCATTCCTTCTTTAAAAAGTAATTAATTAATTAATTAATTAAATCAATCAAAACCCAAATCATATCTAAACCTTAAATAACTAATTGAAAAGATTTAAGGATTGAGACTTAGGCTTCCTTTTTTGTCTTTTTCCCTAAAGCCCATTTCATATTGTTGAGAAAGGATAATTATGATTTAATTAGATAATTAATGAACTTAATTAATTTGATTGAATCCATTTTCCTTCATTAACTCTTGGGTAGCTCTTTGGGTGTTCAATAACCTAAAGAGAGAGTTAATGAAATTATGGTTAGCTCACATGTGTGAGAAAATCATAAAAGTAATTAAGTGAGTTAATTAAATTAATTATAATTCCAATTCTTTCTTGTTTCATTTTTAATTGCATATTAATCATCATCATTTAGTTAATTATTAATAATGTAGGTTTAATTAATTATATTAATATTAATTAATCTATAAAATCAACTTAATTTCTTTTCCTTAAATCAAATTAACCCACACATATGGGAATGGGATTAGAATTAGCAAACCTCTTTCACATCCCTTAAATCAAATCAAACATGAAGACAAAATGGCTTTAAGAAATATTGTTTTATTTTAAATAATCTTGTTTAATATTATTATCCTTAGGAATTAGTTGGATTGAGTAAAATTACATATTTATGTTTCTTTATTTCTTTCCAATCATGTTAAAGTGATGTATGACACTTGTAGTCATGCATTCATTTCTTTCAAATTAATTAAGTAAAAAATGATTTTCTTCATATCAAATTTGCATGTTTTGATTTAATTAAGAATAAGTGTGGCTATTAATACTATTAAATTGCAAGCATATTTTCAAAACTATACAAACATTGGATCCAATTAGGTTGATTTATTTGTGTAAATTAATTAAAGCTCCATCTAAATTGTAATAACAAAAATGCATAAGAATGAAATCAAGCAGGTACTCGCCATTATTCTGCACCAAGGGAGTAAGGAAGGAACCTCCTTAGGGCTACTTAAAGTCGTGCATCCCTGAGATGTCTAGACTAATACCTGTTAATACTCTTACTTATAAAAATGAACATATGAATACAAGAAGAAGCTTCACTTCATGCATTAAGCTTATATTTACATATACTTCCTATGTATATATAACTAAGATCACAATATATATATATATATATAAAGTAGTGGGTATATTAGTCTCAACATCCCAAGGACGCACGGCTTTAAGTAGCCCTAAGGAGGTTCCTACCTCACTCCCTTGGTGCGAAATAATGGCGTTGTACCTACTTAAAAATTTTATATATGTGTATGTGTGATACAACTAGTGGATGAAAATCATAATTTAATTAAATCAATTCTACTTTTGCGTGATTCTCATTCTAATAGTTGCTTATACATCCATAAATATTTGAAGATAGCGGGTATATTAATCTGGACATCCTAGGGATGCACAATTTTAAGTAGCCATGCGGAGGTTCTTACCTCACTCCCTTGGTGTATAACAATGGCGACGTACTTGCTTAAAACTTTTATACATTTGAATATGCATTTAGCTATTGAATGAAAATCTCATTTTTCTATTAAAAAGATATGCATTCATATTTTGTTCGAGTAGTGCATGGTTTCTATTCTTATAGTTGCATATACATCCATATGTATTTAAGAATAGCGGGTATACTAGTCTGGACATTCTGGGGATGCACGGCTTTAAGTATCCTCAAGGAGTTTCCTGCCTCACTCCCCTGGTGCAGAGCAATGGCAACGTATTTGCTTAAAACTTTTATACATTTGAATGTGTATTTAGCTAATGAATGAAAATTCCAATTTTCTATTAAAAAGATATGCATTCATCTTTTGTGCAAGTGGTCCGGTTGATTAGTCATACGGTTTAGAGTTCTTTTCTTATGCCTTTATATAATAATTTAGATAGAGCTTTAAATTAATATGATAAAATGATTCAACCAAATGAAACATCAATTCTAAGTACATTTGCTTACACTCATCATTTAAGTGTACTAAGATACAAATTGCATGTTGTTGACCTCATTTTTGGATGAGGTTAATTTAGTAATTAGGATATCTTAATCTTAAATAGGATTTTCCTAATTTAATGCTTAGAGCACTTTGCTTAGTGACCTAGGGAATTCACCTTGGGTTGGATCTAACCTATTTAGCTTAGGCAAGATTAACTCAAGCATCCAATATAAATATATTCAAACAATTCAACAAAATAAAATGGAAAGTCAAAATAAAATCTAAGGTCAACTCTAGTCAACCTATGTTTGACTCAAGTGGGACCCACTTGGTCAAAAGTCAACCCACAAAAAATATGGCCAAATTAAATCATTTCAAACATTCCAAATGATTACAAAAATATGTTTGATCATAAATATAAAGAGATTTGAATTCATTTAGTCCTAAAATGGGTGAATTAGACCACTTGGTCTAAAATAGCCTAAATGGGTCCATTGGATTCAAACCTCAATTAAATTGAAATAAACTCAAATTAGTCATTTAAAATCATTTGGGAATGACAATCAAACATAATTTAATTCACCATTGGATATGATTCGGCCAAAGGGGTCATTTGACCCAATTGAATTCAAACATAACGCATTAATCTTACTTTGGGTCAAATGAGTTTACAAAAAAATATAATTGAAATCAAATGAAAATAGCCACTCTAATTCATCCCATGTACTTGATCAAGCATGGTTGGATTTCAAACCTATTCCAATTAAGTCAAATTGGTCATTTGACTTTAATTGGAACCAAAGTTAGTCCATTTATGTTAATGGGTTAATATGAAATGCAATTCACATTCAAAAATGAAATGGGAATGCAATTCACCATTAAATCAATAAATAAATCAAAAAAATAAAATAAAATAATAAAAGAAATGAAGAAGATAAAAATAAAATGAAATTTCCAAATAAGAAAAATGATGATGAAGAAAAGAAGGAAGAAGGGAAATTGAATTTACCCTATTCTCACATCAAGCCAAACTCCACCCCTTAAGAAGGGTGGTTGCCTTCAAAGCAAGAGGAGGCAATCAAGCAAGCTTTCAAGGATCTATCCATCATATTAGCCAACCAAAAAAAAAAGGAGAGAGGATCACGGCCAAGGGGGGAAAATCCCACCCACACACAACCTCAAGCCCAATTGAGCAACCCAACACCTTCACCAGCTCAAATGAGAATCGAACCATTCCCCACCTCCCAAATTGCCAGCGAGTAGGAGAATGACCAACAACATTTGGACCAATCCAAGCTTGGTCAAGAGACCAATCCGAGAAAGGTGAGTCTAATTCCTTGGCACGCGAACTATTCTTGGACTTTCAAAGCCAAACAAATCGATCCCATCGCTTGAAAGTGAAGGTACGCCATTAACGTACTTACATTTTTCCTTGGATTTTTTGGCTTTGGTCATTTTCAAAGAAACCTTGATCTATAAAATTGTTGGATTTCCTTACACAATCGTGTGGAAATTAAAATTACTTGATTTTATTACCTAAATCACTCAAAATTTAGGAAAAACCATGGACAATTTTTGGCTCCCGCAATAAATGAAGGAGAAGAGTTCTCCATCGTCTAATCCATGTATTAGGATCGGACGGTTCAAATTTAGGCGCACCAGCTGATTTAAACCCCTTTAGGACCGTGGAAACGATCCAGACTGTCCAATCTGCGATTAGACGGTCTAGGATCATCCCACATGGCGTGCTTTTGATGCAGCACCACATAGCATCCCACGTGGCTCAATCCACATGTGCCACATAGCAGAAGTGCCACGCAAGCACGTGACATGTGGCATGCCGCGCCACATGGACCCATCACTTAAAATTTGTTAATTAATAGGTTTAAATTAATTAAAAATTACATAAAATTATAAAAAAATTATAGATAATAAATACAAATAAAATCTCTATGGATTAATCTTGATGAGAGGAAACCATAAAAATTAAAATCCTTAATTTTTATTAGGTATTTCTGCCTTAATTTAAGTTTTATTACAAATAATTAAACCCTAATTACTCTTAAACCATTAATTTAACTAAAATTAAGCTTTAGGCAAATGAAATTAAGCATGAAACACACCTTAGGTAAAATTTTCAGAATTTAATTCATTGAATTCAATGGAAATTTCAATTTCACATGCTTAATTAATATATTAATTAAATTAATTAATCCTTAATGAAATAATTAGGAAATTTTAATTTAATAACCTCAAACCACCTTAATAAACTTCAATGAACATTAAAACATCACTTAAACTCAATTAAACCCAATAATCCTTAAATTGACCTAATTAAAGAATTAAATGAATTAAATATATCAATTAAATAATGTGATCCAAAAATTATGAACAAACCTTCATTCGGAAGCTATTTTAGTGAGGAATTTAAGAAAAATAAAACCCTTAATCAAATCTCACTGAATTAGGCCTGATTTAGGTTTTAATGAAATAATTAAAACCTTAATTACACCGTAATTGCAAATCCAATCAACATGAAACTTTACAAATAAATAATTAGCATTTAGCCCCACCTTCCATAATTATCTCAAACCTAATTGGTCTATAGATATGGAATTCTTGATTTTCCAAATTTCTAGGTCAATGTGAATTAAATAATAATTAAGAAGAATCATTAATCCATTGAATCATCAAATAAATTGAACTGATCTAAAGTAAACATCAAAAATACTTAGGGTAATTCATCAAAACTTCCTAAGTCAAAGAATTTAACCAAACTTAAAGATTAGTGAAATTAAAACCTTAAGTTAATCAAATATCAAATTTTAAGAAAATCAATACTTAAATGACATTCAAACATAATTAAACAACTTAAGTTAAATGGAATGGAATCAAACTTTAACCTTACTTTAGGTTAACATAAATTAAATTAAAATGAAATCAACATAATTTAGTCCAAAACATTAATATAAATCAAACAAAGGAAACCAAACTCAAAATATCAAAATGAACTAAGATACTTAAGGATCTTAGTTAGACTTTTTTTGGAAACTTTCTTAGGAATTAAGATGTTGAATGGAAAGAGCTCCATCCAAAAATGGCATCATTCCATTCTTCATTCTTGAAAACCTATACAACTTTAACAAAATAAAATGGAATAAAAAAGAAATTAAATCATTAAGTTATTTGAATTGAAACCACCCAAAGGTAAAAATTAAACAAAAGCAAACATTGAATTGAAACTTGAACTAAAAAGGCCTAGCAAAGACTTACCACAGAAGCTAAACTTCTACACACTCTAGATTACTTAGGTCACGGACTCTAGATCTAGGTTAGATCATTATGTGATTTTTTTTTAATCTCCTATGATATGTTGTGTTGTGCTTCACATGTCTATGTGGTGTGTTGCTTTAGATTAGATGCCTATGCTTATTTTAGATTTGATGGTAGGGCATTCTTTTTAGATTTAACACTACTATGTTAAAAGGGATCACTGTCATAAATCAAAAATCATAAAATTATTGTTTTTTTGCAAGTGTTGAAATCCCTTAACATAGTCCATAAGTCAAGTGGGCTTGTCAAGCAACTAATGCTAAGGCCGTATGTTTGAGAAATATAACTGTTGTGTGTTTTTTGTATTTCCTAACATCTATTTTGTAGTACTTAGGATTTCCTTTTTACTTTTAAAATATAAATTTGAGCTTAAAATTAGGTTAGGATCTATGGGGTCTAGGATTAGCAGGAGCTGACAAAACCAGGAGATGGTGTAGTGGTCCCCTATGGAGCCCGATGGATGTCCCTGAAGAAGGAGACTTTCCTGGAAAGAAGACCCATATATCTAACCTTATAATTCTAGGTCGGGTTGTATAAGGGCATAACTCGGCTGCCCATTTTACTTTCTTTCGGGGTGTACAATGGTACCCGACCACATTGGCCTATTTTTATTAATTTTGTTTAGTTTTATTTATTTGGGTGGGCAATAGAAATAGCATGCTTTTTCTAGGCTTATTTCTATGCTATGTTTATGCTGTGATCAATGCCTGGACGTAGGCTCATAGAATAAACTAAATTTTCTACCCAACTAAATCAATCAAAACATAAAAAATACAACTCATAACCTCATATAAAAGCTTTGGCATTAAATCAAGATAATAAAATATTTAACAACCCCTTAGCTGGACATCTTAACATTATGTTGTGGTGAAATATTTTCTCCTTCATCTATCCTTTTGAAGAGGATAAATGAAAACATAAATATACACCTTTTTGTTTGGACACCATGTAGATCCACAGATATTCTTATTAGGGTGATCGAGTATGACATTGAGGAGAGGTGTACTATCTCAAAAGATAGAAGTCACCACCCTATAATGGACCTAATCACCTGAATAAGGACTCCTAAGGACTATGGGTCTTTGTATGTACCAAAGATTATTCCCCTACTTTACATGGAAAAGTAAAGTATGGTTTATTTTAAACTAGGTTCATTAAATTCCCTACAGGGGCAAACCCCCATAGTTAATTACATCCTAAGAAAGGGGATTCCTTATAAATACTCTAGATTATGGTAAATGATCATTGTCTCCAAAGATTTCAATAGGTAGGACTATCAATCGATTGGTTAATTTTTGGCAAATTAAGTGAGATCAATCAAGAGGAGGGAGTTCTTATTTAAGCCAAATAGAGGTGAGTAGAGGATGTTTAGGATACTAGGAAGCTTAGTAAACATCCTAAACTATCATATGGTTGGGCTTTACATTTTTGAAATTGAATTACTTATTTGAGTTGAATTTTTATTAGAAGTTTAGAGCTTATAATTCCACAAAATAAGGTTATGAAAATGCTTAAGAGGTGAGGATTTATGCTTATGGACCATAGAAGTGAGAAGCAACCTTAGAACCTAAATTTATGGAGCTTTCGTGAGGGCCAAAAGCATGCCCTAAAGCTAAGGTGAAAAATGAGTATTCAGTTTGCCTCCACAAGAGAGGGCATACCATCCGATTGCTTGGACTTACAACTATTTGGGCCAACTAACTCCTCCTATAATTTTAAATATATGTAGGTAAGTCTTATGCTTTATGCAAGATAACTAGGATATTATTTATTTAAGAAAGAGACTAAGTTCTTAAACTCACTCTCTAAGAGACTAGATCATGTAAGGGCATGAAAAATGACCTATATCTAATGCAAAATATTTTACATTTTACTTTCATTTTTGGATAATCATTTAACTTAGGCTTATAGGATTCATATGTCTAATGCATGAGAAATAAGATTTTGGGCCAAAATCAATGAGAAGGGGGAGGTTTGTTTCACCATGGCTCTCAAAGGTCAAGCCAAGTTCTCTGGCATGGGTGGAAGCCCTCCAAATCAAGAGTGAATCAATATGTTTTTACGCATGATGTTAGAAAATAAATGCTCATTCAGCTAAGGGGTTGATAATTCTTTTATCTTGATTTTAGCTTAAGCTTTAAATGAGGTTATGAGTTGTTTATTTTTTATTTTGAGTTGATTAATTTGCTAGAAGATTTACTTTTCCCTAAGAGTCTAATCATCATCTAGGTCATACATCAAAGTAAGAAAGAAACTAGGAAAATATGTCATTTCTAATGCACAAGCTAAACAAAACATCAAATATTTTATAAAACTAATGCAAAAGAATAAAAGTCTGAGTGTGGTCAGGTATCACTGCACAAACTTAAAAATAAATAGGGTAGCTGAGCTCTAACCATATATAACCCAGATTATAAATGAATTAATTATAATTAAGCAAGGAATTCATGTAATGGGGGTTTTCATTTTTTATTTCTTCATTCTTCTTTTCTTCTTTTCTTCTTTCTTCTTTCTTTTTTTGGTTCCTTCTTTTGAATGGCTGGAATGTGGATGCTCCAGATTCACATGGTACATAAGACATAGTCTTATAACTAATGTTCATCCTAAACCCCCATAACAATCATTCCAAAATTCTAATTACAAAAGTACATGTAAAAGAAAAAGATAAATCTAACTAAAACCTGCAAAATAGAGATTAACTAAACAAACCACACATTCTTAAGCATGTATATAAACAAATTGTACTTAGCACCCCACACATGGGTAACCAAGTCCACCTGGCCTATTTTGGATTATGCTTAGGGGTATAAGCGACCTGCATAGCAAAAGCAGATATATTTTTATTATAGCACCCCTTAAGCATAATCCCCTGCAGAAGATAATAATTAGACTAAATTATCCTACCATTCATTCCACGCACATACACCCTAATATCCAAACTAAAATATCACATCACAAAATAAAATCAAACATCAAACCATGCACCGCCCTAACATAGGACTAAAAGTGGTGACTTAGCCTAATGTGTGTGCTATGTAAAGTTTGTGTGGTATGTTTAGCTAGGTTTTAAGGTTAGGATTTTCTAAGTGTGAAAAGGTTCAACTTAAAAGGGTGGTCTCATTTAAGTTGTTCAGTTGATATGGGTTAATTTTATTTGATGATTTTATTTGGTTTGAATGAACATACTTAATTACTAAAGGTTGTAAAGAGAGGAAAAGAGAAGAGAATTTCTCTTTCCTCCCTACCTTAATTGATTTTTAAGGTAGATTCATTAATGATTTTTATTTAGTGAATATTTTATTATGTATTTTAATTAATCCTAAGTTTATAGTTTCTCTATACAAACCTATTCAAAAAGAAAGCATTTTAAGATTAAGTAAAGTGAATTACTATCACAAAACACATAACATTTTATTTCTTTCTCACATGTGTATCATGCACATGAATGAATCCTAAGCATATCTATACATGTGATGCAAGTATTTAGCACACCTTAATAATGAATGCTAAGAGAGGTTGCTTAAGGAAATTTGGAATGTTTCATGCATGCATGATTTTGTTAGGTAGAAAAGAGTGATTCTTTTATCCATTTTTCATATGCACATTTACAAGTATAAAAGACATAAGTGAGTACAGCGTCATTGTTAGCACTAGTGGTGTAAGGTACAATACTTACTTTGGGCTACTTAAAGCCTCACAACCTCAGGGTTGTCCAGACTAATATACCACTTTTCTTAAATACATGTGCATGTACAAAAAGAAATGCATGGAAAAGAGAATCATGCAAAAAGTTTATGTTTGTTTTTTAAGTATAAGGGAGTGACTCTTTTATCCATTTTTTTCATATGCACATTTACAAGTATAAAAGGCATAAGTGAGTATAGCGCCATTGTTAGTACTAGGGGTGTAAGGTGCAAGACCTACTTAGGGCTACTTAAAGCCTCGCAATCTCAAGATTGTCCAGACTAATATATCACTTTTCTTAAATACATGTGCATGTACAAAAAGAAATGCATGGAAAGAGAATCATGCAAAAAAGCTTATGTTTGTTTGTTTGATTTGGTTGTTTATTTTATCTATGTGATGTGGAATTCCCTCTTGAGTCATGACATAGGAGTGCATATGAATGGATTTCAAACAAGTGTTATGTCCTTTTAAAATGGACTATGCACTTTCCAATTCCTATGCAATCCTATGTTAAGAAAGAGAGAGAAAATCACATAACACATTTTATACAATTCACATGCAAGCTCATAAGTACTTATAGTTAGCATACTTTTCATTTGTAATGTTTGGTTTATAAGTTTTGAAAATAGTTTTGGATTTAATAGTGATAATAGTCATTCATATCTTACTTTAGCCAAAACATGCAATTTGACACAAAGAAAACTTTTCATTTTAATTTTTTTTTCAAAAGACATGAATGCATGATTTTCATATGACACACACATTTAGCATGCTAGGAAATAAATAAAGTAACGTAAGCATGTAATTTCATTCAATCTAATTAATTCTTAAAGACAATCTTATGAATTAAGATCATTTAAAGAGAATCAAAAGTTGTGTAAAGAGACTTTAATTTTATTTTGAGTTTGATTTAAATTAGGAAAGTGTGAGAAGGTTTGTTGGTCCTTTCCCATTCCCACATGTGTGTTTTGTTTTAGTTTAATTTTTAGGTGATTAGATTAATTTTATACTTTGGTTAGGTTAAGGTGTAGATTAAGTTCATTAATTACCCCTTACTTATACCACTTTAACATATTTAATCAAATAATTATGAGCCAATGTATGACATAAAACCATAAGAAATTTAAATCAGTAATGCATCCTAGGAAAGAAAGGTACCTCATGCAATTGGCTCATAATTAATGATTAATTAAGCTAAAGGATTTAATTTAAGTACTTTCATAACCTTTCCCACACATGTGGATTATGTATGATTTCCTTAAGCTACTTAGGTTATTGAATACCTAAGCATCAACCCAAGAAGGAATGATTAAGTTTCTGGATTAATTTTGGTTTTGAGAATTTTATTTGATTAATTAAGTAGATCATTAGTGGATTAACCCTTAATTAGATTTGGATTAAGGAACAAAGGGGGTTTAGGGAATAACTTAAGTAAAATATCCCAAAATTATTTCATAAACCTCTTAATCACTTAAACAAAGTTTAATTAACTTAATCAAGAAATTAAACCACTATTCACATGCTTAATTAAGCTCAATTACATTAAAAGAGTGATTATGGATTCATTAATTAATTTCTCTAATGAACTCATTAATAAATTTCAAGAAAATTAGGAGAGATAGAATTCATCTCACTAAACATCCCTAAGAAGTTTGGAATTAATTAATGAAGTCATTAGGGAGTAATTAGGGTTATTAAGTTTTTATATAAACATTAATTAAGGAAAATCTACTATTCTAATGTAATTAAAAATAATTTTATTGTATTATCCTTTGAATTATCTTTAAAATAAACCTAAGTTTGTATTTGTAGGATTTTTTTATAATTAGTTATGAATTTATGACGTTTTAGTTGATTTAAGTGGTTTTTATGAAGTTTGTTAATTTATTTAATTAAAATAAATCATTTGACACTCAAAATTTAATATCTTTTAATCCGAAGGTCATTTTGACTTGAAATTTTTATGATAGGTGTATTTTAACATCAATTTTAACTCCTAAAAATTTTAACTTAACCTGACATGCGTTTTTGGTTTAATTATTGAAATTTGATTTTTACTAAAACTCAAATTAAGCTCAAAATATTTAGTAAAATTTGGAGATTTTAGGTTTGTTGGATTCCTCTTTTAAAGATGATTCCAACTAGCAATTGTTTGTAATTTTCATTATTTATTTTATTTTCTATGAATTTTTAAACTTTTAGGTGATTTAAATTAATAAATTAAAAATCTGATTTTCTACTTAACCATCATCTTTGCGATCGATGTGGCAATGTGACGCCATATGGCATGGCATGATTGTTCACAATGTGGCATTGCGCCATGGCATATGCTTGTCACGATTAATATCACAAAAGAGTAGGAGATGAGTCAATAGCCAAGACTGTGATGCGCAGTTTGATCTGGACTATCTGATCACCGATTAGATGATCGGATGGACATGATCCAGCCGATGACATGATGACGAACCATCGTCCACGAACGCATGATCGACGGTCCGGATCGAAAGCGTCAAAGGGCCAAATCATGCGATCCAAACCATGATCTGAACGCAGATTGGGCCATTCGCCGCCAATGGTGAACAGTAAAATCAGGGCTATTTTGGGAAAAAAAATGAGAGATTTTGAGTGAAAACTTATCCAAATGGACTCATTTTCAAGTCGATTCGCACCGAAAAAATTCTATTTTCTAATTATCATACTTTAAAGTAAAAAATGCAAAATTATCTAAGGTAAGTTCCTAAGAATTACATGAAAAATCATCACAAAATGAAAGATCCTAAGCCCGACTGCGGTGTTTGAAAGTTACCTCACCGGGGATAATTTTCGGTGGTGGTGATGACACTAGCATGTTGTTGAGCAAGGGAAGAATCCTTAGAATGTTCTTGGATACTCGCCTTCAAGTCAAAATAAAGTTTCTTCCGGTGATCACTGTTTCCTTGCTAAAATCCACTTAGTTTTGAAGTATTTCTCTCCAAAATGAAGCAGGGGTGATTTCCAATAGGTTTAGGAGCTCTGAGAAAGGGAGAATGAGGAGTGAGTGAATTCTTCAGTGACTAATTCCTTGGAATGAAAAGTGAACGAAAATCAACCTTTTGGTTAAAATTTTGGATCCAAACTCATGTCATTTGGCTTGGGGTAGTTGGGAATGGAAGAGAGTCATCCTAGGTGGCTCCCTATAGTTGGCTAAGGCATAGAAAGTTGTTATCATGAAGGATAAATGGGTATCCTAACTAAGGGGAGGTGAGAGTCCTTCATGCCAAGTATTTCAATAGGAGAGGTGAGGTGATTTCACCTGCCCATGAGTCATAGCTGCCCTAACCACTCCTTGGGTCAAAAAATCAGTGTCCTTGGTGCCTATGTGGACCAATGGATGAGTGCCAAGTGGCCAAAGAAGAGAAATGATCACTTGGGAAATTGTCTTTTCTCATGGAATGCCCTTGACCCAAGAGAAGTATGGTAATTTGGTATTAAATTTGATTTGAGTTGATTTCAAATGATTCAAAAGAAAGTTGAACCAAATTTCATGTCATTTGAAGTTCATTTGGTTTACTTTGGGTTAATTTGATCTGTTTGGGTCAAATCAGGTCAAAATAGGTTAGGTTGATCAATTGGTCAAATTGAATCAAACCAAGAGTTAGGTCAAGTTAAAATGATCATTTTGAAAGCATTAGTTCAATTAGTTTTAATCAATTTGGTTTAATTTGGATTTAATTTAGATTTTGGCTAATTTGATCCTTTAGGTCAATTTGGGCTAAGTTGACCACTTTGACCCAATTGACCAAATTGGCTTGAATCATGGCTTGGTCTTGGTTTGGTTGATCATTTGGAATATATTTCAAACTTTGTTTCAATCAATTTGGTTTAATTTGATTTTGGCTTGATTTGATCATTTAGGTCAAATTGGGCTAGGTTGGGTCTAGTTGGCCAATTGGTCAAATTGAGTTTAATTGAGGCTTTGGTCAAATTCAATAATCAATTTGGAGTGAACTTGAGCCATTAGTTGCAATCAATTTGGTTCAGGTTGCAATTTAGCTAGTTTGAGTTCATATGGGTTAAAGGGTTAACTTGGCCAACAGGATAGGTTGACTTGGTTTGACCCAATTCATGATAATCGATTAACCTATGATGCTCAAAAAATATGACATGAAGTTCAGATTAGCTTAATTCACTTTGATTTGAATTGAATTGAATTGAATTTTGATTCATGTAGGTCAAGTTAGCCACTTTGGGTCAAGTGAGCCAATTTGGTTTAGTTGGCATGATCAAGGCTTGATTCAAGTTTAGTTGAGCTCATATGGATTTATGATTGAAATATAAATCTATTTGCAAGAGATTTGAAGTCAAATGGGTTTTGATTTATTTGATAATTTCAAGTCAAAGGATGAACATGAGTTTGATTTTTCTTGAATTTAGTTTTGGTTTGAGGATTGAAATATATTTGGATTCATGATTGGAGGATTGATTAAATCATTAAGAAAAATCAAGGGTTTTGCTTGATTTGAGTTTGATTTGGCTAAGTTCAAGAATTTGACTTGAAAGACTTAGGTTGGATTTTGGTTGAATTTGAGTTTGAGTTTTGAATTTGATTTTGGATATTTAAATTTATATTTCATTTGTATTTATGAATATAAATAAGAATATAAAAAGTTTTAGAAAATTTATTGAATTTGAATTAATTTGGATTTGATTTTAGCTTAAGTCCATAAGATAAAATCAAAGGGCTTAGGAAATATTTTTGGAGTTTGAATTTGGTTATGGATTTCAGTCATGGATTTCAATTATTTGGAATTGATTCATAATTTGAGAAAATCCATTGAAATTGGTTCAAGGTTTGATTCGGAGTTGAAGTTGATATGAGTTTGAAGTTAATCAATCAAGTTGGAATTGATTTGAGTTTGGAGTTTTGACTTGGAAGAAGGAAGTGAAGAATTTGGTCCAAGCTATAGGGTAAGAAAGTTTTCCTAACACCCCTAAGGCATGACCTATTCCTACGGCTAACTCTTCTAAGTCTCTAGGGTTAGGTTAAGTGTCCACCTAATCACCAGATGTGTCTTAAGACTAAGGAACTCTTAAAGTCTAAGAGAAGTCTTATGTCTTAGATGGAGGGGTTGAGAGCTCATTCCAAAAATGAGGTCAACATATGCATAATCATATTATTTCACTCTTGTTAATGGAGGACTTCCATATTTGCCAAAGAAAATGGGCTTAACCTTTGAGAGCCTATGATGGAAGAACACCTCTTTTTTCTTTTGATTTGGCCCATAACCATTTCTAATTGCATGGCATTAGGCATAAAATGCATACCTATGGCCTAAAATGAATGTTGAGTTAAAAATCATAAAAATATGAAAAGTGTGCATTAGTTAGATGCATCTGCATACCCTACATATTCTTAGGGATTAGAAAGTGAGTCTTGGTTCATAGATTTCTTTCCTAAAAATGCAATAACCCAGCCATCTTGCATTCATGTTACATGGCATCACAAATTTAAAGTGAACTTAGGTGGTGTTAGCTAGCAGCCTTCTCCAAGTAGGTTGTTTGTCCAGAAGAGTTAGGGATAGGCAAGTTCCTTCAAGTGAAGATAATGGCCAATAATTCCCAAGGATAGAACTAGGTTGAGCACCTGACATGTGTCAGAAGTGCCTGTATACTAGGTTCTAAAGCATCTTTTTTAGGAATAAGTCTTAAACCCTTTGCATTTCTGCAATCTTATGCTATTAGAATCTAAGTCCTAGATTTCTAAGAAACTGATAACTTAAAATCTAAAATTAAATCCCAAATTTGAAGCCCAATCATAGGATAGTTGAAATGTCTACTGGGTATCCCAATATCAATAGACATTTTCTACTTTTTCCCATTTGACTCTTGAAAATAACTCTCTCCATTTCGAATCTCTCCCAATTGAATTTCCTCCTTTGAAAGCTATCTTAGCAGTCCTTAGGAAAAACCACTTATTTCTTTAATCAAGAGTATTCTTAGGAAGAGACCCTTCCTAAGATATAATTAACTATAGAGGCTTACCTTTATAGGGAACCATGATCCAAGATAAAATAAACTTTGTTCTACTTTTTCATATAGTTCAAGGGAAAATAGTCTGGTACACGAAAGATCCATTAGCCTTAGGAGTCTTTTTATTGAAATGATCAAATCCATTACAAGAGATCATGTTTATTTTTCGAGATAATATAGTTATTCCTTAATGTCGTATTTGGTCATCAAAATAAAATATTCCTAAACTCTACGTGGTGTCATTTCTTTTCTCTATTCTAGAGAAAACACTAACATATTTTATGGCGACTCTGCTGGGGAATGGTTTCTCTCTCCATCTTTAAAAATAAGTGGTTTTTTCTATATATTGGCGGTGTACTAGTGCCACTCACTGGTCAAGACTTCCTTTCTTTCCATTGGATGCTTCTCCATTTCATTCTTGGTTGAGCCTATCCAATATCTTGAACTAAGGTTCTAGAACTCTTTGTTGCCATAGTTAAATGATTGGGTCCTAGAACCAAATCCCAAAATAAAAAAAGGGTGGGAGAAATAAATGAAAAATAAGTCATTTCTACTACGACCTAAATTTGGTCAAGATGGAATTGAAACCATTTCAATATGGAAAAGAAATGTTGAATTTAAAGAAGTATGAAAGTACTTCAAATTTTGAAAAGCATATCTCCAAAAATAAAATCTCAAAGTTAAACTTATCCTTGATCTTACTTTGGCTTCTAAAGAAGAGAGGATCCTTGAATGAACACCCTTTGTTCTACTACATTCAAAAGGTGTCGAAACACCTAAGGATGTAAATTGAAATAAAGGAGTTCCTTCAAACCCTGAGAAAATTTAAATCAAAAGGAGGCATAGTTGTGCTATTGCCCCTTTACCACCATGATTGAAGTTTGAATTGCATTTAAAAAAAGAGGGATAAAAATTAAAATCATCCTAAGAGAATGCCTTGTTGACCCTAGGCTGAGGTTGATTAAGGAATTAAATGTAAATCTTCTATTCTTATAGAAGAAAAGTTTACATAAATGCAAATCAGCTTGAATCTTAATTTATTTCCACAAGTCCATTAGAATATTAGAAAACCAACTACTCAAGTTGATTGGCCAATTCTAAGGAGTGACTTGGAGGTAACCCTCTTTTAGACCTTTTCAAAACCTTAAATTCTTAAGAGTTTAGGAGAGATTCAAAAGAGGAAGATGACATAACATAAATAAAGATAAAGTGATAGGATTTACTTTTTCTCCTAATCAATAGAATAAAGGAGAGGGTAGCAAAAAAGAATTCTAATTTTCTTGATAAAGCTGGAATAAATAATATTTAAACTAATAAATTTAAATCAACTTCCTTAATGAGAGTTTCCTCTCATTAAATGAAATGATATTTTATGAATAACTTTAATTAATTTTAAGGCCAAATCACGAAAATAAAATAAATGAAGAGTTTAATCCTTCTAAAGAAATCATGACCTTAGGATTGGGTCCTAAGCGTGATATTTCTATCTCTCAGAGTGAAAGTATGAAAGTTCTTATCTATGGTAAGTTGATAGATAAATTACTTAGGACTTTGTCAGTCCAAATGAATGAAGAAAGCCCTAGTTTTCTCTATTCAAAGGCAAAGGCATTATATGCTTTCAATACGAAGTGAACCTAAGGAGAATCCTTTGCAATGTCTTATGACCTATTTGACATTGTCTTAATGTCAAGTATGGTGGTCAAAGATTTTATTGCAAGTTGAGATTACCTTTAATCTTATATGTGCTATAAAAGAATGCAAATCAAACTTGACTTTCTAATAGCATATCATTTATCCTAGAGGGTCCTCTTTTAAATGATGATCCTCTAAATGAATAGATCATGAGGTCTATTGATCTATTGAGGATAGAGTCAGACCTATCGTCCCTTCAGATAAAAAGGAAAATTCTTGAAATCAACTTTAAAATGGTAGAGTCATACCACCTCAAATGGCATTGAAAAGAAATGGAAAATAAGTCATCTTCAAAATGTGATGTTCTGCCCATCTTAGAGAAGTTGCTTGAAAAATCAAGCATCGTAATGCTCTGTTAAAAACAAAATAAAATATTAAATAGAAAAAAAATAATGAAAAAAGAAATGAAAGTAAAGCATTACATAATCATGTATTTTGTCTTACTTAACTATAAGCAACTTCCTGATGCGGCATTCCATTATAAAAAAGTTCTAGGGTTATCTTCTATAATGAAGATAGACTACGACAAACTTATTGACATTTAGGTTGATGTAGAAAATTCCAAAGAAGAAAATATCCAAAATATATGTTGATCCGGGTGCATCAGTCAACATCAATTATAAACATGAAAGTGAATTTATGTAGGCCAAATTCCAATCAAACTTTGATAAGATGGTGCCATATAAATTCAATCAAATAAAGAAAGGAGTTTTTAGTTTAATGAAAATTTAATCTTGAAAACTCAACTTAGAAGAAAACCTCAATCTTGATCACGTAGTTGATTAAAGATAAAAATTCAAACAATAAAAAAAAAGAATCTTAGAAATGCAAAACCATCTTTAAATGCTTTTGGATGGTCCTATCCAACACAAAAAATAATAACAATAATAATAATAATAAGGGAATCAAATGAAAAGAAAAAAGAAGAAAAATATTGATTATCGAAGGATGTTCATTTTCATCCTAAAGTGTTGAGTCTTTAGGAATATCTTTCAGCTACTCCTAAATGACCTCACTAAATATTTGATTCCAATATAAAATTTTGATTTAGAAGTGTAAAGTTTTCAAGGAAGTCATTATGCTAATTATAGATGACTCACTCCACTAAATAATTTTGAATTCAAAAGTGTAACATCTTTAGAAAGTTATTTTTACCAATCTTAAATGGCTTTACTAGATTTGTTGTTCCATGAAAAGATGAAAAAAATTTGAAATTTTGGATCATATTATATGATCAATCAAGCAAAGACTTGAATCATATCAAAAGTCAATCAATAAAATGTTGTATTTGGACAAAAATTCAAATACATCAAATTTCCTAGCAAATCATTTAGTGGTGTCATTTCATACAGAGTGAAATGTTATGGAAATGAGTCAAATACATCTATCATCTTAGTGAATCTTGTAACTAGGAAAATTACCAAATGTAACCTTTTATAAAGAAATGAATCAGAATATTACCAAAAGAAAAGAAAGAAAGAAAAGTAAAGGGATGGAAGGACTATATCCAAGAGCAAAAGGATGAAGTCTAAAATTTCTAAGCATGTGGACATTTTTGACTTTAAACTTATCCATGTCAAAATGAAGTGGTAGGGTTGAAAGTCAAAATATTTATCTCTAGTGAAAAAAAAAAATCAGATATCTCATGCTTTGTCATTTTATCCTTTGCCATGATTGGGTGAGCTCACTTAGCAGGTTAAATAAAAAGATAATGGATCTTCTTTTTCAAGAGTCCATCTCTTTTGAATGGCTAAGATTCTATTGAGTATACTCTAATTCCATTACAAATGAAGGGAAAATATCCAATGTAAATGGACATTTTAACTTCAAACTTCTCCACATCAAAATAAAGTGATAGGGTTAGAAGTCAAAAATTATCCCTAGCTGAACAAAAATAAGCAGACATCTCATACTTTGTCATTTTAGCATTTGCCATGATTGGGTGAGCTCGCTTGGTAGGTTAAAAAAAAGATAATGGATCTCCCTTTCCAGGGATCCATATCCTTTGTATGGAAAAGGTCTCATTGAGTATACTATGATTCCATTGTAAGTGGCCTACAACCATAAACAAGAAAAGTTATGGAGTTATAGAGCCATTGCAAGTTAGAAAGCTTAAGAAGCCTGGGTCCTAACATTCTTTTTAGAAGGCACTCTAACACATTGCATGGATGTTGTTAGACGTGTCTGGAGATTTATATAGTTTTCAAGTTCAGAATGCAACCTTAGATTTTAAAGAAAATTCCAATTCCATAATTGACAAGTTGATATCAATGATCTAACTATTTAATGAGTTAGCTATCGATGATTTGATCAAGCTATCTTTTGGGTTTAAAGACTACTTTATTTGGAAATAAATTGAAATGATCTCCAATTGTAGCAGTCTATAAACTTAAGCTTGATGTCATTTCCATAAACTAAGTCCCTTGATGACTGTGGTCAAATTCCAAACGAAAAACAAATTTTGCTAAATTAAAAGCTAGAAAATAATGGTTGTACATGAGAAAAAAAATATTCTTCTTGGTTAGCTAACATCAGTAATAATAAATAAATGATAAAAAGAAAAGGATCAATTATATATGGCCCACATCTTGGGACTAGGGTGGAATCTTTACCATAAAAATAGGTTCATATTACCCATACATCATTTAGAAAGACTTTCATGCATAATATTATCCTTCTTAAGGATAACTTATCTAAAAAATATCAAATTAAAATAATTCTAGAAAAAAGAATTGAAAGCATATGATATGACATTCAGAATCCTTACAAGAATGTTCTGTTATAGAGTCATATTATTTAATCTCAAAAAATTAGGACAAATTAAAAAAACAAGGTCATGATCAAGATTTCTTATAATCCCACTTTCAATTAGGTAGAGGGTTATATTGAAAATCTTGCCAATATATATATATATATATATATATATATATATATATATATAAGAAAATAAAAGAAACTCTAATATGACTTTGAAGAATAATCCTGTTACTCATATAGAGTCTTGAAATTTACTTTTGAAGTAATTTCAAAGACCTTGTAGTAAAATACAGAAGGATCAAAAATGCAAAAAAATAAGAAATGAATCAAAGATAGTTATGAAATTTCATTTCATATATCCGTCAAAAAAATAATAAATCAACTAAAGTAATTCAATTTCAAACTTATGAGGAGAATATTAATTTCTCTAATAAGTTAATTCTTTTAATTCCCTTATTGATTAGGGATAAAAAAAATTTTGTCTCCATGAGAATCCAAAAGATTGTCTTGATTCTCATTCACTTCAAAAAGCTTCAAAGAAATCTCTTAATCTTTATTGAATCCAAGAGAAGGCCTTATAAGCTATTTATTCATGCTAATAAAGCAAAAAATAAAATGCATGTCCAAAAAAAGGAAAAAGAAATTCCATTTGAGAAGCACTGGTTGACTTTGGTTCTTACTGCCTAAAGAATTACACAATCACATGAAAGCTCAAAGAGGTAGAATTCTAAGGTTAGTGCCCTATGATATCTTTCCTTCAATTAAATAGACATCTAGCATGGTTCATTATAACTTTGACATAAAAAGAAGAAAGAAATAAAAATGATGAACTTCTATGCTCATGGCATAGTAAAGCATCGGGCCCAAAATATACCCAAGTCTTCCTTCAAAAATAAATTCCAACTCTTTGAAACCTTCTTTACTAAACTTATTCATGTGTAAGGAGTATTAGTGAAAACAAGAAATGGAAGCAAACCTTCCATCACCCTTTCATCAAGTTATATTAATCAAGTAAGGATTAATTCCATAAGACTCTTTCTTATTAGTCAAACCTTTTAGGGATTAAGAATAAGTCACTTTGACTCCTTTTCCTCATCCATATCACCTATAGGTTGGGAGAAAGCCCTTTGTGGCACCTTTCCTATACATGACTTGAGATAGGAGCAAGCTCTCTATGGTACCTTTCTCATGTCCTTCTGGGTTTGGAGTAAGCCTTCATGCACCATTCCCATGAAAAACTTTCTTTGTAGGTTTGGAGCAATCCCTTCGTGGCACCATTCCTACTTTACATAGGTTGGGAGCAAGCCTTTGTGGCACCTTTCCTATACATGACTTGAGATGGGAGTGAGCCCTTTGTGGCACCTTTATCATGTTCTTCTAGGTTTGGAGTAAGCCTTCATGCACCATTCCTATGAAAAACTATCTTTGTAGGTTTGGAGAAAGGTCGTCGTGGCACCATTCCTACTTTCTATAGGTTAGGAGCAAGCCCTTTGTGGAACCTTTCCTATACATGACTTGAGATGAGAGCAAGCCCTCTGTGGCACCTTTCTCATGTCCTTCTAGGTTTGGAGTAAGCCTTCATACACCATTCTCATGAAAAACTATCTTTGTAGGTTTGGAGCAATTCCTCATGGCACCATTCCTACTTTCCATAGGTTGGGAGCAAGCCATTTGTGGCACCTTTCCTATACATGACTTAAGATGGGAGCAAGCCCTCTGTGGCACCTTTCTCATGTCCTTCTAGATTTAGAGTAAGCCTTCATGCACCATCCCATGAAAAACTATCTTTGTAGATTTTGAGCAAGCCCTTCGTGACACCATCCCTACATTCCATAGGTTGGGAGCAAGCCCTTTGTGGCACCTTTCTTATACATGACTTGAGATGGGAGCTAGCCCTCTGTGGCACCTTTCTCATGTCCTTATGGGTTTGGAGTAAGCCTTAATGCACCATTCCCATAGGTTTGGAGCAAGCCCTTCTTGGCAGCATTCCTATTGTGTACATGCTAGGACCATGTCATCAAAGACCCCTTTCATGTTACAGAAGCTATTTAGGTTGGATCAAGTCTCCATAGATCCCTTCTTAGTAACTAGCCAGGTAATAATAAATCCCCTAGTGGTATCTTCCCTGGTTACAAAATCAAGTAGTTTGGATTAGGATTAAGTGTCCAAATTGGCATCCTTTCAAACTACCATTCTTAAATAAAAGTAAGTCCCTCAGTTGGCATCCTATTCCATATTTTGAGGATTGGATCTTGTCTTTAAAGATCCCTCTCCTCTCTTTAGCTAATTATGATGGATCATGCCCTTAATGGCCCCATCTTATTAGTGAATCACATAGGAGTAAGTCCCCCAGTTGGCATCCTATTTCAAAATTTTGAGAATTGGATCATGTCTTTAAATACCCCTCTCCTCTCTTTAGCTAATCAGGATGGATCATGCCCTTAATGATCCCATCTTTTTAGCCAATCTAATAAGAGTAAGTCCCCCAGTTGGCTTTCTATTCAAATTTTTAAGGAATGGAATCAAGCCATTGAAGGCCCCATTTCTTTGGAATACTCAAATAGGATTAAGTCCATGTGAACCCTGCTTAGTAGTCAAAGTGTTGTGGATTAGGATCAAACATTTCAAGCCTCTTCTCCCAACATAGCTTTTGAGGATTGGATCATGTCTTCAAAGACCCCTCTCCTCTCTTTAGCTAACTAGAATGAATCATGCCCTTAACGACCCCATCTTATTAGCTAATCATATGGATCACCACTATTCTCAATTAAGAGTAAATCCCTTGAAGGCATCTTCTTTGAACATAATGATTGCATTAGGATTAGACCATTCTCTGGGTTCACTCCTAATGAAATTCATACTCATCTTAGAACTTATTGGGTTTAAGTTTCTAAGAATGAGTCAAATCAGGACAAGTATAGGCATACACATGCCTATCTTTCACAATCTGAATCAAATTTTAAACTAAAATAAAAATCAAAATTAAAATTCTATATTTCAACCCCAAGCTTATGCTTATGATGTTGATCAATACGGTCAACACCAATATATGCAGTGTACTCTAGTCGATACACTACACATATTGGGGGTCTACTTGTTGACCTCATTTTTGTATGAGGTTAATTAGCAATTAGGATATCCTAATCTCAAATAGGATTTTCCTAATTCAATGTTTAGGGCACTATGCTTAGTGACCTAGGAATTCCTTGTTGGATCTTTATTTGGCTTAGGTTTTCAAGAATCCCATATGAATCAATTCAAATAAATCAACAAAATAAAATGGAAACTCAAAATTAAATCTAAAGTCAAATCTAGTCAACCTAAGTTTGACTCAAGTCGGACCCACTTGGTCAAAAGTTAACCCACCAAAAATGTGGCCAAATTAAATCATTTCAAACATTCCAAATGATTAAATAAATATTTTTAATCACAAATATAAAGATATTTGAATTCATTTAGTCCTAAAATGGGTGAATTAGACCACTTGGTCTAAAATAACCTAAATGGGTCCTATTGGGTTCAAACCTCAATTAAATTGAAATAAACACAAATTAATCATTTAAAATTATTTGGGAATGACAATTAAACATAATGTAATTCACCAATGGATATGATTCAGCCAAATGGGTCATTTGACCTAATTGAATTCAAACATAACCCATTAACCTCACTTTGGGTCAAATGGGTTTACATGAAAATATAGTTGAAATCAAATGAAAATAGCCACTCCAATTCATCCCATGCACATGATCAAGCATGATTAGAGTTCAAACTATTCCAATTAAGTCAAATTGGTCATTGGACTTTAATTGGAACCAAATTTAATCCATTTATGTTAATGGGTTAATATGAAATGGGAAATGCAATTCATCATTAAATAAATAAATAAATCAGCTAATAAAATAAAATAAAATAATAAAAGAAATGAAGAAGATAAAAATAAAATGAAAATTCCAAATAAAAAAATGATGATGAAGAAAAGAAGGAAGAATGGAAATTGAATTTCCCGTCTTCTCACTTCAAGCCAAACTCCACCCTTTAAGAAGGGTGGCTGCCTTCAAAGCAAGAGGAGGCAATCAAGCAAGCTTCTAGGGATCTATCCATCATCTTAGCAAACCAAAGGAAAAAAAAAAGAAAAAAAAAAAGAGATAGGCTCATGGACAAGGGGGGAAATCCCACTACACACAACCTCAAGTCCATTTGAGCATCCCAACACCTTCACCAGCTCAAACGAAGGAGAATCGAACCATTCCCCACCTCTCAAATCGTCGGCAAGTAGGAGAACGACCAAGATAATTTGAACCAATCCAAGCTTGGTCAAGAGACCAATCCGAGAAAGGAGAGTCCAATTCCTTTGGCACGTGAGCTATTCTTGGAGTTTCAAAGCCAAATGAATCGATCTCGTGGCTTGAAAATGAAGGAACATAGGTACACCATTACTGTACTTGCATTTTTCCTAGGAGTTTTTGGCTTTGGACATTTTCAAAGAAACCTTGATCTCCAATGAGATCAAGCCATATAGAATTATAAAATTTCCTTCAACGATCGTATGTCAATTGAAATCACTCATTTCATTACCTAAATTGCTCGAAATTAAGGAAAACCCACGGATGGTTCTCGGCTCCTGTAGGAAATGAAGGAGATGAGATCTCCACCATCTGATCCATGTGTTAGGATCGAACGGCTCAGATTTAGGCAGACCAGCTTATTTAAATCCCTTTAGGACCGCAGGAATGATCCGGATCATCCTATCTGCGATTGGACGGTCTAGGATCATCCCGTGTGGCACGCTTTTGATGTGGCGCCACGTATGATCTTGTGTGGCTCAATTCATGCATGCCATGTGGTAGAAGTGACATGCAAGCACGTGACACACGGCCCACCGCGCCGCGTGGACCCATCACTTAAAAACCATTAATTAATGGTTTTAAATTAATTAAAAATTACAAAAAATTTAAAATTTTTAGAAAAATAAATACAAATCAGATAATTGCAAATAAATACTTTATGGATTTGCATTGATGAGAGGAATCCATAAAAATTAAAATCCCCATTTTTTATTTGGAATTTTTGCCTAAATTAGTGTTTTATTGGAAATAATTAAACCTTAATTACTCTTAAACCATTAATCTAACTGACTTGAAACTTTGGGAAAATGAAATTAAGCATGAAACACACCATATTTGAATTTTTCAGTATTTAATTCACTAAATGGAATGGAAATTACAATTTCACGTGCTTAATTAATACATTAATTAAATTAATTAATCCTTAATGAAATAATTAGAGAATTTTAATTTAACAATCTTAAATCACCTTAATAAACTTCAATGAACATTAAACATCACTTAAACTCAATTAAACCCAATAATCCTTAAATTGACCTAATTAAACAATTAAATGAATTATATAATTCAATTAAATAATGTGAGCTTAATTAAATCATAAAAGATCAACCAATAATCCAAAAATTATGAACAAACCCTCATTGTAAAGATATTTCAGTGAGAAATTTAAGAAAAATAAAACCATTAACTAAATCTCATTGAATTAGTCTTAATTTAAGTTTTAATGAAATAATAAAAACCTTAAATACACCCTAATTACAAATATAATCAACATGAAACTTCAGAAACATAAAATTGACATGTAGTCCCACTTGCCATAATTATCTCAAACCCAATTGATTTATAGATATGGAATTCTAGATTTTCCAAGTTTCTAGGTCAATGTGAATTAAATAATAATTAAGAAGAATCATTAATCCATTGAATCATCAAATAAATTGAACTAATCTGACATAAACATCATAAATACTTAGGGTAATTCATCAAAAAGTTAAAGAATTTAATCAAACTTAGTTAAATTAAAACCTTAAGTTAATCAAATATCAAATTTTAAGAAAATTAATACTTAATGAAATTCAAACATAATTAAACAACTTAAGTTAAATGGAATGAAATCAGACCTTAACCTTACTTTAGGTTAACATAAACTAAATTAAAATGAAATCAACATAATTTAATCCAAGACATTAATATAAATAAAACAAAGGAAACCAAAGTCAAAATATCAAAATGAACTAAATACTTAAGGATCGTAGTTAGACTTTTTTTTTTGGAAACTTCCTTAGAAATTAGGATGTTGAATAGAAAGAGCTTCATCCAAAAATGGCATCATTACGTTCTTCATTCTTGAAAACCTATACAACTTTAACAAAATAAAATGAAATAAAAAAGAAATTAAATAATTAAGTTATTTGAATTGAAACCACCCAAAGGTAAAAATTAAATAAAATCAAACATTGAATTGAAACTTGCACTAAAAAGGCCTAGCAAAGACTTACCATACAAGCTCAACTTCTACACACACTAGATTACTTATGTCACAAACTCTAGATCTAGGTTAGATAATTTTGTGATTTTCATTTAATCTACAGTGATATGTTGTGTTGTGCTTCACTTGACTGTGTGGTGTGTTGCTTTAGACTAGATGCCTAGGCTTGTTTGCTCGTTAGACTGGATGGTAGGGCGTTCCATTTAGATTTAACACAATTTTCTACAGGGGACTATGTTAAAAGGGATCGTTATCATCAAAAATCATAAAATTATTGTTTGCTTGTAAGTGTTGAAAATCTTTTAACATAGTCCATAGGTCAGATGGGCTTGGCAAGAAACTAATGATATGCCCGTATGTTTGAGAAACATAACTGTTGTGTGTTGTTTGTATTTTCTAACATCTATTTTGTAGAGCTTAGGATTTTTTTTAACATTTAAAGCATAAATTTGAGCTTAGAATTAGGTTAGGATCTATGGGGTCTAGGATTAGTAGGAGCTGGCCCAACTAGAAGATGGTGCAGCAGTCCCCTATGGAGCCCGATGGATGTCCCTAAAGAAGGAGACTTTCCTATAAAAAAGACTCATAGATCTAAACTTATAGTTCTAGGCTGGGTTATATAAGGGAAAAACTTGGCTGCCCATTTTTCTTTCTTCCAGGGTGTACAATGGTACTCGACAGCAATGGCTTGTGTTTATTAATTTAATTTGATTTGATTTATTTTGGGTGTGCAATAGAAGTAGCATATTTTTTTTCTAAGTTTCTTTATGTGCTATGTTTGTGTTGTGATCAATGCTTGGACATGGGCTCATATGATAAACTAAATTTTTTACCCAACTAAATCAATTGAAACATAAAAAATAAATACAACTCATAACCTCATATAAAAGCCTTGACATTAAACCTAAATAATAAAATATTTAGCAACCCGTAAGCTAGATGTTTTAACATCATGCATAATTATATTATTTCACTCTTGTTAATGGAGGACTTCCATCTTTGCTAGAGAAAATTGGCTTAACCTTTGAGAGCTTATGATGGAAGAACACCATTTTCTCTTTTAATTTGGCCCATAACCATTTCTAATTGCATGGCATTAGGCATAAAATGCATACCTATGGCCTAAAATGAATCTTGAGTCAAAAATCATAAAAATCTAAAAAATATGCATTAGTTAGATGCATCTTCATACCCTACATAATCTTAGGGATTAGGAAGTGAGTCTAGGTTTATAGATTTCTTTCATAAAAATGCAATAGCCCAGCCATCTTGCATTCATGTGACTTGGCATAATAAATTTAAAAAAATGCTTAGGTGGTGTTAGGCGACCTTCTCACGAGGGTTGTAAGTCCAGAGTTAGGGATAGGCTAATTCCTTCAAGTGAGGAGAATGGCCAATAATTTTAAAGGATTGAACTAGGTTGAGCATCTAACGTGTGTCAAAAGTGCCTATAAACTAGGTTCTGAAGTAACCTTTTTAGGAATAAGTCTTCAACCTAAGCATTTCTATAATCTTGTATTGCTAGAATCTAAGTTTTAGATTTCTAAGAAAATGACAACTTAAAATTTAAAATTAAATCCAAAATTTGAAGCACAATCATAGGATAGTTGAAATTTTTACTAGGTATCCTAGTATCAATAGACATTTTCTACTCTTTCCCATTTGACTCTTGAAAATAATTCTCTCCAATTCAGACCTCTCCGAATTGAATTTCCAAAAATCAATCCTTTGAAAATACCTTATCAGTCTCTAAGAATAACCCCTTATTTCTTTGATCGAGAGTATTTTTAGGAAGAGATCCTTCTTAAGATATAATTCACTATAGAGGCCTGCCTTTATAGGGAACTATAATCCCAGGATAAAATAAATCATGTTCTACTTTTTCATGTAGTTCATGGAAAAATACTCTGGTACACAAAAGACCCATTAGCCTTAAGAGTCTTTTATTGAAATAATCAAATCCATTACATGAGAGCATGTTTGTCTTTCGAGATAATATATTTATTTCTTAATGTCATATTTAGTCATCTAAATAAAATATTTCTAAACTCTATGTGGTGTCATTTCTTTTCTCTATTCCAAAGAAAATACCAACACATGTATAAGTATGTTTAGGACTTATTCATATGCATGCCATATATATATGATGGAAAGAAATAAACAAACATGTGTTATGTGATAGTAATTAATTCCAATTAATTTTAAGATGTCTTTCTTATTGAATAAGATTATTCAAAGTGAACTTAAACCTAGGACTAATTAAAATATATAATAAGTCATTCACTAAAAAAATTTATTTATTTAATTGGCTTAGAAATGACTCAAGGTAGGGAAAAGAAAGAGATCCTCTCTTTCCACCACTTTATAACATTCAGTTATTTTATGTAGGTCAAACGAAACAAAAGAAAATATTAAGTAAAATCTGCAAATCAATTAAACCATTTAAAGTGAAACCACCCTTTATAATTAAATGTTCTTCATACTTAGGAAACTATAACTTTAAAGCCTAGTTAGGACATACCACACAAGCCTTAACACAGACATTTGAATTGAGTCACCACTTCTAGTTTTATGTTAGGGCGGTGCATGGTTTGATGTATGTTTTGTTTTCATGATGCATTATTTTAGACTGGATGTTAGGGTGTATGTTTCGTAGACTAGATGTTTGGTCATGATTAGCCCAATTATATTTTTGTATGAGATTATGATTAAAGGGCGTTTAAAATAAATATAAATTCTCTCTTTTGCAAGTTACTTAACCTCTAAACATAATCTAAATTAGGATAGGTAGACTTAGTTACCCATGTGCAGGGTGTTAAGTCTAATTTATACATATAACTGCTTAGGTTGTATGGTATTTGGCTAAAATTTGTTTTACAAGAGTAGCTAGATTTACTTTTCTTATTTTTAATGTAATTATGCATTAGAAATTAGGATTAGTATTATGGGGGGATTAGGATGAGCAGTGGCAAAAAGGCTTTATCCTGGGAGGCTCTGTGATGCCATTGAAGCAAGCACATCCAAATCAAGTCAAAGGAGGAAAGATGTAAAGATTCAAGAATGAAGAATAAAGACCCTCATAATATTTATCATTTATAATTGTAATTATTATTTCATAATCTGGGTTGTATAAGGGTAGAGCTCCATTACCCTTAATTTTTGGGTTATACTGTGGCACCTGACAGCACCGGCCTTATATTCTTTTGCGGTAGTTATTAAAAAATGTTTAATGTTATGTTTAGCTTGAGCATTAGAAATGGCATACCTCTTCATAGTTTCTTTATGATTGGTGTTCGTTGTATGGCCCGAATGCGATTAGGCTCTTAGGGAAAAATAAATTTTTTACTCAACTATAACTCATAATTAAATTTCTAAATAACTCATAACCTCACATAAATCCTAGGACATAATCAAGAAAATTAAAAGATTTAGAAACCCCTTTATTGAATGGTTGAATGCTTCACAACATGCTTATCATATTGTTACACGCTTGAAAATAGGAGATTTCCATCCTTGCATGATAGGGGAATGCTTAACCTTTGAGGGCATCCCTTATGGTTGAAAACACATTTTCTTGTTGATTTAGAATATATTTAATTTCATCATGCATATAGACATACAAAATATCACAGCCCTTGTCAAATTGAAGTGCCAAAAATAAATAAAATTTAAAAAGATTTGTATTAGACTAAATCATTATCAATACCACTCATGCTCTAGTCTCTTAGAGAGTGGGTTTAAGGACCTTAGTTTTCCTTCTAATAATAACAACTTAAACATCTTGCAAATTATATGACTTGACCACATGGTTTTAAAAGGTAGGAGGAGTTAGCTAGCTGCCACTCCAAGCGGTTAAAAGTCCAGCAGTCTGGTGGTTTACCCTCTCTTTTGGAGGTGAACAATATACCCATTTTTTGCCTTAGATTTAGGATGAGCTTTAGCCCTCGCTAAAGCTCCCCAGATTTAGGATATGAGTTTGTTGTTTTCCCTCGGGTTATAAGCATAAATCCTCACCTCTAGAATTTGATTATAAGTCCTAGCTTTCTAATAAATTTCAACTCAAATTTATAATTCTCCTCAATTTCAAAATAATAAAGCCCAATCATAAAATAGATTAAAATGCTCACTGTGTTTTCTAGTACCATGAGCATTCCCTACTCATCTCCCTTTGGATTCAATAATAAGTCTCTCCTTTGTCATCTAGCCCAACTGATCTTTCTAAACATAGCGAATTTATTAATTGTTCAATCTTTGAAATATTTGGAGATAATAATTGCCTACTTTAATTGAGAGTATTCTTAAGGTATCTCTTTCCTTAGGATGTATGGTAAAATTATCTTTGTCTTCATCTATCTTGAAAATAAATGAAAACAAAAATATTTTAACACTTGGTTGGACACCATGTAGATCCGCAAATATTCTTATTGGGGTGATCGGATACGACATTGATGAATGATATACTATCTCGAGAGATAGAAGTCACCATCCTATAATGGAGCTAATAACCTCATAAGGACTTAAGGATAATGTATCTTCAAATATACTAAAGATTCTTCTCCTACTTTATATGAAAAATTAAAGTAGGGTTTATTTTAAATCAGGTTCATTAAGTTCCCTATGGAGGCAAGCCCCTACAGTTAATTATAACCTAAGGAATAAGATTCTTTAATAACACTTTCAATCAAGGTAAATGATCATTCTCTCCAAAGATTTCAATGATAGAACTATCAATCAATTATTTATTTTTGAAAGATCAATTGAGATTGATCAAAAGGAGGGAGTTATTATCGAAACCAAGGAGAGATAAGTAAGGGATGCTTACGATGCTAGGAAACCTAGCGGGCATCCTAAATTATCCCTTGGTTGGGTTTTATATTTTGAATTTAAGAGGAATTATATGTTTGAGATGAATTTTTATTAGAAATCTAGGACTTACAATTCAATTATACAAAATCATGAAAATGCCTAAGAGGTGAAGATTTATGTTTGTAGCACACAAAGTGAAATATCAATCTCAGATCCTAAATTTAAGAAGCTTTGGTGAGGGCTAAAGCAAGACCTAAATCTAAGGCAAAAATGGGCATATGGTTTACCTCCACAAGAGAGGATAAACCACCCGACTGTTAGACTTACAATCGCCTAGCGGTGGCTGTCAACTAACTCCTACGATTTCAAATACATGAAAAAAAGTCACATGCTTTTGCAAGATGGCTAAGTTGTTGTTTATTTAGAAAGGAGACTAAGTCCTTAAACACAGTCTCTAAGAGACTAGATCATGTAGGGCATGAATAATGACTTAAATATAATGCAAATTTTGTTGAGTTTTTATTTTAAGTTTTTGACAATTTATTTGACACATGCTATAGAATTCATTTGCCTAATGCATGAGAAATATGTTATGGGCCAAAATTAATAAGAAGGAGGGGTATTTCTATCATGGTTCTCAAAGGTCAAGCCATGTTCTCTAGCAAAGGTGGAAGCCCTCCATAAACAAGAGCAAAGCAAGATAATTTTATGCATGATGTGAGACATACAACATCCAGCTAAGGGGTTGCTAAATCTTTTGTCTTGATTTATGTCCTAAGTTTTAGGTGAGGTTATGAATTGTTTAATTTTAAATTTTGAGTTGATTAATTGGATAGAAAATTTATTTTTTCCTAGGAGCCTAATTGCATCCAAACCATTCATCAAACAATGAAGAAACTAGGAAAATCATGCCATCT
Organism: Cymbidium sinense; assembly: GCA_021442155.1. Lineage (NCBI taxonomy): Eukaryota > Viridiplantae > Streptophyta > Magnoliopsida > Asparagales > Orchidaceae > Cymbidium > Cymbidium sinense. Next base: position 2,854,784 of record CM038216.1, read on the forward strand.
TAATGCACAAACTAAACAAACATCAAACAATTTTATAAAGCTAGAGTAAAAGAATAAAAGACCTTTGTGGTCGGGCTCCACCTCACAAACCTGAAAAAAAAATGGGTAGCCGAGCTCTGCCCTTATACAACCCAGATTACAAATGAATAATTACAACTTAGAAGAAATTTATGTTATGGGGGTCTTTATTCTTCATTTCTTCATTTACACTTCACTCAATCCTCAATCAAACTCTAATTTCCTTTGCAAGCATCATCAGGGAGGCAAGTCGAGCTCACCTTAAGCTTTCCTTAAGTCACCAAGCCATGTGAAGCCTCACCTAAACCAAAGCCATAAGCCATTAAAACAAACTTTGGTCAATTGGAAGATCCACTTCATCTCAAAGTTTGAAACCTTCAACAGGGCTTCATCTCCACTAGACAAAGCTACCTCCACCGTTGGAAGCTACGGCGATAGCCTACAATGAGGTATGAATCAAAACTGAGCTTAGGTTGAAAAATATTTGGTCCTTTGTGAAGGGAATTATAATCCCATTCAAATTCCATTATTAGAACTTCTTCTCTATGCTTCTTGATGGTGTGGGTTGAATCCCAACCTTATCCAAGCTCAAGTGAGCTGGAATCAAGATATGGAGGATAGAAAGTCTCCATCTCCCACAGGCAGAGGTAGGGATAAATCATGGACCATCCCACGTGGATGGACACCGACAACAATGTTAATAATCACGGGTTTACCCTGATCTTTGATCTGGACGGTGAGGCAAAGTGCAGTAGCTACTGAAGTCAATTTGACAACTTAAATAATCAATCCCATCGTGTCATGTCAGCAACCCACATGGAGCCGACTGGATTAGTTATATAATTAAGCTATTTAATTGTCCTTTAATCACATAAATTTTATAAATTCATAATTAAATGTAGAAAAATTAAAAAAATATATAAATGAGGGCTCATTTTAAAGATAATTCAAGGGGTAATCTAATAAAATTATTTATAATTAATTTTGAATAGTGGATTTTTCTTAATTAGGGTTTAATTAGAAACCTAATTACTTTAATTACTCCCTAATTATTTTATTAATTAATTCCAAACTTCTCAGACATATTTGGCATGTGAAATCCACCGTTGGATTGGTCGTTCTATTCCTCTAGATGGTGTGGGTTGAGTCTTATATGATTTTATGCTAGATCAGGATCGGATCTCCCCTTAGATCATGGATAGTCCCCATTGATCCTCAGGGAAGAACTTGGCTCATCTCAGCCATCCATCTGCACATTTTAGATGGACGGCTGAAATTATTTAGCACGTTTTAGAATTCATTTACATTTTTAAAACTGTGGGTGAATCCTTAGTCGTCCGATCTTTGATCAGACAGCCGAGGATATTAGCGTGTGCGCCACCGCCGCCATTTGGAATGTGACATTTTTATCACACCCCCACAGTGCGATGTGTGTAAAACACGTTGATCACCGCTGCCACGCGTCACTCCGTGAGTAGAGGATTAAATAGGTATTAGTTAATTACCTAATTAATTCTTAATTAATCCATAAATCTTCAAAAATTCATATCTCTTCATAGTAAAATAAGAAAAATAAAAAGAAAAATGCTATGAAAAAATAATTTCATCTAGAATATTTTTAAAATATTTTCAATGGATTTTGAGTTACCCTTTTCTTTGAATTTGGGTTTATTTAAAAATATTAATTATCTAATTATCCTCTAATTAGGTCATCAATTAATCTCAAATTTTTAGGATTTATTTTAGGAGATGACCTCTGCCTCTCCTAATTTTCTTGAGATTTATTGATGGCTCAATTGGAAAAATTGCTACTTCATTCTCTAATTACCACTTTCATATAATTAAGGATAATTAAGGTATAATTAGTGGATTTACCCTATGATTAGGGTTGATTAAGGTCAGATCCAATAAGTACGAGGTTTATGGAATAATTTTTGGGCATTTCCCTTAAGCTATTCCCTAAACCCCCTCTTCTCTCCTTAATCTCTTCTTAATTAAGGTTTAATTCATTAATTATCTCCTTAATCAATTTTCAAAAATTCTAAAAAGTTTTAGAACTTAATTAACTTACCTTGGATAGATGCTTAGGTGTTTAATAGCCTAAGTTCAATTAAGAAAATTAAAACCCCTTTCATAAGTATGAAGGGGTATTTTAGAAGTACTTAAGCGAAACCTCTTAGCTTAATTAACTTTTAATTATGAGCCAAATTGCATTAGGCCTTTTCATTATTGCGTGCATTGCAAATTTAAATTCCTTTTGGGTTTTATATCATCTCATTAGCTTATAATTATTTAGTTAATTCTTCTAAGGTTGTGTAGGTATGGGTTAATTAAGCCACTTAATTCATACCCTAACTTAATCAACAGAAAAAAATGGATCTAATTATCTAAAAAGTAAACAAAAAAAATACAAAACACAGGTGGGAATGGGTTAGGAACAACAAACTCATCTCACCTTTTCAAAATTAAAACAAACTTCAAACTAAACAAAAATCATTTTAAAATTCACTTTGATTTATTCTAAATTTTCTTATTCCTTAAGAATGTCTTTAAGATTTAAGTAAACTGAGTGTGTTCATATACTTTCATTACTTTGGATCTTTCCCAACATGTTATGTTGTATGTCATGTGAATCATGCATTCATAATTTCATATTTCAAATTTTAAAAATGAAATTGTTTACTTTATGACAAATGTGCTTATGTTGGCTAAAGTAAAATATGAGTGGCTATTATCACTACTAAATCCAAAATATTTTCAAAACTTATAAGTGAAATATCAAATCTGAAAGTGTTCTATTCATATCTTAATTATAAGCTTGCATGTGATAGATTATAAAGGTATGCTTAGCATAGGTTTCATTTCTTTCTTATGGTGGTATAGTTTTGAGTAGGAGTTGGTAAATGTAGGGTTCATTTGAAAAGAACCCAACACTTACTTAATTTCATACCCTATTCATCCCTATGCTATCACTTAAGGAAGGTTACCTATACTAACATACATAAATTGCATAAATAAAAATGAATTCATTAAACAATTCTTGCATTCTTCTTTTCCATTTCATTTCTTTTATACATATATTTGTATTTAAGGAAAGTGGTATATTAGTCTGGACAACCCTGAGGTTCTGAGGCTTTAAGTAGTCCTAAGTAGGTTTTATACCTTACATCTCTGGTTAACAATGTCGTTGTACTCACTTACACCTTTCTTGCTTGCATATGTATATGTGAAATTTTGGATAAGGAAAACCTTTTCTACTTAAGAAAACAATCATGCATATTCAACTTCTAAATTTTTTTAAATGGATTATTTAGCATACATCATAAAGTATGTTAAATACTCTCATTTGCATGTATAGTCTCTTCAATTGACCTTTACATGATCTAATCTCTTTACGGAGTGAGTTTAAGGACATAGTCTATTTTTAAATAAAAAAAAGCCTAGCTATCTTTCATTAAGTATAAAGACTTGCCTACATATGTTTAAAATCATAGGAGAGTTAGGCCACCCCAGTGGTTGTAAGTCCAAGGCCGGGTGGTGGTTTGACCTCTCTTGTGGAGGCAAACCAATTATCCATTTTCATTTTAGATTTAAGTTGTGCTTTCGACCTTTGCCAAAGCTCCCTAGATTTAGGTTCTAAGATTGATTTTTCCTTTTGTGGGCCCTAAGCATAATTGCTCACCTCTTAAGCATTTCCATAATCTTGTATTATGGAATAATAAGCCCTAACATTCTAATAAAAAGTCAACTCAAATAAAATAAATCAATATCAAAAATATAAAGCCCAACTATACGATAGTTTGAGATGTTCGCTAGGTTTCCTAACATCGTGAGCATATCCTACTTATTCCCAATTTGGCTTCGATAATAAATCTTTCTTCGATCAATCCCATTTGATCTTCAAAAAAACCAATCAATTGATAGTCTTTCCTACTGAAATCGTTAGAGACAACGATCATTTGCCTTAATCGAGAATTTTCCTAAGGAATCCTAATTCTTTAGGATGTAATTAACTATGGGGGCTTGCCTCCGTAGGAAACTTAACAAACCCAATTTAAAATAAACCCTACTTTACTTTTCTATGTAAAATAGGGGAAGAATCTTTGGTACACACTCCAACGCCCAAGTCCTTATCTGATTAAATCCATTAAAGGGTAGTGACTTATGTCTTTCAAATAGTACACTATTTTTTCTTTTCATCACCGTAGTACATCATGGACATCCTAAAAAGATGAATTTCTACACATATATAGTTTTGCCTCTCCTTCTACCAGACAGATTTGAAGGCGACTCTATATATCTGTGTGAAAATTTTTCACCACAACCCTATGCGGGGATGACGCTAGAATATTGTCGAAAAGCTGCTTAAATTTTGTCAAATTTTTGGGACTTAATATATATATATATATATATATATATATATATATATATATATATATATATATATATATATATATATATATATATATATATATATATATATATATATATATATATATATATATATATAAAAAGTCTTAAAGAAATGAATTGGAAATTAAATGTAAATGAACTTGAAATAAATTTGATACAAAATTGAAAGGCTATGCTCTATATAAAATTTGAACTCAAAATGAATCGATTTAATTGTAACTTCTTAGTTCGAAATTGAAAATTAATGATGATATCAAATTAAATTTTGGATTGTAAGGCTTGGAGGCAAATAACATTTATAAGATTCAAATCTATTCTTAAAAGATTGACTGAGTGAACATGAACGACACAGTCTTTCATTTCAACATGATACAAAGATAAATCCAATTGAATGCATAATTGGATTATCAAAAGCTTGTAATATGGTTGAAGTATAGCTTTCAAATGTAAAATTCAAAAGAGATTGATAGGTGATCTCAATAGAAATCAATTGAATCTGAAAATTCAATTTCATGCAAGGACTAAATGGAAATAACTTGCAAATAAATTTGCATTATGTTCTACAAGTTGGTTTGCAAATGATCGCAAAATCTCTGGGTAGTGTCTTATCTACTATTCCATCTACCTTCTGAAAATTTTACCGACATAATTCAAATTCTCTTCAATGTGAGAGGTCGGTGGCGAATTTTTGGAGCTCATAATCAGGATATAAAGGACTTGGCTTCATAGATAGAGAAGACAACACCAAGATAGCAGTGCCATGACACTACGATTTGTGGGTCTAAATCAGGAAAATAGAGAAACTAGTGCCTTGGGGTTGCAAAATGTAGCGCCTCGATGCTAAGATCTGGACACCAGTACTCAAGATAGAGAGAAAAGCGAGAACAGTGTTGTGACGCTTGAACTTGTGAAGAAAATCCTAGAGGACAATGACACTAACTCCTAAGAGCTAGAATTGTGGTGTCACAATGTTACAAAGCGAGGGAGTAAAAGAGAAGTATACTAGAGTGACTAAAATGAGGAGTGGCTTGAGTGAAGTGTAGTTTTTTTTTTTTTTTCAATTTTTCTTTATAGCAAATTTTTTTGTGGTGTAGCAATGTAGTTTTTCCTCATTATCAGATTTTTCTTCATTCTCAGATTTTTCATCTAACCTTTTGTTTTTCAAAGTACTTCTTAATTTTGGCTTATGGAAGCTTCTTGATAGATTTTTTAAATAATTTTGAAATGTTTATATATGATGTATCAATTTTTTTATTAACTTTTTATTAATGTAATAGGTTTTTTTAGTTGAAGTTTTATGTTAGAAAATTAAGAAATATTTAAAAAATTTTAGGAGTAGTGTAAAATATTATTTGAGAATGGTGTAGATATATTTTAGGGATATTTACAAATCAACTTTCTAATATATATGTATTTATAATTTAATTACTCTCTCTATTTTTTTGAATTACAAAAACTTATTAATTTTAAACATAAAATTTATCATATATATATATATATATATATATATATATATATATATATATATATATATATATATATATATATATAGTGTGTGTGTGTGTGTGTGTGTGTGTAAATGTTAGATGACAGATATGTAAATGTATAAAAATTATGTCAAATTTTTATATTTTTAAAAATAATAATAATAATAAAAGACCAAATATGCTATGGTAGTGGTGCATTAATATAAATTCTGGACCTTTTTATTTGTTATTAAAATTAAATATACTTTTCATCAGGAATAGCCTTTTTAATGAAGAGGTCAAGTTCTTCGACATTTTGATCAAATTAATTAGAGACAATAACATTAGAAGAAATAAACTTTATAAAGAAATTCATGTGGCTGGCGTAAGATGTGTACATTTGTATTGAAATAATGCTTATCAATGATCCAAAAAAAATCAATATCAAGTTTATTTAAGTCATCATGTATTTCTCAATTTCTGATAATTGCCCACTTTTATTAAATAAATTTTACTCTTCTAATTAGTATATTTATCTACAGTAATGATATGCCTATATGCATGGCCGCATATGCTATTCTTTTAATATATATAATATTTTATTAATACAGTATTATTATTATTTATCAATTATAAATTATTTATATTATTATATATTGATGTATATATAATTATGTGTATAAATATATAATTAATATTATATCAATATATTATAATTCACAATAGTTTATTATTAATATATAAGAATCATATATTAATTGACTATCATATGATATTATATTTTTGAAATTAGATTATATTGTAAATAATATTTCTCATTTTTTTATTTAAAAAATAAGTTATCGATTTTAAAAATGTTATTGTTTAAAAACAAAGAAAGAAACCAGTGGTCTGTGCCCTGCCCTATAATCATCTTGTGCTCCTCTGCTCCCCGGCAAGCGGTTTTGCTCACTGAGATTACAGAGCTCGTAACAATGTTGGCCAATGCCCTGATCCAGCGGCTCACTTCAGTGAGACCACAGGTTCTTCTTCTTTCCCATCCTCCATGCTCATCAAATCTATCAGATTTCTCCCTTAGATTTTGCTTATATATATAATTTCCTTTTTTTTTTTTTTTTTGCCCAGCACGGTCTGAGATGTACAGAGCACATTTCTCCATTGGTCTAAGGCCTCAAAAGAAGATGTTGTGTTAGGGATTTTAGGTGAGAATTTCATTTCATAAGCTTAATATATCAATTATTTATTATATATGCTCTCGCCTTAATTTCTTGTCCAATTCAGTCGTCTGATCGCAGCTGGGAGGAAGCCCCGAGAGGTAATTGGAATCGATTTCGGAACTGCTAACTGCCGCGTTGCTTTCATGGACAAGGATGAAAGTGATTGAAAAGACAATTTTTATCTTTGAACAAAAAAAAAAGTTTTTTTTATTAAATTTAGATATTTATTTTGGTTCGGCAGGGAAATCCAACAATGATCAAGATAGCTGATGAAAAAATATGCATACCATCTGTAGTTTCTTTCGGCCAGAATGGGAAAGCAATTGTAGGAGTTCATCCGAAAGATATCATTTCAGATAAAAATATTTTTGGGATCAAGAGACTGATTGGCGTTCATTTGTTAAAGACTGTGTGGAGTTGCAGAAGCTGAAGAAGGTGATTCCTTATGAGATGATTCTACCAGATTCTGAAAAAGAAAAAAAGAAGAGGAGCCCGGATCAAATTAACCGATGGAGAAAAGTGTTCTTTCACGGACATTGCGGCCTGCATATTTGAAAAGCTGATTGAGGAAACCGCTAAATTTCGTGATGGCGTATACGCTTCACATGTAGTAGTTTCTGTGCCTCCATTCTTCAAAGGAAGTCAATGTGAAGCTGTGAGGAGCGCAGCAGATCAAGTAGTCTGCCAGCAACAGGTGTATGTAAATATTGATGAGCCAACCGCTGCTTCACTTTACTATAAGACAAAGATCAACAGCGAAAAAGACTGCTTAGCAGTAATAGATCTCGGTGGAGGAAGCTTTGATGTCTCCATTGTCAATGCGTCAAATGACAGATGGGGGCCTGGTATTAAGACGATAGCTACTAAACATGCTGATTCAGTCGCCGGCGTCGAATTTGATCATGCGATGACTGAGTTGTTGCTGAAGAGATTGGAGCGGGAAAAAGGGGGGAAAATACATCAGCTTCGTCTCTCTCCTCACTCGTTGGTCGTTAGGAGAGAAGTCGAGAGAGCAAAGATTGAATTTTTTTTCCTCGTCTGCGCTTCAAAGCAGGATCATAAACCTGAATGTTAGATGTGTGCCAACTGGAATTGGTGATCGCCTTGAAATTTGCTTGCACAGATCTGAGTTTGAGGACTCCATGCAAGAGATGATCTTTAAGGTCAAAGATCTGTGTTGGAGCTGTTTAGAGGAAGCAAATTTGAAACCAGAACAAGTGGATGAGGTCATTGTCGTGGGTGGTATGAGCAGAGTTCCGAGGGTCTGGGATATAGTTGAAGAGATATTTGGGAGGAAACCGAGAGAGGATCTGAATGGTTTAACGCCGACGCTTCTTTCTAGATATCAAGATGCTGCAGTATACTTAACGACGTATGCCGGACAATACCACATCCTCACCATAAAGTGCGCTGATACCCTTCAAAAAAAAAAAAAAAAAATCCGGATGGAGCTGTTGCATTGGGTGCTGCAATTTGGGCAAATCGGATTGCTAATCCGTAAATAAATAAATTAAAAAATTAGTGTAAGTTACTCCTTGTAGCAATAACCAATCTTGTCTGCACTAATTTTCTAATAAGATATATGATATTATAAAGATAAGTCATTTATAATAAATGACTATAGTTTCAGAACATGAAGTTTGCAAAAATTATGATGATAAGATATCATTTGTATAAATTTTAATCAAAAATTTCTTATGACTGATAGTTTTCTGGAGTTTTGTAAATTATTTTTGGCCCTCCAGGATCTGTAATGCTACCAACTTACCGTCTTGTGGCCGCATTGCCTACTGGAATAGCCGTTGCGAACCTCTTGAGACCCCTAACACAACCACACTTTCCTCTCTGCTTAAAACTAAGGCTCTTTTTCAAATTTGAGAAAAATTAATGCTACTCATTAATTATCATTCCTGACTAATGAAATTTATTTCAATTGGACTAGAGCATTATAAAAATTACCAACCACAAAATCTTTTAAATTTATTTGTTACAGTCTAAAATAGTCTTAATTATATGAAACCTCAAGGACACAAGATCAGTGAAAGTTATAGAAAGGTTTGTAAAAAAAAAGTAGAAAATTCAACTTTTTTATATGTAGATACGTTTATTTGCTATGTTTTTATTTGAAGAAATATGATCAAAATTTCTTTTAAGTTAAAAATATTGATAGAGATATCACTCATAGTCCCTCAGATTGAATATTCAAGCAAGAAAGCTGCTCTTAACTTCTCTCTTCCCGTGGCCTCCATTGCAATCTCATAGCATTTCACTGTAATCCCTTCAAACACCTATTCACCAATATCCTTTTGCCCCTCCTCTTAACTCTAAACCCTCTGATGTTTACTGGAAACATCTTCTTACTGCTAACAATCCCTCCTTTAAAGACTTCCTGGTTAGCTATACTCCTACTAAAGGTAATGTCGTGCATTTCTTGGATGAAGAAAATGCTCGAGGCTCTAAAGGCTGGGAACTACAGTTGATGGGCTGTTCTTTACATAGAAGGCAAGGTCTTATTATGAGGCTTGCTCGCTACAACTAAGAAAATATGGCCACTGAAAGATAACATGTATCTTCTACTTTTCATTGATGATCTTTTCTTATTCAAATGTTCATGCCCTCAAGACTATAAATGATATGGACAAACAATCTATAGTTTTATTTTTATTTTTTTTATCTTTTTTGAGTAAATGATAGATAGTATGTACTAAATATGATTCTTAAAAGGCATATAAAGCTGAGAAGATGTACATTTCATACATTACAGGATAGAATTGTAACAAAAATTATATTTACACTCCCTTTAAAAGAGGGTTATGCTAAGCAAGCCTTTAGCAATAAAGTTACAATTGGAATAACTGAAATGCAATTTATATTAAAAAAAAAATTAGGATCAGGATCTCATTAACCAAATGCTAAGTTTTCTCAATAGTGATTGTGGGCTCCGAAAATTCGCTACCGACTTCTCGATGAAGAGAGTATGATTTAAATGTAGGTTAAATTTTTAAAATGCAGATAGAATAGTAGATAAGACACTACCCAGAGATTTTTCCCTAGTTTTGTGAGGACTTTAGATCTAGTTCCAGGTTTTCTATAGACATAAGCACTTATAGTTAATTACTCCTCTCAATACTGAAAGAGAACTTTCGACTAAGGCTAATCATTCTATTGCTTAATGCGTAGCGTATAGTAGCAGCATGTTGAGTTTTAGAATTTAGATTTATAAAATTCATTATATTTAACTTAAAGCAAATGGTTGGGGAGCGACGCCGATTTATATCATATATGGTTGCCATCCCGTCTATCGCTCCCTACTAAGAAGAGAGACCCAACCCGATGAAGGATCTTTATCGCCAGCTATGGTCAGGTCATCCAAGAAATCTTTGTAGACCTGGGGTAGTGTTTATCTAAGGAGACAAATATAAGTCAACCTTAGCTAACATAGGGCTTTTTCTCAAATCAAACACATTATATAATTCACAGCTTAAAGAGCAAAGTCGTTGGGGAACATACGGGTTGTGGCCGTGACCATAATTTAGTTGTGTCATTTTGCGGCAAGCCACCTGGTCAGAGGGCTCTGGTCATAAACTCCATTTATGTGGTGTCATTTTGCGGAAAAACCACGCGAACAAAGGACACGGGCCACGTCTTTACGGGCTTAAGATTATTTGAGTGTGAAAATAGTTATGTATTTGATTTGACATTAGCTCTTTGTGAGCAAAAGTTTTCTTAATTTGTCACCCTCGATAAACAGTTGCGGATGGGTGGATGGATTTTGGTTTAAATTTAAATAATTACTTTCATTTAATTTATATACATATTTTTTATTTAAATATTTGATCATTTTATAATGATTTGAATTTGAATATATAAAAATTGATCATTTAAATCTTAGTAGTGATAACTTTTTGATCACATGACTATTATTGGCTAATAAACATGTCAACTCTGCCTCTTTTCTACAGAGGATCGGGTTAAAATTCTCAAAATTTATAATCCTCTAAACATTGTCAACTCTAGTTTGAGCGTAGAGGATCCGGTTTGGGACTTTTTACTTAGGAGCTTGAACTTGAGAAGTCGTGTCAATAAGTTTATCTTTTGTAATTGCATTAATGTAATTCTGCATTTTATTAAATTAAATTTCTTATGATATTATAATTAAATTTTTAGGTTTTGTTAACCCAGACTCGGTCCTAAGACCAAACCGGAAATCAACCTATGCAGCATTCTCAATAGTGATTGTGGGCTCCGAAAATTCGCTACCGACTTCTCGATGAAGAGAGTATGATTTAAATGTAGGTTAAATTTTCAAAATGCATATGGAATAGTAGATAAGACACTATCGAGAGATTTTTCCCTAGTTTTGTGAGGACTTTAGATCTGGTTCCTGGTTACCTATAGACACAAGCACTTATAGTTAATTACCCCTCTCAATACTGAGAGAGAACTTTCGATTAAGGCTAATCATTCTATTGCTTAATGCGTAGCGTATAGTAGCAGTATATAGAGTTTTAGAATTTAGATTTATAAAATTCATTATATTTAACTTAAAGTGAATAGTTGGGGGAACGATGACGCGCCTGATTTATATTTCATGGTTCTGTCATCCCGTGCTATCGCGGTCCCTAGTCTACTTAGTCAGAGGAGGTAGTCGACCCAACCTAACAAAAGGATCCTTGTCAGCAGCCATGGGTTGTGTCGTCCAAGAAATCTTTGTACACTTGGGGCAGTGATTATCTAAGGAGACAAATATAAGTCAACCTTAGCTAACATAGGGTTTTTTCTCAAATCAAACACATTATATAATTCACAGCTCAAAGAGCACAGTCGTTGGGGAACATACGGGTTACGGCCGTGACCATAATTTACTTGTGTCATTTTGCGACAAGCCACCCGGTCAGAGGGCTCTGGTCATAATCGTCATTTATGTGATGTCATTTTGTGAAAAAACCACGCGGACAAAGGACACTGGCCACGTCTTTACGGGCTTAAGATTATTTGAGTGTGAAAATAGTTATGTATTTGATTTTACATAAGCTCTTTGTGAGCAAAAGTTTTCTTAATTTGGCACCCTTTACAAACGGTTGCGGACAGGTGGATGGATTTTGGTTTAAATTTAAATAATTACTTTCATTTAATTTATATACATATTTTTTATTTAAATATTTGATCATTTTATAATGATTTGAATTTGAATATATAAAGATTGATTATTTAAATCTTAGTAGTGATAACTTTTTGCTCACATGACTATTGTTGGCTAATAAATTATGTCAACTCTACCTCTTTTCTACAGAGTATAGGGTCAAAATTCTCAAAATTTATAATCCTCTAAACATTGTCAACTCTAGTTTGAGCGTAGAGGATCCGGTTTGGGACTTTTTTACTTAGGAGCTTGAACTTGAGAAGTCATGTCAATAAGTTTATCTTTTGTAATTGTATGATAGAATTAGCTTCTCAGATTTTATTAAATTAAATTTCTTATGATATTATAATTAATTTTTTAGGTTTTGTTAACCCACTGGTCTAAGACCAAACCGAAATCAACCTGAAGATCCTCGTGACACTAAGTTTAAGCATTCAGTATTTATCGAGTGTGTATTGTTAAAAATGTTTACATGTATTTCAGATAATTTGATATCTTCTAAAGCACTTATACATATATCAATACAAATAAATTGAATATAGGATTGTCTTAAGATGCATGTATAAATTATTAAATATAAGTGCTTCTATAAATTTTGAAATATTTGAATTAGAAGATGAATTGCATTGTAATTCATTCATGATTCACTTCAATCCAATATTTTTTGAATGAAAATTGAAGTGTTTGTGTTGGAGAAATTGCATGCACATAACATTCATCCCGTTTGAATGTTTGCACGAATTACATAATACTTATGTTGAATGGAATTTATGATGCACGCATGATTCAATTAAAATTCGAGTCAACGCCTTCTGTCTACTTCTAGATTCGTGATGCAGATTTGGTGGCATAAAAGATTTGAAATTACATATTACTTTTAACTTGATTCCATTTTTGATTCCTAGCAAGATGCTCTTTCAAAAATTTCAACTTTATTTGGGAGGCAAAATTTGTCTTTATATAGCTTATTTTATTTTAAGCGGCCCCCACAGAGCATCTTTTCCTGTCTACAAATAGACATCTTATTCAATTCATTATCATTCATATCCATTTAGTTCTCTTAAGTCGTCTGAAGGTTCTGAGTGTGAGAAAGTTCTGCTTGTCTTTTGGAGTGAAGTTCTAAGTCCCCTAGTAAGTTCTGTTTTTTTATTCACTTTATTTTGCAAATTTTCTTTTGTTTCTTAATTCTTTACTTTAGTTATTATTATGCCCTTTTTCAGTCTATAAAACATTGCTTAAATTTTTTTTTAGCTTTACTTAGATCATACTTAAGTTCATTTGAGTCCATTATTAGTCAAAATTGAACCTCCCTAAGATCGCTCCATATGAGGTCGATCTGAGGATCGAGCCTACTCACCACGCCAAAAAAGACGTGTATGGGGGTATAAACCACGGCCTAAAACTCCATCTTCCCTATAGCGCCAAGAAAGGCGCGTATGAGATCTTCATACATGCACGATAAAGATACAAATTTCCCCGCCACACGCCAAAAAGGCGCGTACGGGTAATTATCTTTGGCACCCTTTTTTTTGCAATTTAACATATAAAAATGAGTCAATATGAATTTACATTAAGTTTGATAATAGGGAGTTTGAATTTAAACTAAATCCTATTAGACAACAAGAATTTCGGCAATATACTTTAATTCAAATAGGAAAGCGACTATTTGGAGGAGGCACTTGAGGTAGTGCAAGGTAGAGAAATGATAGAATGATATTAGAAGGCTTGGACAGCAAGCTAGAACTTAGGATTGGCCTATAGATGGTCTGGATAGCAGAAATTTTTTCAGGTTTTGCACGCATAAATGGTTGGACAACAGGAATCCTTTCAGATTTTACCTGAATGAAGGGGTGGACAACTCTATGGGTCTTCTAAGAGAGTTGTTTGTGCATGTGAGGTTGATGACGGGAAAGAAGAGAGAGATCTTGGGGTTGCGGCTATATGCAGGTTTGTACAGGAAGAGATGTAAGAAAGCTTGGCCAGTTGAGTTTCCGGTAAGGGGAAATCAGCATGCTGGTTTGCTAGAGGTGGGTTGACCAACGGCTAAGAGGATGAGGGACAGATTAGGAGAGTGAGAAGGGAGGAATCGAGCTTGCTGTGGTGAATCAAGTAAAAGACAGACTTGCTGGAAGAGACGGGATTCTATGGATTAGGAGTCATTGCAGCTGTGGTTGTTTGAGTCGAATGAAGGAGGTAGTTCGGTTCTGTGTAGGACAGAAAGCTGGCAAGACTACCTATCGAAGCTTCTATGACAGGGTGGGCTTCTGGAGGAGGAACCGGTCGATGGTGAGAGGCGGAGAAAGAATTTGCGTGAATGAGGGCTGCTTAAAATCTAGAATTGGAAGGGTTGGAGTTTTGGCGAGCTAAGCAGAGAAGGAAGGCACAAGTTATGCCGTCAAATGGAGAGACAAGAGTTGGGAGTTTCGATTTAGAAGAGAGGGAACCAGCGTGAAGGGAGTCAAGAGAGCCAAGGGTTTCGAGTGGGAGCCTATTCGGCTTCGTAGAAGAGACCGACGAGTGGAGGTCGCTCAACTGCTGCGTGGGTTTTGAACCAATGGAAGGAGGCGAACAAGAGAGGGAGGTGGAGGAACGACTTGCTACCTGGGAGGTTGAGGCTTTTGGCTCTGCGTGTGATGGACGGGGTAGGGAGCTCGTTTGAATGGGAGATTGAGTGTCTGGAGATGGAAGAGAGGGGAGCATTCGGTCTTGGAGAGCTGAGCTCGGGCGGAAGGTAACGGAAGAACGAGAGAGAGAGAGAGAGAATATCTTTTATGCTCTTTTTTTTGCATGTAAAGTAAGGGAGAAAATATTATATTCGTAGTCGAGACGTAGCTTTATGTGCGGACTCCAATCTTAATATTACATATATTCAATATTTTAATATCGCATTTTTTGCTTAACATCAGAACCTGACGCGATTGACAACAGCTTTACGCTACTGACTACCTCTCTTTCAAACAATGGAAGAGAAGCGATCGAATGATGGAGAAATTTAAAAGAAAATATATATATATATATATATATATAGGCATAATATGTTTTTTTCAGGCAAACCGAGCTCAGAGAATGAAATAGAAAATCTCATTTCATTTTTCTGCAAAGAACCGAAGATGGGAACTAATTTAAAGTTATGGCTGATGATACACAATTTAACGGATGATGTATTAAATAAAAATACATCAATAAATTTTCTGAACCGTTGTATATGTACAATTTTTTTACGGTTTATTACTAATATTCTTTGAAATTTTTTTATTTAATGTATATTTCCTATAGTGTTTAGAGTTTTTTGCAAGACTACTTTGGTTATTTTAGAAACTAATTTGCATGTGTACTCTCTGTACTCTCATGAGAATACTGAGCAATTTTATATTATTTTTCCTAATTTTCTGACCTGTTTGGAGAAAATATGTTCATTACATTCCATTGGAAGCAACTTGGAGGTTATTTGGTTAGTTTTTAAGGGAGATTTGTATCTGTACTCTTTGTACTCTCATGAGAGTACTCTTTATACTCTCATGAGAGTACAAAGTATTTTTTTCATTTTATTTCACTTTTTTTGGCCTATTTGGTGAGAATATGTTCATTACATTCCATTTGAAGCAATTTCTAGGCTGATTGGTTAGTTTTTAGGTGAGATTTGTATTTATACTCTCTATACTCTCATGAGAGTACAAAGCATTTTCTCAATTTTTTTCCAGTTTCTTTGACCTGTTAGAAGAAAATATGTTCATTACATTCTATTGAGAGCAATTTGGAGGCTGTTTAGTTAGCTTTTAAGGGAGTTTTGTATTTGTACTCTCTATATTCTCATGAGAGTACAGAGCATTTTTCTCATTTTTTTCCAATTTCTTTAGCCTGTTTGGTGAGAATATGTTCATTACATTCCATTAGAAGTAATTTGGAGGCTATTTGTTTATTTTTTAGGGGGATTAGCATCTGTACTCTCTATACTCTCATGAGAGTACAGAGCATTTTCACATTTTATTCCACTTTCTTTGACCTGTTTGGTGGGAATAAGTTCATTACATTCCATTTGAAGCAATTTGGAGGCTGATTGGTTAGTTTTTATGGGAGTTTCACATCTGTACTCTTTGTACTCTAATAATAGTATAGAGCATTTTTCTCATTTTTTTCTTGTTTCTTTGGCATGTTTGGAAGAATTATGTTCATTATATTCCAATAGAAGTAATTTGGAGGCTATTTGGTTGGGTTTTATGAGATATTTGCATATGTACTCTCTGTACTCTCATGAGAGTACAAAGCATTTTTCTCATTCATTTCCAGTTTCTTTGGCCTGTTTGGAGGAATTGTGTTCATTGCATTCCATTAGAAGAAATTTGGAGGCTGCTTGATTAGTTTTTAGAGAATTTTTGTATCTGTAGTCTCTGTACTCTCATGAGAGTACAAATTTCTCATTTATTTCCAGTTTCTTTGGCCTGTTTGGAGAAAATATGTTCATTACATTTCATTTGAAGCAATTTGGAGACTGATTGGTTAGTTTTATGAGAGTTTTGTATCTGTACAATCTGTACTCTCATGAGAGTACAAAGCATTTTTCTCATTTTTTTTTCTATTTGATTTGGCCTGTTCGGAGAGAATATGTTCATTACATTTCATTAGAAGTAATTTGGAGGCTATTCGGTTGGTTTTTAAGGGAGTTTTGCATCTATACTCTCTGTACTCTCATGAGAGTACAGAGAAATTTTCTCATTTATTTCTAATTTCTTTAGCCTATTTGGAGGAATTATGTTCATTACATTCTATTAGAAGCAATTTGGAGGCTATTTGGATCATCTTAAAGGCAATTTGGCATGTGTACTCTATGGGCCTCCATTGTGCTGATAATGTTCTTATTAGTTGACTTTTTATTTTGAAGTTTACAATATCTGGGAAAAGGATAACTTCGAGATGCAGGCCTACCACCATTAGAGCGGTGTTCGATAATATTGCAGCACTCTTTATTGATGAAGTCATTGACATTTTAAGGAGGCTTTATTTACATCAATTTACTAGATTGCATAAAATTTTAACAAGACTATCTGTACATTCCATTGGAAGCAATTTGGAGGCTATTTGGTTGGTTTTGAAGGCAGTTTGGCATCTGTACTCTCTATATTCTAATGAGAGTACAAAGTATTTTCTCTTTTTTTTTCACTTTGTTTGGCCTGTTTGGAGGAAATATGTTCATTACATTCCATTTGAAGTAATTTGAAGGCTGATTTGTTGGTTTTGGAAGCAGTTTGGCATGTGTACTCTCTGTATTCTCATGAGAGTACAAACTATTTTCTCATTTTTTATCACTTTCTTTGGCTTGTTTGGAGGAAATATGATCATTACATTCCATCTGAAGTAATTTCTATGCTGATTGGTATATTTTTAGGAGAGATTTACATCTGTACTCTCTGTACTCTCATGAGAGTACAGACTAATTTCTCATATATTCCCACTTTCTTTGCCCTGTTTGGTGAGAATATATTCATTACATTCCATTTGAAGCAATTTATAGGCTGTTTGGTTGATTTTTAGGAGAGTTTTATATCTGTACTCTTTATACTCTCATGAGAGTACAGAGTATTTTTCTCATTTATTTCTAATATTTTAGCCTATTTGGAGAAAATATGTTAATTATATTCCATTAGAAGCAATTTGGAGACTGTTTGGTTAGTTTTTAGGAGATTTTTGCATTTGTACTCTTTGTATTCTTATATGAGTACAAAGCATTTTTCTCATTTATTTCCAATTTCTTTAACGTGTTTGGAGGAAATATGTTCATTACAATCCATTTGAAGTAGTTTGAATGCTGATTGGTAGGTTTTTAGGGTATTTTTGCATGTGTACTCTCTATACTCTCTGGAGAGTGCAGAGCATTTTTCTCATTTATTTTCAGTTTCTTTGGTCTGTTTGGAGGAATTATGTTCATATATTCCATTAGAAGTAATTTGGAGGCTGTTTGGTTGATTTTTAAGAGATTTTTGCATCTGTAGTCTCTATACTCTCATGAGAGTACAAAGCAATTTTCTCATTTATTTCCTGTTTCTTCGGCCTGTTTTGAGGAAATATGCTCATTACATTCTATTTGAAGTAATTTGGAGGCTGATTGGTTAGTTTCTATGGGAGTTTTGCATCTGCACTCTTTGTACTCTCATGAGAGTACAGAGCATTTTCTCATTTTTTTTCAGTTTCTTTGGCCTATTTGGAGAGAATATGCTCATTACATTTCATCAGAAGTAATTTGAAGACTGATTGGTTGATTTTTTAGGGAGGATTTTCTTCTGTACTCTCTGTACTCTCATGAGAGTACAGAGCATTTTGTTCAATTTTTTCTACTTTCTTTGACCTATTTGGAGGAAATGTGTTTATTACATTCCGTTGGAAGCAATTTGGAGGCTGATTGATTGATTTTTTAGGTGAGATTTGCATTTGCACTCTCTGTACTCTCATGAGAGTATAGAATAGTTTGCTCATTTTTTCCACTTTTTTGGCCTATTTGGAGGGAATATGTTTATTTGTGGAGTTATTTTGCATGTACTATATTTGTGTTTGTGCAGGTGAATGTGGTAAATTAACAGTGCGATGACGAAGTCATGATGTCTAATGACCCAAATGCTAGAAAACTCCATGGCACCACTATTCAAAATGAAACAGAGGCGTATGCACTAAACTGTGACTATGCACATCAAACTGGATTCATTATCACAAAGGATAATACTAGTTATTGGTCAAACTCCAAGAAATTAAAATTAAATGATTTGTTATGTGCAAAAGTAGGTCGAAAGAAATCTTTCAGTCTAAACTGCTTAGTAAAATTCCAGAAAACATATACAAGGAGTGGTTGTTCGGCCATGATTAGATTTTCAGTTGATTTAGATGGGAACTGGAAGGTTAAAAAAATATAGAAAGTCATAATCATTCATTGGCAAAGCCTGGTGACCACTATCTTCTCAGATCATATAGAGGCATTAGAAGTGTGTGTTGAAAGACAATGATAGAGTCGGAATTAGAGCAACCGATGGCCTATCTAAGTGAGGAAGTTGGCGGTAGAGAATATTGGCTTCAAAAAAAGAGATGCTTTCAATTTCATCCGAAAGATAAGATCGATTGGAATGGTGATAGTAATGCATTAATATAGCTGTTCAAGGAAAGGCAAGCAGAGGATGAAATGTTTGCATGGGATGTACAAGTTGATGAGTCAGATTGCCTGGTAAGTTTTTTTTGGAGCAGTGACATATCAAGGATAGAATATGATTGTTTTGGGGATGTCATAATTTTTGATACAAGTTATCGACTCAATAAATATAATCTTGTCTGTGCCCCTTTTATTAAAGCGAATCATCACTGGCTAAATATTTTATTCGAAGTAGTCTTTCTATCAGAAGAGATAATTGAGTCATTCACATGGCTATTCCAAACATTTATCCGGTTAATGAGTGACATACATGCTATAACAATATTCACTGATCAAGATTAAGTTATGGCGAGAGGTATCAAAATTATATTACTGCATACTCATCATAGGTTGTTCCAATGGCATATTTCGAATAAAGCTCCTTCGAAGGTTCATTATTTTAATAGTAATAAGACAGTACAAGGGCTATTCTATACATGCATGAGCAAGTGTGACTCACAGGAAGAATTTGAGGAAGCTTGGTCTACCATGCTAGATGAAGGCAATTTGCATGATCATGCTTGACTGTCTGAGATTTATAAAATTAGATACAAGTGATTCACTACATTCTGCAAAGACTCATTCTGTATGAAAATCTTGTCAATGCAGTGTAGTGAATCTACAAATAATGTATGCCACATAATCTCTAAACCAACAAGTTCAATCACAGATTGTTTCTTGGGATTGGAGAAGGTTTTGGAAACATGGTGCCGGAATGAGCATGATGAAGATTTTAAGTGTAGTCAGTCAGCAATTGTTCCTGTTGTTAAGACCATTCTAATTCTAAAATAAGCTACTATGTTTTACACAAGAAAGCTTTACACAATATTTGAGGAAGAATTTTTGCATGGAGTTAGAGGACTATCAGCAACTATGTCAGATGACAATCCCATGGAGTATTTGGTGAGAAACTTAGAGAATAAATATGCTTCTAAAACATGGATTGTCCATTTCGACATGACAACCCTAACTATACCTTGTACTTGTAAAAACTTTGAAATGATGGGATTACTCTATGCCCATTGTATCTGAGTTCTTAGTCAGAAAGATATTGTGCACATTCCGAATAAGTATCTTCTCATGCGATGGTCTACCAGAGCAAAGAGGGCTATCTACATTGATAGTGCTTATAAGAACGTAAAATATGTGCAAGACACAGATGGAAATGCAACTGACATTATTTTCTGAAATCACATTAGTCGATATGCATATCAAATAAGCACCAGGGCAAAGGGTAATAAGATAGCTGAGGAGTATATGCTTGGATCCTTGAAAAAACTATCCGATAATGTCGACTTATATTATGTGGAATTCTTCCACCATAGAATTAAGAAGAAGAAGTCAACCACAATAGATAAAGGAAATGACATTTTAAAGGATCCAGTTAAGCAGCGTCCAAAGGGTGTTTCCAATGCAAGGCTTAAGGGATATTGGGAGAGAACCAATAAAGCTAAGAGTAATGTTCTATTTGGCTCTTAATTTATAGTATTTTAGATATTGCTTTTAAACTTCCAACCATCCTATTTTTGTTGTTATAGAAACCAAAGTACAGTCTGAGAGTGGTGGAGAATGTGTTGCATCACCCATTGCAATACCTTTCTTTGTTATGTCAGAGTGCTTCTCAGAGGTATACACGAAAAACTCGACAATGATGTTGTAACATATCATCAATTAATACGATGTCCTACTATAGAAATTTAACTCAAGCTCAATAATCAATCGCTAAGGGTACACTGTTGATGGATATCATTAAAACATTTTAATGTACGATATGATATCATCTAGTTATGTGGCCTTCGAACACACTATAATGTTGATTACAATCTTAATTATGTCATTATAATCACTTATGTAAGACTATAAATATTTCTTGTTGACTTCCTTTTACTTAACAGTACCGTCACATCTAGTGGAGGAAGACTGCGCTAGAGTTGCTAAATTTTTTAGGGGTTCTGTGAAATTATCTCTGAAAGTCAACGCTGATATAGCAGGTATTACTAAGCTCTGAACTAATGGTCCAATTTCCTTTTAATAAACTTTGAAATGATTAATTTATGATTGAGTCATTTTATTGATAATTGCTCTTTAACTAAGCTGGAAGGAAGCTTAAGGACAGTACAACAACCATTCAGCCAAAGGCCAATCAGAGATTTCTAAGATTCCACATGAGGTTGAGGAATATGTAGAACAATCCCCAATAATATGGTTGGAGAAATAGATGTCGAAATATAACAACTGATGCAGAGTTGATAAGCAACACATACGGTAGTACGAAATATAATTTGTTATAAGAGTATAACTACCGGCCAGTCCTCTCTCGCTAACTCCACTTTAATGTGAATTTCATTTTTCAGCTGATCGGACTAACCGTAAGATCGATTCATTATGATTAATACTCTTTCAAATTTTAAATTCCTCCAATCAAATCACACCATTGGTTGACTACTACCTATATGATTTGACATAATTAAGTGTCGGATGGCAATGTTGTTTTATGATGATTTGTTTTTTCCTTAATAAATTAACCCAGAATTTCTTATCATTTTATCATGCATTGTACTTTCCAAACATATTTATTCTCATATTTTTGGTATCATCCAAATATTTTAACTCTGTAGTCAAGCATGAAATTTATTCTGGTTATAATAAAACTCAACCGTTCATTTCATTTGTAAAATATTACCTATCTTTTCCTTTTTTTTAATATACTACCAGATACCTGCTAGCTAAGTAATTTATGAACCATAAGCAACAAATCTATTTTTTAATACAACTAATGCTTTAATTTTCAGTTATCATTGCATTACCTTTAGCCCATATTGGATTGTCATATTAGTTAGTTATTGACACTCTAACATTCAGATGCCACATATTTCCATTTAGACTAGTTTTATATTTTCTGATATTGGATGTATGGTACTGGTTTTATATAACAGGAACTTCTCTTATGATGAAAGATCTTGTGCATCTAATATGATATGTAGTTGTTACCTCAATTCTTAATAATTCATTTGGAGGTTTATGGCATTTAATTCTTCATTTTTTTTAAGAGGTGAAATCAATAGTTTTATGCTTCTAATAAGAAACTTTCTTTTTGTTCTTTTTTCTCATGTTGATGGTGCCTCTTTATCTTTATATTTTAATCCTATTTAATCCGGATGTCTCTTTCATGTTGGTGGGACTTGGGGTGGAAATAAGTACAGTCAAGCTTGAGCCATGCCTAATTCAAGTTATGGTTTTCTTAGCTTCAATACACAGCCATACAAACAATCAGCATACTCAAATTCATTTATTATATGACTTAAACATGAGATTGAGCTCGATAAGCCTGAGTGTTCAGCTCGCATGGGGCAAGTTAGTATTGGCTAAGCTCACTACGTCGACTTAATTCTTACAAATTCCTTGAGTTTTAACTCTAAACTATTACGTAATGACTAAAGCCCCGCCATATTCCTTAGCTAACTCTTATTATTAGTATTTAATGCCACATTATACATCCCTATTAGAAATGGTAATGATAATTCATATGGGATAATAGTGAATTCTTTAACGATTCTAGATCTAGAGAAGCTTTGTGTCAAAAAAATTCAATTATAGATAGGCCTCACTTAACATAGTTTAACATATACTCTATTAAGTACTATATATTTTATTTAATGATTTTCAATTGAAGGCATTAAAAAATTTGATAAGCCTGTGTGCTCTTATCAATAAGATTTATAGAACTTCAAAAAAAATGTCAGTATTGTAGCTATGATGTTTCTTACTATGGTGGTCTATCAGATATTCTTTCAAATGATCATCTTTAAGCAAATTCTCAAATTGATATTTGAGAACTTTAAGTTCTTAGTAATGTAGCTATGATCATTATGGTATATATAAAATTATTATCATTTCTCAATCTCATTCAAGGGCGGACCTACCCTTAGTTGATGGTGGGCAAATGCCCACCCCCAAATTTTTTTCCTCTTTAAAAAAATTAGTTTTTTTATGTTTTTCTGACTCTTAATTTATATGTTATTTATTCAACCACTCTCATAGAAAATTAAATTTAACTCATTATTTTGAAATAACTATTTACTCAATTAATATATAATACATAAGTTTAATAATCTTACCCGCTTATATTTTCTCTTTTATGAAAATGATGATACTATTTTACTATTTATTTATTTATTTTTAAATTATTAATTTAATAAATTCTATATTTTCAGATATTATTTTATTTACAAAACTTTCTCATCTTAAAATAAGGAATTAGTTCCGCCCAACATAATCAAATTTTATATTTCTGATGAAGACGTTGCTAAACTGCAATTTTGATAGTTTATTGGTCTAATTTATGAATCATATAATTCAATAGAAAGTAGAATTTAAGAATCACGATTTTGATAGTAATTAGACAAAATTAGAGCATTTAAAAAATATTTATAGAAATGAATTTAGCCCATTTAATGTAAATTTCAACTTGAGTTTTTAAGTTGATCTTTTTTAAAGTATGTCGGGAAAGGTGAGAAAGTCGATTAGAATTTGGCCAATCAAATCTAAGTTGATCAGCTGAATATATGCTCAGTAATTGTAAGGTCTATGGGCATCTGTGACTATTGGTCAATGGTCAGGCCTTTTATATGATTGTTAATATGATTGAGCAAAGCTGATTATATATGTTTACAATGAGCCTGAAGGTATTTGTTAACAAAATTGAATTAAAATACAGTTTAAAATTAATCATTATATTATGTAATTTTGAATTTAAAAATTGCTATATTTGGAATGTAAAAATTAAAGTATCCTATTACAATAATATTTAAGAAATTAATAACATGTACCTTACATATGTGTTATGACTATGATAAGAATGAAAAAATTATAGAGTAAAAGACTAATAAGGTATTTTAATTTTTTTAGAATGATAATTAAAATTATCTTCAACAATTAATTCTGGTTAAACATATATTTTAAGGTATTTTCAATTTGTTCAATAGAGAATATAGTGAGTACAGAGAGAACACTTGCAGGACAGCATGTTTAATTTATATTTTACGTTATATTACAACTGCAGAGAAATATATTTTAAGTAATATTATAGAAATGTTTAATATGGAAAATTTATTAAAATGAAAGAGGAAAGGATCAGTACTATCAGGACTATACAAAGAGTATATCTGCAGAACTGCTCGAAAGAGCTAATATTTAGGTTCCAAATAACTGGTAATGGAACCTATTAAGCATATTATCTCCAAACTAGCAAAAAATTAGCATAGAAATTAGGAAAAAAAGTCTATACTCTCAGGAGAGTGTGGAGAGTACTCTAGCAATGGAAACCACTTAACATATAAACTCCAAGCAGGTTAGAAAAAACTAAAAGGAAGACGAAAATACTATGTACTCTCAAGAGAGTATAGATAGTACAGAGAGTACAGAGAGTATAGAGAGTACAGATGAAAAACAGCTAAAACAACCAGCCCATCATCCCCCAAATTACTTCACATGGTTTCTGGAAAATAAAACCTATCCAAACTGGCCAGGCAAGTTGAAAAAAACTCAAGACAAACTTTGTACTCTCCTGCATATTAGAAAAAAACCCCTAAAGAGGAAGGACATAATCTGTACTATTTGGTGCAGAGAGAGAGTACATCTACAAAACTGCTCAAAAAAGGCTACTATTAAGGATCCACACAAGCTGTAATGGAATCTACTTAACATATTATTCATAAATAAGCCAATAAAGCTCATAAAAAGCATCCTAGAAGCCTCCAAATTGCTTTAAGTCGTTTACAGTAAACATTTTCTCTCCAAACTACAAAGAAAAAGTGGAAAAAATTAAGTAAATAATTTGTACACTGAGGAGAGTATAGAGAGTATAGCTGCAGAAGACCTCAAATATGCTAATAGTCAGCCACCAAACTACTTGTAATGGAATGTACTAAACTAATTCCACCCAAATAGCCCAAAAAAATTGGAGAACATGTACAAAATAGTCTATACTCTCAGGAGAGTACAGAGAGTATAGAGAGTACAGTTAAAAAATATCTCACTAAAGCATCCCATCATCAACCAAATTGTTGCACATGGTCTCCACTAAATATATTCTATCCAAACTGCCAAGGAAAATTGAAAAAAAAATTGAAGAAATACTCTGTACTCTCAGGAGAGTACAGAGAATATAGATGCAAAATAGGTCAGGATGGCTAATATTCAGGCTCCAGACAATCTGTAATGAAATGTACTAAATATTTTCTTTTCAAATAGCCCATAAAAAGAAGATGGTCAGAAATCTAGAAATATTTTGTATTATCATGAGAGTACAGAGAGTACAGATTGACGAGAGCTTAAAAAGTCAACTTAGCAGCCAACAAATAGCTTTAAATGGTCTTTACAGAAGATATTCTATCCAAACTGCCCTGAAAAAATGATAAAAATAACGAAACAATATGTACTCTCAGGAGAGTACAGACAGTACACCTGTAAAGCTGGAGAACATGAACATAATAGTTTGTAGTCTCAGGAGAGTACAGAGAGTACAGATGAAAAATATCTCATTGAAGTAACCCATCATCAACCAAATTGCTGCACATGGTCTCACTAAACATATTCTATCCAAACTGCCTAAGAAAATTGAAAAAAATTGAAGAAATACTCTGTACTCTCAGGAGAGTACATAGAGTACAGATGCAAAACAGGTCAGGAAGGCTAATATTCAAGCTCAAGACAACCTGTAATAAAATGTACTAAACATTTTTTTTCAAACAGCCCATAAAAAGAAGATGGTTAGAAATCTGGAAATATTATGTACTCTCATGAGAATACAGAGAGTACATATTGAAGAGAGCTTAAAAGGCAATTTAGTAGCCAACAAATTATTTAAATGGTCTCTACAGAAGATATTCTATCCAAATTATCTTGAAAAAATGAAAATATGTACTCTTAGAGAGTACAGACAAGACACCGCAGGAGAACATGAACATAGTTTGTACTCCTGTGGGAGAGAGAGTCTGATTAAAATATCTCACTGAAGTAGCCCATCATCAACCAAATTGCTTCACATGGTCTCACTAAACATATTCCATCGAAACTGCCCAAGAAAATTGAAAAAAAAACTAAGGAAATACTCTGTACAAATGCAAAATAGGTCAGGAAGGCTAATATTCAGGCTTCAGACAACCTATAATGAAATATACTAAACATTTTTTTCAAACAACCCATAAAAAGAAGATGGTCAGAAATTTGGAAATATTATGTACTCTCATGAGAGTACAGAGAGTACAGATTGAAGAGAGCTTAAAAAGGAAACTTAACAGCCAACAAATTTCTTTAAATGGTCTCTACAGAAGATATTCTATCCAAACTGTTCAGAAAAAATGATACAAAATAAGGAAACAGTCTGTACTCTCAGGAGAGTACAGATAGTACACCTGCAAAGCTAGAGAACATGAACATAATAGTCTGTACTCCCAGGAGAGCATAGAGATTATAGATTAAAAACATCTCACTGAAGCAGCCCATCATCAACCAATTGCTGCACATGGTCTCACTAAAGAAATCCAAATAGATAGTACAGATGTTACCTCTAGAAAAGGTTTAAAATCATAAATAATAGTCTCTAAAGCAATTGTTTTTGAACATATCAAACTTCAATTGTACAGTTGTCAGATTAGTTATTTTATACCCAAATAGAGGATAGTGTAAAAAAATTATCCCTAAAGCAGTTCATCCTCTTTAGCCAATCCTGGTCAACCCAATCCACTGGAGGTTTGCTGATTGTTGCCTCCATGTACTTGCAGAAAAACATCCCACAGTCGACACTGTTTTCTTGGACTGGCAGCCCACTCATCATTTTGATTGGCCATTTTATGGGATCGCTCATTAAAGACTAGCCAGCATCTTGAACAAGTAATTTGATCTGAATAGTAAGAAGTGTAGTCAATAAGTTGGCAAAAAAATGCACTTTAGGCAATCCTAAATGAAAACAGTTCTTACAATATCAAGAAGAATGGCCTTATGAGTTGGGTTTGACAATGAATCATAAAAATACCAAGCCCCTTGCTTAGTATGCCCGACCAAGAGTGTCCAGTGCTGATTATTTCTAATTAAAAGTAAGAGTAGCTCAGCCCTTGATACACTGTTTGCAGTGACATGCTGGATGAACATTTTTTTTTCTTTCTGTAGGCCATATTTCGCATAACTCTACAAGAAGGGAAGAAAAAGTTTATAAATTCTAGCTTCTAATAACCTAAACCAAGATTGGATCGTACTACCTTGCATTTCTATGGAGTAACTTACCCAGTGCAAGCATGAAATATACAAATAGGGGACATACAGCCCCGAGCATAGTGAGTACTTCTCGGCTAGTAGAAAGGCGAAGGCTTTGACATGTGAATCTGATAGATACTGATCTATCAGTAACTCATCAATTTTCCCTCGTGCAATAATGATATTCCCAATCATGAATACAGTATCACCCTTGCATGTGAGAAATATGGGAATGTGATCTTAATTGAATGAATAGGTGATTTTATGTATACAGAAGGAATTGAATGAAGAATGACTTGTCTTGAATCGGGAGCACGACATGTCAATGAGCTACAACATTGGCTTAGGCAGAACATCTCTTGATGAGAAGTCAATAATATCATGTGCCTCAGCTGGCTGCAAGGAAATTAGTGATGATGAAAGTTAGTGATGAAGAACTAGAGTCATTGTGAATTAAGAATCGATCTACTAAGATGATGCATGCCTCCGTCTGATGCTCCTCAACCACAATGATAGCAGTTTGTGGTTCAGCTACTGTTATTGGCGCATCTTCACAAACTGATAAAAAAAATTTATTGAAATCAGTTACTATTATATCAAATTAAAAAAAAAGTTACGTAATACCTCTTCTGTCGGCTTCTCATCCTGAATGGAGGCTACCATAGGACTTATTCTGCTCCGTGATTTTGTGTAAGTTTGTGTGAAGGGGAAGATATAGCTTTCCTATTCCTCATCTATCGAGCCTTCACCACCCATCTTCAATTAAGTACTGCGGCATCTTCATGTGCGTGGAAGCCTCCACAGAGCTTCCCATCTTGCCACATGGGCTTCCCAAGTGGAAGCCTCTATAGGGGCTTCCCTAGTGCAAGGTTCCACAAGTGAAACCCCTATGGTAGCCACCACAGGAGCTTCCCCTGTGGTAGCATCTACCAAAGGGGCTTCCCAAGTGGAAGTCTCCATAGGGGCAGCCACTATAGTAACCTCCACAAGAGCCTCCCCTATGGTTGCCTCCACAGGGGAAGCTCTTGTGGTAGCCTCCGTAAGTGCTACCCCTGTGACTACCTCCTTAAGAGATTCCCGTGTGGTTACCTCCACAGGAGCTTCCCCAATGCTAGATTGCTAGGGCCCTGCTGCCCAGTAATCATCGCAATAATTGCAGCTACCTGTAATTCAATTCCATCAATTCTCTCCATTATTGATGCTTGAAAAGATGATACGCTATCTCCTAAGGCCCTGAAACCTGCAAGTATCCTCTCCACCGCAAAGCCTTCTGAGTAGATAGTAGCAGAGGGCAGGCTAGATACATTGGAAGGTGGAGAATACCGAGGAGAGACATATGGTGTTTCAGTGGGGACTGGACTCAATGGACATAGAATGGGACTGCTATCAGGTTCGACATGGGTTGTCTGCTAGGCAGTGGACAATGTTTCAAGGAGCCAGGTCTCCTTTTCTGATATGTCCTCGAATGAAAGGTAGACATGTGTTACACTGATAGAAAAATACAATGATTTATAATATAAATAAATACATTCTCATATAAATAAAGTGATATTATTATGTGTCACCTGGTGTCCTCCCAAACTAGTGAAGGCATCATATGTAAACTTTATTTTTGTCCATCATAACATACGCGACTTTACAGAAGGAAACGGCGGCCTTATGATACCTATGTGCTCTGCCGCCTAGATCTACAATAAATATTTATATAAGTTAACTTCAATGCATCAAATAATACATAACTGAAGATATAAAATGTACCATTAGAAGAGTGACAAAGCCACTCATGTACCCGGGTGCCTTCTATGTCAGAATCTTTGATGAAATACCATCAAATTGTGAAACCAGAAAGGCCCAAATGGCCTCTACCCAGTTGTACTCAACAAATTTATCCACGTCTTCAACATAGATAATCAATTCTGATGCCACCCTATAGTTGTGATATATAAAATAAGATTTGAAAGCAGAAAATGTATGTATTTGCCAGTAATGCCGTAGGCAATTCTTGAGTTTATTTTTAAAGTCCACTGAACTAAACTATGATAGCGGAGATTTCTGTCATATGACCTTCTCCCCTCTATTTGGCATCTCTACAATTAGTGCAACTTCATTGGGAGTGAAAGGAATGCATTGGCCACCTAAAAAGAATGCTTATTTCTCTATATCTGAGCAAGATAGGATTGATGTGATGTCAATTAAGTCTTGTTGAATTCTGTACAGTCTAGTAAATTGATGCAAATGAAGTCTCCTTAAAATGTCAATGACTTCATCAGTAAAGAGTGTTACAATATTATCGAACACCGCTCTAATGGTGGTATGTCTGCATCTCGAAGTTATCCTTTTCCCAGACTTTGTAAACTTCAAAATGAAAAGTCAATTAATAAGAACATTATCAACACAATGGAGGCCCACAGAGTACACATGCCAAACTACCTCAAAAACTAACAAAACAACCTCCAAATTACTTCTAATAGAATGTAATGAACATAATTCCTCCAAACAGACCAAAAAAATTAGAAATAGATGAGAAAAATGCTTTGTACTCTCATGAGAGTACAGAGAGTACAGACGCAAATCTCAACTCAAAACCAACCAATAAGCCTCTGAATTACTTCTAAAGGAATGTGATGAACATATTTCTTCCAAAGAGGCCAAAGAAATTGGCAAAATATGAGAAAAATGCTCTATACTCTCATGAGAGTACAGAGAGTACAGATGCAAAACTCTCCTAAAAACTAACCAAACAACCTCCAAATTGCTTATAATGGAATGTAATGAACATAATTTTTCCAAACAGGCCAAAGAAACTAGAAAAAAATGAGAAAAATGCTCTGTCTCTCATGAGAGTACAGAGAGTACATATGCAAAACTCTCATAAAAACTAACCAATCAGCCTCCAAATTACTTCAAATGGAATGTAATGAACATATTTTCTCCAAACATGCCAAAAAAACTGGAAAAAAATAAGAAAAATTATTTGTACTCTCATGAGAGTACAGAGAGTACAGATGCACAACTCCCATAAAAATTAACCAAATAGCCTCCAAATTACTTCTGATGGAATGTAGTGAACATAATTCCTCCAAATAAGCCAAAGAAACTGAAAATAAATGAGAAAATGGCTTTGTACTCTAATGAGAGTACAGAGAGTGCATATACAAAAATCTCCTAAAAACCAACCAAACAGCCTCCAAATTGCTTCTAATGGAATGTAATGAACATATTTCCTTGAAATAGGCTAAAGAAACTGGAAAAAAATGAGAAAAAAAGCTCTGTACTCTCATGAGAGTACAGAGAGTACAGATGCAAAAGTCCTCTAAAAATCAACCAAACAGCCTCCAAATTACTTCTAATGGAATGTAATGAACATATTTCCTCCAAATAGGCCAAAAAACTGGAAAAAAAATAAAAAAAAATGTTATGTACTCTCATGTGAGTACAAAGAGTATAGATGCAAAAATTTCCTAAAAACCAACCAAACAACCTCCAAATTATTTCTAATGGAATGTAATGAACATATTTCCTCCAAATAGGCCTAAAAACTAGAAAAAAAATAAGAAATATTATTTGTATTCTCATGAGAGTACAGAGAGTACAGATGCACAACTCCCCTAAAAACCAACCAAACAGCCTCCAAATTGCTTCTAATTGAATGTAATGAACATAATTCCTCCAAATAGTCCAAAGAAACTGGAAATAAATGAGAAAAATACTTTGTACTCTCATGAGTGTATAGAGAGTACATATGCAAAAATTTCCTAAAAACTAACTAAAAAGCCTACAAATTGCTTCTAATGGAATGTAATAAACATATTTCCTCCAAACAGATCAAAGAAACTAGAAAAAAATGAGAAAAATGCTTTGTACTCTCATGAGAGTACAGAGAGTACAGATGCACAACTCCCCTAAAAACCAACCAAACAGCCTCCAAATTACTTCTAATAAAATATAATGAACATAATTTCTCCAAATAGACCAAAGAAACTGGAAATAAATGAGAAAAATGCTTTATACTCTCATGAGAGTACAGAGAGTACAGATGCAAAAATGTCCTAACAACCAACAAAACAGCCTCCAAATTGCTACTATGGAATGTAATGAACATATTTCCTCCAAATAGGCCAAACAAAGTGGGAAAAAATGAGAAAAATGCTTTGTACTCTCATGAGAGTATAGAGAATACATATGCAAAACTCCCCTGAAAACCAACAAAACAGTCTCCAAATTACTTATAATATAATGTAATGAACATATTTCCTCTAAACAAGCCAAAGAAACTGGAAAAAAAATGAGAAAAATACTCTCTACTCTCATGAGAGTATAGAGAGGACATATTCAAACATCTCCTAAAAACTAACCAAACATACTCCAAATTTCTTCTAATGGAATGTAATGAACATATTTCCTCCAAACTGGCCAAAGAAATTGGAAATAAATGAGAAAATGCTATGTAATCTAATGAGAGTATAGAGGGTACAGATATAAAACTCCCCTAAAAACCAATCAAACAGCCTCCAAATTGCTTCTAATGGAATGTAATGACATATTTCCTCCAAACAGGCCAAAGAAACTGGAAATAAATAAGAAAAATGCTCTATACTCTCATGAGAGTATAGAGAGTACAGATGCAAAACACCCCTGAAAACTAACCAAATAGCTTCTAAATTGCTTCTAATTGAATGTAATGAATATATTTCCTCCAAACATGCCAAAGAAACTGGAAAAAAATTACAAAAATGCTTTGTACTTTCATGATAGTACAGAGAGTACAGATGCAAAACTTCTTTAAAAACCAACCAACCAGCCTAAAAATTGCTTCTAATGGAATGTAATGAACATATTTCCTCCAAACAGGCCAAAAAAACTAGAAAAAAGATAAGAAAATACTTTGTACTCTCATGAGAGTTCAGAGAGTATAGATACAAAAATCCTCTAAAAACCAACCAAACAGCCTCCAAATTGCTTCTAATGGAATGTAATAAACATATTTCCTCCAAACAGGCCAAAGAAACTAAAAAAATAAGAAAAATTATTTATACTCTCATGAGAGTACAGAGAGTACAGATGCACAACTCTCCTAAAAACTAACCAAACCGCCTCTAAATTACTTCTAATGAAATGTAATGAATATAATTCTTCCAAATATGCTAAAGAAATTAGAAATAAATGAGAAAAATGCTCTGTACTCTCATGAGAGTATAGAGAGTATATATGCAAAAATTCCCTAAAAATTAATCGAACAGCCTCCAAATTGCTTCTAATGGAATGTGATGAACATATTTTCTCCAAAAAGGCCAAAGAAATTAAAAAAATGAGAAAAATGCTCTGTAAGTACAGATTCATAAGTCCTCTAAAAACTAATCAAATAGCCTCCAGATTTTTTTTAATGAAATGTAATGAACATAATTCCTCCAAACATGCCAAAGAAACTAGAAATAAATGAGTAAAATGCTTTATACTCTCATTAGAGTACAGAGAGTACAGATACAAAAATCTCCTAAAAACCAATCAAACAGCCTCCAAATTGCTTATAATATAATGTAATGAACATATTTTCTCTAAATAGACTAAAGAAACAAGAAAAAAAATGAGAAAATGCTCTGTACTCTCAGAGAGTACAGATGCAAAACTCTCTTAAAAATCAACCAATCAGCCTCCAAATTACTTCTAATGGAATCTATTAAATATATTCTCTACAAATATAGTTTAAAATCTGAAAGAAATTGATAAAATGGGGTGTACTCTCCAGAGAGTACACATGCAAAAAAGTCCTAAAAACCTACCAATTAGCATTCAAAGTACTTTTAAAGCCATGTACTAAACATATTATATCCAAACAGGGTCAGAAGTCTTTTAAAAAATGATAAAATGGGTTGTACTCTCCTGAGAGTACAGAGAGTATACATGCAAAACTAAAGCAAACATTCATTAATCAACCTACAAATAAATTGTAATATCATCGATTGAACACATTATATCCAAACAGGCCCCAAAATTCATCAATTTCTTCATGAAATAGCACTAAACATCCTACAATGTGATATACTAAACATATGACAAGCCTAACTGTTCAAAAATTTAAAAATAACGGTGTGTACCATCATGATAGTACAGAGAGTACACATGCAAAACATCTCCAAATACTAGTAAAATAGTCTCCGTTCATTTAAAGAACTCAAATTTTCCAAATGTTCTCCTACTCGACGGTGAGAACCATAGAGAAAACCCTAAATTCATTAAAGTTCAAGAATGCAGGAAGAAATATCTCATGAGCTCACCTATGATACCTCAGTTTTCAATGCCCAAGAGTGGGAGCTAAAAATTTACTAAACTTTTCTATGACGAAGAATATGGAACAACGCGCATGATATTTTCTTCTCCTGCTATTTGAACGAGACGGGCCGGGGGTAGCGTAAATGGCATCATCAATGCACCGTCCAGTTACAACACCGTTAAGTGAAAAAATGTGATATTAAAATATTGGACACGTGTAGCGCTACGATTGTAGTCAGCACGTAAAGCTACGTTCGGACTCCGCATATAATATTTTCTCGAGGTAAGGGGGCCTTCACGTGAGTGGTATGGGGAAGTTGACATGGTGACTTTCCATTAGCTAAGGAGGGTGGTTTGGGTAGTGGGAAATAATTAAGCTTGGTGGACTGCATAGGGAATATGGATTTTAGGTGGCTTAGCTAATTTGGGATTATTATTACTCCTCTTTTTTTAGATTTTTTTTAATATTGTGGCTACAATGCAATAATAATAAACAAATAGTGTAATACATATGCATGAATAACATCTATTAAATATATATTCAATTTTACTAAGGTCGAGAAATAGGAATTAATAGAATGTTATTACTCAAATGAATTACTACTTCCATCTGATTAAAGATATGCCCATATATATATATATATATATATATATATATATATATATATATATATATATATATATATATATATATATATATATATATATATATATATATATATATATATATATATATATATATATATTTATACTATTTTCCTTTTTCTTAAAATCACCTTTTATATCCCTTAATATTTTATATCTCTTTTATTTATCAAATAATTTTTTTATTTAACTAGTTAAGCATGATAATTTGAAATATCCAGAATGTACTCCTTTTTGTGTAAATATTTATTTGGTTTAATTAGTTTAACTAAAAATAATAATTCTCTTTCCTATTTTATTTATAATGATAACAATTACATCGCTAAATGAGAGTATATATAAACTCATATGCATAATCTAATCTAATTTCACTTTGGTATTAATTTTTTTTGTTCACAACTTACATGATTTGATTTAATTTAGTTGACTTTATTTTCTTTGATACTAATTATGCCTCCAAAATGATAATATCCATGTGTAATTTTAATGGATTATTTGAACATGTTAACTTCTCTTTTCTCTTCTTCTTTTTTTTTAGTATAACTCAAGTTATGTTAATTTTAATTTAATCAAATTTTATTGAATCAACATATCTAATACTTTCTCTATTTTTTTGAATAATATGCATGTTACCCTAAAAGAGTAGATTTTTTCTCATCTTTATTTTAAAATAAAGTTTCATATTCTCATTTGTCGAGCTTAATTAAAAATTTTTTATATCTTCATTTTATACTGAATCCACATTATTTTATTCGTGCAATATTTTGAATGATTTTGGTTGCAATTGAGGTATTTTAAGCTCATTCATATGATTGCATCTTTCACGAGTTATCAATTTATACTTGCCCACTTCTATTTATGACGTAGATGTAGATATTAAGAAATGCCCCCCAACAAATGTAATTCGTGTCTAAAGTGGATCATGTTTGTTGCCATGGTTGACCTTATGCTTTGTGCACCCTTTTGAAGTGACTTTGGACATTAATTTATTAAATATAGCATGTGGCTTCACATACTTAATATTTTCTTTCTCTACCTTTATCATATTATCAATTTTATACTGATGTATATTCTTGATTCCGTTGATTGGTAGAAAAATGTTTCGGTCGAGCCGGCCAGCAAGTATGCCTCATGACGAGCCAATCGAATAGGTCATTTCGACTATGATTGATAGCCATGATCTTTAGGGAAATATTGATATTGTCAATATACTTGAACAACATGGATCTATGTTATGAGGCTGGAGAACCTATGGTGATTTCTTCACTCATTCATTCATACTTTTAACTTGTGAGTTGGATCCATCTACATACACGGAACCCGCAGGGTGGGTGAGTAGCATCAAGCTAAAACATGGAGAATTCAACCCATTGGAGAGCACAGATGTTCAGGTGAGCTATGGGTTGTGCAATATATTAGAGCCAACAACTGATATTATAGAATCGATTGGACAGTCGAGGCTACTACCACATCATCAACTGCAATCCAATTCATCATATTAGCCTCATGATTCTTCTTTAGGACAGCTATCGAGTCCTCCTCGCGGATGTATATGGTGGGTTTGTTACATACTACAGGTTCATTAAAGTCTTTTAAAAGAGGCAGGGATTTATGGGGCTATATATGCATCCATGTTCAGTAATGTAGGGATTCCTCTATCTTGGATTAGAGGTATGATTGAGTTCTAGGACCCTACCATGAATACTTGTTGGGTAAGTCCAGAGAAACTAACGATGACTTTGTGGGAGTTGCATATTATATCACATTTGTCCATACTCGTAAAGTAATTATGAAGAGTATATCTGCTTGAGATGTCTTCCGTAGACACCCTTCTACCAATGATAGTAGGTGATGTGAGCTTATTTTACCAGCAGTTCTTCTGAGGATCTTAGATCACTATCAATCAACTCACAGGAGTGTTAAATTATCAACAAGATCTCATTCCATCATTCCAACAGATGTATAGATTCAAAGCTTTCTTCAAAAAGATAGCCTTGATCATTCAACTGTATTACTATTTAATCCTTTTGCACTTAGGTTATCGCGAGGCAATGAGTTGACAGAGGGTTTTGCATAAACATTTGAAGAAGTTGGATGTGGATCTCCTACCCTCCCTGGTATAGATGAAGACTTACTTTTAGCGAGATTTTTGTTGACTTGGATATGCATCTTTGTTCTCCCCATCAAAAAAGGATCTATTCTTGCCAGTGCATTGCTTGCTACCAGCTTGCTTTCTTGTGGTGAGCGTATTTCACTGGCTCCAACAGTTCTTAGAAAGATTTTCAAAGTTCTAAAGGACTTATCAAACTAACCCTCACTTGAGGTTCAGGATACTCTACCTTGGCAGTATATGCATGCTTGGATCCATGTTCATGCTTGAGAAGCATTTAGTTGCTTAGAGTATCCTTCATTCTTTATGGAAAGGCAGTACCCAGTTGTTATGCAGTTGACACAAGCAACCTCCACACTAAAAAGGAAATGAGTGCGTCTCTTTTTCTTCACTCCCCACCTTGTGGCTGGCTGATTCTCATTGGTGCATCATCTAAATGCGGGTTTCCTTATTGATAGTGTGACTGGTACAGTCATAGTTGATGGTGTTGACTGAGGTGAGTACACTTTGCTCCTTGAGGAACTATCATTCATAGTTATAAAGTATTTTATTAACATGTGACCTAGATAGCTATATTATTGATTTGGCCGATCTGTGATTTTTGAGGGGTATCATCCAAATAAATTTGCTCGCCAATTCAAGTTTTCTCAAGCCATCGCATATGACAGCTTATCTCTTATTCCTGGTATACCTGATGTTGGGCAACTATCATCAATTCCTTTAGAGAGTAGAATGTATGCTGCCTCTACGACCTGGATTCATCTCCTTAGACTTGGCACAGGCTCAAAGTTTTGTTTAGCTCCTCTAGGTAGTTTGACAGGTGTGAGCTATACCAGGTTGACTTAGGTACGCTTGTCTTTTGCAACCTTTCTAGAGTGAGGTGCCCGCAAATATGAACGTCGGGTACGATTATTAGAGTTCCATGAGGAAAGCGGGCTCATCAAATCACCACTGATCGTAGAGGTATGCATCTTAATTTCTTCATTTTAGCCTTAACTCTTCCTTTAATCCCTCTCTTTTTGGTGTTTAATATTTACTTCCTTACTTATTCTATAACAGATAAGAGAGAGGACACCCAAGAGATAGAGAAAGAAGGCACTCCCCTTCCTCGAGTACAAACTTGAGAACCTTCTTCTAATCATACTGAGGTGCCTTCTCCATCTCATAGATATAGACATCTTCTCCACGAAGACCCTCCATGAGCTTTAGCAGATTGGTCTGCTAGCTCTACTCCATGATGCCTTCTAACATTTGAGGAAGTAGTTGTTGTCCCTAGGATATCGGTCAGTGTCAAACCTACTACCTTTGAAGATTTTGGGGTTAATCAACCTGATGTAATCATGATAGATGTTACTACTTAAATAATTGAGGCTCCTTTCATAGACTTGGTTCCTTACATGGGCTTCCTTTCTAGTTTTTGGCCTAATGAGACATCCAAAGTAAGGGATCCAACCCACCATGAGGCTTTTGGTGTACCTATTTTTGATCCAATGACTCTCAACATTATAGCAGCATCGGATCTGCCACCATTTGAGGGTGCTCGAACTCCAGTTGAGACATTTGATCCGGGTATGGTTCACCATTCATTCATATTTATTCACTTCCTCATTTTTTTCTATATTTTGTACAATATTTTTAATATTTATTTTCTTCATGCAGTATATGAAGAAGCTGATTATTCATCGGAGACTCTCCATAGACACCAATCATATGATGACTTGTGCAACGAGCACATTCATGATGATAATGTAAACTTCTTAAGATAACTGATCTCTAGATTGGATCCGAGTTCACCAGTATCATTAGACCTCTTCACAAGGGATGCTAATGTTGTATTGGATTTCTTAGCTTATTTTGGTTTGGATGACTAGGAGCTACGATACTAGGAGTTGTTGTGTCCGGAAGCAGAGTTCTTAGTTTGGCAGATGAAGGCTCTTAGCATAGTTTGCACCAGAATTTCATTGCCAGAGCTATGAAATGTGTCAAGCTTTGGCGAAATGTGGCTGATCTCGCTCATGATGAGTTCAAAAAGAGTTCTGAAGCTTTGAGATGACTTCACAGCAGGTCCACTGATATTGGAGCAAGTATTGAAGCATCACTCCTAAAATCAGAATTCTTTGGAGGGAGCTTAAGAGCTCAGTGTCTTGTAAGATAGATCTTCAAGCAAAGAATGACAGATATACTCAATTGATATAGAGAGATCAACAACGATATCAGACTCACCATCGCGTCATGGTAGATGCCAAAGTTTCCCTGAGTCGAGCTGTGGAAGACTTGTAGACTGCTGAAATAGAATTTGAGTCTCTTACTGTTATTAGGTCCCAGCTTAGAGACCTGTAGTCTCATTTACCTTGATGTATTTTCCTTTTCTTTTATCTATCTTTCTTTTATGATTTGGAAATATGAGATGTCTTTGTTGATGAAATCTTCTTCCTTCGATGTTTCACTCCTATGTGAGAGTTGTATTTCATATAAACTTGCATATTTCTATGAATAAAAGCCAAGTGTTTGTGTCTAACATGAAATATTAGATTCTTAATATTTTAATTTGCCAGTAGAGGTCACATTGGGGTAATGAACATCACCAACGACCCCTTGCTTTATGATTATTCTGCTTGATGGAATTGATGATTTATTGGTGAGATGAGGAATCTTTGATCCTATGCTTGGTTCTTTGATGGACTTGTTGAAGATTCAATCTTGGAGATTTGTATTTTATATTTCCTTCTATCTTGGCTTCATCTCTTGATGGATTTGACAGAAAAAATCTTGAATTGTCGTGAAGACTTGTCAGGTGATACTAAATTGCCTTCCTCCCTAGCTTTCTGCTTTTGTTGGCTTATAGAAGAATGTATGTCGATGATCGAGCTCTCAGAGCTTGTGTTGGGTTAATGGCAAAGAATCATCATTCTTATGCTTTGCTTGTAATGAACATGTTGATGACATAACTCTCTTAGTTCAGCCATTGGCTTTATATGAACATCGAGATGACTTCTCAGTCCTTTGCTTTTTGCTTGGCTGGACTTGCTAAAGAAAAGTTTCCTTTGGTCTTTACTTTCTACTTAACAGACTTGTTGAAGGAGTTATTATTTTTATGATGATACTAAACTCAACTTAATGCCTTCTTGAGTGAGGATATTTTTTTCGTTGAATTTTGGAAAATTACTTTATGACCATTAGGGACAATCTCCTAGTCTGGGCCACTTGAACTCACTAAGTTGGATGGATTTGGAGATTTATGTGCTTTTTTTCCTTTTAACCAATGAAGTAGGAGGATCCCTTACTACGGCCTTTATGGAGTATTGAGTAAGCGGACCTATCAACGACTCAGACATATTTTAGCGTGTTGAGTCCGACCTTATGCACCCACTTGAGTCTAGGATTTGAGCAATTGATGGAGGATTTTATCATCGGGCTAACAAGATATGGGACCTCTTACTATGGCCTTTGTGGTGCGTTGAGTAAGCATACATGTCAGTGACTCAGACATATTTGGGCGTGTTGAGTCTGACCTTATGCACTCGTTTGGGCCTTAAATTTGATGTATGGATAGATGATGTGTCTCCAACTTGATTTGTTGCAGTTTATAGATTTGAAATTTTCTATTTATGGTCAATAAGATTATGAGACATGTGAATTTGAATACATAATTAGAATATGTATATGGGATCTTGGCCTTAGGCGCGATGTCAACTCAAATACAAAAGGAGGTCCCTTATGTTACAGGAGAAAGCCTAACATTTAACTATAAGATTTTTTTTTTAAAAAAAAGTGCCCTATGTTTAATAAGGGGATTTTTGCAATATTTTACAAGTATGATGTCATCAAAATTATTTTTATTTTCATACTTATAATGATCATATGAGACTTACATTGATCATTATAACTATTCATTTGGGGATTTCGGCCTTAAGCGCGATGTCGACCTAAGAATATATAGAATGCCCCCTATCTAATAGGGGTATTTTTGTTCTATCTTATATATGTATTCTTGTGTTACAAGATAATTTCCAAGTAAAACTTATGAAAGATTTAAGTATGATATTCATTTGATTACACTTTCATGTATAATACTTCTTTAAATATTGATCGTTGATTGGTGGCATTGGTCTTTTGCCTTTGAAATCAATGAGTTGGTAGGCTCCTCCTTCATATACATTTTCAATGATGAAGGGCCCTTCCCAATTAGGTTCAACTTTATCGCCAATTTTAAGATGAGGGATAATTGGTCTTCTCAACACCAGGACCAACTCCCTTTCTTGAAAAGTTTAAGGACGAACCGCATGATCGAATGTTTGGCCATTCATCCTCGCTTGAGCAGCTTCATTGATTTTCATAAGATTGATATACTTGGATGGCTACTTTAGCTCCAAACACTAGTGCATAGGGAGTGAATTTCATAGGTGTTTTATAAGTGGTGTGGTAGGCCCATAATGCTTCCACAAGCTTAGTACGCCACTCTCTTTTATTTTTGGTGGGGATTTTTCTAAGCAACTTGACTAGTATTTTGTTGAAAGCCTCGGCTCTCTTGGATTATAAATTGATGAGTATTACTAGTCAATCTTATGTCGATGAGAAAATCTGTAGATTTTAATGCTTTTGAAGGTTGGGCCATTATCTAAGATAATTCAGCATGGCACACCGAATCTATAGACAATATTATAGGTAAATAAGTTGGACACATGCTCGAATGTGACTTCCTTGAATAGAGCAGGTTCAACCCACTTAGAGAAATAATCAGTGACTACTAGGATGAAATGATGACCAGTTGATGATGGTAGGTCAATTGGTCCAATTATATATGTTCCCCAACATTCGAATGGCCAAGATGTTAATGTTGCGTGCAACGAGTTTGCAGGCTGATGAATGATGTTGTCGTGAACCTGGCACTCATGACATATCTTGGCATGATTGATACAATCCTTTACCATGGATGTCCAGTAGTATCCCATGCTTTTAATTTTGAAAGCCATTTTAGGACCTAATTGGTGTGCGCCACAGAGTCCTTCATGGATCTCAATAATCACTTTGGTGGCTTCTTCTATTCGCAGACACCATAGTCATATCTGCTCAAAGGACCTACGATATAGGGTATTGCCAACATCAGCATATAGTCGAAGCCTTTTCTCAAGTTATACAACCATCAACTTATTGCTTGGTAGTTTACTTTCTTTAAAGTAGTTGACGAAGGGTTGTCTCCAATAGTCCTTCTCTTCTACCATGAGGATTTCACTTTGTGGTGTTGGAGTTTCTTCAAAATGAGGTCTTGCCTCTAAAATAGCCATCTTATCTTGTTTGTATGAACAAGTTTGAGGAGTTTTGTTACAGGCTTGCATTTGATGACCCTCATTTTTAATTTAAATTTATTGGCTCTAGGACCTGACCAATGCAAACACTAATTAGTATAAAATCATCGTCGTCCATACTCGTCATCTCTTTAGTTAACTTAGCCAAGCAATCTGCTTTGCTAATCTTGCATCGAGAAATATGAGTTATAATAATGTTAGGAATTTTCTTCATAAGCTCGATAACTCATTTTTGGTAGTGAGCCAATCCGAGCTTGTTGATTTTGTAAATACCCAACATTTGATTAATAATGAGCTGAGAATCTCCATAAACTTGTAGATTTTGGACTCCCATAGAGTTGGCTTCCTCCAGACCTACCATCAATGCTTCATATTT
Source organism: Cymbidium sinense (assembly GCA_021442155.1). NCBI lineage: Eukaryota > Viridiplantae > Streptophyta > Magnoliopsida > Asparagales > Orchidaceae > Cymbidium > Cymbidium sinense. The sequence goes on from CM038216.1 coordinate 2,897,169, forward strand.
CACTTTGTTATTAGTTAATGGCTTAGTTACATGTAGGAGTGCCTCATTATACCACCCTCTGGTATAATTAAGATGAGGCCAATGCCAGCTCGAGCCTTTGGGAAATTTGAAGGGTCCGTATATTTGATGGATGAAGCTCCATCAAAATACAGTTCCCACATTTGATTCTTTTCCTTTTCATATATATACATGATCTGCACATCGGGAAGATCATCATTAATTGGTGAATCTTCGAGATGCGGTGCGCAATAAGGAAGTCTACTAGAATTTATCCCTTCACCGCTTCTGAGGAGCATATATGATGTCAAATTGTAGCAGAAGAATAGCCCATCATGCTAAGTGACTTGTCAATGTTGGTCTTATCCTCAAGAACTTCAACGGATTGATAATTGATATGAGAGTAATTTTATGAGATAACATATAATGGCGTAGCTTTTGAACAGCAAAGATTAATGTCAAACAATACTTCTCAATTGGAGAATAGGGCATTTTTGCTCGTATCAGTCTCTGACTAATGTAGGCATTCTCCTTTCCTTCTTCATTATGTTGTGCCAACAGAGTGCCTAGAGATTCCTCCAGTGTTGTTGTGTATAAGATGAGAGGCTTCCCTGGTATTGGCACTATAAGAATAGGCAAATTCAACTGATACATCTTAATATTATTGAAAGCCTCTTGACATTCTTTGTCCCATTTGAAAGGAGTGTTCATCTTCATCAACTTTGCAAAGGATTGACATCTACCTAACATATTTGATATAAATCTTCTGATGAATGTAAGATGTCTCTACATGGAATGGAGTTGGCGAAGGCTCCTCGAAGGAGGCATTTCAACTATTGCTTTAATCTTGTTGGGATCAATTTCAATCTATCTACAGTGCTCAACATATCCAAGGAACTTCCTTGAGGAGACTCCAAAGACACATTTGATAGGATTCACTTGAGATCATATTTTCTAATTCTTTCAAAGATGATTCTCACGTCATCATGATGATCTTTGTGATGTATACTTTGACAATGAGGTCTTCAATGCATCATACTTTTTGATGAATCAACTTGTCAAACTTTGGTATGTAGCTCCAACATTCTTCAAGCTGAAGGGCATGACTGTGTAGCAGTATATGCCGATTGGCGTCCTGAATGAGGTATGCTTCTCATCTTCATGAGCCATTTTGATTTGATTATATTCTAACGATCTGTCCATAAATGAGAATATGTCATGATTTGAAGGGTTGCCCACCAACAATTTCGATATAGAGAGCGAAAAGTCATCCTTTGGACATGCTTTATTTAAGCCCTGAAGTCGATACAGATACGAATCTAACCATTCTTCTTTCTCACTGGGATAATATTAGCTATCCAGTTGACATATTTCTCTTCTTGAATGAAACCAGCTTCAATGAGTTTCTTGGTTTCTACAATCACCTATTCTTCAATTTTCAGTATCATTTGCCTAGAAGCTTGCTTAACTAGTGTTGCATTTGATTTGATTGCTAATCTATGAATCGCCACATCAGAGGATAAGTCTGGCATCTCTGCACATGTTCAAGCAAAGCAGTCCCTGAATTCATAGAGCAGCATTTTTAATTCTTCCACTTTATCTTCAAAAAGTAGGGCACTAATGAACGTTGGGCGAGGATCTTCCTCAGTCCTCAAATTAATTTCTTTAAGTTCATCCATAGTAGCTTTCTGCCCGCCATCCTTAAGCTCCTCGTGTGTCGGCATGGTTCCTACTTCTTCATTATTTGCAAGATTAATCTCAAAGAAATCACCTTCATTTTCATTATCATTTTCAATTTCACTCCTGTTATAACATAACAGACGTCTTCTTGTGGACGATTGTCTCGGATGAACCCAAATCCCCTAGTAGTGTGCTTATTTTTTTTCTACCAATGGTTTGAGAACCTTTTAGGTAACACATGGATCTCGTGCTTGTTTAGTCCTTTATTTGTTTGCTTCAGCATGGATCTCGTGCTTGTGCATTAAGTTCAACATTTTCTAAGGATAATATTTTGGGATCCTTATGGGCGCAACTTCTTCCTCTTCAGACAATTACATTACCCAATCTAGATCTTCCCCTTGGCATCCCTCAGATTTATAAAATAGTCTTCCTAGCACATGCTTTGCAGGGAGGGTAGACACATAGAAGGTCACTAATTCTTCAACATTATGAACTTCTTGAGGAGTGAATTCCTTGAAATGTTGGGGAGGAACAAGAGTGATTATGAGCGTAGTCTCCACTACCATTGGATAAAAGATTATTTTCAAGTATGTGCATTGTATTTGCCTTCATAAGAAGATTCAAATTCATAATCAGAGTCAAAATGATCCTCCTCATTTGACACCTTGTTTGAAGATTTATATAAGCTTCTAAATTTGGCGGGAGCACATTCCTCTTCATCTTTAGTATCACTGCCCAAATGAGGGATAATTTTGTTTATTTTGGACTTTCTCTTTATATCCTTAAAGATAATTGGAGTGATCTCCTTTCTTTTAGTTAGTTTCTTTCCGCCATTCTTATTAATTTGTTCTTTTTTGGATTTTGAAGTATATGCAGTATTTTCTAGTTGTCCTGCTAGCTTTGATTCCTTCGGAAGGAAATAGTTGGCATCTTGGTATATCTTCATTTCATGTACTGCAAAGAGTTGCATATCACCCACAATCTTGCATTCTTCTCCATATTTTGTATATTTCATAGATGCATTATAGACAAGATAATGTCATATTCATGAAGATATGGTCGACCCAAAAGAGCTCTGAATGAAGTGTCTGCATCAACCATATAAAATTTGGCTTCTGAGTAGAGACCTCCGAATCAAAGAGGAAGGATGAATGACCCAACAATTTTTTATCCATTCTCATTGAAATCTTAGACCAAAACTTTATCTCATCCTAGATGTTGTACATCTAGAGATTGCCACTTGAGGGTCTTTAAATTTATAAGATTCATGGAGGAACCAGGATTAATCAAGATCCGAGGTATTATAACTCTATCACATTCAGTTGTAACATACAAAGGGTGATTATATTCTATAGTTCCAAGCATGAGATCTTCCTCAGAAAATGTGATGGCCGGAGGATCTTGAGTGTGCAAAACCTCCATTAGGCAGCATTCAATGAAATATGCTTCAAACTTCTCTGGCTCTTCAAGAGCTTTAATTAGAGTATCATGGAGATCTTTCGATATTAAAAGTGCTTCATATACACTGAGTAGCGCAAGAATTTTCCTTAAGTGGGATAGAATATTGTAATCAATTCCCTTATTTAGAGAAGACTTCTTGTTTGCATCTTTAGGGATGACTTCTCATTAATTTAAATTTCTTTTTCTTTCTATTTATTCATTGGCCTTTTCTTCTATTGAGGTGGTAACACCCGACCACTCGTCAACTATACCTAAGGCACTTCATTTGACCCTAAGTCTTCAGATGAGTCAGTTGCTTCAGCATCAACTTCCTCTCTTTCCAATGATGGATTTGAAGATTCAGAATCACTGCCCAATTTCACATTTTTTTTATGTTTATCATCATGACGGGCTCTGCTTCATCTTCAATTGGGAGACAGAGTTCCCCTGAGCTATCACCAGCTTCATGTACCATTAAGCAGGATTCAGTGGGAAGTTTTTCATCTTCTTTCCCTACTTCTTGGTTAATTTGAAGCTTGGTAATGAAATCAGCAAGTCTGATAGGTCATCTTGCTGGTTATTGGTAATCATCCATATTATTGATGATCTTCTGTGTTACAATCTTTTTCCTTTTCTTAGATTTATTCCTTGGTTTGGCAAACCTTCTTATTTTTCTTGTGGGATTTGGCTAGGTTGTCTCTCATGCAGAGATGAGCAGGACTTTCCATTATATTTTTGGGTGGATGATATTGCGGCAAACACATCCGACCTCTGATTTTCTTTCAAGTCAAGCACTGGCTCAAGTGGTGACTTCCATTTAATGCCTAGGATGCCTTCCAATTATTTTAGCATTTTTTAGTCTTTTTTGAAACTACAACTTTCCACTCTTCATCACAAGTTAATTTCTTCTTACTTTTATCTCTACTTGATGACATGGGAGAGGAAGTGATTACCTTAGCGGATTCCTTCTTTGGATGCACTAGCACACTGTCTAACAGTGTGAATTCTCCATTTTTATACTTTCTTTCTAGCCAATCTTTGAATATATAATAATTCTCAATAGAATGGCTGAGCACCTGATGATAAAGACAATAATTAGGATTATCAGTCTGTCCAGCTTCTTCAAGTACTTTACACTCTCGTAGCTGGAGGCCCTCTTTGAGTACATGCTTGAAGAGCTTAGCCACACTCTCCCTTTTGAAAGAATACTCTTTATTCAGCCTTTCCTTGAGGGTTGGAACTATTGAATCATTTGTTCCTTTCATTTATTTTGATCGCTCACTTTCATTGAACTGGACTCGTGGCAGATCATTACCTCCAAGTACGAGCTTCTATTATGGAGCGAGACTATTTTAATTTATCTAGGTAAGCGAGTTGCTTCCCTTTTCAACATTATAAACGACCCGCTTTTCTTTATCACTTTTGAAAGAAGCAAAGTGTATCTCCCCTTTCTCTAAATCTAGAACTTTATTTCTTTTTTATTTCTCTAAGTGACTATTAGAGCTTGATAGGTTTAATTTCTCAAATTTAATCACCCAGCCAAGAAGCTCCTGAAATGTGACAATTGAAGCCATGCAAAGATAAGGCACCATTTTGTCATCAATGTTGCCCATTAACAATTGAATCGCATATTCTTCTTCCAATTACTACTCACATCTCATACTCATGTTTCTTCAATGTGTGATATATCAAGTCACTGACTCATCTTTCTTTCTTTTCTCAAGAGCAAGATTAGCGATAGTTATCTTTTTAACTGCACTGGCAAACCTCTTGATAAACATAGCTTCAAGTTCCGGGAAGGTTTTGATAAAATCATTTGGTAGTTCAGCATACCACTCAAAAATGGTCAAATTCAAGCTTTGGATGAATTGGAAAAATAATAGCGCATCATTACCCCCAGTATTGTCACAAGTCGCTTTAAATTATGTCAAGTGCTGCTTATGATTACCATTGCCATCAAAATTTATTGAACTTTAGCATTGAATAGCCTTTGGGGTATAGCACCTAGTCATACTCGACTAGGTATGGGGGGCCTTTATTTACTAACTTCTCTACCTACTCTGCAGCAATAATAGCTTTAATTTTCTCATTTAAAATAATCTCTCAATTGAGCAGTTGTCACGTGCTATGATGTGATAGGCAAGTTTTGAGGTGTTGACTAGGAAGCCAACTGATTAATTTTATTTCCCCCCTCAAGGGCACTATGTGCTCCAGAAGTTTGAGGTGTTGGCTCTATTAGTGGATTGGTAGGGATGGTATTAGCTGGTTGAGGATTAGTGAATGAAATGGATAGTGGAACTACCGCTGCATTGCTATACATTATCTACATCATAAGATTCATCTGAGTCATCATCTAATTCCTTTTAGTATTAAGCTGCTCAATTTCTTTATCGTTTGCCCTCATCTGGCATTGCATGTGTCTCTGCACTTGGGCTAGTGTGGCAGTGTCAGTGAACACGGGATTCTCTCCCCTTTCGGACTCTTGTCTTCACTCATCATCTGAGGAAGAACCTAAATGCTCTTCTTCTTCTTGTCTTTCAGGAGGAGCAGTGGGTAGGATGGTACGTCGACATTGATTATAGAACTGATTACCAGGTTGATCATCACCTTAACCTACAATATACACACTTCTATTCCCATGGTCTCATCATCATCATCATCTTCTTCTTCTTCTTCTTGTAGCCTCACTTTTGAGCATCATCTCCAACAGATCTCAGGCTCAGGTTGTGGCATGAACATTTCTTCAATTGGAGGGCTTCGATTGAAGTCGACTACCTCCTGAGGAGATGGAGCTACTTGATGGAATTCCCTAGAGGATTCTCCAGCATGTCGACCATCTCTTAACTCATTAATGGTGATCTTCTACTTTGGGACCCATTCTTGTTGGGTCTTATCTCTAAGGGATCTTCGGGAATACAAGTTGAATGTCACGCCTTTGTTCTTTTCCATAATGATTTCTTCTCGAGGCTTTAGCCTCCATATTTGTTTTCTTTTCTAACGGGACCTTTGGGCAGTAGATTCTTGGATATGTGGTCCAAGTGTCACGCCCCGATGCTCATCGTGCATGACTTGTTCGTAATGCTCTTGAGTTCTTATTACAGCTGACACTGATGGTAGTTTCTGCAGTGGAGCATTATTAACTTCTCTAATAATTGGCCATTAATATCTATTCTTCATAAGGCAGTATTCTTTTACAACTTTCAACACATGTGCACTATGGAGGATAAAGTCTCAGGATCCCTCCTTTGTGGGGTTGGAGCTTCGTATCGTTACTCCTAAAATAATTTCTTAATATCACAAGTAGAGCTATTCCTTTTCACCCACTTGAGATTTTTAAACTTGTTGTGAGTAGGAACACTCGCTTATAGTTGTAAGACTAGTTGTGTAATAGAGGGTCCAGTTGAGAGTTGATGGACTCGTAGCTCAGCATTCCTCCTTCTTCTCTACCTTCTGGTTAGCTTTTCTCTAGATGGGGAAGTGATGGATGGCATCATCATCATCGTCATTGATGTCATCATCATAAAGCTTAAATCTATGATTGGGCCTTTTGTTATAATTTAAGTTATGTATTATTGGGCTTTTATATTTTGTATGTCTTTAGCTTATATGTATTGGGCTATTCTTATGTCATGGCCCATAAGTCATTGTAGTAGGTATGATATTTTGGGTAGGCATGGAATGAGTGGTAGGTTTGATAATGGTGGTAGGTTTGGTAGTAGGTGGTGGTAGGTGTAGTTATGATGGTGTTAGGTTTGAGTTTAGAGTTAGGTTTGAGTATTCTTAACTCTCTTTCAATCCTATAAATAGGGAGGCTCTTGTAATGCTTAGCACTTGAATTTGTAATAAAAGTTATCATCTTAAATTTCTTTTACTATTCTTCTGTGTACTTTCCTCTTGAGTGACGGACTACTTGAGTGTGTGAGCTCACAACCCTTAGAGAAGGACTTCTAAGGAAGGAACACGATCTCCACAATGACGGACTGTTTGCAGAGGTCGACTTCAACTTATCCTTGCTTCACTGCTGGTTATTTAAATCTGCTATAGGTTAGATCATTCATAACTTTTTAGTTATTTCTTTGCACTTATAAGATTCAGATCTCTAGTGTGGTTAACATAACTTTAATCAAAATCTTTTCAACTTCACTAAATTCATAATGTTGTGAATGTGATCAATAGTAGTGTACATTTATCATTACTCTTTTGTGAGGATTTAAGAATTATCGGTGTAATAAATATTATATCATAAAAGCACCCTTATCCTACATCATATTTGGTATCAGAGCAAGTATGTTTCTTTGGGAACATCTTGTTTAGTATAGATTTTTATTTTTGCATTAGAGTAATCTTGTAATTCATTGTTAAAAAAACATACAAAATTTTTATCTAATTAGGGCATTTATTTATTTTTAATCGTGTCTTTGATTTCATTACATTGCATTTTTTTTTAAAAAAATTTTTAATTAAATATTTGCTTATATTAAAATTTTTAAAAGAATATCATCATGTCAACTCATAGTGGTCTTAGATATCAAGATCAATCCTTAGATGAAAATTATGATTCCTATAAATTTTTACTAGAGAAAATAAAAAAGCTTACCCTTATGCACCAACAAACCTTTAATGAATTCTAAAAAAGATTTGAAGCCTTAGAACAAAAAGTTGGTAGGCTTACAACACATTCACCAGAAACTAACCCAATCCTAGAACCTCAACTTGAAGAGAGATAAGATCATCCTGTCGATCTTGTTCCTCTTCCTCTCCCACCTCATCCACATTCTCCTATTAGACCCCGTTATCGCCCTAAGAATAACTTTAATGAATATCTCGAGTTTGATGAGGTACTTCCTCACCCACCTCATCGAATAGGAAGACAATTAAGACGAGATGAAGGTTATGCTCATCGAACTCCTTATGAGCATTATCCTCGACATTGCGAAGAGCCATTATCTAATTTTGTTGCCCCTCAATGTACACTTAGAGAACCTGATGATGATGTTATTCGTAGAGTTAAAGTTGATCCACCTACTTTTGATGGTCGACTTGATCCTAAAATTTTCTTAGATTGGTTAGTAAATATGGACCAGTATTTTGATTGGATGCCCATGTCAAAAGAAAGACAAGTTCATTTTGCCTGCATGAAACTAGCTAGCTAAGACTTATTTAATCTCACACTAAAATATCAACCGACAGACAACCACCTATTGTCGAGATGAAAGAAATTTTAAAGCAAAAAATATGTACCATTAAATTTTCAGATCAACTTATGGATGAAATGACACGCTTAAACAAGGATCTTTAATCGTTATCGAGTATATGACACCGGTTTGATGAATCGATGACCCGTTGTGATGTTAGAGAGGATCACACACCACAATCTCTAGATTTAGATCTGGGTTACTGAACGATATTCGTAATGAAATGATAAGAAATTTATTCTCTTGAGGATGCATTTCGAGTGGCGACTCAAATTGAACAATATCTTAGATCACAACCTTATAAGTGATTCACAACTTCATCTACAAACAACTCTCAATCGCGTGTTACCCCTCCTATTTTAGCAATTCCTAAAGGACTTAGTGAAACAAAAGGGAAAGCTTTAGTTGGAACATATGGTTCTAAGACTTCTAGCATTACTTGTTTTACATGTGATAAAATTGGTCATTATGTAAGTACTTGTCCTTGTCAAAACTTACACTTAGATTATGAAAATAAGGACCAACAAAATAAAAATAATGATAATCAAATTGCAGTTGACCCTTGTGAAGAAGCTAATGATGCAGAAGAAGCATTAGATGAGTCTCATATAGCTGTTATGCGTTGTGTGTCAGCCACCCCACGAGCTAATAATGATTGGACGCGCACATCAATTTTTCACACTTATTTTAAGAGTGGTGAAAAGACGTGTAAGTTAATAATTAATAGTGGTAGCTACATGAATGTTATTGCTGCCTCTGCTTTAACTAGGACGAAGCTCACCCCAGAGACCCACCCACAGCTTTATAAGGTTGCTTGGGTAGATAAGACCTCTATCTCTATATCTCAACATTATCTTGTATCCATTCAATTAGGAAAATATAGTGATAAAATTTGGTGTGATATTCTTCCGATGGATGTTGCTCATATACTTTTAGGTAGACCTTGGCTTTTTGATATGGATGTCAAAAATTATGGACGATCTAATGCATATGTTTTTAATTTTCAAAGTAAGAGAATTGTTTTAAATCCAGCTAAGCCTAAAGAGGTCACTCCACTTCAACCCCAAAATTCTTCTCCTCCCATAGAAAAGAGATCCCTACATATTATTAATAAACGTCAATTTCAACAAGAGATTAATGGGAATATCATTTTTGCATTAGTTGTCCTAACCTCTAAAAATCAACCTTGTGTTAAATCATTCTCATCTGAAGTACGTAAACTTTTGTTGGAATATTAAGATATTTGTCCTAAAGAACTTCCTAGTGAGCTTCCCCCATTAAGAAGTATCCAACATGCCATAGAGTTAATTCCTGGATCATCACTCCCAAATTTTCCACATTTTCGGATGAACCCAAATGAACATGCGGAGCTAAAATGGCAAGTTGATGATTTATTAATAAAAGGGTTTATCGGGGAAAGTTTATCTCCATGCGCAGTGCCTGCTCTTCTTACCCCAAAGAAAGATGTTACTTAGCGTATGTGTGTAGATAGTCATGTTATAAATAAAATCACTGTTAAGTATAGGTTCCCCATACCTAGACTTGATGACATGTTAGATATGATGGCTGGATCAATAGTTTTCTCTAAAATTGATCTTATAAGTGGATATCATCAAATTATGAGAGAAGGTGATGAATGGAAAACCTTCAAGACAAAAGATGGTTTGTATGAATGGCTAGTAATGCCTTTGGATTGACTAATGCTCCAAGTACATTTATGAGTGATGACTCATATCTTCTAGTTCATTGGAAAATTTTAGTTATGTACTTTGATGATATTTTAATTTTTAGTCAAACTAAGAGCGATTATGAGAAACATTTATGACAAGTCTTTGAAGTACTTCGTAAAGAATGACTATATGTTCATTTAAAAAAATGCTCATTTATAATGTCTTCAGTAATCTTCTTAGGATTCATTGTTTCTTGTGATGGCATCTCTGTTGATCCCGAAAAAATTAGGGCTATTCAAGAGTGGCCTACCCCAACCACAATTCATGATGTATGTAGTTTTCATGGGTTAGCCATATTTTATCGAAGGTTTATTCATGGATTTAGCACTATTATGTCCCCGATAACTCAATGTCTTAAAAAGGAGACTTTATTTGGACAAAGGCAGCTGCTGATGCCTTTTCTAAAATTAAAGAACTTTTAACAAGTCCACCGATATTGAAATTGCCAAATTTTGATAAAGTATTTGAGATATCATGTGATTCTTCTGGAGTTGCTATTGAAGGTGTTCTTAAAGAAGAAGGTCATCCTATTGCTTTCTTTAGTGAAAAATTAAACGAAGCGCGTCAATGATATTCCACATATGATCGTGAGCTGTATGCTGTCAATCAAACTTTACATTATTGGCGACATTATCTTCTTTCACGAGAATTTATACTTTATCCTGCTTAAATATCTAAACACCCAAAAGAAACTTAGTTTTTCATGCAAAATGGGTTCAATTTCTTCAAGAATATACATTTGTTCTTAAACATAAATCTAGTGCCGAGAACAAAGTTGATGCCTTAAGTAGAATATGTACATTATTAAATACCATGAGTGTGAAGGTTCTGGATTCAAAAGGTTAAAGATGATTATCCTAATTGTAAAGACTTTCAACAAATTTTTGAATCTTTGAAATTTGATGTTCAATTAATAGTCTGTCAAATCTGATCATCTCTCTTTTTTGGCACTATGTATCCTAGATTCATCACTTCAAAATTTTCTTGTTGAGGAAATTCATTCAGGAGGTGTGTCTAGTCATTTTGGTCATGATAAGACAATAGCTATGATGGAGGATAAGTTCTTTTGGCCTAGTCTTAAGAAAGTTGTTGCTCGTATCATTGCCCAATGTCGTACTTGCCAAGTAGTAAAAAGTGGAAAACAAAATTATGGTCTATACACACCACTCCCAATTCCCCACAAACCATGGGAAGATCTTAGTATGGGCTTCATCTTAGGATTACCTCGCACTATATAATGTTTTGACTCTATCCTAGTAGTTTTTGATCGATTCTCTAAAATGGCACACTTCATTCCATGTTATAAGACATCAGATGTATCACATATAGCGACAATTTTTTCTTTAGAGACAGGTTACTTTTTCTAAAATAATTGTGTCGATATGTAAGGTTTATGAGCTATTTTGGAAAACTTTATGGAAAAAGCTTGGCACAAAACTCTTATTTTCTACAGCTTACCACCCTCAAACAAATGGACAAACTGAAGTTGTTAATAGAAGCTTAGGAAATTTACTAAGGTGTCTAATGACCGATCATACTACTAGTTGAGACCTAGTTCTTCCTTCTGCAGAGTTTGCTTATAACAATTCAATTAATAGGTCAACCTATGAGTCCTTTTCATATTGTGGATCCAAGAAAACTAATTGAACTTGTTGAATTATAGGTCTAGTGCATTTGCATCTTCATTTGCAGCATTCATGATTTACATCATGAAATTCAACAAAACTTAAATGTTGATGCATCGATGATATGTAAAATTTAATGAGGGAGATTTGGTTCTTGTTAAAGTTAGACGAGATTTCCAATTTGGAACTCTTAAGAAACTAACTCTCAAGAGATCTGGTCCTTATAAAATTGTAAGGAAGATAAATGATAATGCTTATGAAATAGATCTTCCAATGAATGCTGGTATTTCTCCAATATTCAATGTATCAGATTTAACGTTGTACCATGAGCAAGCCATGGATAACACTATTCCTTCTACAAATAGTACTGACATGCAGGTTCATACTTCATCACCGACTCCTATACCATCTCGCTGCTTAAGATCACATCGTCCAGATCAAATTTTAGAAGACTAGATTATCATCACATCTAATGGAGGCACTCAAAGGTTTCTCTTTCGTTGGAAAGGTCTTTCTCCTCTTGAAGATTCATGGCTAACATTTGATGAGTTACATCAACTGGACTCACAATTATTATAAGAGTACTTGGATTTTCATTCTCCAGAGGAGAATCCTTTAAAGCCGGGGAGTGCTGATGGAGGGCATCATCGTCATCGTCATCGACATCATCATCATAAAGCTTAAATCCATGATTGGGCCTTTTATTATAATTTAAGTTATGTATTATTGGGCCTTTATATTTTGTATGTCTTGCTTATATGTATTGGGCTATTCTTATGTCATGGCCCATAAGTCATTGTAGTAGGTATGACATTTTGGGTAGGCATGGAATGAGTGGTAGGTTTGATAATGGTGGTAGATTTGGTAGTAGGTGGTGGTAGGTGTAGTTATGATGGTGTTAGGTTTGAGTTTGGAGTTAGGTTTGAGTATTCTTAACTCTCTCTTTCAATCCTATAAATAGGGAGGCTCTTATAATGCTTGGCACTTGAATTTGGAATAAAAGTTATCGTCCTAAATTTCTTTTACTATTCTTCTGTGTACTTTCCTCTTGAGTGACAGACTACTTGAGTGTGTGAGCTCACAACCCTTAGAGAAGGACTTCTAAGAAAAGAACACGATCTCCACAATGACGGACTATTTGTAGAGGTCAACTTTAACTTATCCTCGCTTCGCTGTTGGTTATTTAAATCTGCTACAGGTTAGATCGTTCATAACTTTTCAGTTATTTCTTTGCACTTATAAGATTCAGATCTCTAGTGTGGTTAACATAACTTTAATCAAAATCTTTTCAACTTCACTAAATTCATAATATTCTGAATGTGATCAATAGTAGTGTACATTTATTATTACTCTTTTGTGAGGATTTAAGAATTATCGATGTAATAAATATTATATTATAAAAGCACCCTTGTCCTACATCAGGAAGCTTCAACATCATGTTGGCCTTGCGCAAAAGACTCCATCGGCAGGGAGGTTGCATTCGCATGCATTACTAAAATTGTTTGCCCAGTAATAATTCTCTTTATAGTTGGAGCTTCAGTATGTCCTAACCTTTCAAATATAGAGGCTCTCTTTCGAGGAACCTCCTTAGCAGTAGTGACATGAGTTTTAGTGTATTTGGCCTGCTACACGGGTTGATGTGCAATTTCTGCATGATTGTCTTGTGCAGGCCTAGTAGTAGTTCAAACAGCAATCTCTGGAAAATCTATGCTACCAAATTGTATAGTAGCTCTAGTGTCTCTCATGTTGATTACATCATTAGCCAAGCGGATGTTGGCTTTGTGACTTAGCTGCATAGTGAATGGGGTGTTTTGGAGATCCATTCCACTCAAATAAAAGATGGCCATTAGTAATCAACAATTGATATATCACCCCACACTTTCAAAATGCAAAGATACAACAGAATAGAGCAACCTAATAAGAAAAACACACTCTAAATGAAATCTCAGATGTTCAAGACCTTATTTAGAAGATATCTTATCTTAAGGTTCATTTAAACTTTTCACTTTCATTTTTATTTTCTTTTATCATTTTCATTTTTTTATACTCCACTATTACTATAACTTGGGTTCGACTAATCAAAGATGGAAAGAGAGACCTGTCCCTAGTGGAGTCGCTAGAAATTTGTGGCCTTCAAAAATTCTCTATCAGCCTCTCGATGAAGAGAGTATGATTTAAGTGTCGATTAAATTTTTAGAAAGCATATGGAATAGTATATAAGACACTACCAAGAGATTTTGCCCTCATTTTGTGAGGACTTTAGATCTGGTTCCAGGTTTCCTATAAGCGCAAGCACCTATAGTTAATTACCCCTCTCAATACTAAGATAGAACTTTCGATTAAGACTAGTCGTTAGGACGCTTAATCCAAAGCGTATAGTAGCAGCATGTGGAGTTTTGGATTCATTATATTTAACTTAAAGCGGATGGTTGGGTGAACGATGACCCTGATCTAGATCTCATGGTTCTGTCATCCCGGGCTGTCACGGTCCCTAGTCTACTTAGTTAGAGGAGGTAGTTGACCCAACCTGATAAAATGATCCTTATTAGCAGCCATGGGTTGCGTCGTCCAAGAAATCCTTATAGAAATGGGGTGGTATTTGTCTAAGGAGACAAATATAAGTCAATCTTAGCTAACATAGGGCTTTTTGCCCAAACACATTATATAATTTATGGCTCAAAGAGAAAAACCATTGGGGAACACATGGGCTACGATCATGACCGTAATTTAGTAATGTCATTTTACAACAAGTCACATGGTCAAATGGCTCTGGTCATAACCGTCATTTATGTGGTGTCATTTTGCGACAAAATCATGCGGATAGAGGACACGGGTCACATCCTTATGGGCTTAAGATTATTTGAGTGTGAAAATAGTTATGTATTTGATTTGACATTGGTTCTTTGTGAGCAAAAGTTTTCTTAATTTGTCACCCTCGATAAACGATTGCGGAAAGGTGGATGGATTTTGCTTTAAATTTAAATAATTAATTTCATTTAATTTATATTTTTTATTTGAATATTTGATCATTTTATAATTGATTTGAATTTGAATATATAAAGATTGATCATTTAAACCTTAGTAGTGATAGCCTTTTGATCACATGACTGTTGTTGGCTAATAAACCATGTCAACTCTGCCTCTTTCTTATAGAGGATCGAGTCTAAATTCTCAAAATTTATAATTCTCTAAATCTTATCAACTCTACTTGAGCATAGAGAATCAGGTTTGGGACTTTTCACTTAGGAGCTTGAACTTGAGAAACTGTGTCAATAAGTTTATCTTTTATAATTGTATGATAGAATTAGCTTCTCGAATTTTATTAAATTAAATTTCTTATAATATTATAATTGAATTTTTAGATTTTGTTAACCTGAACCGGGTCCTAAAAACAAACCAGGAATCAACCCATGTAGTATTCTCAGACACTAAGTTTAAGCATTCAGCGTAATGTCAGGGCCCATGAGGGTGTATTGTTAAAAATATTTACATGTATTTCAGAGAATTTGATATCTTCTAAAGTACTTATACATATATCAATACAAATAAATTGAGCATAAGATTGTCTTACGATGCATGTATAAATTATTAAATATAAGTGCTTCCATAAATTTTGAAATATTTGAATTAGAAGATGATTTGGATTATGATTCAAGCATGATTCGCTTCAATCCAATATTTTTTGAATGAGAATTGAAGTATTTGTGTTTGATAAAATGCATGCACTTAACATTCATCCCATTTGAATGTTTGCACAAATTACACAATACTTATGTTGAATGGAATTTATGATGCATGCATGGTTCAATTAAAATTCGAGTCAACGCCTTCTATCTGCGTCTAGATTCGTGGTGTAGATTCGGTGGCGTAAAAGATTTGAAATTATGTATTACTTAACTTGATTCTATTTTTGATTCCTAGCAAGATGCTCTTTCAAAAATTTTAACTTTATTTGAGCGGCAAAATTTGTCTTTATATAGCTTCTTTTATTTTAAGCGTCCCCAGAGAGTACCTTTTCCTGTCTATAAATAGACAGATTGTTCAGTTCATTATCATTCAGATCCATTCAGTTCTGTTAAGTCTTCTGAAGGTTCTGAGTGTGAGAAAGTTCTGCTTGCCTTTTAGAGTGAAGTTCTAAGTCCCCTAATAAGTTCTTTTTTTATTCACTTTATTTTGCAAATTTTCTTTTGTTTCTTAATTCTTTACAATAGTTGTTATTATGCCCTTTTTTCAGTCTATGAAATCTTGCTTAAATTTTTTTTTTAGCTATATTTAGATCATACTTAAGTTCATTTGAGTCTATTATTAGTCAAAATTTGGCAGCCTCCCGATATTGTCCCTGTGTAGGGGCTGTATCGGGGGACTAGGCCTGCCCATCACACCAAGAAAGGCGCGTATGAGGTATTCACACCTGCACGAAAGAGATACAAATTTCCCCGACGCGCCAAAAAAGGTGCGTACGGGTACTTATCTTTGGCAATTTTTTTTTGTTTTGTAATTTAACATATAAAAATGAGTCAATACGAATTTACATTAAGTTTGATAATAGGGAGTTGAATTTAAACTAAATCCTATTAGACAGCAAGAGTTTCGGCAATATACTTTAATTCAAAAAGGAAAGTGGCTGTTTGGAGGAGGCACTTGAGGTAGTGCAAGGTGGAGAAATGGCAGAATGATATTTGAAGGCTTGGACAGCAAGCTAGAACTTAGGATTGGCCCAGAGATGGGCTGGATAGCAGAAATTCTTTAAGGTTTTGCCGTTTTGCATGCATAAAGGGGTGGACAGGAGGAATCCTTTTAGATTTTGCATGAATGAAGGGGTAGACAGCCTCATGGGTCTTCTAAGAGAGTTGTTTGTGCATGTGAGGTTGATGACGGGAAAGAAGAGAGATCTTGGGGTCGCGGGGATATGCAAGTTTGTACAGGAAGAGATGTAAGAAAGCTTGGCCAGTTGAGTTTCAGGTAAGGGGAAATCAGCAAGCTGGTTTGCTAGAGGTGGGTTGACCAACGGCTAAGAGGATGAGGGAAAGATTAGGAGAGTGAGAAGGGAGGAATCGGACTTGCTGTGATGAATCAAGTAGAAGACGGACTTGCTGGAAGAGACGGGATTCTATGGATTAGGAGTCATTACAGCTGCGGTTGTTTGAGTTGAATGAAGGAGGTAGTTCGGTTCTGTGCAGGAGAGAATGCTGTCAAGACTACCTATCGGAGCTTCGACATAAGGATGGGCTTTTGGAGGAGGAGATGGTGAGAGGCGGAGAAAGAATTTGCGTGAATGAGGGCTGCCTGAAATCCAGAATCGGAAGGGTTGGAGATTTGGCGAGCTAAGAAGAGAAGGAAGGCACATGCTATGTTGTCAAATGGAGAGACGAGAGCTAGGAGTTTCAGTTTTGGAGAGAGGGAACCCACGTGAAGGGAGTCAAGAGAGCCAAGGGTTTCGAGTGGGAGCCTATTCAGCTTCGTAGCAGAGACCAACGAGTGGAGGTCGCTTGACTACTGTGTGGGTTTTGAACTGATGGAAGGAGGCGAACGAGAGAGGGAGGTGGAGGAACGACTTGTTACCTGGGAGGTTGAGGCGTTTGGCTCTGCGTGTGATGGACGGGGTTGGAAGCTCGTTCGAATGGGAGATTGCGTGTATGTAGGGCTGTAATCGAGCAGACCCGAGCCGAGTACTTATCGGATTGGACTTGGCTTGGATAAATTATAAGTTGTTCATGTTCGCTTCGAGTTCGAGCCGAGCTTTCGCATGGATGTTCAGCTTGGTTTCTTAATTTTATCATGTTGAGCAGATTGTACTTGCTTGTTTGAAATAAATGAACAATTATATAATCAAATTAATGAATAAACTTTAAATGAGTTCTAAAATTTTCTCTAATTTTTTGGTTGGATTCTTATTAAATCTCATATAATGAATCGTGATCTAAGTTCATAATATAAAATCTAGATTCTTAAAATAAATAAATCATGAAAAATTCTATAAGGGTAAAACACATACATAAAAATCAAATTTATTTAAAATTTTATGATCGTATAAATTTATAAAAGAAGATACATGGTCATTTTTAAAATATAAGCAATCTGATTATTGTTTAAAATAAATGACTTTTAAAAAAACTAAGACCATATGCTTTTATAAAAGAAATAAAATATGACCTTTTATAAAAAAAAATAAAGGCACCTGTCGGCCTTTAAAAAATATAAAATAGATAATTAAATTTGTGTAACATATACCATTTGCTCACAAATTAGAATTTCTCTAAAACAAGACACACAAAAAAAAATTAATAAATAACTTAATTTGAAGAAAAAAACTCAAAATAAAAGAGTGCATACCGGATATAAAGCATTATATATAAAACTATCAATCTCTCCAAATAGAAAAGTGCTTCAAATTCATAAGAGGTGAAAACATATTCTATTTTCTCAAAAAATGGTTAACAAAAACACCTATTCATAATGATTCAAGAAACATTCATTGTTCTATTCAAAACTTCGACTAAAACATACATAAAATCAAGAGCTATTTAAAATTTTATGATACATATAAATTTATGAAAGAAGTTACCTGATCGGTCATTTTAAAAAATAAGCACTATCGATTATTATTTAAAATAAATGTGACTTTTAAAAAAAACTAGAAATACTCTTTTATAAAAAAAATAAGACCTTCGGCCTTTAAAAAATATAAAATAGATAATTAAATTTGTGTAACATACCTTATTTGCTCCCAAATTACAACAATTTCTCTCTAAAACAAGACACCTGTAACAAAAAAAAATTAATAAATAACTTAATTTGAAGAAAAAAACTCAAAAATAAAAGAGTGCATACCTGGATATAAAGCATTATATATGGAACAAGCTTCTATCAACCTCTCCAAATAGAAAAGTGCTTCAAATTCATAAGAGAGTGAAAATATATTGCTATTTTTCTCAAAAAAATGGTTAACACTGAAAACACCTATTCATAATGATTCAAAAAACATTCATTGTTCTATTCAAAACTTGATAATAGTTATTCCCAAAAATATACAATCATTCATATATTTAGTGGATTAATAGCATGATCTATTCTTTACATTGAATGGTTGCAACAAAAATAATATCACCTTCTAAGACTCCTTAAGAAAGACTAATGACTTTGATGTCTTCTTTATCCTTAAATAAAACGAATTAATATAACTCTTTTACTATAAATATATTATCAACTTAAAAAATAAAATGAACAATATACCATTGATTTTTCTTAATCCCATAATAATTTCTAAACCAATCACTTCCACACATAAGAACTTGAGCGATGCTTGTACCCAGGATGGCGATATGTATCCTATAACTTCGACTGAAAGTGGACTCTGATGCAACAGTAGTAATAGGTATTGATAGCATATCACAAGCCATTTTAGATAGTATTGGAAATTTTAATCTGTTTGCTTTCCACCACTCTAAAGCATCAAATTGGTAATGGTCATTACTCTTATCAGGAATATGAACACCATCTTCTAAGTAAACATCAAGTTCAGATTTTACATTCTCATTGGCATCACTCCTAAGATAATTTTCAAAGATTTCTCTTCCAGTCTCAAAAGACTTGCCTCTTAAAGTGAAAGCAGTGTTACGAAAGTGACTAACAACTTCTTCATTCAAGTTGTACTTCCAATGATATTTGAAAGCAGTATTTGCATAATCATTATGCAATAGTTGTAGTGACTCAGAATGGTTGTAACATGCTTAGTGCGCTTCATTTGGAGAATAAATTTTAGAAAATGCAAAGTTAACCAACTTCATCTTATTTCTCGGATCAATCGCAAAGAATAGAAATTAGCAAGTTACATTCTCCCCAATATTTGTCAAACTTCTCCTTCATGTTCAAAGCCATCAATCTCATATAATCAACACCATTTATAGAAACTTCATCCAACACATCCTTGATTCTCCAAAGATCAGAAAGAAATATATTTGAAGTTGGATACTCCGTTCCTACAAATAAAGTTTGCATACTTACAAAATAAAAAAAAATGTAATGATAGATAAATGAAAGAAGATATTTAATGTAACCTGAAATTATATTTGTAACTTGATTAAATAAACCCAAAAATGAGCAAACATCTTCAGCTTTATTCCAATCTTCTTCACATGGGCAATATGTGTAAGATGGATCTCTATCTTGATAGCGAGGAAATACTTCTCTAAACTCCAATGCACATGAAAGCATGGCATATGTTGCATTCCATCTAGTGCAACAATCAAGTATTAGCCTCTTGTTTGGAAGTTTAAGTTGTTTTGAAATTTCACTGAATAGATTTAATCTTGCAATAGAAGCTGAAATAAATTTCACCCTTTCTCTTATATTATAGATAATATGGCTTATCATAGAAAAGACCATCTTGCACTACGAGATTTAATATGTGTGCACTACATCGTACATGAAATAATTTTCCATTTAACGGAAGCTTCTTAAAGTTTATGCTATCACTCAAAGGCCAACCGCTTTGTCATTATATGAAGCATTATCCGTCACACTAAAACTTTGCCTTCAATTTCCCACTCTTTCAAACATTTATAAATAGCATCATGAATATCATGTGCTCTATGTGGTGGATTAACATCAACAAAATTTAAAACCCTCTTTTGTAGACACCACTCTTTATCAACAAAATGCCCTGTGATAACCATATATTGAATTTTTTGTCCGGACTTCCATAAGTCTGTTGTTATGCTTATCATCCCTACTGAACTTAACAAACTTTTCAACCGTTTCTTCTCAATTTCATAACTACTGATACAATCTTGCTTTGCCATTGCACGTGAAATTTTCTCATTGTGGACTAGCGTCATCAAAATATTAAACACTTCATACTCTCAAAGTGAAAGGCAACTCATGCACCATGATCATATGAGATGTAATCTCTCTAATTTTAGCATGATCATACTTCCAAGTATGCACGCTACTCTCACTAGTAGATCAAAGTGTTGATTTTCCCATAGTGATAAGTAGTTGTCCCTTTCCTAAAATTTTTGGACAAGTTTGAAGATGCCTTTTATATTGTGTTGTTGCGCCATCCTTATTTTTATTCATGTATAACTTGCAATGATTGCATTGCACTTTCTCAACCACTTTTAACTTTACAATAGTGAAGTCTTTCCAAACATCTGAAGTTCTCTTTCTTTTCCTCTTTTCAAAAGGGTTTTCTTGAATATCATCGATAACAAGATCTTCACTTCTTTCAGTGGCACTTATAATAACATTAACATCTACATCTTCTTGAGTCTCATTCATGATTTCAACACTAGAAAAAAGGAAATATAATGATCACTCCAAAAAAAGTCTACTACATCATTATTAAATTAAAATATTTAATACAAAAAAACTATATAAAGGACAAAAAATGTTATAGGCTCATATAAAAAATGCTTTATTAATGTCATCATAGGATGAGAGATATTAGGCTTGAATCTTCCAAACCCTAAACTAAAAGAAGAGGTCAGTAAAATGTTGAAAATAATGCTCTCAACTTCCAACAAACTAAGATCTACAATAGTAGCCAAATTTGATATATATATATATAAACAAACTATAATCCAAATTAAAATAAACCCAATCTAGAAGAATAGCAAAGACCAAATAGAGCTCACATCAACTAAGTTGCACTAAATGAAAAAAAAAGATATAATCATTGCCTTTTAAAAAAAATCTATCTTTCAGTTGCCACTTGCTAGTGGCCTTCCAATGAAAGATAGACATTAAATTTAATAAAATGGGAGGGATCCATAACTCTTTTCTATACCACTTCCATCAATGTCTCCATAACTCTTTTCTATAACAAATAACGAAATTGAAATCCTCAAATAGAATATTTTTGACATAAGTCAAACACAAAATATCAAGAATATTTGAGTTAACAAATACATGAGAACAACTACCAATAGTATAAATAATAAATCAAAATCAGAAAGGAGAATACAATAGGAAACACATCATAATATTATGACACTAGCATAGAATCAAGTTGGTATTACTAATATTCCTTGGTGCATTATAAAAATAAAGAAGGGCTATGAAGCTAATTGGGAATCACACTCATAAAAAGCGCAAAAAAAAGAAAGTGAAATAGTAGTTAAAATGAAACCCCTCCAACTATAGCAAGTGGCTATATTATTATAGAAAATTACTATTATGATAGAGTTTCGATGGATTTAAAGATCACCAAATCATAATATTGTCAGCATTCAAGATTGAAGAACCTTCCTAAGCCTAGAATCAATCAATGCATAAGAACTCTATTATCAACGCACAAGCATATCAACAAGTGAGGGCATTAGCATACAAGTAGACAGGTGATAGAGCATTAGACGTAGTGTAAGAATATTATTATCAATCTTAGCGTTAGCACAAAATTATTTAATGCCATACCTAAGATGACCAAATATTCAACCCAGAGAGACAAAGAACTAACCTAAGAAGTCAAGAGGAAAAGACAGAAGCTGAAAAAGAGAGGCAGGAAGTCAAAGAAGAAGATAGAACGATCGGTTCAAAACACAGTTTCCTCCGATTTACCTTGTGAATCGACTGAAATTGATAAGAAGATGAGAGAATGCCGGCAGAAGTCGAAGAGAAGACGAGAGAATATCTACGGAAGTCGATCGAAGCAGTTAGGGGCTTCGATTACGAGATAGAGCTTAGGAGTAGGCGGTGTTTAATGCAAAAATGTGAAATGTGAAATCGACGATTGGCCTAGTACGTAAATGAACTTCGTTTAATTTGGATGAACCAGGAGGCGCGGGGGGAGGCATATGATATAAGTATATAATTAATACAAATATAATTAATATTATAGTTATTCATTTCATCATTTATAAATTAAATAAAATAATTTATTAATTTTAATTAATTTTTAAATAATTAATATGAGTTTCTTTTATTTTTTTGTGTATTTATCTTATAATTTATAAACTATAATATTAATTATATTTTATAAAATTTAATTAAATATATCATATATTTATATAGATTATACTAGTAAATTTAATAAATTATAATATTTTTATTAAATATATAATTAAAAAATTATAAGTTATATTTACTTATATTTTAAATATATGAATTATTATCAAATTTAATATCAATTAATTAATAAATTATTGGTCGAACAATAAACGAGTATGTTCATGAACATAAACAAGCGAGTAAGGTCATGTTCATGTTCAGTTCATTTAACATCCGAGTTTTCAAAAATTGTTCAAGCTTGTTTGTTTATTAATGTGAACAAACATGAACGAGCATTAATCGAGCCGAGTTTGAGTAGTTCAACGAGTGCACTAGTTCATTTACAGCCCTACGTGTATGGAGATGGAAGAGAGGGGAGCGTTCGGTCTTGGAGAGCTGAGCTCAGGCGGAAGGTAATGGGAGAATGAGAGAGAGAGAAAGTATATATCTTTTGAAAAAAAATTTTAAAATAAGTATAGTCTAATTAATAATTAACAAATTAAGTATCGGTAAAAAAAAATTTAACTTTAAATACTTAGATAAGTGGGCGACAGTTCACCATTGATCGATCTTTACTTATCGGTGGCCCGGCAAAGTTGACCGATCAGATAAGTAGCGGCGTAATTGACGACATAAGTTTGGTCAGCCGATAAGTGGCGTCATTCATCGCCAGTCGACCGAGCCCCTTGAATTTTTTTTTTGTTTAGTTTGTAAAGCTTAGTCCCTCCTCCTCCCTTCTCCTCCGTATGCACGAGACCCCATCGCGCGGCTCCACCATTTTAGATTTTTAGCATTCGTAACTTTCGCCGGCTCCACCAAATGTTTCGGTCGGTCGTAGCTTTCAGCGGTCGAGATAAGCAGTAGGTAAAGTTTATTTTTTTTCTTCCTTGCTTATTTGAATTAGCATTAATGTAGAGGGAAGTTTTTCATATTTTTCATAATTATTCTCCTAAAATTTTCCATGGTTAGGGTATACGACATGCTGGGATCAGGTAATTTGGTAGTTCATTTTTTGCTTTGCTAAATTGTTAGGTGTATAAATAGGTGAGCAATATGTATTTTTTTAATGGATTTTGAGTGAATTGTTAGGTTTTGTTACAACATTGATTGCTGAGCTAATAGTAGAATGAGTCAGGATCTCGTTTCCTTAATTTTGTTTTATGACGGGCAACTGATCATTGATGATCAGTTCATTCCAAGTTATGTTGGTGGTAAAAATTGGCCCATGCGAGTGTCGCGTCATGCAAGCTTAGGAGATTTAAAATAAAAAGTGCTCAGGTCTCTGCGTTATGACGTTGATAACTTCGTAGTGGAGATTACATGTCATTTTTCTGTAGACGCGGGATAAATAGCTTGTATTGTTGATGATGATGATGTCTGCAGTACTGTATTGGACGAAGCTTCCCGTCAAACATTGATTATTTACATGAAAATAAAGCCACAATGTATTGATGCAGCCGAAACTGACACTGATATCATGCCGCGAAATGTACACTCCGGTTATGCTCACGAGTTCAGTTTGCCAATGGCGAATAGCGATCTTATCACAGGAGATAATGTAAGTATTCACCTCGACATCACTGTTGGTGTTTTTTATTTTTGCTTTATGTAGGGTATCTTCTATTTTTTTAAGAAGATGATATCTGTTTAAATGCAGAACTGAGGTGCCTATTCAAGCGCAATTGCATAATCAACCTAGTTCATCCAAATAACTACCTAATGATGAGTATGAAATGATGAATAGTAAATCAAGCACTGCATCTGATGATAACGATGCTGATGATGAGTCTTTGCTTGGTAATGCCAATTTATGCGACAGTAGTATCGGTCATGATCTTCTTCGGAGTCATTCTATCCGAGGCCGAATCCGCGATGTTATGATTTCCACTAATGAGTACGTTCGGCTATGTCAGACCACGAAAGACTGGGATGCGGATATTGTGTTTGATGGTCCATCTGATAGCTCAGGTTTTTTAGATGATGTCGAAGTTCCGGTAGAGTTATATGAAGGTATGTATTTCTCAAATAAGAAGGAGCTTCAGTTCGCAATAACTGGTTGGTCGATTCTCAATAATATCCAATTCATTACCGTGATATCCAATCAGAAGAATTTCACTGTTATATGTGTGCAACATCGTAGCCCTAGCAGACCTTACCAATGGCGCATGCACTGTAGTAGAAGCAAGAGGTTGGGAGGCGCCTGGAGGTTATCAACTTTAGGTTCGCCGCACACATGTGTTGCCACCATCAGTGGTTCAGGACATCGCCAGTGCACTTATAAGTTTATTAGTTACTTCATAATGCCAGTAATACGATTTCAAATTGACCTAAAACCCAGAGAGATCATAGGAAGGATGGAATCGAAATTTAACATCAAGGTCTCTTACATGAAGGCCTGGGATGCGAGACG
Source organism: Cymbidium sinense (assembly GCA_021442155.1). NCBI lineage: Eukaryota > Viridiplantae > Streptophyta > Magnoliopsida > Asparagales > Orchidaceae > Cymbidium > Cymbidium sinense. The sequence continues at coordinate 2,922,232 of CM038216.1, forward strand.
TAAGAGTATCAGAGCAATATTTGGCAGTTGGGAGGAGTCATATCGCTTCATAGCATTTCATTATGCTCTGCACTGCCCGGTACTATTTACAGAATTATTTCATCCGATACATGCAAGTTTCAGAGACTTTTCTGGGCTTTTGGACCATCTATTACTGGCTTGGGATATTGTCGACCTATTCTCAACATGGACGGGATGTTCCTTCTGGGCAAGTATCGGGGTATTGCTCACAGCCATTGGTATTGATGCAAATAATGGTCTATTTTCCCTTGCTTTTGCAGTGGTTGAATCTGAGAATAACGAATCCTGGCTTTGGTTCATTATGTGCCTACAGCAACTGCTGCCAATTATTTCATCAAGGGGTGATTTATGTGTAATCTCGGATAAGCATTCAGGGTTGGTTCATGGGTGTCATGATGTATTTCCATGGGTCGCACATTGTCATTGCTTGTGACATCTTAAGAAAAACTTTAAGAAGGTAGTGAGGAAAGTGGGTATTGTGGATGTTGAGTTTATGTGCAAAAAAATGTACTCGGCAGGCAGCACCAATGACATCAACATATTTAACCGTAACATGGCTGACATCAAAAAAATTAAACCAAAAGCATATCAGTGGTTGGTAGAACGTGATGTGGAGAAGTGGACATTGATTCATGATGGTGGGGGAAGCATTACTACCACAAATGCATCGAGTGCTTTAATTGGTGTATAGCGTTCAGGACTACCAATTCAAGCATTAGTAGCATTTATTATAACATTGTGAGTCTATTTTATAGCGGCTCAATTGATTACGAACCACCCCAGATTCACCTTCTCTCCACGAACCCAAACCAGAATTTGGTGAGTATTTCCACAGTCAATCAATATTAACGTGGCGTGAGTGTTGGGCGGTGCCCTTCGAGTTGACTTCACGGAAGATCAATTCCATTGACATGCGGCGAACACGATTTATCATATGTCGGTAGTAGTACAGCCCTACCGCAGATCGTATCATAAATATGAAATGCCGGCTTAAATTATGGGCACATAATCTTCTAATTTTCATGTCTTTGCATTATCGGACTGGCTTGGCTGAGCGCATATCGATTAAAGCCGGTAGTTCGCGGATCGGGTAAGGCCACAACAGGTACAAGAAACATGATGAATGAAGCGTCGCAATGCTGCGATAAATCAATCGATCATTACCGGACATCATGCCCACATAACCCTTCTAGTAGGCGGTGAGTTTAGTTTTTTCTCTACAATTATATCAGTACTCTAATAAATTTCCATTTTTTGTACTTGTTACATGTACGATGGTCGAGGAGCCTTCTAGACCGGTTAGACGTTGCAGAGCGCGTCGATCAGGTTGATGATGCAGTCCCTTTCGCAGTTTCTATCATATCCTTAGCACTGCGGAGAACACCGCACATCAGTCTGGTATGAATGTATAGTTTTATTTATGTGTGTTTTATTTCTCGTTCGTTAAGCTTTTCATCTGCGGGTGACTATTTTTGGGCGACATCTCACCTTCTTATGCTTTCGTGGCGCGTCCCCGTGGTTCTTCTCCCCTCGTCGACTTTATTGTGTTATGGTATTTGCGGTATGACCATCACATGCTTACACTAGTTGAACATTGGTCTCCCAGACTGCATTTCATTTCTTTGTGGGAGAGATGATGACATTGAGGGATGTTGCAATGATTTCTTGCGCTTATTATGGGTTGTAGGACATGTTAAGCGTGGCGAGATTGGCAATTGACTAATGAGTTTCTAGGTGGGCATCGATTCCAGGAACATTTATCATGACCAGTTGACCTCCATTATTCAGGATGGGCGGCCTTCGGACTTACACCATTTAATTCGTTGGACATTTTAGGCGATCCACAGTTGGACTTCATCAACATGTGAGCCTATATTTTGTTCCTTCTTGGGAGTTTTTATTACGATACAACCGAGGTGGGATTTATCTCCCATTGCTGAGGATCTTGACACATTTAGCCTCCTCTTAGTATACAACATGGTGGGTGTCTTCCATCTTGGGAGTAACTGTTGTGCCTTCCCACAGAGATCTCGATGGGCATCAATTTCAAAGAAATTAATATATAGCTTACTTAACATAATGGCATGCAATGGCGACTTGTATATGATATTTTTTTTAATCGGGTGGAGCGAGAGATATGCGTTAGATGCGCATCAATTTTTTAGGGATGAGTTAGATGGGCTTCTACTAAGCTAGGTACTTCTTTTAATTATTATACATCATTCTCAACAAATCTTTGTCAAACCATTTCAACATCCTGACACATATAGGTGACTTGGGAGCCATCACACATTAGAGGTTGTCGGCTGAATTTTTGGTGGACATCGGTTGCTTCCACTAATTAGTTGAAAGAGGGTGGAGTGACACCTTCATGTGATCCCCAGTCGCACCCATCATAATGTAGCCCCAGGTGGACTGATTTCGATGAGTCGATGGAGGGAAAGTAGATCTGGAGGTGCGGTACCATCACATCCCTGTAGCCCTTGAGAGATCACAGTATGGTGGGCGATACCCACAACGTCCTTGAACAATCCTGATTACATTATTTGGTTTAGGTTGTGGCATTGTTGTACTTGTTAACCCACCGACGGCGTCTTACTAGGAGCCTTTATGAGCATATGTTAAGATAACTCTATAATTTGCATATTTTCTTAGTTATTATTTCCACATATTTACGTTAATATTTTAGCTACTGGAGTGAGACATATTTTGGCGGCCCGATGATCTCTTTTTGGCCGATTCGGATAGCGTGGACTACTATTAGTTGACCGTCAATAAGTATGAGCATATGATGCAGGATCTGAGCTTGAAGACACACACATCTGAGGGGCAGATTCAGGAGCATATGTCAGATATGAGCACACATCTATCTATGAGGATGTCGGCAGACATGGGGCCATCCACTATCTTGATCGGGACCATCATCTTTTCGAGAGCGCAATCTCGGGATTGGGTATCACTATGAGACTTCCGGGACATTGGGTGGATGATGATGCGGGGCCGAGGACATATGATGTCTCCCTTCAGTTGCGTAATCATCCATTGCAACTGCCTGAGCACTATACTCCAAGTAGTGTTGCGATAGCATATAGATGTCGTCATCGATGATAACCTGCTAACAAATTTCTGTTCATGCATCTAAACATTTTTGATAAGTGAAAATTGTATGGGACGAACAATTGTTTTGTAGCTATTGAGTTATAGTAAAATTTTTACAACTATTTATTTCACTTTTTCTCTAGAGCATATGATTCTCCTCTATTTCATTGTGAATGGTTATTTATTTCAGCACTTAGTTGTGTCTTTGTTTAGAATACAATCTTTACTTGGATGTACATTTGGTGTTGATTGAATACTTTGATTTTCGTTGTAAAAATTATAACTTCTTTTTTTTTTAAAGCAGCGCTAAAATTCGCGGTGGCTAACTGATCGCCCGGTATTGGCCTCTGCCGATGCGATTAAAGTTCGGGTGATTAACTAGTTGGTGAAAGTAATGATAGCCGGCTCCACCTATGCCACCGGCGATGAGTGCGACTAACTTAAGGGGTAGAAACAAATTAAATTTTTTTTTACCGTGACTTTAATGCAGTTAATTAAATTACTTAATTTAAAAATATGTTCATATCTTTTGAGTTTTTTTTTAGTTTGACGATAAAGGGGAAATTGGCATTTTCTATTGACTAAGGACGGTTTGAGCAGTGGGAAATAATTAAGCTTGGAGGGCTGCATAGGGAATATAGATTTTAGGCGGCTTAGCAAATTTAGAATTATTATTACTCTTCTTTTTTTAAAAAAATTTTTTTTAAAATATTGTGGATGCAAGATAATAATAATAAACAAATAATATAATACATGTGCATGAATAAAATCTATTAAATCTACATTCATTTTACTAAGGTCTAAAAATAGGAATTAAATTGAATGCTATTACTCAAATGTATTGTAATTTCATCGATTATATATATATATATATATATAACATATATATATATATATATATATATATATATATATATATATATCTCTCTTATCTATATAAATCTCACTTTTTATATCCCTTAATCTTTTATATCTCTTTTATTTTATCAAATAATTTTTTTTATTTAACTAGTTAAGCATGATAATTTGAAATATCCAGAATGTATTCTTTTTTGTGTAAATATTTATTTGGTTTAATTAGTTTAACTAAATAATAATAATTATCTTTCCTCTTTTATTTATAATGATAGGTTACATCGCTATGAGGTATATATATATATACTCATAGTAATCTAATCTAATTTCACTTTGGTCTTAATTTATTTTTGTTCACAGCTTGCGTGATTTGATTTAATTTAATTGATTTTTATTTCTTTGATACTAATTATGCCTCTAAAATGATAATATCCATGTATATTTTAATGGATTTGTGGGCTCCAAAAATTTTCCACCAGAGCCATGATTTTTGAATTTGGATTTGAAGAGAGTATTTTTTGAAGATGTCGGTGTAATTTTTTAGAAAGTGGAATCAGAATAGTAGATAAGACATTACCGGAAGGTTTCGCCCTCATTTTGGCGAGGACTTTAGATACGGTTCGGGGTTTCTATAGGCACAAGCCCACATGGTTAATTACCTCTCCAGACTAAATGAGAGAGAACTTTCGATTAAAATTTGATGTTAGATCATTAAATGCATCTAAGCGTATAGTAGCGACATGTGAAGTTTTACAAGATGTGGAATTCATCATTTAAAGCTTAAGCGGGATGGTTGGGGAATGATGATGTGCCGTCTAGATCAAGATGGTTACGCATCCATCACGATGGCGTTGGTCTAATTAGTCGAGATGAGGTAGTTGATGAGCATGGAAAAAAGGATCGCACATGGAATTAGCTCGTTCAAGAAATCTTTGTAGGCACGGGGTGGTGTTTGCAAATCTTAAATCTACCTTCCAATGAGGTTGCCTTGTCATATTAGTATTCACATAACTCAAAGGGCAAGATCATTGGGGAGCATACTGATTAATCTTGATTGTCGTAATATAATAAGTCGGATTGAAAACCACCGTCGAAGACTCTGAGTATTAATTGGCGCTTCATCATATGGAGCTCAAGCACTCGTATTAGAGAGGACAGGCGATCCTTTTGTGAGATTGATTGAGAGTGAGCATGTGAACACTTGATTTGAGCATTGGACCATTGAGCTGGGGTTTCTTAATTTGTCTCCTCCTTGGGTTTGCGGAAGGTGGATCAGATTGAGTTTGATTTAAGTTTTTTAATGATAAATTCTATTTAAAGCAGGTTTGATTACTACTTATTTTGATTTGGAAAATTGATTGATTGGAATATGTTTAGAAAGCTTTAGATCTATAAACTATTTTTTCTTATGAGATTAGATCTACTGGTAGTTTTCACCGAGATATTTCAGCGATTTGGAAACTATTATTATAGGTTTTAGGTTTTATTATGTAAGATTCAGATGCGGCCCTAGCGGACACGCCAGACACTTAAGTATTAAGCATTGTGATTAGTGAGGGTATATTGAAGGACTTTAAGCGGTTTTATTTACGAGTTTAGTTGAGATTAATTTCAGATTTTTACTTAATTTAATTTGAAAAATTGATTAATTTGAATATGTTTAAGAGATTTAGATCCTGTCAACTCTTTTTAGCTGCGAACAGAGGATTAGATCTACTATCACTTGACAGAATCAATTTTTTAGACATTTCACTAATTTGAAACACTTATTATAGGTTTTTAAGTTTTGTTAACTCGGACCCAATCTTAAGACTAAATCAGGAAGCAACCCACGCAGTATCCTCAGACACTTGAATTTAAGCATTCAGCGTAGTGTTAGGGCTCATGCGGGTGTATAGTGATTTTAAGTAATTTTATATTTGAATTATGAGATTGATTTTGTATCTTCATTTCTTTCTAACTTAGCATGCGCACCCTTTTTAGAAATTAAAATTTACATTTAAAATCTCTATGTCCGAGCACACACAAGTGTTTATAGCTTAGCTAATTTAATCTAATTAATGAAATCATTAATTTTAAAAATCATAATTAAAATAAAATTTCTTAATTTTTGGTTGAAGGAAGCCCTATGATTTTTGTTGAAGTGGATTTATTTTGATATATTATATTGATTTTAGTGTTTGTTACTTTAGCCCTACTCATGCTTATTAGCTAGCATAGTAATCACCTCCATATTTATATAAGAGTTATTAAACTCAATTTGGATTCATTCTTAGATTTTGAGTTCATTACAAATTTGTTATGAGTTTAGCATTAATTCCCCACAAATTCTAATTAAAGCTTGTTTAATTTTGAGGAATTTGCAAGAAAAAAGAAATCACTTTATCACTTTAATTTAAGCTGTAGAGAGTTACAAATAAAGTTTGTGAGTTTAATATTAGTCTCTCCCAAATTTCACTTAGACTTAAATGAATGATTGTTCTTTCCAAAATTTTCTTTAAATGCTCCCCCCTTTTTTTTTTCTTATTTGATTCTTTTAGTTTAAAATTAGCTATAGGTTTTTTTACTTAACGTTCTTAAGTCAGCTCATTTCACTCTCCCATTTTTTCTAAGTCAAAAGATTCGACGCAATTTTGGCACCCGGTGTCATCCCCGTGTAGGGGGCTACAGAGGGGGTGTTTTGGCTTACTCGGTATGCCATGTTGAGCATAGTGAGTGGTGTCTTGTGACACCACAACCGATTTTTTCTTCTCATTGCACCCTGTTGAGCATGACGAGGTCTTTAAACCTGAAAGAAGACAAATGCAACATATATTCATTCCCCTCCTTCCCCCTTTTTTTTCGAAGTCTGGAAATTAGATAAAATTTCGGTAGCATTTCGCCTAGGGGGAGCGACATCTAATGAGTGTTGTCTTACTCGCTACGCCCTATTAAGCATAGCGAGCGGTGTTTTGTGACACCACAGCCGATTTTTTTATCTCGTCGCACCCTGTTGAGATGAACGAGGTCTTCAAACCTACAAAGAAACACAAGCATGTATATATATCCATATTCACATATCACACATATTATGATGCATTTTTCAGCGCGCTGCAATGCTCAGTAAAGGAAGAACGGGGTTAAGTATGCAATTGGGAATGTAAGTCAAGAAGTGCGATGTCATAAATCGAAAGAAGAATTCACCTCTTAACGATGTTCTTCCCCGATTTGTGAAAATGGAACGGGTTATCCAAAGAATGCGGCGCCAGAAGTCAAAAGAAGAATTCATTTGTTTATGATGTTCCTCCACGATTTGTGTGATAAAAGCGGAAGACTAAAACAAAGGATGGGGCGAAAATCAGCATTCACTGTTGGATGTTCTTCCCATTGAAGTGAAAATGGGACAGTTAAAGCGAGGGATGTGACGCCGGTAATCGAAAAAAGAATTCGCTAGTTGACGATATTCATCCCCCGATTGCGGCAAAGCAAAAATGGGATGATTAAAGCGAGGGATGCGACGCCGGAAATCTAAAGAAAAATTCACCTGTTGATTATGTTCTTCTCTAGATTGCGGCGAAGCAAAAAACGGGATGGTTAAAACAAAGGGTGCGATGCTGAAAATCAAAATAAGAATTTGTCTGTGATCCTTACGTGCGTAATGTGACTTAAAGAATCGGAAAATCGAAAGAAGAATTCATTGTGATGTTCACTCGATTGCGTCGAAAGCGGGATTAAAACGAGAGATCGACGTCAAAATCGAAAGAAGAATTCACCGTTGAAAATGTTCTTCCAATCGGAAGTGAAAATGGAAATTAAAGAGAGAATGTCTGATCGAAAAAAGAATTTATCTGTTGACGATATTCTTCCCCGGATTACGGTGAAGAGAAAATGGGACGGCTAAAGCAAGGAGGTTGCGGTCTACGGGACAGCGGGCTGGTGGGCCCCACGCAGTGGGCCGGACAGCGGAGGGAACAGCAGTTTGGGCCAGCTGGATTGCATAAAACGGGCTGGAACTGCAGGTTGGAATTGGGTTTGGGCTTGGTTGCGGGCTAGTGGGCTTGTTTGCGAGCTAGTGGTTCACAGGAGGCGGGCTGGCGGGTCTTGGCAGAAAGCAGGAGATGCTGACCACGGTTTGGTCGCGCGAGCAGCAGCGGGGTCAGAGTGGTTTTTGCGGAACAGTGTGAGACTGGCGATGGGGCGGCGAGACCGGCGGCGGGATGGTGGCACGGACAGCGCGGGACGCGCGCTTGCGGCATAATGGCAGGTCGAGATGCGGGCTTTACAGGCCGCGGGTCAGTGTGGCAATGCGCGGGTCGCGTGGCTTAAAGCGGATTGGCATGGGCCGGACGCAGGTGCGGGGATCGGACGCGTGGCGGGCCGGCGTCGGTGGTGGGTTGGGATGCGCGGAAAACCTTGCGACCACGGGAGTGGGAACGTGAAACGGTGGCGCCGGCAGCGTGGTTTTGCGGAACAGTGGGAAAAGCACCGGCAGGCCGTGAGGCGGTTTTGCGAGAGATAGCCGGCGGGAAGTGGTGCGCGGAAGACGGGAGGAATGGTGGAAAACGAGAGTGGGGAGGAGATTTACCTCTCTTTTTTTCTTCATTTTCGACGAGAGAGGAGGCTTCCGCAGGGAGAGAGAAACGTGGGAGAGAATGTCGAGGAAATGTGTGGGGCAGTTTTCTTTTGGAGGTTATTCGAAAAAGGAAACATAAATATTTGGTTCTTCATTTGGAATCTGTAAAGGAATCTGATATAAAAAATTCATAAGGATTACTTTATAGTTGTTTGAGCTTTAAATTCACGACTTTGTATTTTTTGTTTGGTTGATAAAATGTAATATAAAATCAAATTGAAGGTTTAGACGTCAGTGTGCAGTCTGCGCAGCCAGCCGCGTGACGCAGATGGCTCATGGAAGGATGTGAGAAGCTGGCATGGCCAGCCGAAGCCGGCGGCCGGCAGCGGCAATGAATGGCGGCCTGGCGGAACGGCAGCGGCGACCGGGCGAAGCAATTGGCGGCTGGCGGATGGTGGCGGCGACGCCGGCAATGGGTCTCATGAGACCGCGCTGCCATATCCACATCACTTTTTATTTGCCTTTAGATTTGAAATTAATCGGTAATTTTTACTGAAATTTTACTTTACGGAACCAAACTTCAAAAATGTTAAGCATTGGAATCAGCTACCAAATAACCAGGATGGAGGGATGGTTAAGCACGGGGATAATTTAGGCATTTTTTTAAAAATTAATTTAAACGGCTTTAATTTGAATTTTGCACCGATAAATACGCATAATCAATATATATATTAATTTAAAATAATTTCATTGTTTAATGCATCGCTCAGCGATGGGGTAGTTTGGTTTGTGTCAATTGGGTCAATTTTAGCTCAAAATCAGCGTGTCGGTAGCTCAATTTTTAGTGCGATTTGTGCGAGTCAACAATCTTTGATAGATTTAGGTATTTCAAAGCCAATGGAATGATCAAATTCACGAACAGAGGTCATTTGATCGCCGTCGGTGCTCGCCTCGATGCTGCGAGCGTTGGCGCTAGATCGGGTTGATCATCAAGTTGTGCAATATTTAGATTCTAACCAGTTTTGATGTTCTGAACGTAATGGAAAAGTCCGTTCATCGATCAAAGGTCATTTGAGTTGATTTCGATGGCGTCACATGCATTCCGATTTGTCGTTGTCGGTTCAAATCACTCGACATTTACCTGTCGTCCGGAATTGCGGCGGTCATTTAATAGATTTTGATGTTTTGAAGCTAACTGCGTGATCAATTTTATGAACGGTGGTCATTTGTTTATCATCGTAGTTTCCCGACTCTAATATGTGTGCAGACACATTGATAGCTCAAGCGCTTAATCAATTGCTCTTTAGATTTTGCAATATCTATATTCTGATCAATTTCGACGTTCTGAACGCGATGGTAAGTCTGTTCGTCGATCGGAGGTCATTTTGACTATTTTTTAGGAACGTGTAGTGCATTTTGTGCCTCAATTTGCGCACTGTCACCTCCGAAGTCCGTCGAATTTGACTTATGGGTTTGTCTTGATTATGACGCATATGTGGAGGTCAACAGGAATATTTGAACATGTTAACTTATCTTTTATCTTCTTCTTTTTTTAGTATAACTCAAGTTATGTTAATTTTAATTTAATCAAATTTTTTTGATTCAACCTATTTAATATTTTTCTCTATATTTTTGAATAATATGCACGTTATCCTAAAGGGGTAGATTTTTTGTCATCTTTATTTTAAAATAAAATTTCATATTCTCATTTGTCGAGCTTAATTAAATTTTTTTTATATCTTCATTTTATACTGAATCCGCATTATTTTATTCGTGCAATATTTTGAATGACTATGATTACAATTGAGGCATTTTGAGCTCGTTTCATATGATTGCATCTTTTACGGATTATCAATTAATACTTGCTCGCTTCTATTTATGACGTTGATGTATAGGTCAACAATATTAATCATATAATTTTGTTAACAATTAACTACACTTGGATCTTACTTTAGGAACTCCTTATGAAAATTTTCATCATAAGCTTTGGGCCCATTTTTCTTATTTATGCCACACAAATTTCAAATTTTCAAGAAAGAAAATTCCAGAATCAATTTTTTATAAATGTTGCAAGTCCACTAAAAACGTAGGATTTGATTTCAAAGCCTTCTTCATAAGTTCACAAATATCTTCTTTTCAAGATTTTTATGATATTCGAAGGTGCCATTCTCCTCGACTTTGAATGACATCAAAAGCATTTTTGTCATTTTGCGTCAAATGACATAATGCAACTTCAATGTGATAAAATTTTCATTTCGGATAAATTTTTCATTCTAAGTATGATCTGAATACTATTTGAATTTTCTTTAAACAACATTATTATTATTATTATTATTATTATTATTATTATTATTATTATTATTATTATTATTATTATTTTGAGAGTTTAGAATTGAGGATATATTTGTGTATAACTTTAAGTAAAGTTCATATATGTAAATCCACTTTCAAAATTTTGACCGAAAAATATCATGATATTATTTCACAATTTAAAAAAATATCCTCAACTTTCTTCATTCAGATTTAAGACTGGTATTAATGATTTCTAATTTTTTTAGATAAAATGTATTTATAAGAAAAAAATATAAAATAGATATAGGCAAAAAAAACTCAAAAGTAATATCAAGGCTGATATTATCCAATATATTTTTTCAATATAAGTGATCAAAATATTATTTATCCATAGATCTTCAATATTATTTGGTTGTCAAATTTTCATAATAGTCCTAGCAAAAAAATTATTTCAACACTTGTTATAGCAAATGTAAAATCAAGGTTAGTTTTAATAATTTCAAAATAAAAATATATAAATTATTTATTTATTTATTTTTAGATCTTTTTTTCAACAATCATTCTAATATCTTCTAAGAATAAAAATTGTTCAACAAATTGAGTATTCAAAATATATATTCTAAATTGGTCATTCATAATTGTTGCATTTAATAATGTAAAATCATTAGGTTTATAATATAAGTAATAATTCGATTTATGTCATTCTCATTTCATTAATAATATATATTTAATATATTATTTATTATTATTATTATTTATTAAATTAAAAAAATTAGTTTGAAATTTTCAAAAAAATATAAATGAAAAATAAAAATAAGAAATAAATAATTTTTATTTTTTAATTATCTTAATAGATAATTCTTAAAATTTTGAAGGAGGCATAATATGAAAGATTTTCTAAATAAAATAAAAATAAAAATAATATTAGAACATTTCAAAATTTTAAAGGGGGCATGTGCCCTCCTTTAAATCCGCTTGTAAGAGGAGGAACATTTGAGCAAACTCTTACAGACTGGACACTTAAGACTAAGATGAGCTATGTATTATGGCAAATTTGACAATGCTACAATAATGAAGCAATATTTAAAACCAGTATGGGGGCTTTAAAATTTATAAAAACATTGGGCCAATAAATCCATGAAAATAATAGCATGGTCTAATTAAAACCCATTAAGAGTTATATCTCATGAAAGCCCATAGAGCCTGCAAAATTTCGACCCAATAGTAGTTGGTTCACCAATCTTTTTTTCTATCTTTTTTTGCCCACTTAAAAAAAGTTGTGGAATTTCGAACACAGTTTTGACCATAACTTTCAATCTATTTAGGATGCGTTTGGAGCAATAACTATCTGAAAAATTAGTAGTGGAGCTCCTATAAAATAAGCAGTTGTATAAAAAAGCTATAGTGGATATACACTTTTTTTCTTATAAAAGTCAAATCACAGTTTTCTAGCTGCCACCACAGATAACTTGATCGAGCCGAAAAATAAATTCCTCAAAATACAGCTAGAATGCAATTGTCAAATGATGCAGCAGTGTGGTGCGAAAACACAATGCTCCCCCCAAGCACACCTTAATCTCAATAGTTGTGGATCCTTCCACAATAATAAATTCAACAATTCAGGATTTATCTCTATTATAATTCTTTATTTACATTAATGATGATTATGGATTAGTTTTTTGCAAATATAATTTATTCAATTTTTTATAGTATATTATTTTAGTTTCTCTTGATGAGATGAATTGCATATTTGAGTTATCTATGTAATGAGGACACATGCACAAGATAAATTTCATTACAATGATCAAACTTCAATCAAAAAATATTTATGCCATCAGATTATATGCACAAGACAAAATTCATTACAATGACCCAAAGAAAGGTAGGAAAAAAAATATGATGTAGATCATTATGACCCAATCCTGAAAAAAAAAATATATTGTCGACAATGAAGAAACGAATAATACAAATTTGGCCGTGAGCTTGAGTTCTATCTTCCTAGCAGACGGCGAGCTCGAAGGTTGGCACCCCTTACTCTTACATTTAGTTCCTCCACATCATCATGCATGTGATCCAAAGACTTATTCTGCCTGAAATCAACCAAAAAGAACAGAGATTAATTTCCATTCAATCATCATCATCATTAACCTTCTGCATAGTTTATAATGAAAAGACTTCATTTTTCAGAAGTTAGTCAAATTATGCTATTTAGCCTATGGTAATGATACACAGTAGATTCAATGGGAAGAAAGGGGCAAACCAACCTTTCAATTTCAGATCCCATGTCTATAGCCATGGCTTTCAGCTCACTTAATAAGTCGCTCAAATCTGAAAGAGCATCATCTTGTTTCACCTTCTCCATCTGTTAATACAAAATGGAGTAATCAATATTAAAAAAAAAAACCATTTTATTGCACTCCATCATAGTAAGTTCAGAATTTTGAACTATATATACCTCAACCCTTTCGAGATTAGATGAAGGTTTGGACAAGAATTGTCGAGGATTTGATCGAGACCTTACAGAGTTTAATCCATGCCTTTTCCTCTGCTCCATGTTATTCCCCCTTTTAATGAACAAATCATCTGTGAATTTGCTTACGAGGTTAATGACATTTTTTTTTTAAAAAATGATCTTCAAATTCATATCAATGCCTTGATGTTAACTACCTCTTGAAAGAACTGGTCCCTTTATTTCACGGCTTCTCCTTGGCTTCCATGTCTTAGAAAAGAGTCCCCCAAGATTTCCCAAGATCCTTTCTCCCTGGAATAAGCAAGTCAAAAGAATGTAAATGAACAGCTTGAATCAATTCGGATTGAGTTGTCACTGTGATTACTGAAATATATCTTACTGGACTCAGGATAATATCTTATTAGCTAGTGAATCGCACAATCATTGAGTAAAGATTGTTATAAAGAGCAAAGGATGCAAGAAAGCCAAACGAATTAATTGAAAGAGTTTTAGAAAGAATGGTTAGATGAAAGAAAACATGGCTAATGAAATGTGATGATCTTGATGATGGTGAATGTTTTAGTTAGAGGCCAATTTTTAGCTCACCAAACTATGAGTATCATGCTTCAAAGTAGCAGGCTTGCATTAGAGACCAATTTTTAACAAGCAAAAGCATGACTCTACAAGTTTCATCAAATCATGCCAACTACTGTTATTTATCATAAACAAACAACAAATTCATTTTTTTTTTATATTCAAAGCCTTAAAAACACTGCAGGAAAAAGCAAGTAACAAGAGTTGCATACCCTACTGAGTTCATGGTCAATGGTTGCTGCTGTTTCATGAGTTCTTGTAATCTGTTCACCCTGCTGATGAATGCACCCAAGAGTCCTCGAGGAAACTTCTCTTATTTCTTCAGCAACCTTAACACAGCCATTAATTCTCTGTGTAGTCTCTTCCGCCTGGTGTACACAATACTTCTCCAGTTCCTGCACTGACCGGTTCTCAAAATCACCGAATTCTTGCAAGTCGTTCTCGTATTTATTGTCCCCTTCTGCTAATGTTGAATGCGGAGGTAAAGAAGCGTCCGTTGCGTCGGAGCCGTTATTAGGAGACTGGTTAATTGAGGGAGCAGTTGAAGCCCCTGTAGATGTAGATCTACGGCTCTGTATCATATCTGGAATGAAAGAGTAGGTTCTATAGAGAACAGATCCGGGAAGCTTGTAAAACTTGGTGTAAGGTGTCTTCGATGAACAAATTTTAGACATTTTGGTGGCCACAGAATGCTTGATATGCTGGTAGGGATATGTCATAATACGCCAACGGATACAGCAATAGAACCTGTCTATAGAAACAGAAAGTGCATCAGTGGAAGGAAATAAGTAGAGAATGGGAAAATTTAAATAGAAACAAGCTCACAAACAGGAAGATTAAACAATAAGAGCAAGACTTTTGATAGCTTAATCAGGAAGACTAACTTAAAGGCTATAATAAGATAAATACTAGAGGTAAAGGGTATTAAAAATAGAATATAATACAGTAACTTTTCAGAAGAAAGGGAGGAACTAATTGGATATTGTAAAAATAGGTAAGAGAAGTGGTAAACCATTAATTAGAATAACATAAGAAAAAGTCCAATTTTTTGGCTGGAACCTTGTCCACAAGTAACGAAATAAGAAAATGCAACAATGACACAAGCTAGATTACGAAAGAGGCTAATCTGCCTGAAGATGTAATATATCCAATGAAAATGAAGTCTATTCATCTCTATCAACAATCTTAAATTGACGTCTTAAAGATGAAAATAAATTTTTAGTTCTCAATAAAAAATGCTAGGAATAGTTTTCTTTCTTTCATCCGTTCGGACTCACTGATAAAAGAAAAGAATTTATATCCTTTCAATTCTTTTATCCTCTCTTCGTCTAAATCCTTTCTTTTTCTTTGTTCAGCTTCCTATCAGAGTGACAGACAAAGCACAAGACAATAAGGAGCATCCTTTCCCACCATTTTCTCAGTGAGTAACATAAATTCGTAAACCTTCTTCAACGATCAGATATATCAAGAACAGCACATACGATATACCAAGATTTTGATGCTGCGTATCATATATTAGGGATTCAAAAGAAAAAAGTGGCAAGAACTACATAGATTTCAGTGGCCGACAAAATCTAAAGATTCAATAAAAACACAAGGATAACTAAAACTAATCAAGCCAATGGCGCTCATAGCCCATCAATAGATATCAAAAAAAGCAGTTTCAGAAGATAAGCCGATGATAAGCAGATAGTTTATATTTCAAAGTAGAACTCAAAACTCAATTGAATTGAATAAGGAAACAGCCCAATCGATTGCAAAACTAAAATTTCGAACCAAAAGTTGGAGCCCCAAACATAAACGAAAAAGCAAAGAAATTACCTCAGAATCCGGAAAATGCTTGGTGTCCGACCACCACAACCTTAAATGTAGGCAGCTGCCGGCGAACTGTTCAAAGATGGGAACTTTCTTCACGTGCTCCAATACGACGGCGAAAAAAACAGTTCTTCGTCATCGTTCGGTCGTTTATTTGCATCGAAGAAAAAAATAAAGCCCGAAGCAGTAGAACGACGGGTACGGAACGGCAACGGTAAACTATTTATCGGCGAAAAATTAGACCGATGTAGACTTGGAAGTAAATCGATTTCCTCTGCGTGTGGACCTCGTTTCACTTTTTAAACTCCTATCATTGTTTGACTGACGGGATTCAGAACAGGCTTCCGAAAAAACATTTGGTTTGACTTTGATTTCTTCATCGATTTTATTTTTATTTTGATGTTCGCTTTTAAAGACTTTTCACGAGAAATAAAATTTTGAGTTTCCATATTTCAATAAGGAATTTCATAATATTTAGAACGTGGATTTGGATGATTTACCAATCCTGCTCATTCAAATTTTAACTGAATAAAAATAATTTCATTATTTCAAAATTTTATCATTTTAAATTTTTATGCATTTTTATATATACTCTTTTAATCCTCTCAAATGCTAAACTATTTTTTTTATAATTTGTTGTTTTATATTATTCTTTTTATTTTAAAATTATTAATAATTTTCTTACCTTCTGCTGAAATTTTTGTCCCTCCTAACATTTTTATCTTTTAAATACAAATCTGAAGTAGGCTAATAACAATAGCCTATTTTGCTTGAGAAATTATTACGTACAAAATTCAAATATAATTCTATATATATAATCTAATAGTACAGTATAATGTGACGCTCTAGTAATACATAATTATCATATTTTAATTATAAGCTATTATGCATTGATATATAATAATACAAAGCATTTGCTTACACAATAATATATTTAATTTATAATTAATATATAATAATTATATATTGATGAACTACATATAGTACTATATTATTAAAGTCTGGATATAAAAATTATATCCGAACTTCACACGTAATCATTTTTCTTATAAAACAACTCTTAAATTAGACTGTAATATCTTCAAATCAAAACTTCTTGTCATTTTCTCTCTCTTTTTCTCACTTTTTCTGGTAGGTTAAAATGATGAAAAAAAATGAATTTTTAGTGCTTTTAGGATAATTATAAAAAGAATGACAATACTTCAATAAACACAAACATTTGAAACAGAAGTTCAAGTCGCATAAATAACAGACATTAGACGGCTCTAATAAATCTTATATCAATTGTTCAGAAAATTAAATGTCATGTAAACAAATCGTATGCGTTTCAATGTACTTCTGATAAAAATAATGAAAAAATGTATATATAAAACATAGCATTTAATTTATTATGACATCGTATATAATATAATAATTTTAGCACCAAATTAATTCAAAACATGACAAAATTACTATTATATTTTTAAACATAAACATTATACAGAAAATATAAATAATTTAGTGCAAGATTTCTTACATAACAAAGTATTTAAAAGTTTAGCTACAATAACTATTTCCATCCTATCATTGGAAAATACAAATTAGTAATAAAAATCTTTATTTCATTCTTACAACAATAATGAAAATATAATAATCAATGTAGTCATCTGTATTTTTTTTCTTATATGTTTTTTAGAGGAGCTCAATTTTTGTTGGAGCTCTTTTACAATTTTTTTTTCTTTTATAATAAATTACATTTTTTTTTCTTTTATAATAAATTACACTTTAACACTACCATTGCTAGTCCTAAGTCCGAATATAAAAAATTGGAGTTCAAATGTGTACTAGCAAAACTTGTAAATAATCATGACATGAATCCTTTAAAACATTGTGTTAATGCTAGAGTCCCAAATTGTATGGCTGAATATAGTGAAAAGTGTGCAGGAGATTGGATGCATTGTTAAATAAGCAAGGTTTCCCACATTATGGATGGATGCTAGCAAAGAAGTTAGTCCATGAAACTAGAATTAGGTTAGGAACTTGGAATATAGGTACTCTTACAGGTAAACTAATGAAATTTATAGATATTATGGTTCATAGGAAGATAAATATTTTATGTGTTTAAGAAACTAAATGGGTTGGGGAGAAAGCCAAGGAGATTGATAGTTTAGGTTTTAAATTTTGGTATTCAAGTAGAAGTCGTATTAGAATGGTGTACGTGTGATTATAGAAAAAAATTTGAAGGATAATGTTATAAATATTAATAGATACGGAGATAGAATTATAGCTTTAAAGATTATTATTGATACTAAGATTATCAATGTTATAAGTGTTTATACTCCTCAAGTAGGTTTAGATGTAGGCTCAAAAGAAATTTTTTGAAATGAATTAGAGGGATTAATACAAAAGATACCTCTTGAAAAAAAAAAGTATTTATTGGAGGAGATTTAAATGGACATATTGCTAGAGTGGTAGAAGATTTTAAAAGTATTCATGATAGTTATGAATTTGGAGTGACTAATGAAGAAAATATGACTATATTAGATTTTGCTTTAGCCTATAATTTTATAGTGACTAATACTTTATTTAAGAAGAGAGATGAGCATATTATTACTTATAAAAATAGATCTAGTAAAACACAAATTGATTATTTTCTGATAAGAAAAATAGATTTTTTAGATTGTAAAGATTGTAATGTCATTTCAAGTGAAAGTTTAAATACCCAATATCGATTATTAGTCTTAGATTTTAAGTTGAAAAAAAATCAAATTATTGACCTAGGATTAGATGGGGACACTTAAAGAATACTAATAAACATATTTTTAAGAGCAAGTTATAAGAGCTTAAAATTTGAGATGTTCATAAGAAAGCTAATGTTATGTGATAAAAGTAGCAAGTGAAATTAAGCAAGTTGGTAAAAATATACTTGTAGAATCAAAAGAAAAAACATCTTTTAAAAAAAATAGTTGGTGGTGGAGT
Organism: Cymbidium sinense; assembly: GCA_021442155.1. Lineage (NCBI taxonomy): Eukaryota > Viridiplantae > Streptophyta > Magnoliopsida > Asparagales > Orchidaceae > Cymbidium > Cymbidium sinense. The sequence continues at coordinate 2,940,867 of CM038216.1, forward strand.
CAGAATGTGCAAGAAAAAATAAAAAATAATAAGTGTTATTATAAAAGATGGTTTATATGTAAAAACTCAGAGAATTGGGAAAAATATAAAGTGGCATGTAGAGATTCTAAGAAAGTAACATATTATGCAAAAAATTTAGCTTTTAGTGATTTATACAATAGATTAGATACCAAAGAAGGTGAAAGATGTATGTATAAATTAGCAAATCAAAGAGATAGGAGAAGTAAAGATCTAGTTGAAGTGAGGTATATTAAGATGAAAATCATAAAGTGCTTTTCTTAGAAAATGATATTGAAAATAGGTGGATGACATATTTTGATAAACTTTTTAATGAAGGATCTGAAAATATGATCGATTTTAGCAACCTTAATATCCTAAAAAAAAATAGAGAATTTTGTTTTTATCATCGTATTAGTAACTCTGAAGTTAGAGAAGCTTTAAAGAAAATGAAATGTGGAAAAATAGTAGGACTTGGTGATATTTCAATAGAAGTGTGAAAATATTTAGGAGATCAAGGAATGTTTTGGCTTAGAAATATTTTTAATGTTATTTTAAAAACTAAAAAGATGTCAGATGAGTGGAAAAAAAGTTTGTTAGTTCCTATATTTAAAAATAAAGGTGATGCAGAAGAGTGTGCAAATTATAGAGGAATTAAGTTAATGTGTCATACATTAAAATTATGGGAGAGAGTAATTGAGCATAGATTACGATTTGATACAAAAGTTTCTCACAATCAGTTTGGTTTCATGTTAAATCTACTATGGATCTTATACATTTGTTAAGAGATTTTATGGAGAAGTATAGAGAAAGCAAGGAGGATCTACATATGATATTTATTGATTTAGAGAAAGCTTATGATAAAGTTTCAAGAGATATTCTTTGGAGAGTTCTAGAAAAGAAAGGAGTTAATATTGGTTATATTCAAGTTATTAAGGATATGTATACTAGAGCTGTTACTTGTGTCCAAACACAAGGAGGATCTACAAATATTTTCCTATTTCAGTTTATTACATCAAGGATCAGCTTTAAGCCCTTATTTTTTTTGCTTTAGTTATGGATGTTCTTACTAGGCATTTACAGGAAGATGTACCTTGGTGTATGCTCTTTGATGATGACATTCTTCTTGTTGATAAGACTAGAGAGAGTCCAAGAGAAACTTGAATTATGGAGGTCAACCTTAGAGTCTAAAGGTTTTCATTTAAGTAGATCTAAAATTGAATATATGGAGTGTAATTTTAGTTGTAAAAGTTATAATGGTACTGTTGTGACATTAGGTGAACAAGGCACTAAAAAGAGTGAGCGATTCAGATATTTAGGCTCTATTGTTCAAAATGATGGTGAAATAGATAGAGATGTTGTTAATAGAATTCAAGTTGGATGGTTGAAGTGGAGGAATGCATCTGGCCTATTGTGTGATAGAAACGTACCACTTAAACTTAAGAAAAAATTTTATAAAATAGTGGTAAGACCTGCAATGATTTATGGTGCAAAGTGTTGGCCAATAAAAGAGAAGCATGAGACTACGTTAAGTGTTGCAGAGATGAGGATGCTCAGGTGGATGAGTGGCTTTACTCTTAGACATAAAATGCAAAATGAGTATGTTTGGGAAAAAGTTGGGGTAGCTCCAGTGGCAGATAAGATTATACAAAGTCTCCTTAAATGGTTTGGCCACATAAAGCGTCGACCATCCAATGACCCGATTAGGAGAGTAGATGCATTAGATTTTCCTTATGTTAAAAAGAGGTAGAGAATGGAATGGAATAGAATGAATAGGAATATCATGTAAACCCATAGCGGGATAAAGGCTTATTATTATTGTTGTTGTTGTATAATAAATTACACTTTAATTAGACATTATAATAAAGTGCTTATTTCAATATTTTGGTATTTGAAATATAAAAGTTAATTTGTAATAATACCAAGTAGCAGTCATGTGTAGCAAATGACATTGGTCTTTTGGAATGCTTTGTGATAGCCCATTTCTTCACAAGAAGGTAATTTTTAATAGCTACACTTGAGGTCTCTTGTGAGGCAACTTTGTCTGATGTATGATAAGATCATCATACACAATATTCTTTGCCGCAAGGGTTCGCTCTCGTCCCACCTCCCTTCAAACAGTAAGCTCATCCGTCTCCCTTAAGTCGTAAGCCTCATCCCTCTTCTCTGATCTTCCTTTCTAACAAACGATAGAAAATAAGAGGCAACTCCATCATCAGATAGGTTAGTCTTGGATTCCCTCCCAGTCTTCCTCACTTGGATCTCTTGTTTCTCCCAATAAAACCGTAAGCCCCATCTCCCTTCTCCGAACTTCCTTTCTCACAAATGATAGAAAATGAGAGGAAACTCTATCATCATATAGGTTACTCTCAGTTTCCCTCCCGGTCTTCCTACTCGAATTTCTTATTTCGACAAAAGTAGGCCCCAGTGTATCCCATGCAGAAGAGAAAACTTTGTCTATCAGTGGTTCTCGGTTCTGACATCCCCTTCCTAAACTAAGTTATTTTCAGTTCTGTCATCTCCCCAACTTACCATCTTCACCACTCCAACCTCTAATATTCATCCTTCCCAAACTACGTTGAGATCAAGATGTTTAGCAGCAATCAAACTTCATTCACATAGATCCCCACCATGCAAGCCGATCAACTGAAATCCTAGCCTTCGTTTCTCTCTCCCGTGGCCCTACAGTATAGCTTCTCCACATTCGGCCATCCAACTCAAGGAGGCTATAAATTTCTTCCTAATTTCTTCTGTTACACTCACAACATTTCAACCTTCATTCCATCAACTGAACCTCTCATGACATTCTATCTATTCTATCTCTTTAGGATAAAAAAAGATCAAATTTAAATATTATCACTCTTAAGTTACAAATCACTCACGTTATCATGCAAGTTTATTATTATAGTTGATTGTGGATGTATAAAAATATATGAATGTGTATAGAATATATGTATTTTTTTATGCATATTTAAAAGTCTTGTTATGCTCATCAGGGCGTAACGAGATGAAAAATCGGTCGATGTGTTTTAAAACACCAACCATTATACTCATCAGGGCGTGACGGGTAAGTCAAAACTATTTCGATGTAGCCCCCCTATGCTGAAATGTTGCCAAAATTTAGACTAAATTTTGGACTTAAAAAAAGGAGGAATCAAGATTTATCTAAAAAAAAATCAATCATATCAAAAATATAATAATTAAAATAAAATTTAATTATGTTAAATTGTAAAATTTTATAAAACAAACATAAACATGAATTTTGAAAATTGACATAAAGAAAAAAGGGAGAAGAGCTTATAATGAACTTCAAAGAGACTTGAATGCACACTTGAACTTTGGACAAGAGTCTCTTTACCCCATAAACCCTAAACACTTAAAATTATGACAATAATAAATGCTAGCATTTTGTAGATTTAATTATATATCATTAAGCTTAAGTAAAGCTCATAAAGGATACAACATTCTCTTTATAAGCATTATTATACAACTCATCAATAATTTTTACAATGATTATGAAGGTCACACTTTCAAAGAATACTTGGATTCGCCTTTGAATTCAAGGCTAAAGCATATAAGACCTACAATACATATATTTTTCACCTAGGAGCATCAATATGATCTTGCAATTGACTTAATGTTCATTTGCTGGTTGAAAGAAAAATTTATAACAAATTTAATCACTTATTAGCGAACATAAATAAAGACTTTTGGTGAGCTTAAATAGTTTGGTTATCAACACAAGAAGGGGTTCTTAATGAACAAATGCCTCATGCTTAACTCCAATTGCATGAGCTGAGAAGAGTTGAAGAAATTTGAGTGAAATTTATAAAGAATTTGGTACCTTGCCAATGAATTTGAATGTAGTTCTTGCAATAATTTTCTTTGAGTAATCTAAAAGGAAATTCAATTGAACAAATGATCATATCACATGAGACTTGTAATAAGTTTGAAATCTAGCTTGAAATGCAAATGCAATTCAAGCATGACTTAAACAACAAGGCTTATATCCAATAAGCTAAGTTGAAAGAAATATAGTAGCTTGTCTATGGGTGAGAATAAAAGTTGAATATAATAAATTAAGAAATTGCCACCAAACTCACAATACTCAAGTGCAAGCGAGCAGAAAGCACCATTTAAAAATTTAAAGTAATTTGTCATCAAATCTGTAATTCTTCGTACAAGCAACAGAAGATGATACTAAATTAAATTTTGCACAAATTAAGAAGCTTCCTTTAATCCAAAAATTAGAAAATTTCCATTCAAATGATGATTTTCAAAATCAATAATTTTATTAATTTGATGAAATTATCTAAGCTAAAAATACCTGCATGTGCTCGAACAATAGAGATTTAGAGTTCAAATTTTAATATCTGAAAAGGTTGCGCAGACTAAGTTGAGATTAAATAAAAATATAAAATTATACTCATAATTTAGAAATAAAATTATCTAAATTATTAAATACCAGCATAGGCCCCGACTTAGTGTTGAATATTTAAATTCAAGTGTTTGAGGATGTTGCATAGGTTAAAACCAGTTTGACTTAAATGTCTTACACTGAATTATGCAAATATTATGAAAAAATATAATCATTGTGAAAGCTTGAGCTTATTTTTAAAATTTAATATTTTAAATATATGCTTATGTGTGTATTTTAACAAGTTAACACATCCATATGGTGAAAGTTAAGTCCTATTTTGAGCAGTCAAATCCTCCTCATAGGGACTGGAGTCGATAAGACTGATTCTTTTTGATAAAAAGTTAAGTAATTACTCTTAGTAAGATTGCATATAAAAATTAATATAAAATGACACCTTCAAGTCGATCACATTAAGAGCACTCTTTCTTATTTTGTAAAGCCTTTAATAATTTTAATATGGCTATTTCATGTTTAGAAATTCAGATATTTAATTTCAAAAATCTTAAAAATACAATTACAGGTTTCAATCCATAGATCTAATCCTCCTCCTATAGGAGTAGAGTTGACAAGAACTAATATGGTATAATAAAATTTCAAAATTATATACTCAATCCTCTATGAGCAAAGAGCAAAGTTAGCATGGTCTACTCTGATAATGGTTGTGTTGATCGAGAATATCAACTAGAGGGGTTCACTTTTATCAAAATTTTCTAAAATCTTCAATGTTAAATGAAATTTCTATCAATTATCAAATTCTCAAGAAAATTTCAAAATAAGAAAATTAATTAAATGAAAATTCATCATAAAAAATAATAATAAATTCAATCATCCGCCTTCCGTAATTATTTGTCGGAGGTGAAAAATTTAATGTTAACCCAAGCTCGTAGAGGAGCCAATGTCATATTATGTATACTACTATATTCACACTCAAAATCGTTCAACACCAATAAGGATGTGGTCCGTGTCTTCGTGGTTTGACTAGTAGGCTCCAAATTAAATTATGAGTTGTAGCCCGTATGTTCCCCAATAGTTTTCTACCTCTTTGAGTTGTGGATCATAGGGTATACCTAATAGGGCATAAAGCCCATTGTTAGCTAGAGTGGACTTAAGATTGTTCTCTTTGATAAATATTAACCACTACAAGGTCTCTCTTGAGCAGCAACCCATGGCTCAGCGACAGGATCCTTCTTGGGTTGGTACCATCTCCTCTGACTAAGTGGACCAGAGATCATAATAGCCCGGGATGACAGAACCATGGGATATTAATCGGGTGCATCATCATTCCCCCAACCATATGCTCCAAGCATAAAGAAAATGATGAATTTCATAAAATTTCAAATCTGAATTGTTGCTACTGTACTGTTGACCTCATTTTTAGAATGCGTTCTCAACACCTCCATCTTAGATTTAGGATTCCTCTTAGACTTTAAGAATTCATTAGTCTTAAGACACATTTAGTGATTAGGTGGACACTCACCTAGCCCTAGAAGACTTAGAAGAGTCAGTCATAGGAATAGGTCATGCCTTAGAGGTGTTAGAAAAATCTCCTACCCTTTTAGCTTAAACTATTCCTCACTTTCCTTCTTTCAAGTCAAACTCCAAATCAATTATATTTGATTTTCTCAAACTCCAAAATCAATTCCATGATTCAAATCCTTGATTGAAATCCATGATTGAAACCCATGATTAGAATCCATCAAAAATTCCTAAGTCAAAATTTCCTAACCCTTTCTTAAGAACTTAGCCAAAATTGTGATCTAAACTTACTCAAATCTTTGAGATTTTCTCATGTTCCATTTATATTCTCATTTATATTCTCATATATAAATGAAATATAAATTCAAATCAATCAAATAAAATTCAAAATTTCAAAATAATTCAGGAAAATTTTCTAAATTCCTTTAATTTTTCATTAAGGGACTTAGCCAAAATCAACTCCAAATCTTGATTAAACCTATTCAAATCCATCAGATTTTCTCAAAACCTATTTATATCCTCATTTATATTATCATATATAAATGAAATATAAATATAACTCAACTCAATCCAACTCAAAAATTAAATTCCAAATTTAAAATGCTTGAAATTCCCTTAAATACCTTAATTTTTCATTAATGGATTTAACCTAAACGTTGATCAAACCACTTCAAATTCATGGGATTTTCTCAAAATAAATTTATATTCTCATTTATGATCTCATATATAAATTAAATATAAATATAAATAAAGCAAATCTAATTCAAAAATTAAAATTAAAATTAAAAAATTCTATTAAATCCCTTAAATTTCCTTTAATGGATTTAACCCAAATCATGATTAAACTCTTTCAAATTCTTGAAATTTTCTTATGATCAATTTATATTCTCATTTAAATTCTCATATAAATGAAATATAAATTTAAAAAATCAAAACTAACTCCAAATCTCAAACTCAAATCAAATCAAAATCAAATCTAAGCCTTTCAAGTCAAAATCTTGAACTTAGCCAAAATCATTTTAAATCAAGCCAAACTCTTGATTTTCTCTCATGGTTCAATCAATCCTACAATCATGAGCTCATATATAAATCTAAACCCTAATCCTTCAATAAAAACCTAAATCAAAAATCAAACCCAAAACTCCTTCATATTCTTCCTTTGAATATGAGATTTTCAAATGGATCAAAATCCATTTGACTTCAAACCACTTGTAAATGGATTTATATTTCAATCATAAGTCCATATACAAGATCAATCAACTTCAAATCAATCTTTGACCAAGTCATTTGACCCACTTAGGCTCACTTGACCCAAAATGACCTAAAGTACCATTATGACCCAACTTTTGATCCTAACCAAATTGGATTAAACCAAACTCATATACCCCTCTCATTTCGATCAACAATCATCATGGGATGATCAATTAGTCAAATTAGGTCAAACCAAGTCAAACCTAAAGGTTGATCAAGTCAATACTTAGCCTAAAATGAAACCTAACATAGCCAAAATCCACCATAGACCAAATTGATTGAAACCATTGACCTAAGTTCACTCATGACCTATGTTTGAACTTGACCAAGTCAACCTTTGAGCCTAACCTAGCCCAATTGGCCCACGTGACCCAAGTTGACCCATTTTGACCTAAAGGGCCAATATGTGTCAAAACTTGATCAAAGCCAAATTGATTGAAACTAATGGATCAAGTCCATTCCAAATCACTTATAAAACTAGATCAAAACCTCAATTGGTCAACTAGACCCAACCTAGCCTAATTGACCTTAGACCCAAAGAAGTCATGTTCAGCCAAAATTGAACCTAACCCAAATTAATTGGAAACAAAGATATCAATCCACTCCATATGACTAACTAAATCTAAACCTACCCTTGACCTAACCCAAATAGGTCAAATGGGTCAAATGGGTCAACTTCACCCATTTGACCTTGTTGACCTCCATGCATGCGCCATAAGTCAAGTCGAGCTCACAAGGTGAATTTGACGAGCTTTAGCACGCAAATCATAGCCAAAACACACTCGACAACATAAAAAATCTATCAAAATGATCTTCGATTGACAAACTACTTCTCTATCATGTTCAGAATATCAAAAATGATCAGAATAGGAATCTTGCATAATTTGACGGTTGATTGATCAAGAAGGGGGGGTCATAGAAGTGCTGACACACATATCGAGGTCAGGAAGCTGCGATGTTACCCAAATTGATTGCTCCGTTAGCACCAAAAATATCAAAACTTATCAAATGAGATTATTCCCACTCAATTCAACTAGTATGCATGAATATCGAGCAATCAAATACAACAACACCCAAATCAGAGATGAAATATACTTGACGGCATCAAAAATTAGTAGAAATGACCTCTGATCGATGAACGGACTCTACCATCGCATTCAGAATATCAAAATTGATCAGAATAGGCATCTTGCATAATTCGATGATCAATCGATCAAGGAGGGTTGCCAATGCGCTGACACGCATATTGAGGTTAGGAAGCCGCGACATTGCCCAAATGACCTCCGTTCATGAAATTGATCATCTGTTAACATCGAAATATCAAAACTTATCAAATGAGATGTTCATGCTCAATTCGGATGAGTCTGCACGAATATCAGCGAGTGGAGCAATGACGTACTAATTTGAACTGAAATTGACCTCGATTTGACATCGACTTTAACCAAACGACCTCACCATCGGCACGTTTTACATCGAGTAACCAAAATTGATGTATATATATATATATATATATATATATATATATATATATATGATGTCAGTGTTAAAATTCAAATTAGGGTAAATAAAATAATAAAAAATATAAATCCAATAAATACCCCTCTTAAAACCCTAAACTTAACTTTTTCATTCTCCTCCCAAACCCTCAGCCGACACCTCCTTCTTCCATACGGTCTCTCCCTCTCTCCCGTAGGACCCCACTCTCTCTCTCTCTCTCTCTCTCTCTCTCTCTCTCTCTCTCTCTCTCTCTCTCTCTCTCTCTCTCTCTCTCCATCAGTGCTATAGTCTTTGGGAGCTTTTCCTTAAAATACTATATAATGTTGTGAGCACTATAGTAGCAAAATCAATAGCGTGACAGCGCACGTCCCCTAGCACCCAGCATGGCCGACATGTGCGTCTGGCGCGCACTGTGCGCGTCACAGTGCCGCCTGGAGTGTGCACTAAAGGGTTACGCTGAGGGTGTGAGCAAGCGTGCCCTACGCTGTGTCTCGGTGAAGCTATTTTGACTATAAGTACCCGTACACTCTTTTCTTGGTGTAGTGGAGAAACATATGTTTGCTTATTGACTATAAGTACCCGTACACGCCTTTCTTGGTATGGCGGGGAAATTTGTACTTGCTTGCAGGTGTATAAGTACCCGTATAAGCCTTTCTTGGCATGGCGATAAAATATGTTTTAGCAGGTACCTTTGAGATCCATATATGCATTTATTGGCATGGTGGGAAGGCGCATTCAGGTCATGGTTTACACCACCCATACATGCGTTTCTTGGCGTGGTGGGCAGGCCCAGCATACCCGAAGTAGCCCCCTATATGGGGACGATGTTGGGATGCTGCCGAAATACTGTCAAACTTCATACCGATAGGGAGATCTACATAGATTGATAATAAACTATACACAATATAAAATTATTATTTAAACTAACATTATAGGTGTATAAGTACCTGTACATGCCTTACTTGGCGTTGAGGAGAAATCTATTTCAGCAGGTACCTTAAAGCCCCATACATGCCTTTCTTGGCATGGTGGGAAGGCGCATTCAAGCCATGGTTTATATCACCCATACACGCCTTTCTTGGCATGATGGGAAGGCCCAACATACCTGAAGTAGCCCCCTATACGAGGACGATGCCAAGATGCTGCCGAAATGCTACCAAATTTTTACACTGACATGATTAATTAATTGCTTAAAGAAAATTCAATTATAAAGTTAAAATTAATATTTTAACTTGACATTGCAAATGTATAAGTACTTGTACACGCCTTTCTTGGTGTGGAAGGAAAATATGCGCTTTATATAGGTACTTTAAAAACACATACATGTCTTTCTTGGTATTGTGGAATGACGCATTCGGCCGTGGTGTTTACACCACCCATACATGCTTTTTTTGTCATGGTGGGTAGGCCAAGCCTCCATTGTAGCCCCCTATGTGGGGACGATGCCGGGAGGCTGCCAAAATTCATTGTAGTCAAAATAAGCAATATTATACAAATCTTTAGCTTTAAATTAATGTTGAATCAAATACACCCGCATGGGCCCCGACACTACGCTAATTGCTTGAACTTAGTGTCTGAGAATACTGCACAGGTTGATTTCTAGTTGAGTCTTAGGACCGGGTCTAGGTTAACGAAACCTAAAAATCAAATGATGCTATTATAATATCTCCAATCTAATAAAACATCTGAGAAGCTAATTCTATTATATGATAGCGGATCTGATCCTCTATTATTAAATTAATAGTGTCGACAGGATCTGAAATAGCTAAATAATAAACCACCCCAATGATGGCTGTGTTGAATAAAAATTTTAATCGGAGGGGATACTTTCATCAAAATATGATTATAATTTCAAAGCAAGTTAACTTAGATTGAACATCAATCTAAATGCAGGATTTAAAATATCTTTAAGCTATAAATATCTAAGTAAAATTCAATATTAAAAACTTAAAGTTAAAAATTTAACTCGCCTTTTGTAATTATTTGTTAGAGGTGACAAATTAAGAAAATCCTAGCTCATAAAGGAGCCAAAGTCAAATCAAGTACACAACTATGTTTACTCTCAAACAATCTCATGCGCAAGGATGTGGTCCGTGTCCTCAGCTGCGTGACTTGGCCTAAATCGATCCGATTCGCGAGTCTCTTCTAGGTGGTTGTCGTAAATGACTATGTTACGGTCATGACTGTAGCATGTATGCTCCCCAATGGCTATGCCCTTTGAGTTATGAACCATGGGGTATACTTGATTGGGCAAAAAGCCCTCTGTTAGTTAAAGTAGACTTAAGCTTGTCTCCTTAGACAAATACCACCCCAGGTCTACAAAGATTTCTTGGAGGGCATAACCCGTGTGTTGCTGATAAGGATCCTTCGGTCAGGTTGGGTCGACTACCTCCTCTGACTAAGTAGACTAGGGACCGTGACAACCCGAGATGACGGAATCATGGGATCTAGATCGAGCACGTCATCATTCTCCCAACCATCCACTTTAAGTTAAATATAATAAATATCATAAACTTAAATTCTAAAACTCCACATGATGCTATTACATGCTACGCACTAAGCAGCCTAACGACTAGCCTTAATTGAAAGTTCTCTCTTAGCACTAAGAGGGGTAATTAACTATAGGTGCTTGTGCATATAGGAAACCTGGAACCAAATCTGAAGTCCTCAAAAAATGAGGGTGAAATCTCTGGGTAGTGTCTTATACTATTCCATCTACCTTCTGAAAATTTTACTGATATTTTAAATCACTCTCTTCATCGAGAGGTCGGTGGCAAATTTTCGAAGCTCACATACCTAAATGGGTCATATGAGCTAAAACCTAACCTATACCAAATTGAACTAAACCAAAGGCACAAAAATATTTTAAATGGTCATATGAACTTGACCCAACCCTTGGTTTGACCCAATTTGACCTATTGGTCAACTTGACCCAAGTTGACCCATTTTGACCTAAATGAGTCAACATGAGCCAAACCCTATCAAATGGATTCCAAATCTATTGAAACTTGGCCCAACCTATTTTCTCAAGATACTAAACATACCCAAATTAAAAAAATAGTAAAATAACTATTATAATCCTAGGCCATAGAACAAATTTTGGCCTAGAACATGGGTATTTTGGTCATGCACTCATCACAAACATGTGAGGCTCTCCTAAAACCTCAAGGGGACCTAGTGATGAGTGGTGCACCCAACCCAATGGGTTTGGGTTAACCTAGTTGGCCCATGGACCAAACCCGACCACCTATAGCCAAATTGAAATTCCAAACTCCCTCCAAACCTCAATTGGATGCACATGAGAGTTAGACTCCAAAGCGACCATGTGCACACCTCTAACAGCCCAAATAACTCATTTTATATGGACAATTGGATCAAAACTGTAAGCTTAGGCTCAGCCGTCCGATTTCCATAGGGGGAGATATACTCTCCCTAATCCACTAAAATTTTCACTCACTCTTGATCGATTATAGCCTAAGAAGAGTTAATAAATATCAGAGAGCTTTCCCAAGGCCCCTAGGAGAGATTTGAATCTTGTCTCCCTTGATTTTGCACAGTGCAAAATAGAGGAGCTCACCTTGATTTTTAAATTCCTTAATACTTGATCTTAGCTCTATTCCTTCTACACTCATCATCCGAGGACTTCGGTTGAGCTTTCCTAAGCATCCAATTGAGTTCTAGAGGCAAGGGAAAGATTAATTCGATCAAAGCTGCAAGGGGAGTGAAGAGGAGTTGGTCCACCCATCCATCTACTCAACCTCAAGAGCTAGAAACTTCAACAGGGCTTCGTTTCCACTAGACGAAGCTACCTCATCGATCCCAAGCACCGGTGATCACCTCTGGCGAGGTTAGTGAATTTTTGACCACTTAAGCTAAGAGGTGTTGGTCTTTTGTGAAGTAGATTTTAATCTCATAGGATCTTAGCTGTTGGATTGGTTGCTTTGGTCCTTTATATGGTGTGTGTTGAGTCTTGATTGAATCCATGAAGGATCAGGCTCAGATCTCCCCTTGGATTATGAACAGCTCACATTCCTCCTTAGGGAAGAACTCAGCCCATGTCAGGTCCATCCGCACATTTTTAGATGGATGGTTGAGATTATTTCTCACATTTTTATATCATTTATCTGATTTAAAACCACGGGTGTATCCTCAGCCATCTGATCTTTGATCGAACGACTAATGGTAAAAGCATGTGTGCAACCACCGTTCCCCTGATGTGATAAGTTAAGTAGGGGCTCGCGATGTGTAAGCGTGACCACCACCATTATACGCAGGTGGGTATTAAGTGGAGATTAGTTATTTAAATAATTAATTTCTAATTAATCTCTATAGCTTCCTAAAATCATAACTCCTCATAGAAAAATAAAAGGAAAAATGCCTTGGATAGATAATTCCATCTAGAATATTCTAAAATTATTTTTAATGTATTTTAATTTCCCTTTCTCTATGAATTTGGGTTTTTTTAGAAAGTTAATTAGCTAATTATTCCCTATATAAGTCACATATTAATCTCAAACTTCTAGGATTCATTTTAGGGGATGACCTCTGCCTCCCCTAATTTTCTTGAGATTTATTGAGGCCTTGATTAGGAAAATTTCTAGTTCATTCCCTAATTACCCCCATCATGTAATTAAGGGTAATTATAGTTTAATTAGTGGATTTTCCCTATGATTAAGTTGGATTAAGGTTAGATATAATGAGTAGGGGTTTTAGGGAATAATTTTGGGATATTTTCCTAAGCTATTCCCTAAACTCCATTTTCTTTCCTTAATGCCCTTCTTAATTAAGGGTTAATTCATTAATTACCCATTTAATTAATTTTCAAAATTTTTAAAAATCTCCAGCATTTAATTAATCTATCTAGGGTAGATTCTTAGGTGTTTAATAGCCTAAGTTTAATTAAGGAAATTAAAACTACTTTCATAAGTGTGAATGGGTGTTTTAAAAGTACTTAAGCTAAACCCCTTAGCTTAATTAACTTTTTATTGTGAGCCAAATTATATTAGGCCTTTTCATTACTAGGTGCATTGAAAATTCACATACCTTGTGGGTTTTATTTTATCTCATTGGCTCATAATTACTTAGTTAATTTTTCTAAGGTGGTGTAGGCATGGGTTAATTAAGTCACTTAATGCATATCCTAACCTAATCAATACTTAAAATGGATTTAATTATCTGAAAATTAAACTAAAATAGAAAACATATGTGGGAATGGGTTAGGAATAGGAAACTCATAACTCTTTCAAAATGAAATCAAACTTCAAACAAACAAAAATCATTTTGAAATTCACTTTGATTTATTCTAATGTTTTCTTATTCTTTAAGAATGTCTTTTAAGAATTAAGTAAAGTGAGTTTGCTTACATGATTACATTACTTTCGATCTTTCCCAACATGTTAAATTGTATGCCATGTTACTTATGCATCCATGATTTCATATTTTCAAAGTTTTAAAATGAAATTATTTACTTTATGTCAAATGTGCATGTGTTAGCTAAAGTAAAATATGAATGGCTATTATCACTACTAAATTCAAAATATTTTCAAAATATATAAATAAAACATCAAATCTAAAAGTGTGCTACTAATATATTAATTATTAGCTTGCATGTGATGAATTATAAAGCATGTTTAGTGTAGCCTTTCCTTCCTTTCTTATGTTAGCATAGCTTTGAATATGGGTTTGTAAGATGTAGGGTTCACTTAAAAAGAACCCAACACTTACTTAATTCCAAACCATATTCATCTCTATGTTCTCACTTAAGGAGGATTGCCTACACTTGCATGAATAAATTGCATAAACAAAATAAAACCATTAAGTAAACTTTTGCATATTCCTTTTCCATTTCATTTTTTTATATGCATGTTAAGTACTTAAGGAAAGTTGTATATTAGTCTGGACAACCTCGAGATTGCGAGGCTTTAAGTAGCCCTAAGTAGGTCTTGTACCTTACACCTCTAGTTAACAATGGTGATGTACTCACTTATGTCTTTCTTACTTTCATGCATGTATGTTAAATTTTGGATAAGGAAAATCTTTTCTACTTAATAAAATTCATGCATCTAAATCTTCTAAAATTTTCTTAAATGAATTACTTAGCATGCATCAAAAAGTTAATTAATTATCTTCATTTGTATATATAGATTTGCTTAGGGTCCATCAATATGCATGTTATATATGTTGGAAAAGAATTGAAGTAATATATGTCATCTGAATTTTGATTCATTTTTCTTAATCTTAAAATGCCTTTCTTTTTGGATAGGTTTATTTAGAACTAATCTAAACTTAGGATTAATTAAAAGATTTAACCAAAATATTCACCTAAATGAAATTAAAATGTGAACTTACTTTATGAATTACTTAAGGATTAGGGAAGGAAAGAGAAGTTTATGGGCTCCAAAAATTCGCCACCAACCTCTCGATGAAGAGAATATAATTTAAGTGTCGGTGTAATTTTTAGAAGGTAGATGGAATAATAGATAAGATACTGCCCAGAGATTTCATCCTCATTTTGTAAGGACTTTAGATCTGGTTCCAGGTTTCTTATAGGCGCAAACACCTATAGTTAATTACCCCTCTCAATACTGAGAGAGAACTTTTGATTAAGGTTAGTCATTAGATCACTTAATACGTAGCGCATAATAGCATCATGCAGAGTTTAAATTTTAAAATTTATGAAATTCATTATATTTAGCTTAAAGCGGATGGTTGGGGGAATGATGATGTGCCCGATATAAATCTCATGGTTCCGTCATCCCGGGTTGTTGCAGTCCCTGGTCTACTTAGTTAGAGGAGGTAGTCGACCTAACCTGACCGAAGGATCCTTATCAGCAACATATGGGTTATGTCATCCAAGAAATCCTTGTAGACATGGGGTGGTGTTTGTCTAAGGAGACAAGCTTAAGTCTACCTTTGCTAAGAGAGGGCTTTTTACCCAATCAAGTATACCCTATGGTTCACAACTCAAAGGGAAGAGCCATTAAGGAGCATACGGGCTACAGTCATGATCATAATATAATGGTGTCATTTAACGACAACCACCCGGTCAGAGGACTCGTCGTGCGCATCATGTGTGAACTCGCAAAACCACGCAGTCAGAGGACACGAGCCACATCCTTGCTGGCATGAGATTGTTTGAGAGTAAACATAGTTGTGCACTTGATTTGACTTTGGCTCCTTTGTGAGCTAGAGTTTTCTTAATTTGTCACATTTAATAAAGTATTGCGAAGGCGAGTTGAATTTTTGGCTTTAAGTTTTTAGATTGAATTTCATTTAGACATGTATAGCTCAAAGATATTTTAAATCTTGCATTTAGATTGATGTTCAATCTAAGTTAATTTGATTTGAAATTGTAATCATATTTTGATGAATGTATCCCCTCGAGTTAAAATTTTCATTTAACACGGCCATCATCGAAGTGGTTTATTATTTCGTTATTTTAGATCCTGTCGACTCTATTAATTTAATAATAGAGGATCAGATCTATTGTCATATAATAAAATTAACTTCTTAGATGTTTGGTTAGATTAAAGATATTATAATAACATCATTTGATTTTTTTTAGATTTTATTAACCCAGACCCAGTCCTAAGACCCAACCAGGAAGCAACCCGCATAACATCCTCAGCCACTTGAATTTAAGCATTCAGCGTAGCGTCGGGGCCCATGCGGGTGTATTGGGTTTAACATTAATTTAAATCTAAGAAATTTATATAATATTGCTTATTTTAACTGAATTTCATTGCAAGTATAAATTTTTAGATAAAATTTTGATAGCATTTTGGTAGCCTCCTGGCATCATCCCCACAAAGGAGGCTACAACGGGGGCTGGGCGTGCCCACCATGCCAAGAAAGGCATGTATGGGTGGTGTAAACACCATGGCCGAATGTGTCATTTTGCTATGTCAAGAAAGACATATATGGGTCTCTGAAATACCTATATGAAACACATATTTCCCTGCCATGCCAAGAAAGGCGTGTACATGTACTTATATATTTATATTATTAAGTTAAAACATTAATTTTAACTTTATTATTATATTTTTATTAAGCAGTTTATGAATTATGTCTTTAAAATTTGGCGGGGATTTTGGCAACATCGACATCATCCCGATATAGACTTGGGTATCTTTGGGCACCACCAAGAAAGGCGTGTATATGTGGTATAAACCATGGCCTGAATGCGCCTTCCCACCATGCCAAGAAAGGCATGTATGGAGCTCTAAGCTACCTACTGAAATAGATTTTCTCGCCATGTCAAGAAAGGGATGTACGGGTACTTATACATAAGCAAGCAAGTGCAAACTTCTCCGCCATGCCAAGAAAGGCGTGTACGGGTACTTATAGTCAACAAATAAACACAGGTTTCTCCACCACACCAAGAAAGAAATACTTATGGTCAAAATAGGCTTCAAGCACGCGGGTGCGCGAGAGCCAGTGCTCTGGAGCGCCCGAGATAGCCGGATGCTTTGGGTGCTCGCGCGACTTCGACCTCAATATCCCATCGGTGTTGACGACCTCCTGATCGATCAACCGTCGAATTATGTAAGATACCTATTCTGATCAATTTTTACATTCTAAATGAGATGACAGAGCTTGTTCATCGATCAGAGGTCATTTTGATTGATTTTAATGTCGATTGTATTTCAGCTTTGATTTACGTGTTGTTGTATCTAGTTGCTCGATATTCACATATACTCGTCCGAATTGAGCACGAACAGTCTCATTTGATAGGTTTTGATATTTCAATGCTAACAGTGTAATTAATTTTATGAACAAAGATTGTTTAGGCATAGTCTTGGCTTCCTAACCTCGATATGCATGTCAGCGCTTCGATGATCCCCCTTCTTGATCAATCGACTGTCAAATTATGCAAGATGCCTATCTGATCAATTTTGACATTTTGAACGTGATGGCTGAGTTTGTCTGTCAATTAGGAAATATTTTTGCTAATTTTTGAATGTTGTTGAGTGTATTTTAACTCTGATTTGTATGCTAAAGCTCATTGAATTCATCTTGTCGACTTGACTTATGGGGCATGCATGGAGGTCAACAAATGCCCCCCAATAAATATAATTCACGCACGGAGCGAGTCATGTTTATTGAAAACTAGTTGTCCCTTTGGGCTAATCATAGATCTTGGATCACTTCAGCTTCAATTTCGGTGGCTCATGGAGCTTTAACAAGA
Organism: Cymbidium sinense; assembly: GCA_021442155.1. Classification (NCBI taxonomy): domain Eukaryota; kingdom Viridiplantae; phylum Streptophyta; class Magnoliopsida; order Asparagales; family Orchidaceae; genus Cymbidium; species Cymbidium sinense. The sequence goes on from CM038216.1 coordinate 2,958,695, forward strand.
TTTATTAATAATATGATGCTTTATTTTTGACATGCTAATGATGGGGTTGATCGATTTGTCAGGATCAACTTGTCGTCTGAATAAGAGCTCTTCTCCATCTACTATTTGCTTTAATGGGCTTGATAAAGACCTCATTCTCTTGTGTAATTGTAAACTTGAATTTCCTTCGACCCTAGCTTCATGCTTGATCGGGTTTGATGGAGGAATTAGTTTATTTGCTTCAAGATTTGAAATTTCTTCTGCCCTAACTTTAAGCTTGACAGACTTGATGAAGAATTGACTTGATTTGTCCATATTGACTTGTCAAGAAGTGTATGTACACCCTAAGTCCTGTTCTTGCTGCTTTGATGAACTCGTTGAAGGGTGCATACAGTTGACCTGGCCTTCCGGCTCATATTAGGTCAATGTTGAGTTATCAGTCTAGCACTGTGTGCTTTAACAGACTGAATAACTATGAAATTCTTTTAGTTCGGCCATTACCTTTATGTGAACTATGGAATCGCTTCCTCGATCCTGTGCTTTCTGCTTTTATGGACTTAGTGAGGGAATTAACTTTGATCTGTGCTTTGTGCTTGATCAGATCATTTGAAAAAGATTATAATATCACCTTGTATGCAATATATAGATTGATTTGAGGCAGCTCTGAATTGAGAGTTTCCTCAGATTGTCTTGGTCCATCGATTGAGCAAAAAGATCTCTTAGATTTTGATTGCTTGTAGTCACTAAGCTAGATCTATTTTAAGATTGAACACCTAGCATCAAGGGACTAACGAGCAGGGGCTCTTTCACTACGGCCTTTTCTTGCAGCTTATTGAGTAAGGAGAGCTTCAGCAACTCAACCATTTGTGGGCTTATTGAGTCCGACCTTTAAAACCTACTCGAGTCTTTTTTTGACTTAAGCTGTGATGGCTTGGAGGTCTTGTCATTAGACTGACGAACAGGGGCTCTTACACTATGGGCTTTTTTGCAGCTTGTTGAGTGAGGAGAGCATCAACAACTCGGCCACCTGTGGGCTTATTGAGTCCAACCTTTAGAACCCATCCATGTCTTAGACTTGAAAATATTGAGGTTGATGTTTTTCTAACTTAGTTGATTGAAGCTTCCAAAATTAGGAGTTCTTCTGACTTGATCTTCGACTTTTGAAGAATCTTGGGAAACTTTTGACATTTAGGATTGTCTTTTCATGCATTAAAGCAGATTCTTTTTATTCTTGTAAGACCTGTAACTTTAACAATAATAGTTATAGATATATTCAAGGATCTCGGCATAAAGCTCGATGTGAACCTAAATGCATGTGCAAGAAGCTCTTCTGTTTCACAGGGAATGATTGAACATCTTTGATATATAAAAACTAAAAAAAATATCCTCTGTCTAACAGGGATTGCAGACTAGTTCAGAAATACATTACAAAGTTTGAACTTCTTTAATATAAATAAATGGAGCTCATTCTGATTATCATACATATATTTATCTAAGGATCTCAGCTTGAAGCACGATGTCAACTTAGCTAAATATATAAAAATGCCCCATGTCTAACCAGGGGAGGCTTTCGTAGTAACTGAAAAATGCATTCTTATTTTACGAGAGAATCTTCAAGTGATATTACATATGTATTTGATCTGAAAGCCTTACTAGTGCCAGATTCATTTAAGTATTTATATACTTATCCATAGTTAGTTATGATATTTCTTGAGATATCGATTGTTGATTGATGGCATCAGTCGTTGACCATTCTTGTCAATAAGCTGGTAGACTCCTCCTTCATACACCTTCTCTATGACGTAAAGACCTTCCCAGTTAGCTTCAAATTTCCATCGATCTTGTGATGAGGGATGATTGGTCTTCTTAGCACCAGAACCAATTCACCTTTCTGGAATGTCCAGGGATGTACTAAACTATTGAATGCTTTGGACATCCTCGCTTAATAAATTTCTAAACTTTGTTGAGCTTGGAGTTTAACTCCATCAAGTGCATCCAACTATTCCATTCGCAGGCGAGCATTCTCATCTTGAGTAAGATTGATTTAGATAGCTACTCGAAGTGATGACAGCTCAACTTCTAGTGATAGAACAACCTCAACTCCAAATGTTAGAGCATAAGGAGTGGCTTTGGTTGGCATTTTATAAGTTATTCTGTATGCCCAGAGTGCTTCCATCATTTTAGTGTGCCACTCTCTTTTATTCATCATGAGAATATTTTTGAGCAGCTTTACTAATGTCTTATTGAAATCCTCTGCTAAACTATTGGCCCTTGGATTGTAGATGAATGAATACTGCCAATTGATTTTATACTGATCATTGAATATGTATATCTTTGTACTCTTGAAAGCCGAGCCATTATCTAAAATAATTCTTCATTGCACTCCAAATCTATAGACAACATTATTAGTGAAGAAGTCAATGACTCGATCAGTAGTGACTTCCTTAAATGGAGTGGCCTCGACCCACTTGGAGAAGTAGTCAGTAGCTGCTAGAATGAATCGATGTCCCGCTGATGATGGAGGATCAATCGGTCCAATTATATCTATGCCCCAACTTTCGAATGGCCATGACTCTATTGTCAATTCAGAGGTTGATGAATGAGATCCCTGCGGACTTGGCATTCGTGACATTTTCTAGCATAATTTATGCAGTTTTTCACCATTGAAGGCCAATAGTACCCCATTCTATTAATTTTTTTGCATTTTAGGACTTGACTGGTGCATGCCATAGAGTCCTTCATGAATTTTAGACATTACTCTGTTGGCTTCATCCGTCCCTAAGTATCGCAGCCACATTTGCTCAAAGGATCTACGGTACAATGTGTCATTGACATAAGCATATCATAGGATTCTTTTTGTAATTTGTGTGGCTAGTGATCTATTGCTCGATAATTTACTTTCCTTGAAATAATCGATGAAGGGTTGTCTCCAATCATCAGGCTCTTCCACTGTGAAAGCTTTGCATAATTTGTTCGTAGTACTTTTGAGTTTTTCTATCTCTTGCACTTATCATTATTTTAGAGAGTGAGGAGAAATTTGAATTACTTCCTGCTAGCTTGAGTTTGATATCCCCTCTACCTGTTGGGAATATGGATTTATTGGTTGCAGAACTCAACGAGTGGACACTTCAATCAACACATCATCGTCGTCTATGTTCACCATCTCTTTTGCCAGCTTGGCCAAGCAATCTGCTTTACTATTCTTCGATTCAGAAACTTAAGCTAGTTTAATGTTTGGCATTTGCTTCATGAGCTCAAGCACTCGCTTATGATAGTACGCCTATTCAAGCTTGTTAATCTTATAGAGACCCAATACTTGGTTGATTACCAATTGAGAGTCTCCAAAGATTCTTAAATTTTGAATTCTGATAACAATAGCTTCTTCAAGACCCACCACCAATGCCTCATATTCAGCTTCATTGTTGGTTCTTGGCTCAACCATCCTGTATGAACGTCTCATTATGCCATCTTCCGGTGTTATGAAGATAAGGCCAACACCAGCTCTTGCTTTTGGTAGATTTGGAGGTTGAGCAGACTTAATAGATGATGCACCATCAAAATATATTTCCCAGATCTATAGCATTTCTCTTTTATGAATAAGCAGAATCTGTTCATCAAGTAAATCATCATTGACTACTGAATCTGTTGGGATAGGATGTTCAGTGAGAAAATTTGCTAATATTTGCCCTTTAATAGCTTTCTGAGATACATATGTAATATCAAACTGTAACAGAAGTACTGCCCATTATGCCAAACAACCTATCAACGTTGGTCTGGTCATCAGGAACTTCAACATATTGATCTTTGATATGAGTGTTATCTTTTGTGATAACATGTAATGTCGAAGCTTCTAAGCGGTAAAGATCAGTGCAAGATAGTGCTTCTCGATTGGAGAGTACTTTGTCTTAGCTCTTATCAATCTTCGACTGATATAGTACATTTCATTTTCCTTGCCCTCTTTATTATGCTGTGCAAGAAATGCTCCGAGAGATTCTTCTAATGAAATTGTATACAAAATGAGAGGCATTCCAAGGATTAGTGCTGTAAGAATTAGTGGATTCAACAGGTATCTTTTGATGCTATCGAATACTTTTTGGCACTCACCATCCCACTTAAATGGTGCATTTTTCTTCATCAATTTAGCAAATGGTTGACACCTGCCTGACAGATTTGATATGACGCATCGGATGAATGCCAAATGTCCCTATAAGGAACAAAGCTGATGAAGATTCTTCGATGGTGGCATATTCAGTATCGCTTCGATTTTATTAGGATCAATCTCAATTCTTCTATGTTGTACCACATAGCCAAGGAACTTTCCAAATGAAACCCCAAATGTACATTTGAAGGGTTCATCTTGAGATCGTACTGCCTAATTCTTTCGAAGGCCATCCTCATGTCACGAAATTGATCTCTTTGATCTATGCTCTTGACGACAAGGTCATCCACATAGCATTCTACTTTCTGATGAATCAACTCATCGAAGATACGTGTCATGGCCCTCTGATATGTAGCTCCAACATTCTTCAATCTAAGGGCATGATTGTGTAGTAGTATATAACAATTGGTGTCCTAAATGATGTGTGCTTCTCATCTTCAGGAGCCATCTTGATTTAATTGTATCCGATAACCCATCCATAAATGAGAACATATCGTAGTAGGAAGTATTGTCAACTAGTAGTTCTGATATTGGAAGCAAAAAATTATCTTTTGGGCATGCTTTGCTCAAATCTCGAAAATCAATACTTATATGGATTTGACCATTCTTCTTTCTCATTGGAACAATGTTGGTTATCGAATCTGCATACTTTCTTCTAGGATAAAGCCTGCTTCGATCAGCTTCTTAGTTTCTACAATCACCTATTCTTCAATCTCCATTCTCATTCACCTAAGAGCTTGCTTAATAGGTGTTGCATCTGCCTTGATGGCTAGTTTATGAACTGCCACATCAGGGGATAAGCCTGACATTTCAGAGTATGTCCAAGCAAAGCATTCCCTGAATTCACATAGCAGAGCTTTCAATTTTTTCACCTTTTCATCAGGAATAAAGGCACTGACGAAAGTTGGGCGAGAATCATCCTCTGTTCCCAAGTTGATTTCCTTCAACTCATCCATGGTAGCTGATTGTCCACCATCTTCAAGTTCTTCAGGTGCTGGCTCAGCTTCTACCTCCTCATCGTTGGATAGATAAACCTCATAAAGATCATCTTCATTTTTAATTTTAGTGTCAATCTTTTCTTTTGTTACTGCATAATAGATTTTTCTTTGATTGTGTTTATGTCAGAAGTATCCAAGACTTTAGATGTATGATTATCACACTTTCATAAAGTTTATGGACTTTTTAAACCCCATAGAGTATCAAAGAAGTGTGCTCTCCATTTGTCTATTCCAATATCAACTCATAATTTGTGCATCATCTTGCGAATCCTTGGGGAATAATATTTTGGCATTCTTGTGAGAACCATATCATCAGATTCATCAAATTGCATGAGCCAATCAGAATCCTAGTGATAGCACTCCTCAGACTTGTAAAAGGAAATTCCACGTTCATTACTTCTAGGTGAAGGAGGCATATAGAAAGTCTTTAACTCTTCAACAATGTGAACTTCACATAGAGTGATTTATTTGAAGTTTTGAAAAGGAACCAACACGATCACTAATGATTCGTTTGATATCAACAGGTCTACCATCCTTCTTGAAGAGATACATTGAACTTCACTTTCATAAGTAGGTTCAGAATCATACTCAGAATCTGAGTACTCCATAATTTTCTTTCCTTTCACCAAAGACTTGTTTACTCCCTTGGGTTCGACAGAAGGATTATCATCTTCTTCTTTTGTGCCATTACCCAGATGAAGGACTAGCCTTTTCAACTTATGTGATGCGCTAGCTACATTAGGAAGAGTTGGTGTTTCCTTCTTTCTTTCTTTTTTCCTTCTTCACTTCTTTGTGTTGTTTTGTAGCCTTTGAGGTAGAAGCTTTGGATTGTTGAAGCTTGGGCTCCTTAAACAAATAGTATTTCGTATCTTCGTAGATTTTAGCTTCATGGACTGCAAATGGTTGAAGGCCGCCAGAAATTCTATGTTCTTTTCCTTTTATATATTTCATGCATTGGTGCAAAGTAGATAGGACCATTCTGTACTCATGTAACCAGGGGCACCCTAATAAGGCCCTAAATGAGGTGTCAGCATCAATGACATGGAATTTGGCTTCTGTGTGAAGATCTCTGAATCTTAGCGACAAGATAAAAGATTCGAGCATCTTTTGCCCTTTTTCATTGAAGCTGTGGATCATCAATTTGTCCCGTCCTAGATGCTAAACATCAAGGGACAATCCTCTCAATATTTTATTACTCATGATATTAATGGATGAACCTGGATCAATTAGAATTCGATTGATTATGACACCATCGCTCTCCGTAGAGACATATAGCAGGCAATTGTGTTCTGATGTCCCGAGCATAAGATCTTCCTCAGAGAAGGTGATCGTCGAAAGGTCTTGAGATTGTAATACTTCAGTCATACACTGCTCGATGAAGTATGCCTCATATTTCTCTGGATTCTTAAGAGCCTGAATTAAGGTTTCACAGAGATCCTACGACATCAGGAGGGCCTCATACACACTCAATTGTGCAGGGATCTTTCTTAAGTGTGACAAGATGTTGTTATCGATTCCTTTATCCATGTTAGACTTCTTCTTTGGATCTTTGAGAATGATATTTTCATTGACTTCTATGTTTTTATCATTTCCTTTACCTGCGTTCCTTTCTTCTGTGATGATAACACCTTGTCACTTCTTAGTTGTACTGGGGCTGCTCTATCTGGCTTAGTTTATTCTGAAGAAGTCTCCTCTTCAGAACCACTATTTATGCTTGAGGATCGGATGGAGCCTTCATAATCACTTCTCAGTTTTATTCCCTTCATCAATGGTGATATTTAAGACTTTGATTCATCTTCATCTGGAAAGCACAAGCCTTCTTCCGAGCAATCTTCTATTTACTTCACCACCAGGCAAGGTTTGAATGCCACATCATTGGTGGTTCTTCTTCTTGGACTATCTCAAAGAAGTAGATTCTGTCTGGGAGTATCCAAGGATGTTGAGATAACTCGACAAACTTCTCCATAAAGAGATTCTTCATCATCATCTCCTTCATCATTTATTTCAATGATTTGGAATCCTGACGTGAAATCAACAGGTTAATTGGTTGTCTTGCTAGTCATTGGTATTCTTCAATATTATTAATAATCTTTTCGGTAGTAGATTTCTTTTTTATCTTCCTTTATTTGGCTGGCCTTTTGGGAGTTTTTGGCGAACTCTGAATAGGTTGTTTCTTAGGGTGAGGGACACCGAACACCCTGGACTACTTCTGAAGAGTGGAACCTTTTGATGTAGATTCTACCTTCGATTCTAGCACTGGTTCAAGTGGAGATTTCCATCTGACACCCAGAATACCTTCTAATTGCTTCAGCATCTTCATAGTTTTTTTCGAGATCATAGTCTCCCATTTGTCATTCTCAATTGTCTTTTATTTTGCTTCATCTTTCTATAGGGGCACAGAAAAAGACGTAACCACCCTTGCAGATTCTTTCTTTAGGTAAATAAGAATACTATTATATAGAGTAAATTCACCTCTCCTGTATTTTCTTTCTAGCCTATCTTTGAATACATAATAATCTTCTATAGGGTGGCTAACTACCCGATGATATGGACAGTAATTTGGGTTGTCAATTCATCCTGACTCTTCTGGTCTTTTACATTATGGCAACTCCAACCCTGCTTTGAGTACTTGCTGAAATAGTTTGGCCACACATTTTCTTCTGAATGAATATTCCTTGTTCATCCTCTACTTAAGAGATGGATGTATTCGATCATCATCTCCTAATGATTGTCTTGGGTGATCACCACCACTCGAGAAAGTTTTGGGTTTGTCATTATCTCCAAGAACTAATCTCGTTTGAGAATTGAAGGATTATTTAACTTTCTCTTCAAAATAGATAGGTTTTTTCCCCTTATCTAAATTGTAAGTTGCCCGCCTTCCTCTATTTGAATCATATGAAGCAGTGTGAGATTCAGTCCCCCTTGATTCTGAGAACTCCCCTTTCTTGGTAGCCTTTGTAGTGGAGCATTGTTGGCTTCTCTAATAATTGGCCTTTGATATTTCTTCTTCATAAGGTCTTATTCTTTTACAACTTTCAGCACCTTGTGCAACCTAAAAGATAGAGTCTTAGGATGCCTCCTTTGTGGGGTTGGGGCTTAGTACCATTGCTCCCAGAATGATTGCTTAATATCACCAGTAGAGCTGTTCCTTTTCACCCACTTGAGATTTTTCAAATTTGTTGTGGGTGGGAACACTTACTTCTAGTTCCATAGCTGGTTGTGTAACGGAGGGGCCAGGTGAGAGTTGTCAGGCTCACAACTCGGCATTCTTTCTTCTCCTTTATCTTCTAGTTAGCTTCCCACCAGATGAGGAAGCTTTAGCATCATGTTGGCCTTGAGCAAAAGGCAAGGTTGGCAGAGAAGTAGAGTTCGGATGCACTATTGAAATTATTTGCCCAATCATCATCCTCTTCATGGCTGGAACTTCAATGTGTCCCAACCTTTCAAATATAGAGGCTCTCTTTTGAGGGACCTCAACAGCAATAACGACAAGAGTTTTAGTGAATTTAGCCCGCTGCATGGGCTGATATGCAAGTTGTGCATGATTATCTCGTGCATGCCTAGCAGTAGTTTGAGCATTGATCGCTGAGAAATCTATGCTACCAAAATGTATAGTAGCTCCAGTGTCCCCAGTGTTGATGATAGCATTAGCCAGACGGATGTTGGCTTCACGACCCAGCTACATAGTGAAGGGTGTGTTCTGAAGATCCATCTACGAAATGAAAGATGGAGATTATTAATCAGTAATTGATATATCATCCCACACTTTCATAATGCAGATATATAACAGAACAAATACGATAAATATGAAAATAAGTTATGAATAAGAGAAAATTTTCAAAACTTCAGAATTATGTCCATTATAAAAATAATTTTGAGTTTCAATTAATCTAACTTTATAAATAACTTTAAGTTTTTATTGTACTATACTCAACTACTATCATAGCTTTGCTTTGACTATCCAAAGATGGAAAGAGAAACCTATCCCCAGCGGAGTCACCAGAAATTTGTGGGCTCCAAAAATTCACCACCGACCTCTCATGAATATAGTATAATTTAGGTGTCGGTGTAATTTTCAGAAGGCAGATGGAATAGTAGATAAGACACTACCCAGAGATTTCATCTTCATTTGGTGAGGACTTTAGATATGGTTCCAAGATTCTTATATGTGCAAGCACTTATAGTTAATTACCTCTCTCAATATTGAGAGAAAATTTTTGATTAAGGTTAATCGTTAGATAGCTTAATACATAGTGTATAATAGCAGCTTGTGGAGTTTAAAATTTAGAATTTATGAAATTCATTATATTTAGCTTAAAGAGGATGGTTGGGGGAATGATGATGCACCCGATCTAGATCTCATAGTTCTATCATCCCAGGTTATCGTAGTCCCTAATCTACTTAGTCAGAGGAGGTAGTCTACCCAACCTGATCGAAGGATCCTTATCAGCAACACATGAGTTACGTCATCCAAGAAATCCTTGTAGACCTAGGGTGGTGTTTGTCAAAGGAGACAAGCTTAAGTCTACGTTAGCTAACAGAGGGATTTTTACCCAATCAAGTATACCCTATGGTTCATAACTCAAAGGGCAGAGCCATTGAGGCATACGGAGTGACCATAATTGTGTCATTTAGCGACAACCACCCCGTTAGAGGACTCTGGTCATAACTGCATCATGTGTGGAGCCTACTGGCAAAACCACGCAGTCAGAGGACACGAGCCACATCCTTATTGGCATGAGATTATTTGAGAGTAAACATAATTGTGTACTTGATTTGAGTTTGGCTCCTTTGTGAGCTAGAGTTTTCTTAATTTGTCACATTTAACAAACTGTTGTGGAAGGCACGTTAAATTTTTGGCTTTAAGTTTTTAGATTGAATTTCATTTAGACATTTATAGCTCAAAGATATTTTAAATCCTGCATTTAGATTGATGTTCAATCTAAGTTAATTTTTTTTGAAATTGTAATCATATTTTGATGAAAGTATCCCCTCCGATTAAAATTTTCATTTAGCACGCCCATCATTGAAGTGGTTTATTGTTTCTCTATTTCAGATCCTGTTGACTCTATTAATTTAATAATAGAGGATCAAATCTACTGTCATATGACAGAATTAGCTTCTGAGATGTTTTGTTAGATTGAAGATATTATTATAGTATCATTTAATTTTTTAGGTTTTGTTAACCGTCAGTCTAAGACCCAAGGAAGAAACCATCCAGACACTTGAATTTAAGCATTCAGCATAGTGTCGGGGCTCATTCGGGTGTATTTGATTCAGCATTAATTTAAATCTAAGAAATTTATATAATATTACTTGTTTTAACTTAATTTCATTGCAAGTTTAAATTTTTATATAGAATTTTGATAGTATTTCAGCAGCCTCTCTGCGTCATCCTCATATAGGGGGCTCAGCCTGCCCACCATGCCATGAAAGGCATGTATGGGTTGTGTAAACACCATGGTCGAATGCGTCATCCCACCATGTCAAGAAAGACATGTATGGGTCTCTGAAGTACATATATGAAATACATATTTTCCTGCCACGCCAAGAAAGGCGTACAGGTTCTTATATATTTGCAATGTCAAGTTAAAACATTAATTTTAGCTTTATTATTATATTTTTATTAAGCAGATTATAAATCATGTTAGTGTAAAAATTTGGCAGCATTTTGATAGCATCTCGGCGTCGTCCCCATATAGGGGGCTACTTCGAGTATGCTGAGCCTACCCACCATGCTAAGAAAGGCGTGTATGGGTGGTATATATCATGGCCTGAATGTGCCTTCTCACCATGCCAAGAATGACATGTATGAGGCTCTAAGGTACCTGCTAAAATAGATTTCTTCGCCACGCCAAGAAAGGCATGTACGGGTACTTATACACAGGTAAGCAAGTACAAATTTCCTCGTCGCGCTAAGAAAGGCATGTACGGGTACTTGTAGTCAACAAACAAACACAGGTTTTCCTCCCACGCCAAGAAAGGCATGTACGGGTACTTATGATCAAAATAGGTTTGAGCGAGCCTGCTGGTGTGCTGAGGGGGCAGAGGAGCCAGGGGATGCGCTTGGGATGTGACGTGAACAGTGTCACATGTGAATAGTGATTTCTACCCGTTATAGTGTCGGGATGTTTTAGTGAGGAATTCTTCTGAACATTTTAGAATGGAGAGAGGAGAGAGAGAGAGAGAGAGAGAGAGAGAGAGAGAGAGAGAATCTGAGAGGAGAACCCCATCAGAGGGAGAAATAGAATAAAATTAGGAGGGTATTTATAAGATTTATTTATTTTTTTCATGGTATAGATAATATATATATATCAATTTTAGGTTACTTGATATTCTGACATAGCGGTGCAATCTTTTTTTGAGGGCTTTTAGTTCAAATCGTCAAATCGGGATCAATTTCAGTTCAAATTTGCGCATCGTTGCTTCCGCTTGCTTGATACTCACGCATACTAGTCCAAATTGAGCGCGAATAGTTTCATTTGATAGGTTTTGACATTTTGACACTAACAGAGCAATCAATTTTATGAACGGAGATCATTTGGGCAACATTATAGCTTTTTGACCTCGATATGCGTGTCAGGGCATCAACAACCCTCCTTATTGATCGGTTGACCGTCGAATTATGCAAGATACCTATTCTGATCAATTTTGACATTTTGAATGTGATGGAAAAGCCCATTCATCAGTTGAAGATCATTTTGACTGATTTTCAGTGTCGAGTGTATTTCAGCTCTGATTTGTGTGTTATTGTATATAATTACTCGATATTCATGCATACTCGTCCAAATATAGCGTGAAAAGTATCATTTGATAGGTTTTGATATTTCGATTGCTAACGGCATAATCGATTTCATGAATAGAGGTCATTTGGGCATCATCGTAACTTCCTAACCTCGATATGGGTGTCAGTGCTTCGACGACCCCCCCCTTCTTGATCAATCGACCGTCGAATTATGCAAGATGCCTATTCTGATCAATTTCAACATTCTGAACATGATGGCAGAGTCCGTTCATCGATCGAAGATAATTTTGACTAATTTTTGATGTTGCTGAGTGCAATTTAACTCCGATTTGCATGCTGAAGCTTGTCGAATTCACCTTATGAGCTCGACCTGACTTATGGCGCGTGCATGGAGGTCAACAAAGTTCTCTTCTCTTTTCTCTCTCTTTATAACTTAGTAATTAATTATAGTTTCACTTAAACTAAATTAAAATATGAAATAAAAATAATCCAAAATACTTAAACAACTTAAACAACTTAAACGAAACCCTCCTCTAAGTTGAGCATGTCTTTCACACTTAGAAAATTCAAATCTAAAGTCCTAAGCTAAGCATGTCACACAAACCTTCAAAGCACACATATTAGCCTAAGTCACCACTTCTAGCTTTAGGTTAGGTTGGTCCATCGCTTGATGTTATGTTTTATTTTGTGATGGATATTTTAGACTAGATGATAGGGTGTATACTCGTAGAATGAATGGTAGGACGCGCTTAGTCTAACTATTATTTTCTGCAGATGATTGTGCTAAAGGGACGCTATCATAAATAAAAATATAAAATGCTTCTTGCTTGCGGGTGCTTATACCCCTTAGCATAATCAATAGGCTAGGTGGACTTAGTCACTCATGTGTGTGGTGATAAGTCTAATATACATGCTTGAGATTTGTGTGGTGTGATTTGATTAACCCTTATTTTGCAGGTGTTATTTAGATTTATGCTTTTCTCTTTTCATGTAAAATTTTGAATATTTAGGATTTGTTAGAATGATTTATTATTGGGGATTAGGATGAACATTGGTCATAAGATTTCATCTTATGCATCATGTGAAGCCTTTGAGCATTAACCATTCAACCATTCAAAGGAAGATCCACAGAAGAAAAGAAGAAAAGAAAAGAAAGAAAGAAGAAAAGAAGAAAAGAAAAGAAAGAAAGAAGAAAGAATAAAAAAGAATAAAGTTTGAAGACCCCCCATAATAATAAATTCCTTTGATTAAATTGTAATTTAATTCATTTGTAATCCTGATTGTATAAGGGTAGAGCTCGGTTACCCATTTTGATATTTTCGAGTTTGTGTGGTGGTGCCTGACCATAAAAGGCCATTTATTTATTTTGCGCTAGTTTTATAAATTGATTGATGTTTGTTTAGCTTGCACATTAAGTGGCATGATTTTTCTAGTTTCTTCCTTGTTTCATGTATGGCCTGGATGTGGATTAGGCTCTTTAGGAAAAAAATAAATCTTTTACCCATCTTAAAAATTCAAACTAAATAACTCATAACCTCACTTAAAGCTTAGGACGAAAATCAAGATAAAAGAATTATAAACTCCTTAGCTAGAAAAAGTTCTTTTCTTTATAATATCATGAACAACAACATCTTATTTCACTCTTGATTGGAGGGCTTCCATCTTTGCCAAAGAACCCGGCTTGACCTTTGATGGCTGTGGTGGAAACTCACCTTCTAAAATTCTTGCTGATTTTGGCCAATAATATATTTTTTCATGCATTAGTCATAAAAGTTCTATTAGCCCGAGTCAAAATTGATTGTCTAAAAATGAAATAAAATGAAATTTGAAGTGCATTAGATTTAGGTCATTGAAGCATACCCTTTACATGATCTAGTATCTTTAAGGAGTGAGTTTAAGAACTTAGTCTCTTTCTAAATAAAAATAACCTAGCTATCTTGCATAAGCATAAAGAGTTGCCTACATGTATTTAAAATCATGGGAGGTTAAACCCCTGTGTCAGTCTTCTCCTCTCTTATGGAGGTAAACCAAATACTCATTTTTGCCTTAGATTTAGGTTGTGCTTCCGGCCCTCATCGAAGCTCCCTAGATTTAGGTTCTGAGATTGCTTCTCCCCTTTGTGGGCCATAAGCATAATTCTTCACCTCTTAGACATTTTCTTAATCGTGTTTTAAGGAATCTTAAGTTCTAAATTTCTAATGAAAGATACAACTCAAATAAACTAAATCAATTTCTAAAATGTAAAGCCCAATTTTAAGATAGTTTAAGATGCTTGCTAGGTTTCCTAGTATCGTGAGCATCTCCTACTTATTCCCATTTTGGTTTCGATAATAACTCCCTCTTTTGATCAATCCTATTTGATCTTCAAATATAAACCAATCGATTGATAGTCCTTCCTATTGAAATCTTCAAAGACGATGATCATTTACCTTGATCGAGAGTTTTCCTAAAGAATCTTGTCTTTTAGGATGTAATTAACTATAAGAGCTTGCCCCTGTAGAGAACTTAACGAACCCGATTTAAAATAAATCCTGCTTTACTTTTTCATGTAAAGTAGGAGAAGAATCTCAGTACATATCGCAATCGTCGTTAGGGCCTTATTGAGGTGATTGGTTCCATTAAAGGGTAGTGACTTCTGTCTTTCGAGATAGTATTCTATACATTGATGACATACCCAATCACCTGAATAAGTACATCTGCGGATCTGCGTGGCATCTTACTAAGATGAATTTCTATAATGTGTCCTCTTTCTTTTCTCCCCAAGGATTTGAAAGGCAACTCCCTTATAAGAATTTATTCACCACGTATACGCTAAGCAATTAGCGACCTATGACTAGCCTTAATCGAAAGTTCTCTCTCACTGATTGGCGAGGGGTAATTAACTATAGGTGCTTGCACCTATAGAAAACTTGGAACCATATCTAAAGTCCTCATCAAATGAGGGCGAAATCTCTCGGTAGTGCCTTTTTTATCTGCTACTAGCAATCATCTGCCTTCTGAAAATTTCATTCGATACAAAATTTATACTCTCGTTTCATCGAGAGGCCGGGAGCAAATTTTTGGGGCCCACACTCTTCTCTACTAGATGTCCTAGATCAATCATTTGCTTTGGATGATATAGCCATCCTGTCTATCATCTTGATAGTGTGATCTTCGATTGCAAACTAACCATTTTTTATATTTGTACTAAATAATATATAATGATTAAGATTAAGATATTTAGAGAGAAAGAGTGTAAAATCTTGATTAATAATAAATAGATAGCTCATATATGTAGTTGCATGAATTAAAATGATTAAAATATTTTACATTCCATAAATTTGTTTTCAAAACTTAATATAATTATTAAAGAAACTTACATAGAAGATAGCAGCTTATATACTTCTCCTATATGCCAAATATTCATATTAATCATTCTCGTTTGTTGACTTCTCTTCATTTGTTGTATTATCATCATCTTTATTCATTGTGATATCATTTTCCTTTATTTCTATTATTATATTTTTTTGTTTTACTTTTCTTTTAAAAGTATTTTACCTATCATGCTTAAATAATCACAAATTATAACTAACATAATCTAACTGATAACTTCTAATACTATTCCATAAATTATGCGTCTTTATATTCACTTTTTTAAACCAAAATTCCAATAATTAACATACTTTTATCACACTTATAATCACATGTGAAATATAAATTCATTTACAATGACCTCAACATTAGGTGTAAGACCCTGACCTAATTATATTATGTTATAATCAATAATGGCCCCATCCCTTTCCTACAAAAAAATTTATTAGATAAAATATATACTATAATGATTATATGAGAGTAGAGTAAATATACAAATATGAATACACAACCAATTTATAAAATTTTTTGCAACACTTTAATTTATGAATTTAAAAAACAAGATTTCTACTTAATCATTTTATGTAAATGAAGACAAAAAAAAAAGATCTTAAGTATTCTAATTAATATGATAGAGCTATAGTCGCCTTACTTGACAAATTCGGCTACCTAATTCAGCTTGAACGGCTAGATTTTTGAAGCAGTTGAACCATTTCAAAATCTCAAAACAAAAACAATTTGTAATTTTAAAATAGTTTTAAATTCTTGCATCCATATTTAATAATTATATCTTATAGGATCACCAATTTGACATATTTTATGATTGCCACGTTTTTATAAGTAATTAGTTTAAATTATTCATTACATAATTAAATTTTTAAAAAAATGAATAATTTTATTTAATATTTACCTATCATGTTATTTATGTTATTATTTTTAAATATATATTCAAATTTTATTATTTTGAAATTTAAACCCACATAAAATTACTTATTATTAAACTATTTGAAGGCAAAGGGATGGACGGCATAAATTAAAATTTTAAATTTAAATTTATGCATTCATAGCCTTGCGTCAACTAGTTGGTTGAGTCTTTACTTCATTCTCGGAGTAGAATTCGAGTTCCAATCTTGGGAATGTACATGGCTCATCTGATCCCAAGAAATATTAAATTTATTTATATTTATATACAAATTGTTTTCGTTGGATTAATTTTCAACCACTTTGATTCGTGCGGAAATATCAATTAACAATTTAACTTTATTTTTTAAAAGAAGAATTAAAAAAACTTTCTTGATAAATATTAAACATTTATTTAAAATTATTTTCCAAACCCAAAGTCACACTTTTAAACTTTATACGACTAATTTATTAAAATTTTGATAAATATTAAAAATAAATGTTAATTATTTTATTTCGTGACAACTTGCAATGCACTATATTAAGTAATTAATATGATCAATAATATAATAGAAAATTTGTATTAAATTTGGACTTAAAATATGCAGCACGAGTGATAATAAAATTTTTTTTTATTAAATATGCACAAGTTGTTGATTGGATCCATTATTTAGTTTAGTCAGCACTATGTTTAATTATAGGATGAATTTGGGAGGACTGCATCATTTTAAATATCATATTATATCATAAATTAAAGTTTTTGGAAATTAATTTTTGTTTATCCAATCTTTAGTTATCATGACAATGATTTTTATTTTTATTTTTAAAAGATAGCGAATTTTAATATATTGTTATCAATATAGAATTATAGTTCATTTTCATCTGCATGACCAATTGATATATTTTTCTCAAATGGGAGTTATGATTAAGATTTTTTTTATATTTTAGACTCTGATTTATAATTTAATATTTTTAAAGCATTTTTATTATTAACTTTTTATAGAGACTATATTAACACACAAACTATATCATTTTTACTAATTTTTAAGCCTCCAAATCTCTCAAGTATTATTAATATTTAATAAATTTATTTGAATTTTGAATTGCAAGTGAGCAAACTTATAAAATGACTATTTCATTTGCAATCTCTTTGATTTTTCAAAGAAGTTTTCTATTTAGAAGCAAGTATTATGAAGGTGCCATTTGTTAAAAAAAAATTGCATATCTTGTTCTCATCATTAATGTATGATAAATAAGTAAAGTCCTCATGAGAAGATAATAGTTCACATAATTAATAGTTGAAATATTTATAACAATTATTCATTAATTAAAATTTTGGTTAAGCAAAATGTTCTAATCATATATATATATATATATATATATATATATATATATATATATATATATATATATATATATATATATATATATATATATATATATATATATATTGCCTATTATTATTATTATTATTATTATTATTATTATTATTATTATTATTCACACTCTGTCAAAAGTCTTCTTACAACTTTGTATTATAAATTATTTGAAAGTTTCACAATGACAGCAACATGTCCAAAAAGGATTAAATTAAAGGATAAATAGTTGATTTTTTAAAAAAAAAATCATTTAGTGTATTTAGAAACGTATACGTGAAAATTTGTATTATTAATGTCCACTTATAACTAAACTTTCAGTATAAGTTGTATAATTTACTTTCTGTTCACACTTATTGTTTTTTCAACCATGATAAAACTAATATCCTATGTCTTTCAGTATAAGCTGTCACTAAACTAATATCCTATGTCTTGCTATTTTTGCACTTCTTCAATATGGCACTTCTACTAATTTTTTTTAATTAAATATATATAAGGGTGATAGAATGATCAGAAATAAAAAATTATCATTGTTCTAGTTCATTTTATAATGAGTATCTAGCTATACATTGGAAGCATTTTATTTATTTTGTATTTTTTTTATTAACTTTTGGAGTGAGTTCTCAACCTCCTCTTCTTAGACTTAGGAGTCTTCTAGACACTAAGATTTCTCTAGTCATAAGACACATCTAGTGATTAGGTGAACACTTAACCTCATCCTAGAAACTTAGAAGGGTTAATCATAGGATTAGGATATGCCTTAAGGACTTTAGAAAAGCACCTATCCTATAGCCTAAACTCAATCCATGTACACCTTCTTAAATTCAATTCAAATCCAAATTTCCAAAACCTCAATTTTAATTCATATTCCAAATCCAAATATGAATTTCAAATCATTTGGTTGAAATCCATGATCAAACTCAATTCAAAATCCTTCATAAGCCCTATGATTTCATCTAATCGACTCAGCCTTAACCAAATTCAAATCAATCACAATTCATTTGATTTTTCTCAATTATCAATTCAATATTTCAATCAAACTATCAAATTCCAATTCAACTCCAACTTCAAATGATTTAATCCCATGATCAAATCCAAGCTCAAAATCCTTCTTAAAAGCCGCATGATTGAATTTCATAAGCTTAGCCAAATCTCCACCTAAGTTATCCGAAACTTGATTGATTTCTTTACAAATCAATTATTCCTTCATTTATAATCATAAATATAAATGAAACCCACCATTCAATGACCAAAAAGAAATCAAACTAAATTGATTTTCTCGTTAGCCCTTTTGACCTACATCCATGAGCTTGGCCAAATTTTCTTCCAAATCATTCCAAACTCAAGTGATTTTCTCATGAATCATTTATATCTTCATTTATATTCCCAAAAATAAATGAAATCTAAATTCAAATAGTCAAAACCAAACCCAAAATCAAACCAATTTATACCCTTTAACCTAATTTCTTGGACTTATCCAAAACTCATCCAAATCAGGCCAAAACTAATGACATTTCTCTTGAATCAATCATTCCTTCAATCATCTATTCAAATATAAATGAAATCTATAATCATCAAGCCAAATCAAAATCAACTCAAGTCAAACCCAACCCAACCCATTTGACTTGAAATATTCAAATGAGCCAAAACTCATTTGAACCCAAACCAATTGCAATTGAATTAATATGTCAATCTCAGATCCATATATAAACTTAGTTAAATTAAACTCCACTCAAAATCAAGCCAACTAAACCCAATTAGCTCACTTGATCGAAAGTGGCCAATTTGACCTACATGAACCAAAATCAAATTCAATCCAAATCAAAGCGAATTAAGCCAATACAAACTTCATGTCATGATTGTTGATCATCATAGGTTAATTAATTATCATGAATTGGGTCAAACCAAGTCAACTAGCATGTTGACCAAGTCAACCCTTTAACCCATATGAACCCAAACTAGCCAAATTGCCTTTACATTGATGACCAATGGCTCAAGTTCATTCCAAATTGATTATTGAACTTGACCAAAGCCATAATTGAGCCCAATTTGACCAATTGGTCAACCTAACCCAATTTAGCCCAAATTGACCTAAAGGATCAAATTGACCAATATCCAAATTAAATCCAAATTAAACTAAATTGATTGAAACCAATTAAACCAATGCACTCCAAATGGTCATTTGAACTTGACCCAACTATTAGTTTGACCCAATTTGACCAATTGGTCAACCTAACCCGATTTGACCTAATTTGGCCCAAATGGATCAATATGACCCATATTAAACTAAATGAACTCCAAATGACATGAAATTTGGTCTAACTCACTTTTGACTCATTGAAAATCTATTCAAATCAAATCCAATACCAAATGGCCACTTTACCATTAAGTCAAGGGCATCGCATTAGAAAAGACACTTTCCCAAATGGTCATTTCTCTTCTTTGGCCACTTGGCACTCATCCATGGTCCACTTAGGCACCAAGGACAATAATCATCTAACCCAAGAGGTGGTTGGGGAAACCATGACTCATGGGGAGGTGAATTCTCCTCACCTCTCCCAATGGAATACTTGGCATGAAAGACTTCCACCTCCCTTTGCTAGGACACCCATTTGTCCTTTATAACAACCACTTTTCATGCCTTAATCAGCCAAAATGAGCCACCTATGATGATTTCCTTTCATTCCTCAACCACCCCAAGCTAAAGGACACCATTATAAGCCAAAAAGTTATAAAATAAGGGACTTTCGGCCACATTGGAAACCAAAAAATAGAAACACACAAACTGATCCTTTCCCCACTCTCATTTCATTCTCCTAGAGCTCCCAAAGCAACCAACAACCATTCCCACTTGATTTTTGAGCAAAAGCAAACAAAATTAAGTGGATTCCAGTGAGGAAGTGGCGGTAATTGGAGAACACACCATTCTGAAGTGAAGGCGAAGGTCTAGGCTTATTCCAAGGCTTCTTCCCCCACTTAAGAGCATGCTCAAATCATCACCACCGCCATAAATCATCCCGGTGAGGTAATTTTCAAGAACCATAGCTGATCTTAGGAGCTTTTGTTTGTAACATTTTCTTATGTTTCCATAGAAAACCCTTGCATATTTAACTTTATTTCATCCTAATGTAAAAATAGAAGTTTTTCGATATGAATTGATGTGAAAATGAGCCCATTCGAATGAAATTTCACTTAGAATTTGCAAAAAAAAATCCCAAAAGCCTTTGATTCACAGCAGTTGTTCGATCCCTGATTCAAATAATCGAACGGCTTAGATCGCAGGTCGATCGAGAATTTTCATCCCGATCACGGGATCGATTTGACCGTCATTTTACATCGACGGTTGGATCTGATCCGCGCGTCATTTTTTTATTCATCCACCTTTACCCACTCAGCGTGCGTTTACGAGGCTCAATCCCATGCGCGTTGCCACATCATCCAGGTGTGTTAAGTGAGAAATTCATGATTTTTTTATTTTAAAAATTATTTAAATCACCTAAAATTTAAAAAATTCATAGAAAATAAAATACTTAATAAAAAAATACAAACATGGGCTCGTTGGATTTAGCTTTCCGAGAGAAATCCAACAAACCTAAAAAAACCCCCAAATTTCACTTAATATTTTAAGCAAAATTTAAGTTTTAGTGAAAATCAAATTTCATTAATTACACTAAAAATACACATCAGATTAAGTTGAAATTTTTAGGGATTGAAATTGAAGTTAAAATACACCAACCATAAAAATTTCAAGTCAAATGGATTTTCGGATTGATATTACATTCTGAAGCTCAAATGGTCTATTTTTAACAAAAATAAATTAATGGACTTTATAAATATCATGAAAATTACTTAAATCAGTTGAAACTTTGAAAATCATAATAAATCATAGAAAAATCATAAAAATACAAATAAATACTAATTTTAAAGGTATTTCAGAGGATAATTTAATAAAAATATTCTCAATTGATTTTAAATAGTAATTAACATAATTTGGATTTAATTGAAAACTTAATTAGCTTAATTACTCTCTGATTACTCAAGTAATTAATCTCAAACTTTAAGGTTGATTAATGGGATGACCCTTGCCTCCCATAGTTTTCTTGAGAGTTTTTGCTTGGTTAAGCCCTTTCATTTCTTAGGATCATTGCAAGTTATTTTTCATGCATATCATATTGGCTCATAATTATTTAATTAATTACTTTAAGGTAACATAGGCAAGGGTTAATTAAAGGACTTAACTAATATTACAACCTAATTAATCTATAAAATTAACTTAATTTCATTTCATTGAACCAAATTGATTAACCAATATGGGAATGGGTTAGGAGTAACAAATGATTGAGTCTCCTCTTTTTCTAAATCAAATCAAACATCCAAAAATAACTTAATAAGAAGCTTTGGTTTACTTTAAATGATTGTATTTGATATGATTGTCCTTAAGAATTAGTTTGATTCAATGAAACATGTGTTTTATGTCGTATTATTCCTTTCTAATCATATTAAATTATGTGTGTCATGTGTTTTCAAAATTTTTAAACTTAAATGAATTTCCTTTATGTCAAGCTTGCATGTGTTGATTTAATTTAATATATGTGTGGCTATATCACTATTAAATCCAAATGTATCTTCAAAAAGCTTATGAATGAGTAATAACATATGAAGTGATAGTGGTTATGATTACATATAAGTTTGCATGTGCTCACAACTTAAGTATGTGAAATAGAGCTTTCTTTTCTTTAATATATATGTAGTTTCACATGTATTTGAATGTTAACAAGTATATAGTATGGACATCTCAGGAATATGAGCTTTAGTTAGCCCCAAGGAGGTCATTTGATTACCTCACTTCTCTGGTTTAACAATGACATGTACTTATTTGATTTCATTTACATGTGTTCTTATATTAGAATTAGGATGAAATTTTATTTTAGATACATAAATGTTCTAATCAAATAAAAATGTAATTTTTACATAATTTTCTTTCTCTTAGTTACATATACATTCATGTGTAGTAAGATAGCAAAGTATATAGTCTAAACATCCCGGGAATGTGAGGCTTTAACTAGCCCCAAGGAGGTCATTTGATTACCTCACTTCCCTGGTTTAACAAAGGCACATACTCGCTTATTTCTCTTTACATGTGTATGTATGCGTGGCTAAAGAATGAAAATCTATCTTTTCTACTAAGAATACATGCATTCATAATAGACTAAATGATTGAATTAATTAGCCATATGATTTGTGGTCTCCTTCCTTATATTCTTATATACAAATTTACATATGTTTGAATGCAAATGGGTATATAGTTTGGACATCCCGGGAATACGAGGCTTTAGCTAGCCCCAAAAAGGTCATTTGATTACCTCACTTCCCTAGTTTAACAATGCCACATACCTATTTAATTTGATTCTTATGTCTTTTTGTATAAGAATTTGGATAAAGCTCTAAATTAACATGATTAAATAATTCAATCAAATAAGAATTATAGAATTCAAATATGCACATCTACATTCATCATTTGAGTGTGCTAAAACATGTTGTATGTATAGTCATACTTAGAGTTAAGTTATATGCATGCTACATGTGATGGAAAGGAATAAATTGATGTATGTCATGTGTTAGTAGTTCACTCAAATTAATTTTAAGAAGCCTTTCAAGTTGAATGCAATCATTTAAGGTGAACCTAAACTTATGATTTATTTAAAATATGTATGTGGTGTTTATTTTTGATTCGTTGTGTGTGTATATGTGACGGAACACCACGCTGATCTGAGGATGTAATTATTGAGGTGATCAGGTATGACATTGAAAAGACAATATACTATCTCGAAAGATAGAAGTCACTACCCTACAATAGACCTAATCACCTAATAAAGACTCCTAAGGCATGATGGGTCTTCCAATATACTAAATATTTTCCCCCTACTTTACATGGAAAAATAAAATAGGGTCTATTTAAACCTGGTTCGTTAAGTTTCCTATGAAGGAAAGCCTCCATAGTTAATTATATCTTAAGAAAAATGAATTCCTTAAGAATAGTCTCAATTTAAGTAGGCGATTATTGTCTCCAAAGAATTCAAAGATAGGACTATCAATAAATTGGTTATATTTTAGAAGATCAAGTGGGATGGATCAAAAGGGAAGAGTTATTATCGAAACTAAAGAAGATGAGTAGGGAGTGCTCATGATACTAGGAAACCTAGTGAGCACTCCAATCTATCCTATGGTTGGGTATTATATATTTGAAATTGAGAAAATTTATTTGAGTTAAAATTTTATTAGAAATCTAGGACTTATAATTCCATAACACAAGATGTGAAAATGCCTAAGAGTAGAAGATTTATGCTTATAGCCTGCAAAGGAAAGTAACAATCTCAGATCCTAAATCTAGGGAGCTTGGGCGAGGGCCAAAGCATGACCTAAATCTAAGGCAAAAGTAGGTATATGGTTTACCTACACAAGAGAGAGTAAACCACGTGACTGTTAGACTTATTACCGCCTATGCTGGACTTGTTACCTCTAGCTAACTCCTCATATGCTTTAAATTCATGTAGGCAAGTCAGATGCTTTTGTAAGATGGCTAGGCTATTATTATTTAGAAAAGAAGCTAAGTCCTTAAACCCACTACCTAAGAGACTAGAACATGAGGGGCATAAATAATGACTTAAATCTAATGCAAATTTTTATTAAATTTTATTTAATTTGGGACTCTTTATTTTGACACAGCTATGAGATTTTGTATGCTTAAATTTATGAGAAGTTGATTATGGTCCAAATCGAAAGAGAAAGAGGTATTCTTACATCATAGGCTCTTAAAGGTTAAGCCCATTTCTATTTGGCAAAGATGGAAGTCCTCTCTTAACAAGATTGAAATAAAATGGTTATGCATAATATTTACACATATAACATCTAGCTAAGGAGTTACTAAATATTTTATTATCTTGATTTAATGCCTAGGCTTTTACATGAGGTTATGAGTTGTTTTAGTGATTTAGTTATGAGTTGTTAATGGGGTAAGAAATTTATTTTTATCCTAAGAGCCTAAACAAATCCAGATCACACAACAATCGTCAATATTAAAGAAC
This sequence comes from Cymbidium sinense, assembly GCA_021442155.1. Lineage (NCBI taxonomy): Eukaryota > Viridiplantae > Streptophyta > Magnoliopsida > Asparagales > Orchidaceae > Cymbidium > Cymbidium sinense. The sequence continues at coordinate 2,983,288 of CM038216.1, forward strand.
TATGAAAAAGACATGCTATTTATAATGCACAAGCTAAACAAAACATCAAACAATTTTTATAAAGCTATCACAAAATAATAAAAAGTCAGTACCATCGTACAACCTAAAGAAAAAGTGGGTAGCCAAGCCCTACCCTTATATATCCTGGTATAATGAAAGAATAATTATAATTATAAATGATGAATATTATGGGGGTCTTCATCCTTCATTCTTTCTTTCTTTTTTACTTCTTTCTTTTTTCATTTCTTCATTTGATTTGCTTCATTTCTTTCTTTCTTTTATCTTTATTTGGATGTGCTTGCTCTAAAGGCATCACATGGTACATAAGACTTGGTATTATAACTAATGCTCATCCTGATCCCCATAACACTTATCTTAATCCTAATGCAAAATTAGATTAAAATAAGAAAAGTAAATCTAGCTACACCTACAAAACAAATGTTTGCTAAACACACCATACAACCCAAGCAATTATATGAATAATTTGGACTTAGCACCCCACACATGGGTAACCAAGCCCACCTGTCCTAACTTGGGCCATGCTTAGAGGTATAAGCAACCTGAACAATAAAAATATTTATATTTTTATTACAGTAGCCCCTTAAGCATGATCCCCTGCATAAAATATGATTAGGCTAATAATGACCTAACATCTAGACTACACATATACCCTAACATCCAATCTACAATAATATATCACAAAATAAGCATACATCAAACCATACACTGCCCTAACATAAAGCTAGAAGTGGTGACTTAGTCTAAAGTGTGTGCTTCAAGGCTTATGTAGTATGTCTTAACTAGGTTTTATAGTTATAATTTTATTAAGTGTGAAGGATTTAATTTATAAATGGTTAATTTCTCTTTAAGTGATTTGAAGATTTTACTTAATATTTTCTTTTATTTCAGTTGACCTACACAAAACAACCAAGTGTTATAAAGAGAAGAAAGAGAGGAGACCCTCTTACCCTAAGTCACTTCTAAAGCAAATTAATTAATCAATTTCCTTTAGTGAATGAATTATTACATGTTTTGATTGACCCTACATTTAAGTTCACTCTAAATAACCTTATTCAATAGAAAAGCATCTAAAGATTAAATAGAATGAATTACTATCATATAACACATATTCATTCATTTCTTTCTATCATCTACATCATGCATATGATTAAATCCTAAGCATACATATACATATAATTTATATTTTTGGCATACTTGAATGATGAATGCAAAGACGTGTATTTGGAATTTAAATTTTTCACTTGATTGAATTATGAATGCATGTCTTTTTAATATAAAAGAGGGATTTTTCATCCATTAGTTAGATACACATTCACATGTATAAAAGTTTTAAGTGAGTGATGCCATTGTTATCTAGGCATAAGGATAGACCTACTTAGACTAAAAGCCTCGCTGTGGTGTCCATTAATATACGACTTTTTTTAGATATATGTAGGTGTATAAGCAACTATAAGGATAGGAAGACCCATGAAAGAGTTATATTTTTTTGATTTATTTGATTTATGATTCTTATTCATTGGTCACATCATATATACATATGTATAAGAGTTTTAAGTGAGTATGACGCCATTGTTCTGCACCAGGGGCATAAGGTACAAGAAATACTTAAGGCTACTTAAAGCCTCATATCCCCGATGTGTCCAGACTAATATACCACTTTTTTTAGATACATATGAATGTACAAAAAATCATGCAAGAAGTCATATTTGATTTAATTGTATGATTTACATATGTGATATGAAATTCTTCCTAAGTCTTAACATGAAGATGCATAGGAGTAGATTTAGTCAAATGTTGTGTTCTTTTCAAATGAACCATACATTTGTAAATCATATGTGAATCCATGCAAGATAAGGAACGAGAACTTCATATTGCATATCTTATATTATCATCAAATGCAAACTTATAGATATTTTTAATTAACATCACTTCATTTATAATAATTGATTGTGGCTTTTAAAAATAACTTTTGATTTAATAGTAATAATAGACACACTTATTTTTAATTTAAATCAACACATGCAATTTGACATGAAAGAAATTATTTCATTTAATTAATTTTTTTAAGAAATGAATGCATGATCTCACATTGCAAGCAACATTTAACATGATTGGAAAGAAATAAAATAATATAAGCACATGATCACATTCATCCCAATTAATTCTTAAGGACAATCATACTAAATAAGGCTATTTAAAAGAAACCAAAGTTCTTGAAAGACATTTTTGATCTTGAGTTTGATTTGATTTAGGAAATATGAAGAGGTTTGCTAATCCTAATCAAATTCCCTATTTGTGAATTAATTTGGTTTAATGAAGAATATTTAGGTTGATTTTATGTTTTGATTAAGTTAAGGTGTGAATTAAGTGAATTAATTAACACTTACCTATATCACCTTAAGTTAATTAACTAATTAATAATAAACCAATATGATATGCAATCACATGAAAAGTAAATTTGTAATTCCCATAAGAAATTAAAGGGACCTAATGTAATTGCCTTATGATTAATAGTTAATTAAGCTTAAGGGATCTAACTTAACTACTTTTATGATTTTCTCGTATATGTGAGCTAACCATAATTTCATTATCTCTCACCTTGGATTATTAAACACCCAAAGAGCTACCCAAGATAATTAAAGGTTGCTTAGGTGTGAAGTGGATTTTAGATTGAGTTAAATCAAACTTATTAATCCATTTAGTTAAGCATTAAGCATTTTTAATAATAAAATTAACTTAAGGAAAGAGATCAAGAAAGATGCCTTAATCAATCCCTAAGTCTCATATTTGATTATTTAGGATCGATTAATTAATTAAGCACTTAATCACCTCATTAATCATTAATTAATCAAATTCCATAAAGTGAAGGAGAACTTAGGAAATGAATTAGAAAAATATCCCAATCACATTCTGCAAGCTCTCTTACTGTTCAACAGAGGTAATTAGGCTTAAATAATTAATTAAATCATTGTTCATTCATCAATTATCACTAATTAAATTAAGAGAGTAATTAAAGCTTAATAAATTGATTTTTTAATTAAGAAACCAATAAAATCCCAAAAAAAATATGGGAGGTAGAGGTCATCCCCCTAGACATCCACATAAAATTTAAGATTAATTGGATGCTTAATTAAAGGGTAATTAAGCTAATTAGATTTCTAATTAAAATAGTAATTAAGCTAAGATCACTATTCAAAATTAAGTAATACTAATTTTCCTATATTCTACTATGAAATACCTTTAAAATGAGCAACATTTTTTTTGGATTTTTGCATAATTAGTTATGAATTTTACAAGTAGATTTAAAAATTAATTAAAATTGCCTAATTAAAGCCTTAATCCCGTCGAGCCACGTGGCAGCTGACGCGGTGCGCTTTCCACGTGGCATGATAGGAGTGGTTATTTAAGTTGTCACATCTGAAGACTTACTCAGATGGCTGTGGACACGATTTCTCCATGGACCATCCGATCTAAGATCGGACAGCCATGATTCGAGCCGCAGGTTCAGGGAGAAAACAACGAGGATCTACCGTGATCTAATCACAACCGTCTATTTCATTCATGCAAAATGGACAACGTATGATCTTCCTCCTTCATGAGCAGTGAAAGATGGGCACCATCCCCGTTCAATCTGAGCTTACACGAGTTCAGATTGGGATCAAACAAATCTCACACCTTCGGAAGGAGAGGAGATGCATATCCAATGGTCAAATTCACATAGGATTCAAATTATCTTAAAAAAGACCAAACATGATTTCCCTATAGCTATGATTTTGAGTAATTACCTCACCGACTAATGATGGTATCGTAGGTTTCACTAGTTGGTGAGGCCCTATTGAGAAGCTTTAAGCTTGATTTAGGATAGAGTGCTCTATGGACCATGCTACCCTCCTTTGGCATTCAATCTTGATTGAACTCACTCCTCTCACAACTTAGAAGCTTGGGAATTGATTTGTTTATGCTTGACTAGGTATGGTGATGGTGTGGCTAAGAGGAATTGAGATTTGATTGGATGAAGATGGAGTATTGATTGAAAGGGTGGTATCCTATTTTAACTTCGCTAGGTGAAGAGGAATGCCGATCGAGGAGGGCTTGGAATCACTTGGGAAGCTCTGTGGGATTTTGAAAATGTCTTAGAAGTTTTAAAATTGCCTTTGTTATCACTTTCATTGAGGTTATACCCCAATTGTTCATGATGGATGGATGCATCCCATATTTTTTCTGATCATCATCGGGAGGTCCATCGTGCCATGTGGCTCAGGGTTGAAGCATGGCGAGTCTCAAGGTATAGAGGAATTATGTGGGATTGACCACCCTTGCATCCAATGGGTTTGGCTATGAGGGGGAATGGCTTAGCTTTATTCTCTTGGTCCATGGCAGATGCTAGGGTGAGTAAGGTTAGACTAGGAAGTCCTAGGAGTGCTTCATTTGGCCATTTGATAGCTGTTATGGGGAGACAAAGTGAACTTTGCCACTTAAGGAAAGGATCCAATGCAAATGAGAGGGTGTCCATTGGTTAATCCCCTTGGGTTGGGTTCCACATGGACTTGGGTTGGTTTGGGGATAATAGGGTCCAATTGGGTTAAGTTAGGCCACCAAGGCTCCCTAAAGTTGTTTTGGGTGATTTGTGTTCATATAATCAAAATGTGTTCATTTGGGATAGGTTGAGTTAGGTTGACCAATTATTCAAATTGGGTCAAACCAAGGCTTCAGTTAGGCTCAAATGATGATTTGGGATGTTTTGGTTCAATTGATTTAGGTTGGTTTGGTCTAGGTTTGGATTTGACTCATTTGGGTTCAAAAGGATCAAATTGGTCAAGTTGACCAACTTGCCCAATTTGACCAAATTGGGTTGGGTTGGGTGTTGAGTCAAGTTCAATTGATCAATTGAAAATTATTGTAGGCTTTGGTTTGGTTTAATTTGGATTTAATTTGAATTTTGACCAATTTGACTTTTTAGGTCAATTTGGGCTAGGTTGGGTCAAGTTGACCAATTAGTCAACTTGGGCTCAATTATGACTTTGGTCAAGTTCAATAAGTAATTTGGATGAACTTGAGCATTGGTTGCTATCAATTTGGATCAAATCATGATTTGACCTATTTTATCCCTTTAGCCCAATTTGGGTCAACTTAGGTCAAATGGCCAATTGGACTTAGTTTGGCTCAAGTGAGGGTTTGTTCATGTTCAATTATTGATCATGAATAGATTTGAGTCAATGGTTTTAATCAATTTGGCATATGGTGGATTTTGGCTAGTTTGGGTTTCATTTGGGCTAAATCTTGACTTGGTCAAAGGCTAGGTTTGACTTGTTTGACCCAATTCAATGCAATTGATCACCCTATGATGATTGTTGATCATGATTGAAGGTTTAGATGGGATTGGTTCAATCTAATTTGGGTTGGATTAGAACCTTGCTCAAGAAGGCCTTTTAGGTCACTTTGGGTCAAGTGGACCTAATGGGTTAGTTGGCTTGATCATGGCTTGATTCAATTTTAGTTTAGTTAAAATATGGATTTAAGTTAGAAATATAAATCCAATTGCAAGTGGTTTGGAGACATATGGGTTTTGTTCACATGATAATTTTCAAGTCAAAAGGGTCAACATGGGCTTGACATGGGTTGACTTGGGTTTGGTTTGAAAATGGTGGTTTATGTTTGTATTTGCATTAATGATTGAATAATGAAGAAATCCATGGGTTTTGGGTTGATTTGGGTGTCATTTAGCCAAGTTCAAAAGTTTAGCTAAAAGGGCTAAAATCGAGAATTTGATTTGATTTGGATTTGGTTTGGACAATTTGAATTTATATTCATTTATATTTGTGAATATAAATGAAGATATAAATAGTTTGTGAGAAAGTCACTTGAGTTTGGAGTGATTTGGAAGAAAATTTGACTAAATCTAGGGATGTAGGTCAAAAAGGCTAACTTAGATTTTGAATTAGTTTGATTTATTTTGATTCGATCTGAAGAGTTTGAATCTATATTTCATTTATATTTGTGAATATAAATTAATGAATGATTGATTTATAAATAAATAAACCAATTTTGAGTTGGTTTGAGGGAGTCTTGACTAAGCATATGAAGGTGGTTCATATGGCTTAGAAAGATATTTTGGAGTTTGGACTTAATCATGGGTTTCAACCAATTGGAGTTAATTTGAAATATGGAATCTTATATTGGGGTTGAATTTGATAATTGATAAAAATCAATTGGATTGGGGTTGATTTGAATTTGGTTAAGGCTAAGTCCATAAGATAAAATCAAAGGGCTTAGGAAGGGATTTGGAGTTTGAATTTAATCATGGGTTTCAATCAATTGGAGTTAATTTGGAATTTGGGATCTTGTATTAGGATTTGAGGTTTGGTTTGAAAGGTGGAATCAAGGATTGGGTTTATGCTATAAGGTAGGAAGTCCTCTCGAATCCCTAAAGCACAACTTATTCCTATGGCTAACTCTTCTAGGTCTCTAGGGTTAGGTTAAGTGTTCACCTGATCATTAGAAGTGCCTTAAGACTAAGGAACTCTTAGTATCTATAAGTGTCCTAGATCTATGATGAGGAAGTTGAGATCTCACTCCAAAAGTGAGGTCAACAAAGGGCGCCCAATAGGTGTGGTGTGACTGATGAGACACACCGCGTGTATTGGTGTTGACCGAGATGATCAACAACGTTCGAAGGATTGCAAATACTAAAAGAGATGATCTACTACTAAACCCGAGATGTAGAAGGAATCAAGATCTTAATGCAATGCAACTCCACTTATGCCAAGGGCATAAGGGAGGAAGAAGGGATCCACTAAGGGATCAAGCATGTGAACCTTCCACTAGGGAAGTAGGTTCAGTTATCCACTAGGGATAAGAGGTTTGAATTGAATGCGAGATGATTTGGGTAGAGTATCAGCTGAGTATTAGAATGTATGGACCTTCCACTAGAGAAGCAGGTTCAGGTTATCCACTAGGGATAAGGGTTTGATGAGATTTCTTTTGAGGGTACACTTGCTAAGGAATGCAAGTTTGAGTTGGATTCAATTGACCCCACCAAGGAGGTTGGGATGGTTTATGTCCCATTAGGGGGATGTTGGTTGGTTTTTAGTTTTAAGTTTAAATTTTGAGATGGACCCTATTAGTTTGTGATGGAACGCACTGAGAAGGGGCTATGTCAGCCTAGGCCTATCTCAAATTTACTTATCCAAAGGGGTAGTTCACTAGCCATACGGTAGAACTATCCAACCAAAATGGGTTGCCTTTCGATGTACATCGATTGTGCTAGGGGAAAGCATAGCAACATTGTCAAAAGCAAGGGACAACTACTGGGGTGATTTGTTGGATACAACAAAAAACAGACTCTTGAATGAATCTTGGGAGACTTATATCAACTCAAAAGTAGTTAGAATAATGTTATTTGGTTGAATTACACTTATTTTAATTTCATTTGTTTTAATTTGATGGATCCCCTTAATGCGATGGATCTACTAAGAAAGGGCTAATATCAGCCTAGAACTATCTTAGGTTTACAAATCCAAAAGATAGTCTAGCGGCCATGAGATTGAACAAACCAAACCAGGGGGTGCCTTTTGGTGTGCAATGGTCAAGTTAAGAATAAAGTTCAAGGAATCGCATCCTCCAACATAAGGAACCACTGGGGTGATCGGTCACTTGCATAATAAATCAAACCCGACCTAAGGTTGTCCATCGATTTACAGTAGTCATGATGGAAAAAATGCATAATAGACTCATATCTTTCAAAGCAAAGATGACAGTCAAGGTGACTCATTGGTGGCACAACAAGTTGAACCCGACCTAAGGGCGACTATTGAGAGAGTGTTAACCCGGGGACTTATCTCAACTCAAAGTAGTCAGGAAATTCCTATGTCAGTGCCCCAACACTCAAATGGCCACGAGGCCAATGTAGGATGTAGAATGTTGGGTGGTTGATGTAGGACCACACCGTGCACCTGACATTGGTGGCATCTCCTAGCTACATCCATGTAGTCTGTAATCATCGAGGGACAATAATATCCTAGTCTCTTGATCTTGGCTTTCATCTTCGGACCGGGCTGGTGAGCTCCGCATAAACTTGAATGTACCTCAGTCATGATCTTATGGGCTTCATGTTTGGCTAAACAACATAACTACATATGATCGAAAGACCGTCGGTGTAGAGTGTCATCCATTAGAGTATGTGAGAGAGCTCTTTGTTTCACCTGATGGGCTAATGACTTCTCTTGATGTAGTTTGCCTATATGTAGATAATCCATGAATGATTGCTTCCAATCTAACTCATCATCCTTTTTGGAAATGACATCCTCCCATTCAAGAGAGAGTCTCTCAATGAGTTCAACATCAATAAAGGATAAGACTTGTCTATTTTGGACCCTTATTATAATGGACTCATCTTTTGGGCATGCTAACTCCTTAGTGCTTGGCCAATGCATCTACTACAACATTATCTCCTTGAGAAATCTTGAAAAATAATGACCTTTGGGATTTGAGCCAATAACTCCATGGTATATTTATGGTAATGATGGAGTTTAGGCTTTAGAACTTTGTAGAACCCAGCGATTTGGTTGATGATGAGCTGAGAATCCCTGAAGATGTTGATGCTCTGGATGCATATTGTAATGACTAACACCAAACCAGCAATTAGAGCCTCATATTCGGCTTGTAATTCATGGATTGACAGATGATATGAGAATCTCATCACATCGCAATCCAGAGTTTGGATAATTATTTCTACCTCTGCCTTCCCTAGGAGTGTAGATCATGGTTCTTCTCCTTTTTTCGAGAAATTTTTGCCATCAAAATACATCTCTCAATGGCGAATGCTAGTGTCCCCTAAGTTCATAATTTGTTCATCGGGGAGGTCATCACTAAGCAAAGAATCAGCAGGAAGTAGGTGCGCTGCTAAGAAATCCGCTAGTGCCTATCCTTTCACAGCACGGAGGGGTACGAATGTGATGTCAAACTATAAAAAAATCATGGACCATCGAGCCAACCGTCCGGATAATGTTGGTCATGTCATGAGATATTACAGTAGATTGATTCTAGATATTAGATTCACCTTGTGAGAAAACATGTAATGTTGTAGCTTTTAGAATGCAAAGATTAAAGCTAGGCAATACTTCTCGATAGGTGGGTAGTTTGCCTTAGCATGGATTAGATGATGACTGAGATAGTAGAGAGCATTTTCCTTCCCTTCGTCATTGGCATGACCCAACAAAGTGCTAAGGGAGTCTTCTAATATAGCGGTATAGAGGATCAATAGCTTGCCTGGGATAGGGGCTGCTAGAACTAAAGGCGTCATTAGGTAGTGCTTGATGTCTTCAAAAGCATGCTGACACTTTCATCCCACTTGAACTTGGCATCCTTTTTTATAAGTGATGTGAATGGTTGGAAACTTCGTGATAAGTTGGATATAAAGCATCTTAGATATGCTATAGCCCTTGAAATGATCTGAGTTGAGTTAGACTTTTAGGGGGTGGCATTTTTATGATAGCTTTGATTTTCTCTAGGTCGATCTCTATTCCCTGATGTTGAACAAAAAATCTAAGAAATTTCTTTGAAGCGACTCCAAATGCACACTTCAAGGGATTCATTTTGAGGTTAAATTTTCTTCACCGTTTGAAAACTACTCTCAAGTCAAAGAGATGGCCTTCCTTTTCTTTGCTCTTGACTACCACATCGTCAACATAGCATTCAACTTGATGATGAATGAGTTCATTAAAGATCTGAGTCATGGCCTACTAGTATGTAGCACCATCATTTTTAAGGCCGAAAGGCATGACCTTATAATAATGGATTCGATTGGAGTTCAGAAAGTAGTATTTCTTTCATCCTCGGGGGCAATCTTGATTTGGTTGTAGCTAGATGACCCATCCATAAATGAGAATACTGCATGAGATGAGGCAATTCCCATCATTAATTTTGATATAGGAAGTGGAAATTCATCCTTAGGACATGCCTTATTTAGATCCCTAAAATTGACGCATATGTGAATTTGGCCATTCTTTTCTTAACTGGGATGACACTGGCTAACTAGGTAGGATAGTTTTCTTCCCTGATAAAGCCAGCATCAATCAATTTCTTAATTTTAGAAATGACTTGCTGCTCAATTTATAATCGCATGCATCTAGGAGCCTACTTGATAGGGTTAGCATTAAGATCTATTGCTAGTTTATGGACTACTACATTAAAGATAAATCGAGCATTCTTCATAGCTCCATGTAAAATAGTCCTTAAACTCAGCTAATAGCATAACTAAGTCATTGGTTTCTTCTTCATTCAATGAGAAACTGATGTACATCAGGCGTGGATCTTCTTTTATTACCAAGTTGATCTCTTTGAGTTCATCAATGGTTAATCTGATTTCTTCTTCGAACTCTGGTGGTGCCTCTTTGACTTCAAGCTCATTTGGGTCATCTGAAGTTTCTAAACATACCTTCTCATAAGAGTTAGCATGATTTGAGAAGAACCTATCAGACCCCAAATGAGTGGTGATGACCAAGCAATGGTTGTCATCATCGACTAGGCCCACTGATTGAGAATATCTACTTTGGTTATCCCATAGTTTTTCAAAGTAATATGACCTGTGTTTACACCAAGTATGTGCGATTAATCCCTTCTTTGCTAAGTTAATGAATACCAATCAAAAGGTAGTTGTATTAAATCTTTATATGAATCATCCTCAAGTTCTACATCGGCTTCCTGACTTGAGGATGATGCTCCCAATAAAAATCTCTTTGGCTTGAAATCTGTGAATGACTTAGGGGCCTCCTTAACTAGCAAACCTTTAACTTTCTGGGAAGAAAGTGAGGTTAGACCTAAGGTTCCCAACTACTGCCTGACTGTTCTACATAATGATGATTTGGATACATTCATGCTTTGCTTGGAGGCCTGGTCTTCATCATTATCTGGCTTGACATGCTAACCACATGAGACTCATCCTCTGAAATACACTATAAGTCTATATGGATAGTAGGGGTACTCTCTGTGAGAACATAGCTCCTATGGGGCCAGAGGAGGTCTTCCACCTCTATAACTACCACTGGACTTGCCTCTTCCTCTACCTGGTGAAGGTCGAGTCATCCTACCCATGTGTTCATATGGAAGAATGAACTGTGAGTGGAATCCAATATCTGACTCTACTTCTTCCTCGGTGTCTGATTCTCGCTCACTTGTACTTTTATTTTCTTATCTTTTTTCTTTTTCTTTTTCTTTTTCTTTTTCTATTTTTTCTTTTATTTCTTTTTCTTTTATTTTTGAACTTTCACCAAGTTCATGAGAATAGACTTTTTTATTTGGAGGAAGATAGTAGGCTACATCTTTATATATCTCAACTTCCCTAACTGAAAATGGCTTCAAGTCTCCTTTGACACAATACTCGATTCCACCTCTTCAAAATTTTATGCATTGATTCAAAGAGGATGAAATTGTGTTGTTTTCATGTATCCAAGGCCTACCAAGCAAAGCAGTGAAAGATGTATCTAAATTAATTATGTAGAACTTAGCCTCTGTCTTTCAGTCATCTATCTCTAGTGGTAACACTATGGAGCCTAAAGCCCTCTTGCCTTGCTCGTTGAATCCTCTCAATGATTCCTCTTACCTTGGTCGTTGAATCCTCTCAACATCATTCAATCTCCTCAAAATCCAGAGATGTAGATCCTCAACTAGGCAAAGTCTTTAGACTCATAATGTTCACTGATGCACCTGGATCAACTAACACCCTAGAGAGTCTAAATCTTCCCATGTCTACTCTGATGTAAAGGGGACGGTTGTGCTCTGTTGTCCCCAAAAGATGGACTTCATCAGTGTTGACCTCACTTTTGGAGTGAGCTCTTAGCTTCCTCATCATAGATTTAGGACTTTTATAGACACTAAGAGTTCCATAGTCTTAAGATACTTGTAGTGATTAGGTGAGCACCTAACTTAGTCCTAAAGACTTAGAATAATTAGCCATAGGAAGAGGTTGTGCCTTAAGGAGTTAGGATGACTTGCCTACCCTATAGCCTAAACATAATCCTTGCTTCTTTCTTTCAAACTAAATCTCAAATTCAAATTCAAATTTCAAAATCAAATCCAATAATCTAATGATTGAAATTCATCATTAAATTCAAACTCTGAATTCCTTCCTAAGCCCTTTGATTTTATCTTATGGACTTAGGCTTAACCAACTCAAATCAACCCCAATCCAATTGATTTTCTCAATTATCAAATTTGATCTCAAATTAAATTCCAAATCATAGATCAATTCCAAACTCCAAATGATTGAAACCCATGACTAAGCCCAAATTCATAAATCCCTTCCTAAGCCATATAAACCACCTTCATATGCTTAATCAAAACTCCTTCAAACTAACTCAAACTTGGTCAATTTCATTATGAATCATTCATTAATTCATTTATATTCACAAATATAAATAAAATCTAAGTTCAAACCCTTTAAACCAAATCAAAAATAAATCAAACCAATTCAAATTAGCCTCTTTGACCTACATCCTTTAATTTGGTCAAACATGCTTCCAAATTATTCCAAACTCAAGTGATTTTCTCATAACCCATTTATATCTTCATTTATATTCACAAATAAAAATGAAGTATAAATTCAAATGGTCCAAACCAAATCCAAATCAAATCAAATTCCTAATTTTAGCCCTTTTAGCCAAACTTTTGAACTTAGCTAAATGACATCTAAATCAACTCAAAACTCATGGATTTCTCCATGATTCAATTATTCTTAAATCATTGATCCAAATATAAACGTAAACCACCATTATAAACCAAATCCAAGTCAACCAAAATCAAGCCCAAGTTAACCCCTTTGGCTTGAAATGTCATATGAACCAAAACCCACTTGGCTCCAAACCAATTGTAATTGGATTTATATTTCAATCCTAAGCTCATATGTGAGTTCAACTAAACTTGAATCAAACCTTGATCAAGCTAATTGACCCATGTTGACATAATTTTTAGAATAAGCTCTCAACCCCTCTATCTTTGACATAAGACTCCTCTTAGACTTTAAGGGATCCTTAGTCCTAAGACACATCTAGTGATTAGGTGGACACTCAACCTAGCCCTAGAGACTTAGAAGTGTTAGCCACAGGAATAGGTCATGCCTTAGGGGTGTTAGGAAAATTTACCTACCCTTAGCTTGAACCATTCCTAACCTTCCTTCCTTCAAGTCAAACTCCAAAGCAATCTTATTTGATTTTCTCCAAACTCAAATCAATGCCACATGATTGAAATCCATGATTGAAACCAATGATTGAAATTTCAAACTCCAAATTTTCTTATATCCTTAATTTTCTCTTAAGGACTTAGCAGCCAAAATCATTCTTAAATCAAATCAAATCCTTGAAATTTTCTCATAACTCATTTATATTCTCATTTATATTCTCATATATAAATGAAATAAAAATTCAAATCAATCAAATAAATATAAAATTCAAACCCAAAACCCCAAAATTTTTAAGTTCTTAAATCTTATCTGAAGGACTTAGCCTAAATCATGATAAAACTAATTCAAACTCATGAAATTTTCTCATAACCCATTTATATTCTCATTTATATTAATGTATATAAATGAAATATAAATATAAATCAATCAAACTAAACTCTAAAATCAAATCCAAAACTCTAAAATTTCCTAAATCCTTACTCTCTTTAGGACTTAGCCTAGATCATGATCAAATCACTTCAAATCCTTGAAATTTTCTCATGACTCATTTATATTCTCATTTATATTCACATATAGAAATGAAATATAAATTCAAACAATCAGAACCACTTCCAAAAATCAAACTCAAATCCATTCAAAATCCAACCTATGCCTTTCAAGTCAAAATCTTGAACTTAGCCAAATCAACTTCAAATCAAGCCAAACTCTAGATTTCTTTGATTCAATCAATCCTTCAATCATGAATCCAAATATAAATACAAACTTCAATCACATAATCAAAACTCAATTCAAAAAATCAAACCCCAAATCCATTCATGTTCTTCTTTTGAATATGAAATTGTCAAATGAATCAAAATCCATTTAACTTCAAACCACTTGCAAATGGATTTATATTTCAATCATAAGTCCATATACAATTTCAATCAAACTCAAATAAAGCTTTGACCAAGCCATTTGACCCACTTAGGCTCACTTGACCCAAAGTGACCTAAAGTATCCTTATGAGCCAAATTGTAATCCTAACCAACTTAGATTGAATCAAACTCACATATGCCTCTCATCATGATCAACAATCATCATGAGATGATCAATTAATCAAATTGGGTCAAACCTAATGGTTGAACAAGTCAACACTTAACCAAAATGAAACCTAACATAGCCAAAATCCACCATAGGCCAAATAGATTGAAACCAATGATCTAAGTTCATTCATGAACTATGTTTTCACTTGACTAAGTCAACATTTGAGCCAAACCTAGCCCAATTGGCCACTTGACCCAAGTTGACCCAACTTGACCTAAAAAGTGAAAATGTGTCAAAACTTGATCTAAGCCAAATTGATTGAAACCAATGGGTCAAGTTCATTCCAAATCACTTGTTAAACTTGGCCAAAGCCTTAATTGGCCAACTAGACCTATCCTAGCCCAATTGACCTTGAACTCAACTTGACCTAAAAGGTCATGTTGAGCCAAATTCAAACTTAACCAAAATTGATTGGAAATAAAGATATCAATCCACTTCATATGACTAACCAAACCTAAACCTACCCATTACCTAGCTCAAATAGGTCAAATGGGTCAAATTGGTCAACTTGACCCGTTTAACCTAAATGAAGTCATATGAACCAAATTCAAACTTAAACCAAATTGAATCAAACCAAAGACACCAAAATATTTCAAATTGTCATATGAACTTGATCTAGCCCTTGGTTTGACCCAATTTGACCAATTGGTCAACTTGACCCAAGTTGACCCATTTTGACCTAAATGGGTCAACATGAGCCAAACCATACCAAATGAACTCCAAATTCAATGAAACTTGGCCAAACCTATTTTCTCAACATACCCAACATATTCAAATTCAAATGTAGCCAAATGACCATTTTACCCGTATGACATAGAACAAATTTTGGTCAAATCTATGGAGAATTTGGTCAAACCCTCTTCATACATACTTGATACTTTCCTAATATGCCAAGTAAACCCTATGGAGGGTGGTGCACCCAATCCAATGGGTTTGGGTCAACCCAACTTGACCCAAGGACAAAATCGAGCACATGGCTCAAATTAGCCACATGGGAATCATGCTCCCACTCAATTTGAAACACATGGGGAGTTACCACTCCACTCCCTAGCCTAAATCGACCATGTGCAAGCCTCTAACAGATCAAACAACCCACTGGCTAAGGTCAATTGGATCAAAAAGGCAAGTAAAGCTTTGGTCGTCCGATTGCCTAAGGGGGAGATATACTCCCCCTAATCCACTTCAATACCAACAGAGCCTAATTCGATTGAGTAAAGGAGAGTGTTAGGAGTCAGTAGCAAGAGTTCCTAAGCTCTTTAGAGGGATTTTGAATTGTCCATTCTAGGTTTCCCTTAACCAAAAATAAGAGAGCTCCAAGGATTTGTCAACTTCTACTACACTCCAATTCAACCAAATTTCCTTTGCACACTCCACCAGAGGGTCAAGTCGAGCTTGACTAAACCCTTACCCAAGCTCCAAAGGTAGAGGAAAACTCATCTAGATCAAAGCCGAGCTCACTAGGAGGAGTGGTTGGTCCAAAGAGCTATCCACTCAACCTCAAGAACTAAAATTTTCACCAAAGCTTCGTCTCAACTAGATGAAGCTCCTCCAACGGAATCAAGCACCGGTGATCACCTCCGATGAGCTATGACATTTTCTGATCACTCAACTCAATGTGGTGTGGAGCTTTGGGAAAATAATTTTAATGGCATGGAATTTTGATCGTTAGATGTGCTTGTCATTAGGGTTACATGGTGTGTGCAAGATTTTATCCCAATCCGAGCTCGATCGAGCTCAGATCTTCCCTTTGAAAGTGGATGGTCTCCATTATTCCTCAGGGAAGAACATGGATGATCTCTAGCCATCCATCCGAGCATTTTGGATGGACGATCGAGATTAAATCGTATCTTATATCCAATTTTATCCTTTTAAAACATCGGATTAAATCCTAGCTATTCGATCCTTGATTGAATGGTGGATACAAAAGCAAGTAGTGCCACCGCCATGCGGTGCTATGACATAACATTTAAGTAACCACTCAAGGCTTGCCGCATGTGAAGCGTAGTTGAGTTAGTCGTTGCGTGGCACGCCGTAGGATTAGGAAATTAATTAGGGTTTATTTAATTTTAATTAATCCTCTAAACTTCTAAAATTCATATATCTCTAAAGAAAAATTGAAAAATATGAGGTAAATTACCATTGAAAGATAATTTGATTTATAATATTCTAAAAGTTTTAATGGATTTTGAATATTATCTTTCTGTGATTTTGGGTTTTATTAGAAATATTAATTTGCTAATTACTCCCTAATTAATTCACTGATTAATTTCAAACTTCTTGAGTATATTTTGGGGGATGACTTCTGCCTCCCCTAATTTTGTTGGGATTTATTGGTGGCTTAATTGGGAAAATTGCTAATTAATTTTCTAATTATCTCCTTTATGTAATTAAGAATAATTAAGAGTTTGATTAGTGTTTTAATCCCTAGTTGAAGTTGATTAAGGTCTATTTCAATGAATAGGAGGTTTGGGGAATAATTTTGGGGCATTTCCCCTAAGATATTCCCTAAACCCTCCTTTTTCTTTCTTAATCTTCTCCTAATTAAGGGCTAATTCACTAATTACTCTCTTAATTAATTTCTTAAAATTCTAAAACTTTCCATAACTTAATTAATATACTTAGGGTAGATACTTAGGTGTTCAAGAGCCTAAGTTCAATTAAGGAAATCAAAACTCAACTCATATGTGTGAGGGTGTTTTGAAATTACTTAAGTTAAACACCTTAATTTAATTAATCATTAATCATGATCCAAATTACATTAGGCCCCTTTCTTCTAGGTGCATTACAAATTTAAATTCCTTGTGAGGTTTTATGTCATCTCATTGGCTCATAATTATTTGATTAACTATGCTAAGATGGTGTAGGTAAAGGATAATTAATATGTTTAATTCATACCTTAACCTAATTAAACTATAAAATGAATCTAATCATCTAAAAATTGAACAAAAATATCAAACACATGTGGTAATGGGTTAGGAATAGTAAACTCAATTCACATTTTCAAAATTAAATCAATTCAAAATCAAACAAAAATCATACTAAATAAACTTTGATTTACTTTAAGCTTTCTTATTTCATAAGATTGTGTTTAGGATTTAATTAAATTGAATGTGTTTACATATTTTCATTGGTTTTGTTCTTTCCCAACATGCTAAATATGTATGTCATATGGTTTCATACATCCATGCTTTTCAAAAATCAAATTTAAAATGAAAATTTTTCCTTTATGTCAAATTGCATGTGTTGGATAAAGTAAGAATATGAGTGACTATTATCATAATTAAATTCAAATTATTTTCAAAATATATGAATCAATTATCAAAACTAAAAGTGTGTTACTTGTATCTTACTTATAAGTTTTCATGTGAATAAAATATAAGGATGTGCTTAGTGTAGGTTTTCTTTCTCCTCTCTTTTTGAATAAGATTTGGCAAGGTGTATGGTTCATTTGAAAAGAACCTAACACTTGCCTAATTCTATATCCTATTCATTCCTATGCTATTACTTAAGAAGGACACCTATACTTGTACATATAAATTGCATAAACAAAAATAAATCAACTAACACTAATTTTTGCATTCTTTCTTTTCCATTCATTTCTTTTATACACATCCTTGTATTTAAGGAAAGTGGTATATTAGTCTGGACAATTTGAGAGACTTTAAGTATCCCTAAGTAGGTCTTGTACCATATACCTATGGTTAACAATGGCATCATACTCACTTATGCCTTTTATACATTCATATGTGCACATGAAAATTGGATAAGAAACCCCTTTGCTTCTTAATAAAAATCATGCATCATAAACATCCAAATTTTCTTAAATGAATTACTTAGCATGCATCATAAAGTGTGTTAAACATTCCCATTTATATGTATAGATATGTTTAGGACTCATTCATATGCATGTTATACATGTTGGGAAGAAGTGAAGTGATGTATGTTTTTTGAATTTAGTTCATTTTACTTAATCTTAAAATGCCTTTCTTTTTAAATAGGTTTGTTTAAAGTTCATCTAAACTTAGGATTAATTAAAATACTTAATTAAAACATTCACTAAACAAAACTAAAATATAAATCCACTTTAGAAATTACTTAGTTAGGGAAAGAAAGAGAAGTTCTTTTCTCTTTCTCTCTCTTTATAACTTAGTGATTAATTGTAGGATTCACTTGAACCTAATCAAAACATAAAATAAAATCAACTCAAAATAACTAAATCACTTAAATTAAATCCTCCTCCAAGTTGAACATTCTTCATACTTAGAAAAATCTAACTTAAAGCCATAGCTAAGCATACAACACAAACCTCTAAAGCACACACATTAGGCTAAGTAACTACTTCTAGCTTTAGGATAGGGTGATGCACAATTTGATGCTTGCTTTTGTTTTGTGATATATGTTTTAGTCTGGATGTTAGGGTGTATGCTTGTAGAATAAATGGTAGGGCGATCTTAGTCTAACCATTATTTTCTGCAAGGGATTGTGCTTAAGGGGCGCTGTAATAAATTAAAATATAACTGTTTTTGTTGTGTAGGTGCTTATACCCCTAAGTATAATCCAATATGCCAGGTGGACTTAGTCACCCATGTGTGGGGTGATAATTCCAATATACATTCTTGGGATTTGGTGGTTTGTTTATCTAACCTTTATTTTGCAGATGTTAGCCAGATTTACTTTTCCTTTTCATGTAATTTTTTCAATTAGAATTTTGGAATGATTGTTAGGGGATTCAGATTAGCATTAGTCATAAGATCTCATCTTATGCACCTTGTGAAGCCTTTGGAGCATCCACCTTCCAACCATCCAAAAGAAGGAACCAAAGAAGAAAGAAAAAAGAAGAAAGAAGAAGAATGAAGAAATGAAGCTTGAAGACCCCCATAACAATGAGTTCCTTGCTTAATTGTATGTAATTAATTCATTTGTAATCTGTTGTATAAGGGTTTGGCTACCCAATTTGTTTTTTGAGGGTGGTACCCACCACAATGGCCTCTTATTCTTTTGAAATTAACTTTATAAATTGATTGATGATTTATTTGTGCATTAAGTGCATCCTTTTCTAGTTTCTTCCTTGCTTTATATATGGCCTAGATGTGGATTAAGCTCTTAGGGAAAAAATAAATCTTTTACCAAATTTTATAATTCAAAACTAAAATTAAAGAACTCATAACCTCACCTAAAGCTTAAGCTAAAAATCAAGATAAAAGAATTAGCAACCCCTTAGCTAGATGAGTGTTTTTATAACATCATGCACAAATGCATATTATTTTCACTCTTGATTGAGGGTTTCCACCTTGTGAGAAACTTGACCTTTGAGAGCCATGGTGAAACACACCTCCCTTCACTAATTTTGGCCAATAATCTCATTTCTGCATCAAGCATATAAATCCTATTATTTGAGTCAAAATTATTGTCCAAAATAAAATAAAATAAAAATTTGAATTGCATTAGATTTAGGTCATTTGAAGCATACATTTACATGATCTAGTCTCTTTAGGGAGTGAGTTTAAGGACTTAGTCTCTTTCTAAATAAATAACAGCTTGTTATCTTGCATAAAGCATCTTTACATGAATTTAAAATCATAGGAGTTAGTTGCCACCCCTAGGGTTGTAAGTCCAAGCAAGTGGTTTTGTCCTCTCTTGTGAGGCAAACCAAATACCCATTTTTGCCTTAGATTTAGTTGTGCTTTCAGCTCTAGCTAAAGCTCCTAGATTTAGTTAGGTCATTCTCCTCCATGGCCAGTAAGCATAAATCCTCACCTCTTAGACATTTCCATAATCTTGTGTTATGGAATCATAAGCCCTAAATTTCTAATGAAAAATTCAACTCAAACAAATTAAATCAATTTCAAAATGTAAAGCCCAACCATAGGATAGTTTGAGATGCTCGCTAGGTTTCCTAGCATCATGGGTATCTCCTACTTATCTTTCTTTTGGCTTTGATAATAACTCCCTCTCTTTGATCAATCCCATTTGATCTTCCAAAATAAGCTAATCGATTGATAGTCCTACCTATTGAAATCTTTGAAGACATCAATCATTTACCTTAATTGAGAGTATTCTAAAGGGATCTCATTCCTTAGGATGTAATTAACTATGGGGCTTGCCCGTAGAACTTAACGAACCCGTTTAAAATAAACCTTACTTTACATTTCCATGTAAAGTAGGGGAAGAATCTTTGGTACATATGCTGACCATTGTCCTTAGGAGTTG
Organism: Cymbidium sinense; assembly: GCA_021442155.1. NCBI lineage: Eukaryota > Viridiplantae > Streptophyta > Magnoliopsida > Asparagales > Orchidaceae > Cymbidium > Cymbidium sinense. The sequence goes on from CM038216.1 coordinate 3,003,776, forward strand.
TTGGTGATTAGGTCCATTGTAGGGTGGTGACTTCTATCTTTGAGATAGTACACCTCTCATTATACGATCACCCTCAATAAGAACATCACTAATGTGTACATCCCAAAAGGATATTTTATATATTTTTATTTTTATTTATTTTATTTTATTTTCACAAAAGGGGGATAGATGAAGGCAGGAATGTATAGAATATTTCACCACATATTTTTCTAGCAACTCCAGGGATGGTTCCTCTCTCCATCTTTGATAAATGATCATTGTCTTCAAGTATCGATAGTGGGTTTGTACTTTGGTATGAATCTGAGACTATCTTTCTTTCCATTGGCACTTAGCTTATTTCATTCTTAAGTTAATTTGCCAACATCTTTAGGTTTTAGGACCTCACTGTTGGTCTTAAAACCCCATTAGGTTCTCCAATGGGTAAAAAAAAGATCTAAATAAAAAGAAAACATTTAAAGACTTCCCCCTTATCTTTTTATGATAAGGAAAGGTTCATTCTAAAATAATAAAGACAAAATAAATTTTCATAAGAATCTTGCTTTTCAAAAGCACTCTTTCAAAATGCACATAATAAAATATTTTCACAAAATTTTCTTAAATCACCCTCATTTAATGATTCTAATAATTATTACATGTAGAAATTTTAAAAAAAAAAAAACTAACGATCTTTTCCAAAAGCACAAATGAACATCTTCCTTCAATGCATTTTGATGAAGATTTCATTTTTGAAATAAAATGAACAATCATCTTTCCAAAAGTTAAAATCAAAATCAAATATAAGATTTTCAAAAAGCACATATGAACCTTTCAATATACTCACACCTATTGAATGGGAGTTTCATTTTCAAACAAAACTAAATTTTTCAAAAGCACATATGAACATCTTCATTTAATATACCCAAATTTATTGAATGAAGATTTCATTCCCAAATAAAAATAATATCATTTGGAAATCCCACTTAAACATATCCATATGATTAAGTTGGAATTCCCTCTTTCAAAAGCAATAATCACACACAAAATAAAATTTTCACATTTGCAAAAAAAGATTGACTTCCATTCTACATACCCAAATTTGTTGAATGGAAGTCTTCTTTTCAAAAATCAAAACTTACAATCATATTTTCAAAATTCAAACACATTTGGAACTTCATTTAGCATACTCAAATTTGCTATGAAGTCTCAAATTCAAAAATAAAAAATTTTCAAACACATTTGGAACTTCATTTACTCAAATTTGCTAAGAAGTCTCCAAATTCAAAAAAATTTTCAAACACATTTGGAACTTCATTTAGCATACTCAAATTTGCTAAGTGAAGTCTCAAATTCAAAACAAAATTTTCAAACACATTTGGAACTTCATTTACTCAAATTTGCTAAGTGAAGTCTCCAAATTCAAAATAAAAAATTTTCAAACACATTTGGAACTTCATTTAGCATACTCAAATTTGCTAAGTGAAGTCTCCAAATTCAAAACCAAAATTTTCAAGCACCTTTGGAACTTCATTCTTTAGCATACCAAATTTGCTAAAGAGAAGTTTCCATTTTCAAAACAATACCAAAACACAAAAAAAAAAATTAACACATCTTTTGGAATTTCATTTAACATGCTCAAATTTGCAATGTGAAATTTCCATTTCACAAAAATTAAGAGGAACTTCATCTTTAGCATACCATATTTGCTAAAGTAAAGTCTCTACTTTCAATCAAAAAATAAATCAAAAAAATGAAACACATTAGATTTCCTTAGCATACCAAATTTTAAGGATCCTACTTTTCAAAAATCAAAATATCCAAAACAAATGAAACACTTTAGGATTTCTTAGCATACTCAAATTTGCTAAGAATCTATTTTCAAAAATCAAACAAAACACACTTGGGTTCTTCACTTAGCATACCTAAATTTGCTAAGTGGAATTCAATTTTCAAAATCAAACAACAATTCACAAAAAAAAATTATTTTCAAACACTTAGCATACCCAAATTTGCTAAGTAAAATTCAAATCACCAAATCAAACAAAACCAATTGACCCTTACTTTAACATACCCAAATTTGTTAAAGGAAAGGGTCCTCAAATTAAAATCTCTAACTTCAAACATGAACCTATGGAAGCATCCTTCTTAAAATATTTGAATCCATCTTTCAACATACTCAAATTTTTTGAAGTTGGATTCATATTCAAAATTCTTCTTTCAATCAAATTTCTAAATCTTCTTAAATCCATTTGAACCCCAATTAACACTTCCAAGATGTTGAATGTTGGTTCAAATTTTCAATTCAAATTAATCAAAAAATAGAAATCGATCCAAGCTCATTTCTATTGCATTCTCGACATCGATACATTCTGATTCAGTCTTTCAATTTTTGTAGTTGATCTGAAATGGCAAGCTCATAGAAATTTGTTTCACTTTCCCCATGGACTTGGCTTGGACGGGCCAACTTCCCCATTGGATCATACCACCTTATCCATTTGGTGGGGATTTGAGGGTGAGGATCACATGTGAGGGACTCCCCTCACAAGTCATAGATGGTGGTGGGCAAAAGCGGTCAGATTGATTTACCTTTTCGATGTCTCCTCATTGAAGAGGAAAGTAGTGGCTCCCTTTAGCGATGATAGTGATAGCCCTTTAGTGCACCCCATGGTTTCTCGTGCTGCACCCAGTGAGAGCTAGCACCCTCTCATCAATACCCTCTAAGGGTAAGGCTCCCTTGATCTGAGAAATTGCAACCCCTACTTTTGAGTACTGGTCTAGCTCTCACTCCTCTCATCCTACTAGAACATAGCGAACGAACAAAAATTGTATAATTAAGTTGTATCATACCAAGATTGCTTGGGAGATGGAGGCAGCCGCCTGTTCAACCTTTGAGGAGTTATCTATTTTGACTTCACCAATGATTATAGCAAACCAGTTTCATCCTCTCTCAGTGGATAGAGGATGCTAGGAGGATCATATTCACCTCCACGGTGGTTCAACATTAGCCCTGATTTTCGAGTAGGAGGTTGTTCCTCACCCTCTTACAGGTTGGCGGAGCTTACGGACGTCCAGAGTTCGGAGCTCAATTTGATTTGAGATCCATCATCCCTCACAGTGTGGGGAAACATATTTAATAAGAGAGGGCCATATAGGACCATACATCTGCTCATATTACTAGTAGGGAGATGTGGAGGTTCAGTTGCCTGTCGGCAGCTTCTGCACTCATCGATTTTCCAGCTTGGCGTGTTACTTGCCTCAACTATACATATAGCATCCTACTTACTGGGACCAGTCATCACAAGAGGATAGCTCCTATTCATAGAGTGTTGGTGGTGTCTCCACCACATTACCCCCTCACCATCACATCACGGCATCTCGGTTCCATCAAAGGCCATGAAGGCCATATCAGGGAGAAGCGTACCCCATTGGTGATTTGGCTATGGTGAGGATCCTACTCCATCTACACTCCCATTGTGGAAGAGCTCTCTGACCTTCTACCCCGGTGGTGTGGAGGGAGTGGCGCCGAAGCATAGTGGTTTCACCCACCAAGTTATAACATGGAGATGGTAGCGTTTGTAGAGGAAGCGATGATAGCCCAGCTACGCTGTTGATAGTGGAACCTCCTAGGAATGTCACCCCTTTCATAGTTAGTGATAATCAAGAGTGTGTCTCTTCCAGTGAGTACAACCCTCATAGGATTGACTCTCAACAGCAGGTGAGGTCTGGTGCCTCTTAGTACATGATAGTGATCACACCGATTAGCCGAAATCATTTGTTCCCATTTAGATTGATCATTCTCTCAAGAGATAGTAGCACATTATCTTGTAGAGAAGAAGGAGATTTTGGGGTATGATTGGTCGGATGAGGGGTCACTTTGATCGAAGATATTTGGGAGACTCAGGGGTCTGCATGGTGATACTGTGAGGATCTCTTCGAGAGCAAGCCATGGAAGGTGATGAGGTTGATCGAAAGCCCCAATCAGCCCAACACCTCGATATTAAAAAGAAGAAGAAAGATGATAGGATGGTGATGAGAGGACTTGTTAGTAGCAAAGTTTCAAATAAGCCCCGTTCATCCTACTACATGCCGCCTGAGTTAGTGCATGTCTTGGACAAGACTTTACCTCATGAGCAAGGTAGCACTAGCATGTATAGGAAGGTAGTGAAAGTACCTCCACAAGAAAAATACATCGATCCATGCAGTGAAGGAAGCATTTGGCTCGGGAGGATCATCGGTTCCAAAGGGTAATTTACATCGTGGCATGGTTGCAAAAGCCGATAGCAACGATGCTTTGCTATTGCCTCTTCATAGTAGCCTTGGCAGATTACTGATTGGTATGTTGAACTCAATAGAAAATATTTTTTGAGTTGGAGCAACTTTTATCAAGAGGTTTAGCCAAAGGTTACTAGGTGATCTCATTATAGCACAACAACACCTGTGAGTCCTTGTTGATTATATTCTGGATGGCATAACCTGGTATAAAATGTGAGCAACTATTTGAGCAACATGCCATTGAGATTCTTCTAAAGAATATCCATGGTCCTTCATGCTTAAGGGCTTCACTATCAAAATATTTGAGAAGCTAATCAACAAGGCGCTAGTCTACAAGGAGAGGCCAAATAGTTACCTTTTCAAGACGCTTGCCAAAGAAAAGCCACCATATATGAGAAAAATCCGGAGGATAGATAAGGGGAAGCAACCAGAGAGATCCTGAGACCATGACCTCAGCCTCGCTTCCACCTCCTTTACCACCACAGTAGCCCCACCCTCCACCCAGCCTCCACAACCGCCACCTCCTCACCATACCACCAGACACATACCCACCCAAGTAGCTATGGTCCACCTACTCTTTTAGATAAGCTTAACAAACCTTATTCATTTAAGAGGGAGGTAATCAGAAAGATCTTTATGAATCTCTTAAAAGCCTAATTTTCACCACGAGAGAGAGGAAGTAGGCAAAAGTCATGATCCAACTTTTCCCCCTACCACCATGCTAGGCCATGTTTTGGAGGATTGCTTCACATTTAAGGATTGGCTTGAACATATTCAAGATTGTAGTTATCCCAAAGGAATACCTTGTGGAACAACCATCCAGTTCCATTAGGTAATCCTTGGGGATACATGTGATCCTTCCAAAACTAAAGAAGGTTGGGATATTTCTTTATCCAAAACCTCTAAAAAAGATCATCAAAAGATCAAGAAGCTTTCCTTTGTGGGAGTCACTCAAACCTCCAACATCAAGAAGGTTTGCAAGTTGCCGCCAACTCAAGAAAGAGCGAGAGTAGCAAGAAGATGTGTCTGATAGCCCAATAGCAAACCATCGAAGTCCACCTCCAACCTTAGCTTCCACACTGACTTCCACTTCAGCTAGTTCTTCTTCTTCTACTAGTAGAACTCTTGTATCGATGGATAAGGGCATCAAATCCCTTACCCCACTCACTTTACTTGATTTCTACTTTGTACCTCCAAACAAATCCAAGAAATTGAAGAATAAAGCTAGCTTGAATTACATCTATGTCACTTCTGATGGGTTATCTTCTTCTATTCTAATGATAACTCTTCAAGTCAAAATAACTATAATAATTTTGATCTTCCTCTCGATTCGTGAGTTAGACTTTCTACTCAATACTATGGGTTCACCTCTTGAGATAGACTTGGAATCATCCGATTTGAGGGTCCCATAGGAGAAGTTGTAGGTGAGCGATGTGTGTAGAACCTTCCATTACCCTTGCCACAAGAGATCACAAAGTCAACCTCCATAGTGGCAAGGTTCTACCTCCTAGGTAGCACCTCAAGATGAGGGAAATAAGTCATTGGTATAAAGATTGAGAAGCTCTCCAGGATGCTCCACCCTTGGATATGCTTGTGGAGGAGACCACCAAGGTGGACTACAATGTCCTTTCTCATCTAAGAATATATGATGCCCTTATTTCTTATCCAAAGAGATGAGGGAATCACTAATCAAGGCTCTCCTTGATCCTGAAATATGCTTAGCTCTGGCTATATAGAGTGACATTACACAACAAAAGAAGCTCGTGGGATCACCTTCATAGATGAAGACCTTCTTCGGGACTTGGAGCACAACCGCCCCTACATCACTTGACATGGAGTGTTCGCACTTGCGAAGTTCTCATGGGTGCAGAACATTATGAGTCTAAAGACCTGTGCCTATTTAAGGATCGACATCTCCACACTCCGAGGAGATTGGATGATGTTGAGAGGATTCAATGAACAAGGTGTGCGGGCTTTAGGTTCTATAGTGTTACCTTTGGAGATAGGTGACGGAAGATAAGCCAAGTTTTACATCATTGATTCAAATACTTTGTTCATGCACTCGGCCTTGGATACATCATCATTCCATCATCCCTCCATCAATGCATCAAGTTCAAAAAAGATGAAATTGAATATCATGTCAATGGAGATGAAAAGTCATTTTAGTTAGAGAGGTTGAGATTTATGAGGATGTGAATCTATCTTCCTCAAAACACCCTTTCATGAACTTGGACAAAATTCAAATTCAAAAGCAAAAGAAAAAGAAATGAAGAAAAAAAAAGAAAAGAAAAGAAAAGAAAAATGAAAATCCAAGTGAACAAGAAAGGGGAATTGAAGAAGAAATAGATCCACATATCACATTCCACCCATAGTTCATTCCATCATATGGACATGTGGGTAGGATGGCTCAACCTCCACTGGTGAGGCAAGGTAAAAAATAGGCGCCTAGGTGGAAGACCCTAGTTGGCCATCACCAATAGAGGTGTTCAGTTCATAGAGTACCCCTACTATTCACATAGACTTGGAATCCTGAGGATGAGTCTAATGTGATTAGTATACCACCCAACCCCTCTTAGGGTTCCATTGGAGGTGACTTTGATCCAAAGAGATAAAGACCAGCCTCCAAAAGCAAGCAAAGTATTTGAATCAGGTTTATGTGAAACTATTAGGCAACAACTAGGAACCTTAGCTCTAACCTCACTTACATCTCAGAAAGTTGAAGGTTTAGTAGTTAAGGAAGTTCCTAAGTCTTCCAGTGACATGAAGCCGAAGAGATTCTTTCGGGATCATCATCCTCAAGTCAAAAGTTGATGTAGAACTTGAGGAGGATACATTTAAAGAATTAATGGAATTACCATTTGACTTTTACTTTTGTGTTCATAATCATACGTAAAAGGTTTAGTTCCTCATACATGGTCCAAGCAAAAGAGTACTTTGAAAAGCTATGGAATAATAGGAAGCATACAATCAAGAGTAGGACTAGGATTTGGTACAAGGTCCTTGATGATGATTATTACATTGTTACCAATCATTTGGAGTCGATAGTTCTTTCACATCTCTTGAGAATGTGTGTTTAGAAATCTCGATGATCGATGATCTCCAAATCAAAGAGGAACAAACAAAATTTGAAGAGGAGATTCATTCAATAATTGACAAGCTTAAAGAAATCAACCTCGTGATAGATGAAAATCCACACCCATACATCGCTCATTATTGAATGAAGAAACCAATGACTTAGTTAGCTATTGAGTTTTAAAGACTATTTCACATGGAGTTATGAAGAGATGCTCTGATTATCTCTCATGTACCCACAAGCTAGCAATAGATCCTAAGCTACCCCTATTAAGCAAGCTCCTAGATGCATGCATTAGAAATCAAACAACAAGTCATTTCAAGTCAAGAAATTGATCGATGCTTGGTTTCATCGTGGAAGAAAAATATCCTACCTGTTAGCTAGTGTCATCCGTTAAGAAGAAGAATGGCCAAATTTCGCATCAATTTTAGGGACTTAAATAAGGCATGTCCTAAGGATGAGTTTCCTCTTCCTATACTATTAATGGTGGACATCCTCATCTCATGCATTTTCTCTTTCATGGATGGGTCATCCGCTATAACCAAATCAAGATGTCTCAAGATGAAAGAAACACGCTTTTCAACCCCAAATCTTCTATAGGGTCATGCCTTTACCTTAAAATGGTGCTACATACCAATGGGCCATGACTCAGATCTTCAATGAACTCATCCATCATCAGGTTGAGTGTTATATTGATGATCTAGTAGTCAAGAGTAGAGAAAAGGAAGACCATCTCTTTGACTTGAGAGTAGTTTTTGAATGGTTAAGATAATATAACCTCAAAATGAATCCCTAAAGTGTGCATTTGGAGTAGCTTCAGGGAAATTCCTTGGGTTTGTTGTTCAACATCGGAATAGAAATAGATCCAAAAGATCAAAGCTATCTTAGAAATGCCACCTCCTAAGAGTTTAACTCAACTCATCCTTTCAAGGATGGGTATCTAAGATGCTTTATCTCAACCTATCTGGAGATGCAAGCCATTCTCTACTTGTCAAAAAGGATGCCAAGTTCAAGTGGGATGTCAACATGCCTTTGAAGACATCAAGCAAGATTTGGTGAAGCCACTTCTAGCCTCTATCCCGGCAGCCACTCATCCTACACACATTGATGACTCTCTGTGCATTGGCCCAAGCCAATGATGAAGGGAAGGAGAATGCTCTCTACTACCTCAGCCGTCATTCCTCGCTGAAGTAAACTATCCACCTATTGAGAAACATTGCCTAGCTCTGATCTTCCCAAAAGCTACGGCATTATATGCTTTCTCATAAGTGAACTTGATCTCAAAATAAATCCATTGTAGTATCTCATGACACCCAAGATTATGGATTTGGCATGATTCCATGATTCTCTTTGATATCACATTCGCACTTCAGTGGTAAAAGGATAGGCACTAGCAAATTTCTTAACAACACACCCACTTCTTGTTGATTCTCTGCTTAGTGATGATCTCCTTGATGAATAAATCATGAACTTAAGGGAGGCCAGCAACCATCGATGGGAGATGTATTTTAATGGTGAAAGCAAAATCTATTTCTCTAACTCTAAAACCGTGATGTGATGAGATTCTCATACTATCTTTCCAACCCCGCACTAATGAAGCCAGTATGAGGCTTTGATTGCCTAGTTAGCCATCACTATCGTGTCAAGAGCATCAACATCTTTGGGATTCTCTTGGTCATCAATCGACGGTCCAAGGTTCTCAAACCCAAGCTTCATCATCATTACTGTATACCATGAAGTTGTTGGCCCAAATTCTTGAAAGTCACCATCTACAAGGTTCCTCGAGAGAACGCATAGATGCTTTGGCCAAACTTGCCAAAGAGTTGGCATGTCCGAAGATGAGTCCATTTCAATAAGGGTCCAAAATAGACAAGTCTATCCCTTATTGATGTTGAACTCATCGAGAGACTTTCTCTTGAAGGGGAGGTTGTCATTGCCAAAATGGACAAGGAGCTGGATTGGAGGCAACATTCATAGATTATTGAACACAAACTACCTCAAGAAAAGTCACAAGCCCATCGTGAAATAGAGCTCTCTATGCTCTGTTGATGGCACACCCGATCCTTTGACCAAATGTGGTTATATTTAGCAAACACATGAAGCATGGCATTGTAACCGGTGGTACATTCGTGTCGTGGAGCATAATCAATGTCCAAGATGAAGATGAAGATCAAGAGACTAGATACTACTCTTCGATGATTATGTGCCGCATGGATGTAGCTAGAGATGCCATCGTTGTGCATGGTGTGGTCCTCCACCAACCACCCAACATTCTACACCTACATTGGCCTCATGGCCATTTGAGTGTTGGGGTACCTATTGTGGGTCCGATCGATCCTCCTTCTTCCAAGGGTCATTCATCGCATACTACTTTTCCAAGTGGGAAAGCCATCCCATAGAGAGAGGTCATACCAACATGTGCTTCAATTTTTAGAACCATATCGTATATAGGTTTGGGGTGCCTCATGAATTATATCGATAATGGTACTACATTCAAAAGCATGAAGATCAATGTAAGATAAATATAGATTAGATACTCCACCATCTACTACCCTAGAAAAATGGCTTAAAGCATTCAACAAAACTCTCATCCATATATTGAAGAAGACTCTTGATGATAATAAATACAAAGTGGAACGAGCTTGGTTGAAGCCTTGTGGCCTACCGCACCACATACCAACTCCAACTCGCCTACCCCATTTTCTTAGTGTATGGGTCCAAGTCATTCTTTTTAGAAGTTCAACTCCCATCACTAAGGATAGCATTGGGTAGCAAGATCACTACAGAATGCAAAGTTGTTAGAAGAGAAGGTTTGAGGAGGAGAGCCCATGTGCCATAACCTCGAAGTTGTACAAAGCCAAAATGATTCAAGCTCACAACAAGTTAGTCTCCTAGGTCTTTCCAGAAGAACTTGTGTTAGTCCTAAGGAGACCAATTGTTGCCATCAAAGATGGGAGGCAAGTTTGAACCCACTTGGGAAGGCCCCTATGTCAGAGAAGGCCTACCAAGGAGGATCTTATCACTTATTGATTATAAAGGGGAACACCGATGCTTCAATTAATGGGCTCTATCTAAAGAAATATTACCCATGAAATAAATCATGTTTGAAAATAATTATTAATAAAAGAACAAAATGATTCCATTCATCAAATCTTCTCTTCTTTCAAGCATTATTCTTCTGTCTTTGTTGTGACGTGTTAGGTAGGTGTAAGAGTCCCCGGCATCCTATCCCTCTTTCACAACACAAAACACAATCTCATGCTATTAGAATAGGTGTAAGAGAACCCAAGAGGCATCCTATTTCAATTAGCATAACTAAGTGTGAGAGAACCCAAGTGCATCCTTTCGTGGGAATCTTTGCCATCCATGGCACCATTTCATCAAATCCGCATGTTTAAGGTAGGTGTAGTCCAAGAGGCATCCTATTCCTTTAACACATGCACAAAAATAAACATAAATCTTTGTCTCGCTATTTTGATGTGGGAGCAAGCCCTTGTGGCACTCACTCATTAGTCTCTAGTCGCCTACATACTACCTTGCTAGTATGTCACCCCAGTGGTCATTTATTTGGAAGATGTGAGTCCCCGTGCTTTCTTCCTAACTTGACCATTGCAAACCAATGAGCATCTTGTTAGTATGGTAGTCTTCACTCTCAGATACCTCATGTTGAGTTTAAGAAGATGTGAGTCCCATGCTTTCTTCTTGAACTAATCATCATGATCTAACTCGAGTATATTGAGGTTTAGGATAAGTCCCCAGAGGCTCCTTTCCTCTTGACTACATTTGAGTTGATATAAGTCCCCCAGTGGCATTCACTAAGAGCCCTAGTGGCACCGGGAAGATGACTATCCCAGAATCGCTATTATAGGAGGATGTGAGTCCCCAGCTTTCTTCCTAGCTAATTATTGCAAATCGACACCTTTGATGTTGCTATGCTATGTGACTCACCGTGGATACACCACTCTTATATGAGTCCCCATGCTTTCTCCTTGAGTTGGACACCCAATACCTATTTGATATATGACTAGCCATGTCATCTTCTCGGTGTTGGATTAAGCCCTTAGGCCCCATCCCTGGGCACTCTATTTGGATCACATCCTTTGGACCCCATTTAGACACTACCGTTACTTTGGATTAGCCCTTTCCTAGTAGCCATTTATGGTTGGAGAATTTGTTCAATGGGATGCACAAATTCTCCTTGGTTCAAGAACTGAGATAGGTCTAGTCGATATAAGCTTTCTCGCTTGATCCCTCAAACTAATAGGTCCATGATAAACAAAAAATAAATAAATAAAAAATTAATTCACTTGTGGATTAGAATTCAAGCCCCAAAGGGCCCCTTTTCCCAAGCAAGCATCCTATCTTAGTGGCAATGTCAAGAACTCCCTATAAGAATTACTGACCACTGAAGTTGGAGATAAACTCAGTTTCTATTTTCATAAGTACTATGATAGTCATTCCTTTGGAAGATGTAAACTATGATGCATTCTTTATCATGATTATCAAATTCTCTTAGGTTTTTGATTTGTTGCCCAAAGCGTCACCAATGGTCTTTGTAGTGGAAAATGTAATCATCAACTTTCTTCCATTGAATTGATCATTCAAATCAAAAGGCACTCCTTTGGTTGGATAGTTCTCCCATCATGAAGCTACTCCCTTTGGTTGAAATCTAAATAGGAATTTAAATGCTCTTCCTGTATGACCATGCAAACTAATGGAATCTCAAAATAAATCTAAAAATGAAATTAATCTTGATCATTGAGTTGATATAAGTCCCTAGCGGCATTCACTCTAATTAGCCAATTTATCATTCCCAATTGGATTGAATCAAACTCACATACTCTCATCATGATCAATCATCAGATGATCAATCATAAATTGGGTCAAATCACTCAAACCTAATGGTTGATCAAAATGACTTAGCCAAAATTTATCATAGGCCAAATAGATTGAAACCACTAATCTAAGATCATTCATGAACTATGTTTGAACTTGACCAAGTCAACATTTGAGCCTAACCTAGCCCAATTGGCCACTTGACCCAAGTTGACCCAACTTGACCTAAAAATCAAAATATGTCAAAACTTGATCTAAGCCAAATTGATTGAAACCAATGGGTCAAGTTCATTCTAAATCACTTGTTGAACTTGACCAAAGCCTCATTTAAACTAGACTAACTTTAGTCAATTGACCTTGAACCCAACTTGACAGGGTCATAGTTGAGCCGAATTCAAAGTTAACCAAAATTTATTAGAAATAAAGATACCAATCCACTTCTTATGACTAACCAAACCTAAACATACCCATGACCTAGCTCAAATAGGTCAAATGGGTCAAATTGCTCAAATTGACCCATTTGATCTAAATGAAGTCATATGAAACAAATTCAAACCTAAACCAAATTGAATCAAATCAAAGCCTCCAAAACATTTCAAATGGTTATATGAACTTAACCCAACCCTTGGTTTGACCCAATTTGACCAATTGGTCAACTTGATCTAAGTTGACCCATTTTGACCTAAATGGGTCAACATGAGCCAAAACATACTAAATCAACTCCAAATTCAATGAAACTTGGCCAAACCTATTTTCTCAACATACCCAACATATTAAAATTCAAAAATCAACCAAATGATCAGTTTACCCCTAGGACATAGAATAAATTTTGGTAAAATCTATGGGGAATTTGGTCAATTCCTCTTCATACCTACTTGATACTTTCCTAATAGGTTAAGTAAACTATATAGAGGGTGGTGCACCCAACCCAATGGGTTTGGGTCAGCCCACCTTGACCCAAGGCAAAACATACATGGCTCAAATTAGCCACATGGGAATCATGATCCCACTCAATTTTGAGCACATAGGGAGTTACCACACCATTCCCACTTCCCACCATGTGCTGAATCAAACAACCCTTTGAGGTCAATTGGATCAAAATGGCAAGTGAAGCTTGATGTCTTGATAGAGGAGATATACTCTAATTCACTTCAAATCCAAGCCTAATTCAATTGAGTAAGGGAGTCGAAGTCATTAGCAGTTCTAAGCTTTTAGAGGATTTTGAATTTCATCGGTTCCTTAAGAAAATAGGGGAGCTCAGGATTGCCAACTTCTCACTCAATTCAACCAAATTCCCTTTGCACACTCCATCGAGGGTCAAGTCAAGCTTGCCCAAGCTCCAAAGGAGGAGACTCGATCAAGGTTGAGCTCTCTGGAGGAGGTTGGACCATAGAGCTATCCACTCAATCTCAGACTTTCACCAAAGCTTGACTCAACTGAAAGCTCCTCCATGGGAACGAGCATCAGTGATCACCTCCGGTGAGGTATGACATTTTTTTATCACTCAACTCAATGTCGTGTGGAACTTTATGAAAGAAATTTTAATGGCATGAAATTTTGACCGTTAGATGTGCTTACCATTAGGGTTAGATGGTGTGTGCAATATTTCATCTCAATCTGAGCTCGATCAAGCTCAGAGCTTTTCTTTGAAAGTGGATGATCTCCATTATTCCTCGAGGAAGAATAGAGATGATCTCTGGCCATCCATCCGTGAATTTTGGATGGATGATCAACATTAAATCATATTTTATATCCTATTTTATTCTTTTAAAACCTCAAATTAAATCCTAGCCATTCGATCCTTCATGAATGGGCGATTAAAGCAGTAGCAACACGCGCATGCTTTTGGCGTGACAATTAAGTAGCCACTTTAAATTGCCACATGTAAATTAGCCTATTATTGCATGGTGCATCATAGGATTAAGTAATTAATTTGGGTTTATTTAATTATAATTAATCCTCTAAACTTCTTGAGTATATTTTGGGGGATGACCTCTGCCTCCCCTAATTTTCTTGGGATTTATTGGTGGCTTAATTGGAGAAATAGCTAATTCATTTCCTAATTACCCCATTTATGTAATTAAAAATAATTAAGGGTTTGATTAGTATTTTAATCCTTGGTTGAAGTTGATTGAGATCTGTTTCAGTGAATAAGAGTTTTGGGGAATAATTTTGGGGTATTTCCCCTAAGCTATTCCCTAAACCCCCCTTTTTCTATCTTAATCTTCTCTTAATTAAAGGCTAATTCACTAATTACTCTCTTAGTTAATTTCTTAAAATTCTAAAACTTTCCATAACTTAATTAATCTATTTTGGGTAGATCCTTAGGTGTTCAAGAGCCTAAGTTCAATTAAGAAAATCAAAACTCAACTCATATGGGTGAGGGGCATTTTGAAATTACTTAAGTTAAACCCCTTAGTTTAATTAATCATTAATCATGAGCCAAATTGTATTAGGCCCCTTTTTTCCTAGGTGCATTACAAATTTAAATTTTTTGTGAGATTTTATGTCAGCTCATTGTCTCATAATTATTTGATTAACTATGTTAAGGTGGTGTATATAAGGGATAATTAACATGTTTAATTCATACCTTAATCTAATCAAAATATAAAATTAATCTAATCATCTAAAAATTGAACAAAAAAATCAAACACATGTGGGAATGGGCTAGGAATAGAAACTTGAATTTACATTTTGAAAATTAAATCAAATTCAAAATCAAACAAAAATCATAATAAATAAACTTTGATTTACTTTAAGCTTTCTTATTTCATAAGATTATCTTTAGATTTAATTAAAGTGAATGTGTTTACATGATTTCATTGCTTTAGTTCTTTCCCAACATGCTAAATATGTATGTCATATGATTTCATGCATCCATGCTTTTCAAAATCAAATTTAAAATGAAAATATTTCATTTATGTCAAATTGCATGTGTTGGCTAAAGTAAGAATATGAGTGGCTATTATCATTATTAAATTCAAATTATTTTTAAAATATATGAATCAATTATCAAAACTGAAAGTGTGTTACTTATATCTTACTTATAAGTTTGCATGTGAGTAAAATATAAGGATGTGCTTAATGTAGGTTTTCCTTCTCTTCTCTTTTAGTATAGTTTTGAATAGGATTTGGCAAGATGTATGGTTCATTTGAAAAGAACCTAACACTTGTCTAATTATATATCCTATTCATTCATATACTATCACTTAAGAAGGATACCTATGCTTACACATATAAATTACATAAACAAAAATAAATCAACCAACGCCAACTTTTGCATTCTTTCTTTTCTATTCATTTCTTTTGCACGCATGCTTGTATTTAAAGAAAGTAGTATATTAATCTGGACAATCCCAAGGTTGTGAGGCCTTAAGTATCCCTAAGTAGGTCTTGTACCTTACACATCTAGTTATAATGGCATCATACTCACTTATGTCTTTCATACATTCATATGTGCACGTCAAAATTGGATAAGAAACCTCTTTGCTACTTAATGAAAATCACGCATCATAAATATCCAAATTTTTTTAAATGAATTACTTAGCATGCATCATAAAGTGTGTTAAACATTTCCATTTGTATGTATATATATGTTTAGGACTCATTCATATGCATGTTATACATGTTGGAAAAGAAGTCAAGTGATGTATATTTTATGAATTTAGTTCATTTTACTTAATCTTAAAATACCTTTCTTTTTGAATAGGTTTGTTTAGAGTTCATCTAAACTTAAGATTAATTAAAACACTTAATTAAAACATTCACTAAATAAAATTGAAATATGAATCCACTTTAGAAATTGCTTAGGTTAGGGAAGGAAATAGAAGTTCTCTTCTCTTTCCTCTCTTTATAACTTAGTAATTAATTGTAGGATTCACTTGAACCTAATCAAAATATAAAATAAAATCATCTCAAAATAACTAAATCACTTAAATGAAACCCTCTTCTAAGTTGAACATTCTTCATACTTAGAAAATTCTAACTTAAAGCCATAGCTAAGCATACCACACAAACCTCCAAAGCACACACATTAGGCTAAGTCACCACTTCAAGCTTCAAGTTAGGGCGCTGTATGGTTTGATGCTTGCTTTTGTTTTATGATATATGCTTTAATCTGGATGTTAGGATGTATGTGCATAGAATGAATGGCAGGGAAATCTTAGTCTAACCATTATCTTCAGTATGGGATTATGCTTAAGGGGATGTAATAAATAAAAATATAAATGTTTATGCTATGCAGGTGCTTATACCCCTAAGCATAATCCAGTAGGCCAGGTGAACTTAGTCACCCATGTGTGGGGTGATAAGTCCAATATACATGCTTGGGATTTGATGGTTTATTTAGCTAACCTTTATTTTACAGGTGTTAGCTAGATTTACTTTTCCTTATCACATAATTTTTGCAATTAGGATTTTGGACTGATTATTATGGGGATTAGGGTGAATATTTGTCATAAGATTTTATCTTATGCACCATGTGAAGACTTTGGAACATCCACCTTCCAACTATCCAAAAGAAGGGACCAAAGAAGAAAGAAGAAAAGAAAGAATGAAAAAATGAAGCTTGAAGACCCCCATAATAATGAGTTCCTTGCTTAATTGTATGTAATTCATTTATAATTCAGGTTGTATAAAGGTAGAGCTCGACTACCTAGTTTTTTTTCGAGTTTGTGCAGTTGTACCCGATCATAATGGCCTCTTATTCTTTTGTAATTAGCTTTATAAATTGATTGATGATTTGTTTAGCTTGTGCATTAAGTGGCATCTTTTCCTAGTTTCTTCTTTGCTTTATGTATGGCCTGGATGTGGATTAGGCTCTTAGAGAAAAAATAAATCTTTTACCAAATTTAATAATTTAAAACTAAAATTAAAGAACTCATAACCTCACCTAAATCTTAGGCAAAAAATCAAGATAAAAAAATTAGCAACCCCTTAGCTGGATAGTACTTCTTTTATAACATCATGCACAAATGCATATTACTTTCACTCTTAATTGGAGGGCTTCCACCTTTGCCAGAGAAACTTGGCTTGACCTTTGAGAGCCATGGTGGAAAAACACCTCCTCCATTCTTGTTAATTTTGGCATTAGGCATATGAATCCTATTAGCATGAGTCAAAAATAATTGTCCAAAAATAAAGATAAAATGAAATTTGAATTACATTAGATTTAGGTCATTTGAACCATACCCTTACATGTCTAGTCTCTTTAGGGAGTGAGTTTAAAGACTTATTCTCTTTCTAAATAAATAACAGCCTTGTTATCTTCCATAAAGCATATGACTTGCCTACATGAATTTAAAATCGTAGGAGGAGTTACTTGGCTGCCACCCCCAGGCAGTTGTAATTCCAAGCAGTCGGGTGGATTGTCCTCTCTTGTGGAGGCAAACCAAATACCCATTTTTTCCTTAGATTTAGGTTATGCTTTTAGCTCTTGCCAAAGCTCCCTAGATTTAGGTTCTAAGGTTGCTTCTCCCCTTTATGGGCTATAAGCATAAATCCTCAACTCTTAGGCATTTTCATAATCTTGTATTGTGGAATCATAAGCCCTAAATTTCTAATGAAAAATTTGACTCATAATAAATTAAATTAATTTCAAAAATGTAAAGCCCAACCATAGGATAGTTTGAGATGCTCGATAGGTTTTCTAGCATCATGGGCATCTCTTACTTACCTTCATTTTGGCTTCGATAATAACTCCCTCTCTTTGATCAATCCCATTTGATCTTCCAAAATAAGCTAATCGATTGATAGTCCTACCTATTGAAATCTTTGAAGATAATGATCATTTACCTTAATCGAGAGTATTCCTAAGAGATCTCATTCCTTAGGATGTAATTAACTATGAGAGCTTGCCCCTGTAGAGAACTTAACGAACTCGGTTTAAAATAAACCTTACTTTACTTTTCCATGCAAAGTATGGGAAGAATCTTTTCTACATATGCAGACCCATTATCCTTAGGAGTCCTTATTGAGGTGATTAGGTCTATCGTAGGGTGGTGACTTCTATCTTTTGAGATAATACTCCTCTCCTCAATGTGATACCCAATCACCCTCAATAAGAATATATGTGAATCTATGTGGCATCCCAACAAGGCGTATTTTATGTATTTCTATTTTTATTTATTCTCTTTTCATAAAAGGGGGATAGATGAAGGCAAGAATTTATAGAATATTTTACCACAATGATTGTGCAGCCAGAGAGCTTGAGGTTGCATCCCATGTAGCCAAGGAGGGTTCTCCCCAAGAGGTCTCTCCATCTTGGTAAGTTCCACCCCTCTCCCAAATGGAGAGGAAGATTATTGAAGGATTGTGCTTCTCCCCACCATTGTCATGAGACCTTAATAGGGAGAGAGGCCCTATGCCACTAAGGTTGTCCTATGTTGGGTTGGCATCTTCTGATTCTGCACCTTATTTGATCTGCTCATTGATCCCCAGTGTTAGGGGTTGGATTCATAGAAAGGTCCAGAGGCTCAAGCATCTACCTAAAGTAGGAGACATGGAGGTATGCCTTACCTCCACTTTGATGGATCTTTCTAGTCATCCCCTCGTCAAGGCCGATCATTCGGATAGGATTGTTCTTACTGGTGCTACCCACCATAGGCAGAGATCTCTCATTGAGGAGTAGTCGGTGTTTCCTTCACATCGCTCTTCTTATTGTCCACCATCACCTGTATAGCTCTCATAGCCACTCCTGAATCAAGCCCCATTTGGGAGAGATGTTAGTGATCCAATTTCAAAATCCCACTCCATCTACCATCAACTTGAGGATGAGTTTCCTACTTGACCTCTACTTTAGTCTTGGTGAAGAATGGAGACCCCTAGCATGGTGGTTTCACCACCACCACCATCGAGCTGACAATGTAGAGGAGGAAGGGATAGTCTTATCATGGTAGTGGATCTCCCACACTCCACCAATGAGCGGTCATGAGCATATCTCTTCTAGTGAGCATGACTCTCCAAGAGCTAGCACTCCAGTGGCAGGCAATGTTAGATGTATTTTGGTCAGTGATCATAGTCCTTCCATCGGTAAGCCCAGGGTGTTTCTACCAGGATGTTTAGATCATTCTTTGGATGAGATCATAGCTACTTACTTTGCTAAGAAGAGAGAACTCTTAGTCAATGATCACACAAATTCTGAGGATGAGTGGATAGCATTTAATCCTGATGAGGATGACCTTCTTAAGGATTCGGCTGAAGTCTACATGGTCGATATTAAGAGCTCCCTCTAGAAAGATCAACAGAGCCAGGAAGGTATTGTAGTTGAAGAGGATGATGCTATCCATTCAACTCAACACCTCCTCCATTAGCTTACGCAGAAGGATGATCATATTGATAGAATGGGGAAGAAGATTGAAGAGTTGATGGAAGCAGTGTTAGCATTGCAAATTCAAGATAGCCTTCTCCCATGTTTCGATGAAGCGAGTTGGCACTTTAGATCATCCTAGATGCATTCCTATGGGAAGATAGTGGTAGCTTGCATAGGAAGGTGGTGGATAGCACCTTCATGCATGAAAAAGATAATAAACATATGGTGGAGCAGTGAGGGATGTGTTGGCGCAAGCCCCAGGTGGCTCATCTATTCTAAAGAATAGACCATACTCGAATGAATTTGATGGTGTCCAATATCCTAAGGGCTTTGTGCCTCCGTCCTTTAAAATTTTTGATGGCAGTGGGAACCCCAGGTAACACATAGAACATTTCAGGGCCAGATATTGCAATGTCGGTGGCAGTGATGCACTCTTATTATGCCTCTTCGTTAGTAGCTTGACAGGCATCGCATTTGATTGGTATGCTAAACTACCCAATGGTTCAGTGAAGACATTTATTGAGTTAGAGCAACACTTTATTAAGAGATTTATTGGAGCTTAATAAAGGGTAACTGTGGGCGATCTCTTTGTAGCTCAATAACACCCTAGCGAGTCCCTTGCTGATATTCTTAGATGATGCAATTTAAGTATGAAATAAACCACAATTGCACATAGCATGTTGAAATTCTACTCAAAAACATTCACGGCCCGATCACCTTCATGCTTATAGGATTTACGATTAAGACATTTGAGAAATTAATCAACAAGACTGCAAGTCTACAAAGGGAGGTCAAACATTTACCTTTCCAAGATCAGTCAGCTAACCCAAATCACAAAAGGCATTTGAGAAAAAGCCATGGGTAGTCACGATAGTTAACAAGGGGAAGTAGCCAGCTAGGGTTCAATCAGATAGGCCTCAAGCATAGTAGTCTCCTCTACCACCTTCTTTGACACCGCCCCAGCCGTCATACTAGCCACCTCAGTTCCCACAATGGCCACCATCACTGCCACCTCAATAGCAGCATTAGCAATAGTATTCTTATCCACCATTAGGTAACTACTATTTTCCTACTCTTGCTGACAAATTTAATAAATCTTATTCATTCAAGAGGGAGGTGATCAGGAAGATCTTTAAAAACCTCTTAAAGAAGCCTAATTTTTAGTTACCGGAACCTAGGAGGCCAAAGGATGTGGGCAAGAGTCATGATCCAAACTATTTCCCCTACCACCGCATGCTAGGTCATGACTTAGAAGATTGCTTTACCTTTAAGGAATGGCATGAGTGTAGCTATAAGTCAGGTGTCATTGGCATCCTTAAACAATACCTACTATAACAACCCTCTAGTTCTATTAGGGTAATCCTTGAAGATACATGCGATCTTCTTAAGATAAAGGAAGGTTGGGATATTTTCCTATCCCGAACCTCCAAAAAATTATTTATAAGATTAGAAAGTTATCCTTTGCACCCAAACCTCCTCTAAGAAAGGTTTTCCAAGTTGCTAAGAGAGGTAAAAAGAGCGGCACCTCCACTTCGGGATAGCATACTACCAACATTCATCTCCCCACTATTCCTCACTAGCTCTTCTTAATAGTCTTCTTGTGTATGGGTGGGGCACTAAATCTCTCACTTTGCTTACTTTACTTGATTTCTACTTTGTACCTTCATCCAAATTTAAGAAATCAATGAAGAAGAAGACTGATTCCACTTATATCTTCTCTAATCTTGATGATTTTATTCTTATAGAAAGCTCTCCAAGTACTAATAATTATAATAATTATGATCCACTCCTTTTTGATTTAGAAATAGATTATACATTCCTAAATCACCCGGGTTCACCCATTGAGATTGATTTGGAGTCATCCGACTCTGATGATCCTGTAAGAGAAGGTGTAGGTGAACCTAATGACCAGGTAGAACTTTCCATTAAATCATCTCATGATGTCACTTAAGTCAACCTTCGTAGTGGCAAAGTTTTTACCTCCTAGGGACCTCGATAAGGGTAAATTATTAGTTTAGTGAAGCCCTCCACGATGCTCCACCTATGGATATGCTTGGAGGACCACCGAGTTGACTACATTATCCTTGCTCACCTAAAGTTTACTAAACTAAGCATACAATGCCTTTCTTATGAGATGAAGTCATTGATCAAAGCTCTTCTTGATCTAGAAATATGCTTAGCTCAACTGACCCTTGTTGGAGAGATGACATGTTATTCAAGAGAATCCCGTGGAATTACATTCACCGATGAAGACCTTCTTTTAGGGACAATAGAGCACAACCGTCCCCTCTACATCATAGTGGACATGGATTGACTCTCTGGGGTTAGTTGTTATCTGGTGAATAACAAAGTCTAGACCCTTACCTACTTATGGATCAACACCTCCAAACTCCAAGAGATCGTATGATGTTAAGAGAATTCAACGAGCAAGCGAGAGGGCTTTAGGCTTCATAGAGTTACCACTAGAGATAGATAACTAGAAGATAGAGGCCAAGTTCTAAATAATTGATTTAGATACATATTTCATTACTTTTCTCGGTAGGCCTTGGATACATGGAAACAACACAGTTCCATCCTCTTTGCATTAGTGCATCAAATTCTAAAGAGGTGAAATTGAGTATTATGTCAAAGGAGACTTGAAGCCATTTTCAGTTAGGGAGATTGAGATATATGAAGATGCAACCTACTATCTTTCTCCAAATCAAAAACTATATTCTCGTGAACTTGGTAAAAGTTCAAAAATAAAAGAAAAAAAATAAAAGAAAAGTAGAAAAAAAATAAAAAAAAAAATAAAAGTACAAGTGAGCGAGAATCAGACACCGAGGAAGAAGTAAAGCCAAATATTGGATTCCACTCATAGTTCATTCCTCCATACAAACACATGGGTAGGATGACTCAACCCCCACCAAGTGGAGGAAGAGGTAGTAGAGGCAGTCCCAAAGGTGGAAAACCTCCTTGCTGGTGGCTAGCTGGTAGAAGTTATGTCCTAGCTCACAGGAGTACCCCTGCTATTCACATAGACTTAGAGTCTAGTTCGAAGGATCAGTCTCAAGTGGTTAGCATGTCAACCAACCCCTCTTAGTGGGTCCCTTTGGAGGTGACGTTTGAGCTAGACAACGATGAAGACCAGGCCTCCAAGAAAAGCATGTATATCGGATCATCATTATGAGAAATGAGTTGGGTACCTTACCTTACTTTCTTCTTAGAAAGTTGAAAGTTTGGTAGTTAAGGAGGCACCTAAGTCATCCACAGATGTCAAGCCAAAGAGGTTTTTATTGGGAGCATCATCCTCAAGTTAGGAAGCCGATGTAGAACTTGAAGATGATTCATATAAAGATTTAATACAACTATCTTTTGATTGGTATTCATCTTGTGTTATTAACTTAGCAAAGAATGGATTAATCCCACATACTTGGTCTAAATACATGTTAGATTACTTTAAAAAACTATGGGACAACCAAAGAAGATATTCTCAATCAAGATCAGGACTAGGATTCGGCACAATGGGTCAAGTCAACGATGAAAACCATTGCCTGATCATCACCACTCATTTGGGGTCTGATAGGTTCTTCTCAAATCATGCAAACTCTTATGAGGAAGTATGTTTAGAGACTTTAGATGACCCAAATGAGCTTGAAGTCAAAGAGGCACCACCAGAGTTCGAAGAAGAAATCAGATCAACCATTGATGAACTCAAAGAGATCAACTTGGGAATAAAAGAAGATCCACGCCCGACATACATCAGTTCATCGTTGAATGAAGAAGAGGCCAATGACTTAGTTTGGCTATTAGCTGAGTTTAAAGATTGCTTTGCATGAAGCTATGAAGAAATGCTCAGTTTATCTCTTGATGTAGCAGTTTACAAACTAGAAATATATCTTAATGCTAATCCTATCAAGCAGACTCCTAGACGTATGAAATTAGAAATTGAGCAGCAGGTCATTTTTGAAATCAAGAAACTGATCGATGTTGGCTTTATAAGGGAAGAAAAATATATTATCTAGTTAGCTAGTGTCATCTCAGTTAAGAAAAAGAATGGCCAAATTTGTATATGCATCAATTTTAGGGATCTAAATAAGGCATGCCCTAAGGATGAATTTCCACTTCCTATACCATAATTAATGATGGACATTGCCTAATCTCATGTAGCATTCTTCTTTATGGATGGGTCATCTGGCTACAACCAAATTAAGATGGCCCCCAAGGATGAAAGAAACACTATTTTTTGAACCCATCGAATTTGTTATAAGGTCATGTCTTTTGGCCTTAAAAATGGTACTATATACCGGGCCATGACTTCAATCTTCAATGAACTCATTCATCATCAAGTGAATGCTATGTTGATGATCCGAGTCAAGAAAAGGAAGACCATCTCTTCGACTTGAGAGTAGTTTTTGAATGGTTAAGATAATTTAACCATAAAATGAATCCCTTGAAGCATGCATTCAGAGTAGCTTCAAGGAAATTCCTTAGGTTTGTTGTCCAACATTGGGGAATAGAGATCGACCCAGAAAAGATTAAGGCTATCTTATAAATGTCACCCCCTAATAGTCCAACTCAATTCAGATCATTTCAAGGGTAGTTGGCGTAGCTAAGATGCTTCATATCCAACTTATCAAGAAGATGCATGCCATTCTCAACACTTGTCAAAAAGGATGTCAAGTTCAAGTGGGATGATAAGTGTCAACATACTTTTGAAGACATCAAACACTACTTGATGACGCCACCAATTCTAGTAGCCCCTATCTTGGAAAAGCCATTGATCCTCTATACCGCTCATTAGATCACTCATTTAGTGCTTTATTGGCCTAAGCCAATGATGAAGGGAAGGAAAATTCTCTACTACCTCAGTCGTTGTCTAATCCCTATGGAGGAAAATGCTCTCCACTTATCGAGAAGCACTGCATAGCTTTAATCTTTGCATTTTAAAAGCTACGACATTACATGCTTTCTCACAAGGTGAATCTGATCTCTAGAATTAATCCATTACAATATCTCATGACAATAACATTATTTGGATGGTTGTACGATGGTCCATGATTCATCATTTGACATCATATTTTTTACCCCTCGTCTTTGTGAAAGGATGACACTAGTGGATTTCTTAGCGACACACCCCCTAATTCTCGCTTAGTGATGACCTCCCTGATGAACAAATCATGAACTTATGGGACATTAGCATTCGTCATTGGGAGATGTATTTTGATAGTGCAGCTTCCTCTCAAAAAGGAGAACCATGATCTACTCTCCCTTGGAAGACAAGGGTAGGAATAGTTCTCCTAACTTCAGACTGTGATGTGATGAGATTCTCATATCATCTGTCCAATCCATGGACCAACAATGAAGCCAAATTTAAGGCTTTGATTGATAGTTTGGAGTTATTTATTATACTACATCCAGAGCATCAACATCTTCAGGGATTCTCAGCTCATTATCAACCAAATTGTTGGGTCCTACAAAGTTATAAAGCCTAAACTCCATCATTATCATAAATATACCATGGAATTATTGGCTCAAATCCTAGATGTCACTATCTACAATATTCATCAAGGAGATAATGTTGTAGTAGATGCATTGGCCAGGCTCGCCAAGGAGTTGACATGTCTAGAAGATGAGTCCATTCCAATAAGGATCCAAAATAGATAAGTCTTATTCTTTATTGACATTGAACTCATCGAGAGACTCCCTCTTGAAGGGGAGGTTGCCATTGCCAAAAAGGACTATGAGTTAGATTGGAGACAACCATTCATCGAATATCTACATACATGCAAACTACCTCAAGAGAAGTCATTAGCCCATCAGGTGAAATAGAGAGCTCTCTCCTATGCTCTAGTGGATGGCACTCTACACCGATGGTCTTTCGATCATATATGGTTACATTGTTTAGCCAAGCACGAAGCCCATAAGATCATGACTGAGGTACATTCAGGTTTATGCAGAGCACATCATTCTGGTTTGAAGATGAAAGTGAAGATCAAAAGACTAAGATACTAGAGTCTTGATGATCCTCAATGGATGTAGCTAGATGCCACCAATGTCGTGCGTGGTCTGCATCAACCACCCAACATTCTACATCCTACATTATCCTCGTGGCCATTTGAGTGTTGGAGCACTGACATAGTGGGTTCAATCAACCCTCTTCTTCGAGGATCACCGTTCATTCTAGCGCCATACTTTTCCAAGTGGGGAGGCAATCTCACTTAGAGGTCACAACTCGGCTGTGCTCCTTTTTGAACCATATCTCGTATATTGGGGTGCCTCAATGGATAATATCTGATAATGGTATTGCATTCCAGAGCACTAAAATCTACAGCTTTGCTCAGAGATAAAACATATACTGGAGATATTCTACCATATATTATCCAAGGGAAAATAGTCTAAAATAAGCATCCAACAAAACTCTCATCCATATATTAAAGAAGACACTCGATGACAACAAGTGACATTGGCATGAGCAGTTGGTTGAAGCCTTAGTCTTGCACCATATCTGAACTACTCAATCTCCATTCTCCCAGTGTATGGGTTTGAAACCATTCTACCATTAGAAGTCCAACTCCCATCACTAAGGATAGTTGTGGGTAGCAAGATTACTATAGAGTAGAACGCAAGTTGCGGTTGGAAGAGCTCGAAGGTTTGGAGGAGACACTTCTCTGGGCATGCCAGAACCTCAAGTTGTACAAAGCCAAAATAATTCAAGCTCACAACAAGATGGTCCGTCCTAGAGCTTTTCAAGTAGGAGGAATTTTAGTTCTAAGACCTGTTTCTTCAAAGATGAGAGGTAAGTTTGAACCCACTTGGGAAGGCCCTTTTGCCATAGAGAAGGCCTACCAAGGAGGATCTTATCAACTTATAAATTGTAAGGGAGAGAGCCCTATGCTTCCAATCAATGGGCTCTACCTAAAGAAATATTATCCATAAAATCTTGTTTGAAAATAATCATCAATAAAACTTCCTTTTCATATCAAATTCTATATTTTATGTGTTAGAAATAACTTTTGCTTATGAATCCTCCACGATGTGTTTAGGGTAGGTGTGAGATAACCTAAGTGGCATCATATTCCCACTTTCTCAACACAAACAAACACATATCTTTTATCTCGAGCTATTTTGATGTGGGAGCAAGCCCCCTGTGGCACTCACTCATTAGCTGCTCTAGGTCAGGTTGATATGCTACCTAATTAGCGTGTCACTCCAATGGTTACTTGCCTGGTGGATGTGAGTTCCCGCACTTTCTTTCTAACTTCACCATTGTAAACCAATGAGCACATTGTTAGTTTTGTAGGACTTATTGCATAGTCAGTAAGCTACCCCATGTTGACTTTGTTTAAGAGGATGTAAGCCTACAAGTTTCTTTTGGACTAGCCATCATGCACTCACTAGGTCGAGTATATTTGAGGCTTAGGGTAAGTCCCCCAGTGGCTCCTTTCTTCTTGACTCTTCAAACCATGCTACACAGGACTGTTGGTTAGTAAAATTTCTATAGAGTTGCATTCAAATCTGTGGTGAGAAAATAAAGGCAAACTATAAAAATTCATCTTTTGAGGACACCACGCGGATCCATAAATGTACTTATTCAAGTGAACGAGTACATCATCTAGGAATAGTGTACTATCTTGAAAGATCTACCTTTTAATTTACTTAATCACCTCAATAAGGACTCCTAAGGATGATGGGTCTGCATATGTACCAGAGATTCTTCCAATACTTTACATGAAAAAATAAAGTAGGGTTTATTTTAAACTGAGTTCATTAAGTTTCCTACAGGGGCAAGCCCCATAGTTAATTACATCCTAAGAAATGAGGATTCCTTAGAAAAACTCTTGATTAAGGTAAATGATCATTGTCTTCAAAGATTTTAATAGAAAAAGTACTATCAATCGATTGGTTCATTTTTGAATAACAAATGGGATTGATCAAAGAGAAGGAGTTCTTATCAAAGCCAAAATGGAAGATAAATAAGAGATGCCCCTGCTAGGAAACTAGAGCATCCCAAACTATCTATGGTTGGGCTTTACATTTTGAAATTGATTTAGTTTGTTTGAGTTGCACATTTCATTAGAAATTTAGGACTTATGATTCTTTAACAGATTAGGAAATGCCTAGAGGTGAGAATTATGCTTATGGCCCACAACCTCAGAATCTAAATCTGGGGAGCTTTGAAAAAGCACATCATCTGGTGAAAGGGGATTTGGTTAGCCTCTGAAGAACAAATCACCAAGCTGGACTTACAACCGGGGTGGCCACCAACTAACTCCTCCTATGATTTTAAATACAAGTAGACAAGTCATTATGCTTATGCAAGATAGCTAGTATGTTATTCATTTAGAACGAGACTAAGTCCTTAAACTCACTCCCTAAAGAGATAGATCATGTAGGGACATGCTTCAAATGACATAAATCTAATGTAATTAAAATTTCATTTTATTTTCATTTTGGACAATTATTTGACTCTAATAGGATTCATATGTCTAATGAATGAAAATAAAGTTATTGGCCAAAATCATGAGAAAAGGGATGTGTTTCCATAACTCTTAAGGTCAAGTCAAGTTTCTCTTGCAAGGTGGAAGTCCTCCAATCAAGTAAAATAAGATGTTGTTGTGCATGATATCATAAAATACTCATCCACTAAGGGTTGCTAATTCTTTTTAATTTTAAACCTAAGCTTTAGGTGTGGTTATGAGCTCTTTATTTTTAATTTTGAGTTGTTAAGTTTGGCAAAAGATTTACTTTTCTCTAAAGAGCCTAATTCATATCCAGGTCATACATAAAGTAAGGAAGAAACTAAGAAAAGATGCCACTTAATGAAAAAGCTAAAGAAATCATCAATCAATTTATAAAGCTAATCACAAAAAGAATAAAAGGTCATTGTGGTCAGAAACCACCGCACAAACCTGAAAATAATAAATTGGGTAGCTAAGTTCTACCCTTATACAACCCATATTACAAATGAATTAAATTATAATTAAGCAAGGAATTCATTTTTATGTGGGTCTTCATGCTTCATTTCTTCTTTCTTCTTTCCTTCTTTCCTTCTTTCTTCTTCTTTTCTTCTTTCCTTCTTTCCTTCTTTCTTCTTCTTTTCTTCTTTCCTTCTTTCCTTCTTTCTTCTTCTTTTCTTCTTTCTTCTTTGGTTCCTTTTTTTGGATGGTTGGAAGGTAGATGCTCCAAGGCTTCACATGGTGCATAAGGTAGGATCATATGACCAATGCACATCCTAATCCCCATAACAATCATTCCAAAATCCTAATTGCATAAATTTTCATGAAAAGGAAAGAATGGAAATCTAACTAACATAAAATGATTAGCTAAAACAAACCACACAATCCCAAACATTATATTGGACTTATCACCACACATGGAGTCCACCCTATTGGATTATTCTTAAGGGTATAAACCACCTGCGAGTATAAGTATTTATATTTTTATTTATAATAACGCCCCTTAAGCACAATCCCCTGCATAAAATAATAGTTAGACTAAGAGCATCCTATTATTCATTCTACAAGAATACACCCTAACATCCAATCTAAAATATATATCAAAAAATAAATAAAATATCAAACCATGCACCGCCCTAACCTAAAGCTAGAAGTGGGGACTTAGGCTAATGTGTGTACTTTGAAGGTTTGTGTGGTATGCTTAGCTATGGCTTTAAGTTCAAATTTTCTAACTATGAAAACATATTCAACTTAGAGGAGTGTTTCATTTAAGTTGTTTAATTATTTTGGGTTGATTTTATTTCATTTTTATTAGGTTCAAGTGAATCCTATAATTAGTTACTAAGTTATGAAGAGAGAGAAAGTAAAGAGAACTTCTCTTTCCTTCCCTAACATAAGTAATTTCTAAAGTAGATTCACATTTTATTTTTGTTTAGTGAATGTTTTTATCAAGTCTTTTAATTAATCCTAAGTTTAGATAAACTCTAAACAAACCTATTCAAAAAGAAAGGCATTTTAAGATTAAATTAAATGAACCAAATTTACATAACACATATCACTTCATTACTTTCCCAACATGTATAACAATCATATGAATGAATCCTAAGCATATATATACACACAAATGAGAATATGTAACATACTTTATGATGAATACTAAGTAATTCATTTAAGGAAATTTAGAAGTTTAAGATGCATTATTTTCATTAAGTAGAAAAGGATTTCTTTATCCATTTTTTCACATGCACACATGAAAGTAAGAAAGGCATAAGTGAGTACAGCGCCATTGTTAACTAGAGGTGTAAGGTACATGACCTACTTAGGGCTACTTAAAGCCTCAACCAGATTGTCAGACTTATATCCTTTCCTTAAATACAAACATGTGTACAAAAGAATGAGTAGAAAAGAAAGAATGTAAAAATTGTATTAATTGAATCAATTGGTTTAAGCACTTTTTGTGTGCAAGTATAGGTAACCCTTCTTAAATGCTAGCATAGGAATGAATAGGATATGAAATTAGTTAAGTGTTAGGTTCTTTTCAAATGAACTATACATCTTACCAACTCTTATTAAAATCTATACTAACATAAGAGAGAAAGGAAATCTATGCTAAGCACATCCTTTTATTTTCTTCACATGCAAGCTTATAATTAAAATTACGTTGTATACTTTCACCTTTGATAATTTATTTATATGTTTTGAAAATAATCTGAATTTAGTAGTGATAATAGCAACTCATATTTCTACTTTAGCCAACACATGCAAATTTGACGTAAAGTAAAGAACTTCATTTTTTTTTTTTAAAAATTTCAATTTGAACAATATGGATGCATGAAATCACATGACATACAAATTTAGCATGTTGGGGAAAGAATCAATGCAATGAAAGCATGTAAACACATTCATTTTAATTAAATACTAAAGACATTCTTATGAAATAAGAATGTTTAAAGAAAATCAAAGTTCATATAAGATAACTTTTGTTTGGTTTTGAGTTTGAATTAATTTTGAAAATGTGAATTGAGTTTGTTGTTCCTAACCCATTCCCACATGTGTTTGATATTTTGTTTAATTTTTAGATGATTAGATTTATTTTTATATATTAATTAGGTTAAGGTATGAATTAAGTAAGTTAATTAACCCTTACCTACACCACCTTAACATAGTTAACCAAGTAATCATGAGACAATGAGATGACATAAAAACTCACAAGGAATTTAAACTTGCAATGCACCTAATAAGAAAATGGCCTAATGCAATTTGGCTCATGATTAATGGTTAATTAAGTTAAGGGGTTTAACTTAAGTAATTTCTAAACACCCTTTCACACATATGAATTGGGTTTTGATTTCCTTAATTGAACTTAAGCTCTTAAACACCTAAGCATTTTCCCAAAGTAGATTAATTAAGTTCTTGAAGTTTTAGAAATTTTAAAAATTAATTAAGCGGATAATTAATGAATTAACCCTTAATTAAGAGAGGATTAAGGAAATAAAAGGGGGTTTAGGGAATAGCTTAAAGGAAATGCCCCAAAATTATTCCTAATACTTTTATCCACTGGATCTAACCTTAATCAACCTTAATAATGAATTAAAACACTAATCCAAACCCTAACTATCCTTAATTATATAAGGAGGGAAATTAGGAAACACATTTGCAATTATCCCAATTAGGCCTTTGATAAATCTCAAGAAACTTAGGGGAGGCAGAGGTCATCCCCTAAAACATACACAATAAGTTTGGGATTAATCAGAGAATTAATTAAGAAGTAACTAGTAAAATGATATTTCCAATAAAACCTAAAATCAAAAGGATAATTTAAAATCCATAGAAATTATTTTTAAAATATTCTAGGTTGAATTATCTTTTCATACGATTTTACTTCATATTTTTCTAACTTTTATTGGAGTTATAAATTTTTGAAGATCAAAAGATTAATTAACATTAATTAAATCCCCTAACTAATCCCTCAGCTCACAGCATGACACACAATGATGACGGTTAGCACGCTTTACACGCATCACGGGGTGAGCCTATTACTTAAACTTCACATCCAAAAAAATGGTGGCCTGATCCTATCGTTCATCAAAATTGAAAGGATCATCCATTTCTAAAGGGATAAAACATTTTCTAAACGTGAATAATCTTGTTCCATCCAAAATGCGGATGGATGGATCTCATTCTTCCTTAGGCTCACCCGCCCATCTGGAAGATCCAAGCTCGATTGAGCTCGGATTGGAATGAAATTATTCCCACACCATCTAAAGCTAATGAGAAGCTTATCTAATGGTGGATTTCTCATGACTTGAAAATTTCTTTGACAAAAGACCAACACCCCCTAAGCTAAGTGGTCAAAAAGTTCCATACCTCGCTAGAGGTGATAACCGACGCTCGAGCTCGATTAGGTAGCTTCGTCTAGTGGAGATTGTTGACCTCATTTTTAGAATGAGCTGTCAACCCCTCCATCTTAGACATAGGACTCTTCTTAGAATTTAAGAGCTACTTAGTCTTAAGACACATTTAGTGATTAGGTGGACACTCAACCTGAACACTCAACCTAGTCCTAAAAGACTTAGAAGAGTAAGCCATAGGAATAGGTCATGCCTTAGGGTGTTAGGAAACTTTATGCCCTTAGCTTAAACCATTCCTCACTTTCCTTCCTTCAAGTCAAACTCCAAATCAATCTCATTTGATTTTCTCCAAATTCAAATCAACTCCATATGATTGAAATCCATGCTTGAAATCTATGATTGAAACCCATGATCAAAATACATCAAAATTCCTAAGTCTAAAAATTTTCCTAAATCCCTTTAAGTTTCCCTTCATGGACTTAACCTAAATAATGATCTAAAAAATAAAACTCATTAGATTTTTCTCATAATTCATTTATATTCTCATTTATATTTACATATATAAATGAAATAT
Organism: Cymbidium sinense; assembly: GCA_021442155.1. Taxonomy (NCBI): domain Eukaryota; kingdom Viridiplantae; phylum Streptophyta; class Magnoliopsida; order Asparagales; family Orchidaceae; genus Cymbidium; species Cymbidium sinense. Next base: position 3,036,105 of record CM038216.1, read on the forward strand.
AAATTCAAACCAATCAAACTACACTCAAAATTCTAAATCAATTCATAAAATTTTCCTAAATCACTTTACATTTCCCTTCATGGACTTAACCTAAATCATGATCAAACCAATTCCAACTCATGGGATTTTCTCAAAATTCATTTATATTCTCATTTATATTCACATATAAAAATGAAATATAAATATAAATCAATCAAATCAAATTCCAAATCTAAAATTTTCCTAAATCCTTCAAGTTTATCTTCATGGACTTAGCCTAAATTATGATCAAATCAATTTAAATTCATGGGATTTTTTTATAACTCATTTATATTCTCATTTATATTCACATATATAAATGAAATATAAATATAAATCAATCAAACCAAATTCAAAAATTCAAATCCCTACTCCAAAATTTCCTGAGTCCTTTAAAATTTCCTTTTAATGGATTTAGCCTAAATTATGATTAAACCACTTCAAATCCTTGAAATTTTCTCATGATCCATTTATATTCACATATATAAATGAAATACAAATTAAAATAATCAAAATCAATTCCAAAAATCAAACTCAAATCCACTCAAAATTCAATCTAAGCATTTGAAGTCAAAATCTTGGACTTAGCCAAATCAACTTCAAATCAAGCCAAACTCTTGATTTTCTCTCATGATTCAATCAAACCTACAATCATGAGTCCAAATATAACTACAAACATCAATACTTAACCAAAACTCAATTCAAAAATCAAACCCTAAATCCTTTCATATTCTTCCTTTGAATATGAAATTGTCAAATGAATCAAAACCCATTTGACTTCAAACCACTTGCAAATGGATTTATATTTCAATCATAAGTCCATATACAAGTTCAATCAAACTCAAATCAAGCTTTGACCAAGCCATTTGACCCACTTAGGCTCACTTAACCCAAAGTGACCTAAAGTACCCTTATGAGCCAAATTCTAATCCTAACCAAATTGGATTGAACTAAACTCGCTTATGTCTCTCATCATAATCAACAATCATCATGGGATGATCAATCCATCAAATTGGGTCAAACCAAGTCAACATTTGCCCAAAATGAAACCTAACATAGCTAAATTCTACCATAGGCTAAATTGATTGAAACCATTGACCTAAGTTCATTCAAGAACTATGTTTGAACTTGACCAAGTCAACATTTGAGCCTAACCTAGCCCAATTGGCCACTTGACTCAAGTTGACCCTGCTTGACCTAAAGGGTCAAAATGTGTCAAAACTTGATCTAAGCCAGATTGATTCAACACAATGGGATAAGTTCATTCCAAATCACTTATTGAACTTGATCAAAGCCTCAATTGGCCAACTAGACCTAACCTAGCCAAATTGACATTAGACCCAACTTGACCTAAAGGGGTCATGTTGAGCTAAATTTGAGCATAACCAAAATTGATTGAAAACAAAGATATCGATTCATTCCATATGACTAACCTAACCTAAACCTACCCTTGACCTTGCTCAAATAGGTCAACTTGACCCATTTGGCCTAAATAAAGTCATATGAGCCAAATTCAAAACTATATCAAATTGAATCAAACTAAAGCCATAAAACATTTCAAATGGTCATATGAACTTGACCCTTGGTTTGACCCAATTTGACCAATTGGTCAACTTGACCCAAGTTGACCCATTTTGACCTAAATGGGTTAACATGAGCCAAACCTTATCAAATGAATTCCTAATCTCATGAAACTTGACCAAACCTAGTTTCTCCACATACCCAACATATCCAAATTAAATAAATCAGCAAAATGACCATTCTACCCTAGGCCATAGAACAAATTATGGACTAATCCATGGATAATTTGGTCATGCCCTCTCATTATCCACTTGATACCTTCCTAATAGCTCAAGTGGACCTAATGAAGAGTGGTGCACCCAACCCAATGGGTTTGGATCAGCCCAAATGGTCCCAAGGCCAAACCCGATCCCATGGGTCAAATTAGCTCATAACAAATCCTTCCTCCACCCAATTTGATGCACATGGGAGGTTGGCAATCCACTCAAGACCTCAAACCGACCATGTGCAAAGAGCTAACAGATCAACAACCCCTCCAATGTGGTCAATTGGATCAAAACATCAAGATAGGTGTCGGCCGTCCAATTTCCATAGGGGAAGATATACTCCCCTAATTCAATTTGAAATTATCATTCCTCATTGATTGAGCTGAGTGTTAGAAAGATCAAAGAGCCATCCTAACCTTTCTAATAGGGATTTGAAAAGTGATCTTCTCGATTTTCTTCATTGAAAAATAGGGGAGCTCACTTGAACCTTCAACTTCCTCTACACTAAAATCCATCCCAATTCCTCTTGCACACTCCCTCAGAGGATCAAACCGAGTGCACTAAAGCTCTCACTTGAGTTCCCAAGGCAAGGAGAGGTGGAATTGAATCAAAGCCGTAAAGGAGATCAAGTGGTGTTGGTCCATAGAGCAATCCACTCAACCGAGCCTAAACATTTCAGCTTCATCTCCACTAGGCGGCTTACGATGAGCTCGAGCGTCGGTGAGGTATGGAATTTTTTGACCACTTAGCTTAGGGGGTGTTGGTATTTTGTAAAAGGAATTTTCAAGTCATGTAAAATCCACCGTTGGATATGCTCCTTAGTAGTTTTAGATGGTGTGGGAATAATTTCTTTCCAATCTGAGCTTAATCGAGCTCGGATCTTCCCTTAAATCATGGACGGCCTGTTGAGCCTAAGGGAAGAACTAGGAAGATCTTGGTCATCCATCTGCACATTTTGGATGGACGACCAAGATTATTCCCACATTTAGAAAATACTTTATCCTTATTTAAACCACAAGATGATCCCTGGCCATCCGATCTTTGATCGATGGCGGATCAAAGCGCATCATGCATGCCATTTGGATGGGGCGTTTAAGTGGGCTCAGTGACACATAAAGCGTACTTGCGCCGCATGTTGCATTGTGAGCTGAGGGATTAGTTAGGAAATTTAATTAATAATAATTAATCTCCTGATCTTCAAAAATTCATATCTCTCTTAATAAAATTTAGAAAAATATGGTAATAATTTTTTAAAAAATAATTCAACCTAGAAGATTTTAAAAATAATTTCAATGGATTTTGAATTATCCTTTTCTCTGATTTTGGGTTTTATTGGAAATCATATTTTACTAATTACTTCTTAATTAATCCTCAAATTAATCCCAAACTTCTTGGGTATGTTTTAGGGGATGGCCTCTACCTCCCTTAATTTTCTTAGGATTTATTTAAGGCTTAATTAGGAAAATTGCAAATGTGCTACCTAATTACCCTCCTTATATAATTAAGGATAATTAAGGTGTGATTAGTAGTTTTAATCCATTATTAGAGTTGATTAAGGTCAGATCCAATAGATAGGATATTTAGGAATGAATTTTGGGGCATTTCAGCTATTCTAAACCCCTTTTCTTTCTTAATCTTCTCTTAATTAAGGGTTAATTAATTATCCCTTAATTAATTTTTAAAATTCTAAAACTTCCAAAACTTAATTAATCTACTTTGGCTAAATGCTTGGGTGTTTAAGAGTCTAAGTTCAATTAAGAAAATCAAAACCCAATTCATATGTGTGAAAGGGTGTTTTGAAATTACTTAAGGTAAACCCCTTAGCTTAATTAACCATTAATCATGAGCCAAATTGCATTAGGCCCTTTTCTTCCTAGGTGCATTACAAATTTAAATTCATTGTGAGTTTTTATGTCATCTCATTGGCTCATAATTACTTGGTTAACTATCTTAAGGTGGTGTAGGTAAGGGTTAATTAACTTGCTTAATTTATACATTAACCTAATTAATACATAAAAATGAATCTAATCATCTAAAAATTAAACAAAAATATCAAACACATCTGGGAATGGGTTAGGAATAGCAAACTCAATCCACATTTTCAAAATTAAATCAAACTTAAAATTAAACAAAAATCACATTGAATACACTTTGATTTATTTTAAACTTTCTTATTCCATAAGAATGTCTTTAGGATTTAATTAAAGTAAATGTGTTTACATGCTTTCATTGCTTTGATTCTTTCCCAACATGTTAAATTTGTATGTCATGTGGTTTCATGCATCCATATTTTTCAAATTTAAATTTTAAAATGAAATTGTTTACTTTATGTCAAATTTGCATGTGTTGGCTAAAGTAAAAAATATGAGTGGCTATTATCACTACTAAATTCAAATTATTTTTAAAAACATATAAATCAATTATCAAATCTGAAAGTGTGCTACTTATATTTTAATTATAAGCTTGCATGTGAAAGAATATAAGGATGTGCTTAGCATAGATTTCCTTTCTCTCTTATGTTAGTATAGTTTTGAATAGGAGTTGGTAAGATGTATGGTTCATTTGAAAATAACCTAACACTTATCTAATTCTATATCCTATTCATTCCTATGCTATCACTTAAGAAGGGTTACCTATGTTTGTACACATAAATGACATAAACAAAATGAATCAATCAATACAACTTTTGTATTCTTTTTTCTCTATTCATTTCTTGTAAACATATGTTTGTATTTAAGGAAAATGGTATATTAGTCTGGACAACCCTGAGGTTGCGAGGCTTTAAGTAGCCCGTAGGTCTTGTACCTTACACTCTGTTAACAATGGTGTTGTACTCACTTATGTCTTTCTTACTTTCATGTGTGCATGTGAAAATTGGATAAGAAATACCTTTTCTACTTAAAGAAAATCATGCATATTAAACTTCCAAATTTTCTTAAATGGATTACTTAGCATGCATCATAAAGTGTGTTAAATATTCTCATTTGTGTGTATAGATATGCTTTGGATTCATTAATATGCATGTTATACATGTTGGGAAAGAAATGAAGTGATGTATATGTTTTGTGAATTTGGTTCATTTTATTTAATCTTAAAATGCCTTTCTTTTTGAATAGGTTTATTTAGAGTTCATCTAAACTTAGATGATTAATTAAAAGATTTAATCAAAATATTCACTAAACAAAATTAAAATGTGAATCTACTTTGAAATTACTTAGGTTAGGGAAAGAAAGAGAAGTTCTCTTCTCTTTCCCTCTCTTCATAATATAGTAATTAATTGTAGGATTCACTTGAACCAAATCAAAACATGAAATAAAATCAATCCAAAATAATTAAACAACTTAAAAGAAACTCCTCTAATTGAACATGTTTTCACACTTAGAAAATTTGAACCTAAAGCCATAGCTAAGCATACCACACAAACCTTCAAAGCACACACATTAGCCTAAGTCACCACTTTTAGCTTTAGGTTAGGGCGGTGCATGGTTTTATGTTTATTTTATTTTGTGATATATGTTTTAGACTGGATGTTAGGGTGTATGCTCGTTGAATGAATGGTAGGACACTCTTAGTCTAATCATTATTTTTTGCTAGGGATTGTGCTTAAGGCGCGCTATCATAAATAAAATATAAATACTTATGCTTGCAGGTGCTTTAAACCCCTAAGTATAATCCATAGACTAGGTGGACTTAGTCACCCATGTGTGGGGTGATAATTCTAATATACATGCTTGGGATTTGTGTGGTTTGTTTTATAATCTCTATTTTGTAGGTGTTAGCTAGATTTCCATTCTTTTTCTTTTCATGTAAATTTGTGCAATTAGGATTTTGGAATGATTGTTATGGGGATTAGGATGAGCATTGGTCATAAGATCTCATCTTATGCACCATGTGAAGCCTTGGAGCATCTACCTTCCAACAATCCAAAAGAAGAACCAAGAAGAGAAAGAAGAAAAGATGAAGAAAGGAGAAAACAAGAAAGAAGAATGAAGCTTGAAGACCACCATAAAATGAATTCCTTTCTTAATTGTAATTTAATTCATTTGTAATCCAGGTTGTATAAGGGTAGAGCTCATTACCCCAATTTTCTTTTTTGTTTGTCGGTGGTGCCCAATACAATGGTCTTTTCTTTGCGATTAGCTTTATAAATTGATTGATGATTTGTTTAGCTTTTTTGCATTGGCATCTTTTTTTAGTTTTTTCCTTGCTTTATGTATGGACTGGATGTGGATTACGCTCTTAGAAAAATAAATCTTTTACCAAACTTAATAACTCAAATTAAAAATAAAGAACTCATAACCTCACTTAAAACTTAGGTTTAAAATCAAGATAAAAGAATTAGCAATCCCTTAGCTGGATGAGTATTTCTTTTGATAATATCATGCACAATAACATCTTATTTCACTCTTGATTGGAGGGCTTCCACCTTTGCCAGATAAACTTGGCTTGACCTTTGAGAGCCATGGTGGAAACTCACCTGCTCCCTTCTCACTGAGTTTGGCCAATAACTTTATTTCTCATGCATTAGGCATATGAATCCTATTATCCTGAGTCAAAATAATTATCCAAAAATAAAAATAAAATGAAAATTGAATTTCATTAGATTTAGGTCATTTGAAGCATGCCCTCACATGATCTAGTCTCTTTAGGGAGTGAGTTTTAAGGACTTAGTCTCTTTCTAAATAAATAATAGCCTAGCTATCTTGCATAAGTATAATGACTTGCTTACATGTATTTAAAATCAAAGGAGGGGTTAGTTGGTGGCCACTCCCAGGCAGTTGTAAGTCCAAGCTATCGGGTGATTTGTCCTCTCTTGTGGAGGAAAACCAAATACTCATTTTTTGCCATAGATTTAGGTTATGCTTTCAGCCCTTGCCAAAGCTCCCTGTATTTAAGTTTTGAGATTGCTTCTCCCCTTTGTAGGCCATAAGAATAATTCCTCTCCTCTTAGGCATTCCCTTAATCTTGTGTTAAGGAATCATAAGTCCTAAATTTCTAATGAAAAAAATGTAACTCAAATAAACTAAATAAATTTCAAAATTTATGCCCAGCTATAGGATAGTTTGGGATGCTAGTTAGGTTTCTTAGTATCATGCATCTCCTACTTATCTTCCATTTCGGCATCGATAAGAACTCCTTCTCTTTGATCAATCCCATTTGATCTTCAAAAATGAACCAATCGATTGATACTCATTTTCCATTGAAATCTTTGAAGATAATGATCATTTACCTTAATCGAGAGTTTTCTTAAGTAATCTTCATTCCTTAGAATGTAATTAACTATGGGGGCTTACCCCTGTAGGGAACTTAACAAACCTAGTTTAAAATAAACCATGCTTTTTTTTTCATATAAATTAAGGGAAGAATCTCTAGTACATATGCAGACGTATCACCCTTAGGAGTCCATATTGAGGTGATTAGGTCCATTAAAGGGTAGTGACTTCTGTCTCTCGAGATAGTACACTATTATCTTGATGATGTACTCGATCACCTGAATAAGTACAACTGTAGATCTATGTGGCATCCTGAAAAGAAGAATTTTTATAGTTTTATCTTTCTCTTCTCCCGACAGATTTGAAAGGCGACTCCTACAGAAATTTTTCACCATAGAGATGAAGCCCTGTTGAAATTTTCAAGTCTTGGGGTTGAGTGGATCTTCCTATGGACCAACACCACTTCACCTCCTTTGCATTTTGATCCAATTGAGGCTCTCCATGCTTTGGAAACTTAAATGAGAGCCTGAGTGCACTCAGTTTGATCCTCTGAGGGAGTGTTAAGAGGAATTGGGATGGATTTGAGTGAAGAGGAAGTTAGATTCAAAGGAGCTCCCATATTTTTCAATAGAAAAAACTGAGAAGTAGCTATTTCAAATAGTTCTTAGAAAGCTTAGGATGGCTCTCTTATCTTTTCTAACACTCTCTAGGCTTCAATCGAATGTGGGAATGATGATTTCAAATTGAATTAGGGGGAGTATATCTCCCCATATGGCAATTGAATGGCCGAGCCTTAGCTTACCATTTTGATCCAATTGAACCCATGGAAAGGTTTGTTTTGGCTGTTAGATCTTTGCACATGGTCGATCTTAGGTCTTGAGTGGATTGTCAACCTCCCATGTGCATCAAATTGGATAGAGGAAGGATTTCGAATTAGCCAATTTGACCCATGGGGTTGATTTTGGCCTTGGATCCATTTGGGCTAACCCAAACCCATTGGGTTGGGTGCACCACTCTTCATTAGGTCCACTTGAGCTATTAGGAAGGCATCAAGTTGATATGAAGAGGGGATGACCAAATTACCCATGGATTAGGCCAAAATTTGTTCTATGGCCTAGGGGTAGAATAGTCATTTTGCTAATTTTTCAGTTTGAATATGTTGGGTATGTGTAGAAACTAGGTTTGGCCAAGTTTCATGAGATTTGAAATTCATTTGTTAAGGTTTGGCTCATGTTGACCCATTTAGGTCAAAATGGGTCAACTTGGGTCAAGTTGACCAATTGGTCAAATTGGGTCAAACCAAGGGTTGGGTCAAGTTCATATGACCATTTGAAATATTTTTGTGGCTTTGGTTTGATTCAATTTGGGTTAGGTTTGAATTAACTCAAATGACTTCATTTAGATCAAATGGGTCAAGTTGACCTATTTGATCCATTTGACCTATTTGGGCTAAGTCAAGGGTAGGTTTAGGTTAGGTTAGTCATATGGAGTGGATTGGTATCTTTGTTTCCAATCAACTTTTGTCATGTTCAAATTTGGCTCAACATGACCCCTTTAGGTCAAGTTGGGTCTAAGTCCAATTGGGCTAGGTTAGGTCTAGTTGGCCAATTGAGGCTTTATTCAAGTTCAACAAGTGATTTGGAATAAACTTGACCCATTAGTTTGAATCAATTTGGCTTTGATCAAGTTTTGACATATTTTAACTTTTTTAGGTCAGTTGGGTCAACTTAAGTGGCCAATTGGCTGGTTACTCACATGTTGACTTGGTCAAGTTCATGACAATCATGGGTCATGAATGAACTTAGATCAATGGTTTCAATCAATTTGGCCTATGGTGGATTTTGGCTATGTTAGGTTTCATTTTGGCTAAGTGTTGACTTGGTCAACCCTTAGGTTTGACTTGGTTTGACCCAATTTATTTCATTGATCATCCCATGATGATTGTTGATCATGATGAGAAGCATAGGTGAGTTTGATTCAATCAAATTTGGTTAGGGTTAGAATTTGACTCATAAGGGTACTTTAGTTCACTTTGGGTCAAGTGAGCCTAAGTGGGTCAAATGGCTTGGTCAAAGCTTGATTTGAGTTTGATTGAACTTGTATATGGACTTATGATTGAAATATAAATCCATTTACCAGTGATTTTAGTCAAATGGTTTTTGATCTATTTGATAATTTCATATTCAAAGGATGAACATGAAAGGATTTAGGGTTTGATTTTGGAATTGGGTTTTGATTGTTTGAATTTATATTTCATTTATATATGTGAATATAAATGAGAATATAAATGGATCATGAGAAAATTTCAAGATTTGAAGTGCTTTGATCCTGATTTAGGCTAAGCCCATTAAGAAGGATTTAAAAGACTTAGAAAATTTTTGGAGTTTGGAGTTTGAATTTTTTTAAAAATTTGGTTTGGCTGATTTATATTATATTTCATTTATATATGTGAATATAAATAAGAATATAAATGAGTTATGAGAAAATTTCATAAGTTTGAATTGGTTTGATCATAATTTTGGCTAAGTCCATGAACGAGAACTTAAAGGACTTAGAAAATTTTATATTTGGAATTTGATTTGAGGGTTTGATTTGATTGATTTATATTTATATTTCATTTATATATGTGAATATAAATGAGAATATAAATGAGTTATGAGAAAATCTCAAGATTTGAATTGGTTTAGATCATGATTTTGGTTAAGTCCTCAAAGAAAGATTAAGGACTTAGAAAGATCTAGACTTAGAAATTTTTATGGATTTTGATCATGGGTTTCAATCAAATATTTCAATAATGGATATCAATCATGGATTTTGATTTGAGTTTGGGGAAAATCAATTAAGATTGATTCAGAGTTGTAATTGAAGGAAGGAAATTGAGGTATGGTTTAAGCTAAGTGTAGGAAATTTTCCTAACACCTCTAAGGCATGACTATTCTTATGGCTAACTCTTCTAAGTCTCTAAGGCTAGGTTGAGTGTCCACCTAATCACTAAATATGTCTTAAAACTAAGGAACTCCTAAAGCCTAAGAGAAGTCCATTGAGAGCTCATTCAAAAAATAAGGTTAATAAAGGGCGCCCAATAGGTGTGGTGTGACTGATAAGGAACATCACACATATTGGTGCTGACCGAAATGATCAACAACATCGAGAGATCACAACCACTAATAGAAACAATATATCCCTAACCCAAGGTGTAGAAAGAATCCAGAGCTTAGCGTAATGTGGCTCTACTTATGTCTAAGACATAAGAGGGAGGAAGAATCCGCTAAGGGATAGCGTGTGAACCTTCCACTAGGGAAGCAGGTTCAAGTCATCCTTAAGGGGATGAGAGGTTTGATTTGATTTATTTCTCATTGAGGAGAAAAAAATTATTATTGTTCCACTAGGGAAGAGGGTTAAATTTGTTACAATTTTTGTTAGGTTTGAATTTTGAGATGGACCCTTTTGGTTTGCGATGGGTTGCACTGAGCAAGAGTCATGGAGGCTAAGACTCTTAGATTTACCAATCCAAAGGGATAGTCTACTAAGCACATAGTAGGACTAGCCAAAGGGATGCCTTTGGTATCTGATTGTACTAGGAAGAAAGCATAGTATACTTACATCCTCCAAAATAGAGACTAGTTGCTGGGGTAATCTATTGGAAGACAGATTGAACCCAACCTAGGCTATTGAATGAAGTCTCGGACTTAGATCAACTCAAAAATAGTCAAGATTAATTTCATTTTTTAGATTTATTTGTTTTGATTATGATGGATCCCATCAATTTGGGATGAACTACATTGAGTAGGGGCCATGGAGGCCTAGACCTAACTCAGATTTACCAATCCAAAGAGAGTAGTCTACCAACCACAAGGTAGGACTATCCAACCAAAAGGGTGTCTTTCGGTATATAATGGACAAGTCTTAAGAAGAAAGTGTGGGACTCACATCAATTAAAAATAAAGAACCATTGGGGTGATTGGTTGCTTTGGACAATAACTCAAACCTGACCTAGGGATGACTATTAAGTGAATGTCATTGGGGGACATAAATTAGCTCAAAGATAGTCAAAGATGGAAATCATTTTTTAGATTCATTTGTTCTGATTATGATGGATCCCACAGGTTTGCGATAAACTTCACTGAGTAGGGGCCATGGAGGCCTAACCTAACCCAGATTTATCAATTCAAAGGGAGTAATCTACCAACCATAAGGTAGGACTATCCAACCAAGGGATGCCTTTCGATATGCAGTAGCTGTACTAGGAAGAAAATGTAGTAGACTTACATCCACCAAAGTAGAGACCAGTTGCTGGGGTAATCTATTGGGATAATAGATTGAACTCAACTTGGGGTGACTATGAATGCGGGGACTTAGATCAACTCAAAGATAGTCAAGATTAATTTCATTTTTTAGATTTTTTTTATTTTGATTATGATGGATCCCATCAGTTTGTGATGAACTGCATTGAGTAGGGGCCATGGAGGCCTGGACCTAACTCAGATTTGTCAATCCAAAGGGAGTAGTCTACCAACCACAAGGTAGGACTATCCAACTAAAGGATTGCCTTTCGGTATACAACGGCCAAGTCTTAAGAAGAAAGTATGGGGACTCACATCTTCTAAAAATATGGAACCACTGGGGTGATTGGTTGCTTTAGGCAACAAATCGAACCGGACCTAGGGCTGACTATTGAGTGAATGTCACTGAGGGACTTAAATCAGCTCAAAGATAATCAAAGATGGATTTCAATTTTTATATTTGTTTTTTTTATTATGGTGGATCCCATATCGTGATGAACTTGGTAGTGGCCAGGGACCTAACCTGCATTTATCAATTTAAAAGGAGTAGTCTACCAACCATAAAGTATGACTATCCAACCAAAGGGGTGTCTTTCAATATACAATGGTTGTATTAGGAAGAAAGCATAGTAGACTTACATCCTCCAAAGTAGAGACTAATTTTTAGGGTAATCTATTGGGCAAATGTTGAACCCAACCTAGGGGTATTGAATGAATGTCATTGGGAGACCTAGATCAACTCAACGATAGTCAAGATTGATTTCATTTTTAGATTTATTTGTTTTGATGGATTCTGCTGGTTTGCAATGGATCATTCTAAGAAGGAACTTATAGAAGCCTAGACCTATCTCAGATTTACTAAACCAAAGGGAGTAGCTTCCCGGTCGATGGGAGAAATATTCAACCAAAGGAGTGTCTTTCAGTTTGCAATGATCAATTAATGGAAGAAAGCTTAGGGTCTCACATCTTCCACTAGAAAAGACCACTGGGGTGATCAATTGATTTGGGCAATAAATCAAACCCGACCTAGGACTACTCATCGATTTGCGACAATCATGCTAGAAAAAATGCATCATAGTCTTATATCTTTTAAAGCAGAATGATTGATGGGGTAACCTGCTTATAGAAAAATAGATTGAACCCAACCAAAGGGTGACTACAGTGAGACCAACCAGATTTATCTTAACTCAATGAGGAAATTCTATAGAGTTCTGACATTGCAAAAGATAGGATGCTAGTTTGGGAAAAGGGGCCCTTTAGGGGCTTGAATTCCTAATTCACAAGAAAAAATTTTATTTGTTTGTTTTATCATGGACCTTGTTAGTTTGTGAGGGATCAAACTGAGAAGGAGCTTATATTAACCTAGACCTATCTTAGATTTACTGAACTAAGGGAGAATCTGCACATCCACTAAATAAATTTTTCAACCACAGAGGTGGTTACTAAGAAAGGGGGACTATCCAATCCAAAAGTAACCTGAGTAGTGTTTAAATGGGGTCGCAAAGGATGTTATCCAAGTAGTGTGCCCATAGAGGATGGGACCGATAAGGGATTAATCTAACACCGGGAGAAAATTACATGGCTAATCATATATCAAATAGGTATTCAGTGTCCAACTCAAGGATAATGCTCAGGGATTCACATCTACCAAGAGTGATGTACTCACCAAGTGAGTTATTGTTAGCATAGCAAACATCAACCAACCTAAGGGAGTCATTGGTTTGCAATAATCAACTCTTATATGGAAGGGATAGTCATCTTTGCTCGACATGTGTCATCCATAGGCATTATTGAGGAATGCCACTAGGGACTTAGATCAACTCAAAGTAGTCAAGAGGAAAGGAGCCTCGGGGACTTATCCTAAACCTCAAATATACTCAACCTAGTTAGAACATGATGGCTAGTTCAAGAAGAAAGCGGGGACTCACATCTTCTTAAAGTCAACATGAGGGTAACTCTTGGTTAGGTAGTGAAGACTACCATACTAACAAGTGCTCATTGGTTTACAATGATCAAGTTAAGAAGAAAGCTTGGGGACTCACATTCTCTAATAAGTGACCACTAGGGTGACATACTAGTGAGGTAGCATGTAAACCCGGCCTAGAGCAGCTAATGAGTGAGTGCCACAGGGGCTTGTTCTCATATCAAAATAGCTTGAGATAAAAGATTTATGTTTGTTGTTGTGCATGTGTTAAAAGGAATAGGATGTCTCTATGGGACTCTTACACCTACATTAAAACACGCCAGGGATTGATGAAGTAGTTCCATGGATGACAAATAGGAATTCTCACTAAGAAAGGATGTCGCTTGGGGACTCTCACACCTATCTTAGTTATGCTAATCGAAATAGGATGCCTCTCGAGTTCTCTTACACATATTCTAATAGCATCGAGAGATTATGTTTGTGTTGTGAAAGAGGGATGGGATGCCACTAGGGACTCTTACACCTACCCTAAAAATGTAATGGTGGATTCGTAAGACAAGCAAAAAATGCTTTGAAAGAAGAGAAGATTTGATGAATGGAATCAAATTTTTATTCTTTTTATTAATGATTATTTTCAAACATGATTTATTTCATGGGTAATATTTCTTTTGATAGAGGCCATTAATTAGAAGCATCGGGTGTTTCCTGGATACAATCAATAAGCTGATAATATCCTCCTTGGTAGGCCTTCTCTATGTCATAGGGGCCTTCCCAAGTGGGTTCAAACTTGCCTCCCATCTTTCGATGGGCAACAGTTAGTCTCCTTAGGACTAACACATTTTTCCTACTTGGAAAGACCTTGGGTGGACCAGCTTGTTGTGATCTTGAATAATTTTGGCATTGTACAACTTAAGGTTTTGGCACGCCTATAGGCGACTCTCGTCCAAACTTTTGAGCTCTTCTAATTGTAACTTTGCATTCTACTCTTTAGTGATCTTGTTACCCAATGCTATCCATAGTGACGGGAGTTGAACATTTAAAGGTAGAATGGCTTCAGACCCATACACTATGGAAAAATAGGTGAGTTGGAGTTGTATGTGTGTGATAGGCCCGCTTCAACCAACTCGTTCCTTGTCATTTTATTGTCATCAAGAGTCTTCTTCAATATCTGGATGAGAGTTTTTTTTGAATGCTTCTACTAGGCTATTTGCTCTAGGGTAGTAGATGGTGGAGTATCTCCAATCTATACCGTGTCTTCTGGCAAAGCTGTTGATCTTCATACTTTTGAATGCAATACCATTATCAGATATAATTTATTGAGGCACCCTAAACTTATATACGATATGGTTCTTGAAAAATTGAAGCACATGCTGAGCTGTGACCTCTTTGAGTGGGATGGCTTCCACCCACTTGGAAATGTAATCGGTGGCACTAAGATGAACTGATGCCCCTTAGAAGAAGGAGGATCGATAGGACCTACAATGTCGATACCCCAACACTCAAATGGCCATGAGGCCAATGTAGGATGTAAAATATTGGGTGGTTGGTGGAGGACCACACCGTGCACCTCACACTGATGGCATCTCCTAGCTACATCCATGCAGTCTGTGATCATATAAGGCCAGTAGTATCTTAGTCTCTTGATCTTCATCTTCATCTTCATACCAAATTGATGTGCTCTTTATAGATTTGAATGTACCTCAGTTATAATGTCACGAGCTTCTTGTTTGTCCAAATAAAGTACCCACATTTGGTCAAAGGATCGGCGGTACAGGGTGCCATCAACAAGAGTCTAGGATAGAGCTCTCTATTTCACCTGATGAGCTTGTGACTTTTCTTGAGGTAGTTTGTCGTGTTCAAGTAATCTATGAATGGTTGCCTCCAATCCAGCTCCTTGTCCATTTTGGAAATGGTAACCTCCCCTTCAAGAGAAAGTCTCTCGATGAGTTCAGCATCAATAAGGGATATGACTTATCTATTTTGGACTCTTATTGAAATGGACTCATCTTCTGGACATGTCAATTCTTTGGCAACTTTGGCCTACTGCATTCTCTACTCGGGGAACCTTGTAAATGGTGACTTCAAGAATTTGGGCTAACAATTTCATGGTATACTCGTAGTAATGACGAAGCTTGGGTTTGAGAACCTGGTAGGACCCGGCAATCTGGTTGATGACCAACTAAGAATCCCCAAATATGTTGATGCTCTTGACATTAATAGTGATGGCTAAGTCCAAACTAAAAATCAAAGCCTCATACTCAGCTTCATTGTTGGTACAGGGGTTGGAAAAATAGTATGAGAATCTCATCACATCATGGTTTGGAGTTAGAAGAACTATTCTTACCCCTATCTTTCCTGGGAGAATAGCATGGTGCTTCCCCTTTGAGACAGGAAGAAGCACCATCAAAATACATCTCCCATCGGTGATTGTTGGCCTCTCCTAAGTTCATGATTTGTTCATCGGGGAGATCGCCACTAAGCAGAGAATCAATAAGAAGTGGGTATGCTGCAAAGAAAACTTCTAGTGCATGTCTTCTTACCGTATGGAGAGGTACAAATGTGATATCAAACTACGAGAGTATCATGGACCAGTGTGCCATATTTGGATAGTGTTGGCCATGTCATGAGATACTGTAGTGGATTGGTTCTAGAGATCAAGTTCACCTTATAAGAAAGCATGTAGTGTCATAGCTTTTGGGAAGCAAAGATCAAAGCTAAGCAATGTTTCTTAATATGTGGATAGTTTTCTTCAGCAAGAATCAAATGGCGGTTGAGGTAGTAGAGAGCGCTTTCTTTCGCTTTGTCATTGGCTTGGGCCAACAGAGCGCCGAGAGAGCCATCTAATGCAGTAGTGTAGAGGATGACTGGCCTACCTAGGATAGGGGTTGCTAGAATTAGCAGCTTCACCAAGTACTGCTTGATGTCTTCAAAGGCATGCCGAAACTTGTCATCCCACTTGACTTGGCATCCTTTTTGACAAGTGCTGAAAATGGCTTGCATCTCCATGATAGGTTGGAGATAAAGCATCTTAGATACGCCAGCCATCCTTGAAAGGATCTAAGTTGAGTTAAACTCTTAGGAGGTGGAATTTTTAAGATAGCTTTGATCTTTTCAGGATCTATTTCTATTCCTCAGTGTCGGACAACAAACCCAAAGAATTTTTCTAAAGCTACTATGAATGCGCACTTCAGGGTATTCATTTTGAGGTTATATTATCTTAGTCATTTAAAAACTACTCTCAAGTCGAAGAGGTGGTTTTCTTTTTCTTTGCTCTTGACTACTAATTCATCAACATAGCACTCAACCTGATGATGGATGAGTTCATTGAAGATCTGAGTCATGGCCTATTGGTATGTAGCACCAGCATTTTTAAGGCCAAAAGGCATGACCCTATATTAGAAATTTTTGATCACGGTTTGAAAAGTAGTGTTTCTTTCATCTTCAGGAGACATATTGATTTGGTTATAGCCAGATGATCCATCCATGTAATAGAAGACTGCATGAGATGAGGCATGTCCACCATTAATTATGGTATAGGAAGAGGAAACTCGTCCTTAGGACATGCCTTGTTTAAGTCCCTAAAATTGATGAAAATGTAAATTTGGCCATTCTTCTTCTTAATTGGGATGACACTAGCTAACTAGGTAGGATAGTTTTCTTCCCTGAAGAAACCAACATCGATCAGTTTCTTGACTTTAGAAATGACATGTTATTCAGTTTCTAATTGCATGCCTCTAGGAGCTTGCTTAATAAGGGTAGCATTAGGGTCTATTGTTAGTTTATGGACTACTACTTCAAGAGATAATCCGGGTATTTCTTCATAAATCCATGTGAAGTAGTCTTTAAATTTAGTCAATAGCTTAACTAAGTCATTGGTTTCTTCTTCATTCGGCAACGAACTGATGTATGTCGGGTGTGGATTTTCTTCTATCCCATGGTTAATTTCTTTAAGCTTGTATATTATTGAATGAATATCTTCTTCAAATTCTGGCGGTGCCTCTTTGACTTGGAGATCATCTGGGTCATCTGAGATTTCTAAACACACATTCTCATGATAGTTCATGTTGTGTGAGAAGAAACTATCAGACTCCAAATGATTGGTAATAACAAGGCAGTAATCTTCATTATCGACTGGACCCACTGTACCGAATCCTAGTCCTGCTCTCGATTGTGCTTCCTTGCCTATATTATTCTATAGCTTCTCGAAGTACTCTAACCTGTGCTTGGACCATGTATGAGGAATTAAACCTTTATGTACAAGATTATGAATACAAGGCGAGTAAAAGTTAAATGGTAATTTCATTAATTCTTTAAAAGTATCCTCCTCAACCTCTACATCAACTTGAGGCTTGAGGATGATGATCCCAAAAGAACTTCATGTCTTAGACTTAGGGAACTTCCTTAACTACTAAACCTTTAACTTTTTGAGATGTTAGTGAGGTAAGAGCTAAGGTTCCCAACTGCTGCCTAATAGTTTCACATAAACCATATTCAAATACATTGCTTTGCTTGGAGGTCTAGTCTTCATCTCTGGCTGGATTGAAAGTCACTTTCAATGGAACCCACTGAGAGGGGTTGGTTGGTATACTAATCACATTAGACTCATCCTCCAAGCTAGATTCTAAGTCTATGTGAATTGTAGGGGTACTCCTATGAACTGGAATATGACCTATATTGGCTGATGGCCAACTAGGGGGTCTCTCACCTCTTGAACTACCTTTATTTCTGCCTCTACCTCTGCCTGGTGGAGGTTGAACCATCCTACCCACATGTCCATATGATGAAATGTTATATGCAGATCTATTTCTTCTTTATTTTCCCTTTCTTGTTCACTTGGACTTTTATTTTTCTTTTCATTTTCTTTTATCTTTTCTTTTTCTTCATTTTATTTTTCTTTTGTATTTGCATTTGAATTTTGTCTAAGTCTATGAGAAAGGGTGTTTTGAGCAAGATAGTAGGTCGCATCCTCATAAATCTCAACCTCTCTAACTAAAAATGGTTTTTCATCACCGTTGACATGGTATTCAATTCCATTTTTTATAAAATTGATGCACTTATGAAGAGAGGATGGAATGATCTTGTTCTGATGTACCCAAGGCCTACCAAGCAAAGTAGTGAACGAAGTATTCAAATTAATGATGTAGAACTTGGCTTAGGTCTTCCAGTTACCTATCTCCAAAGGTAACACTATAGAACCTAAAGCCCGCTCACCTTGGTCATTGAATCCTCTCAACATCATCCGATCTTCTCAGAGTGCAAAGATGTCGATCCTCAAATAGGTAAGGGTCTTTAGACTCATAATGTTCACTGATGCACCTGAATCCATGAGAACCCTAGCAAGTTTGAACTTGTCCATGTTAACTATGATGTAGAGGGGATGGTTGTGCTCCCAGTCACCAAGAAGAAGGTCTTCATCTGTGAAGGTGATCCCTTGGGCTTCTTTTGCATAAGGTGCTTCCACACCTATAGCGGTCAGCTGAGCTAAGCACATTTCAGGATCAAGGAGGGCCTTGATTAATGATTCCCTCATCTCTTTAGATAAGACAAGTGCATCATATATGCTTAGCTTAGATTATAACTTTCTTAGATGAGAAAGGATGTTGTAGTCCACCTTCGGCTGGTCTTCCATAAGCATATCCAAGTGTGGAGCATCTTATGGAAGAGCTTCTTGATCTTCAGTACTAATGACTTATTTCCCTTTATCTTGAGGTGTTGCCCTAGGAGGTAGAACCTTGCCACTACAGAGGTTGACTTCGGTGATCTCTTATGATAGGGTAATAGAAGGTTCTACTTGCATATCAGGCTCACCTACAGCTTCTCCTATGGGACCCTCAGAATCAGATGTTCTAAGTCTATCTCAAGAGGTGAACACATAGTATTCAGTGTTGGAAAGTCTAGCTCTAAATTAGAAAGAGGAAGATCATAATTATTATAATTATTTTGACTTGAAGAGTTATCATTAGGAATAGAAGAAGACAATCCATCAGAAGTGACACAAATATAATTTAAACTAGCTTTATTCTTCAATTTTTTTGACTTATTTGGAGGTATAAAGTAGAAATCAAGTAAAATGAGTAGGGTAAGGGATTTGATGCCCTTATCCACTGATATAAGAGTTCTACTAGTAGAAGAAATAGAAAAGCTAGCTGAAATGGAGGAAGTCACCGGTGTGGAACTTGCAACTGTGAGCTAGAGGCTGGACACGATCGGTGGCTGTGCTAAAGGGCTATCCCCTCTGACACATGCTGCTACTGCTGTTGAGCTCCCCATTTTCTAGAGTTAGCACTGGCAACTTGCAAACCTTCCTTGGTGTTGGAGGTTTGAACAGATTTAAGCACATGCAAGGAAAGCTTCTTGATCTTCTGGATGATCTACTGAAAGGTTTTGGATAGAGAAATATCCCAACCTTCTTTAGTTTTGGTAGGATCACAGGTATCCCCAAGGATTACCCTAATGGAACTGGAAGGTTGTTCCACAAGGTATTCCTTTGGGATAACTACAACACCAGTCTTAAAACTACATCCAAGCTAATCCTTGAATGTGAAGCAATCCTGCAAAATGTGTCCCATATCGTGGTAGGGTAAAAGTTTGGATCATGACTTTTTTACTTTCTTCCTCCTCTCAGGCTAGGTAGCTAAAATTAGTTTCTTTAAGAGATTCTTAAAGATCTTCCTAATTACCTCCTTCTTAAAAGAATAAGGTTTGTTTAACTTATCTAAAAGAGTAGGTGGACCATAGCTATATGGCGGCAGATATGCATGTTGCTGCTGGTGGTGGTATGGTGGTTATGCTAGCTGTGGAGGCTGCGGTGGAGGCCGGTAGGGCTGCCTCGATGGTGGCAAAGGAGCTGGAGTGTGCTAAGTTGTGGTCTCTCAAACTAATCTCTAGCTAGCTTCTTCCCCTTATCAACTGCTACTCTACGGTTCTCAGACCTTTTGGTGCAAGCGATCTTGAAAAGGCTGTTTGGCCTCTCCTTGTAGACTAGCCACCTTGTTGATTAGCTTCTCAAATGTCTTGATAGTGAAGCCATTAAGCATGAAGCCGACTGAGCCATGGATATTCTTCAAGAGAATCTCAATGGCAAGTTGCTCAAATAGATGTAGTTCACACTTCATACTCAGGTTACATCATCGGAGAATATACAACAATAGGGTCACCAGGGTGTTGTTGTGCTACAACGAGATCACCTACAGTAACCCTTTATTGAGGTCTAGTAAATCTCTTGGTGAAGAGTTGCTCTAACTCAGCAAATGTCTTTACTGAACCGTTGGGTAGTTCAGCATACCAATTGAAAGCAATACCCACTAGGCTACTAACGAAGAGGCAGAAAAGTAAAGCGTCACTGCCACCTATGTTGCAACAACTAGCCCTGAAATGTGCTATGTTATGCCTTGGGTTTCTACTACCATCAAAGCTTTTGAAGGAAGGAGGCACGAAACCCTTGGGATATTGAATAGCATCGAATTCCCCTAGGTAAGTTCTACCCTTTGGAACTGATGATCCTCCCCAGGCTTGAGCCAAAACTTCCTTCACTTACTACTTAACCATGGATTTTATGTCCTTTTTTTGTATGGAGGTACTTTCCACTACCTTCCTATACATGCTAGTGCTACCTTGCTCAACGGGAGGTAGAGTCTTGACTGGGTCCAAGACATGCACCAACTCAGGCTAGCTGATGTCGACTGTAGTAGAATGAACTAAAGGGGCTTATTTTAGAAGCACTAAAACTACTACTAACAAGTATTCTAATTGACGTGCCATCCTATCAATCTTCTCATCCTTCTACCTCAACTAATGTCGGAGGTGCTGGGCTGATGCTGCAGTGTCTTTCTGATTAACCTTATCACCTTTCGTGCCTTGTTGTTCCCTAAGAAGAGATCCTCTAGTGTCAACCATCTAGACTCTAGCTGAGTCTCCCAACAAGTCATCTTTGTTGGGATCAAAGCTAACTTTCTCTTCATCTGAGCAGTCGTGCCCCAAGATCTCCTTCTTTTCCATGAAATAATGTGCAACTATCTCATCTAAAGAATGATCCATCTAAGCACGTACAAATAATCTAGGTTGACCAGTGTGGTCACTATCGTGCACTGAAAGGCACCATATCTCACTATCATTGGAGAGTCAATCCTATGTGGGCTACTCACTAGATGAATGACACTCCTGACTACTACTAGCTATGAGAGGGGTAACAATCCTAGGATGTTCCACTTATTCTTGCATCACGGACTATCATCTACAATATAAAATGATTGTCACCATCTCCATCCTACCTCTTGGAGGAGTTGGTGAAGGATGACCACGATGCTTTGGGGTCGCCACTCCTTACGCACCACCACTAGGGTAGAAGGTTGAGCAAGAGAGCTCAGCATCGCCACAATGGGTGGTGTAAAAGGGTTAGGAACCCTCGGCCGTAGCCAGATCACTAATAGGGTGCGCTTCTTCCCAGATATGGCCTTCATGGCCTTTGTTGGAATAGGAGATGTTGTAACCTAGACTAGTGATGGCGGATGAGGGATGGCGGTGGGGGAGACACCTTGTCTCTCACAGATCTCCTATGATGACTAGTCCCAAGAAGGATGTTGTTGATATGGTCTACGGTGGTAAATGGAAAATTAATAAGTGCAACTGTATGGCGAACCTCCTCTCTGTCGGTATGTTTGTATGGGCCTCTTTGGCCCTCACTTGGTGGATTTTTGAATTTAAATTTGAAAATTTGAACCCACATCCAACAACTTGGAAGTGTTAAGTGGGGTTCAAATGGATTTGAGAAGATTGATTGAAAAAGGAATTTTAAAAATGAATCAAACTTCAATAAATTTAGGTATGTTGAAATATGGATTAAAATATTTTTGAGAAGGATGCTTCCATAGGTTCATGTTTGTTTGAATTTGTAGTTTTGATTTGAGGACCCTTTCCTTTAATAAATTTGGGTATGTTAAAGTAAGGGTCATTTTATTTTATTTTTGTTTGATGATTTCTGAATTTTACTTACTTAGCAAATTTGGGTATGCTAAGTGAAGTGTTTGAGAAAGTGATTGTTTCTTTTTTGTGAATTTGTTGTTTTGATTTTTTTAAATTTGGAATTCTCACTTAGCAAATTTAGGTATGCTAAGTGAAGAATCCAAGTGTATTTTGTTCGATTTTTGAAATTGGAATCCTTAGCAAATTTAGGTATGCTAAGGAAATCCTAAGTGTTTCATTTTTTTTTATTTTGATGTTTTGATTTTTCAAAAGGTAGGATCCTTAGAAAATTTAGGTATGCTAAGGAAATCCTAAGTGTTTCATTTTTATTTTTATTTGTTTGAAAGTGAAGACTTTACTTTATCAAATTTGGTATGCTAAAGATGAAATCCCATTTGGTTTTGTAAAATGGAAATTTTACTTAGAAAATTTGAGTATGCTAAATGAAATTCCAAAGATGTATTCAAAATTTTTGATTGTATTTTGGTTTTGAAAATGGAAACATCTCCTTAGCAAATTTGGTATGCTAAGGAAAGAAGTTTCAAAGGTGTTTGAGAATTTTGGTTTAGACTTTGGAGACTTCACTTAGCAAATTTGATGAAGTTTCAAATGTGTTTGAAAATTTTTTATTTTTGGGTTTGGAGACTTCACTTAGCAAATTTGATTATGTTAAATGAAGTTTCAAATATGTTTGAAAATTTTAAAATATTATTGTTGATTTTTGAATTTAGATTTGGAAACTTCGCTTAGCAAATTTGAGTATGCTAAATGAAGTTCCAAAATGTGTTGAAAATTTTTGAATTTTTAATTTGGAGACTTCACTTAACAAATTTGGGTATGTTAAATGAAGTTCCAAATGTATTTTTAAAAAAAAAAAAATTGGATTTGGAGACTTCACTTAAAATTTGGGTATGTTAAATGAAGTTCCAAATGTGTTTTGAAAATTTCTGGATTTTGGATTTGCAGACTTCACTTAACGAATTTCGGTATGTTAAATGAAGTTTGAAATGTATTTTAAAAATTTTTGGATTTTGGATTTGGAGACTTCACTTAACGAATTTGGATATGTTAAATGAAGTTCCAAATGTATTCTGAAATTTTTTGGATTTTGAATTTGAAGACTTCACTTAACAAATTTAGGTATGTTAAATGAAGTTCCAAATGTGTTTTGAAAATTTTTTGGATTTTGGATTTGGAGACTTCACTTAGCAAATTTGGGTATGTTAAATGAAGTTTCAAATGTGTTATGAAAATTTTTTGAATTTTGGATTTGGAGCTTCACTTAATAAATTTGGGTATGTTAAATGAAGTTCCAAATGTATTTAGAATTTTAAAAGTATGATTGTTTAAGTTTTAATTTTTAAAAGAGAGGACTTCCATTCGACAAATTTGGGTATGTAGAATGGAGATCGATCATATTTTTAAAAAGTGAAAAAAGTTTATTTTGTGTGTGATTATTGCTTTTTTTGAAAGGAGGAATTCCAACTTAATCATATATGAGATAAATTTAAGCGGGATTTCCAAATGATATTTATTTTTAGTTGGGAACGAAACCTTCATTTAATAAATTTGAGTATATTAAATGAAGATGTTCATCTGTGCTTTCGAAAATTTTAATTTTGTTTGGAAATGAAACTTCCATTCAATAAGTGTGAGTGCATTGAATGGAAAGATTCATGTGTGATTTTGAAAATTTTAATTTTGTTTGGACATGAAACATCCATTCAATAAGTGTGAGTGTATTGAATGGAAAGGTTCATGTGTGCTTTTTGAAAACTTTGTTTTTATTTTTTATTTTTTATTTTTTTATTTTTTTTTTTTGGAAAAATGAATGTTCATTTTATTTTGAAAATGAAATCTTCATCAAAATGGATTGAAGGAAGACATTCATTTGTGCTTTTGGAAAGTTTAATTTTATTTGAAAATGAAACTTCCATTCATTAGATGTGAGTGTATTGAATAGAAAGGTTCATGTGTGCTTTTTTTTGAAAAATTAATTTTTGAAAATAAGACTTTTGGAAAGATGATTGTTCATTTTATTTTGAAAATGAAATCTTCATCAAAATGAATTGAAAGAAGATGTTCATTTGTGCTTTTGGAGAATCTAATTTTATTTAAAAATGAAACTTCCATTTAATAGGTGTGAATATATTGAATGGAAGGATTCATGTATGCTTTTGAAAACTTTAACTATTTATTTTTTCTTGTTGTGATTTTTGGAAAGATGTTTATTCATTGTATTTTGAAAATGGAATCTTCATCAAAATGAATTGAAGGAAGATGCTCATTTGTGCTTTTGAAAAATAGATTCTTAGTTTTATTCTTGAAACATTCCTACATGTAACAATTATGAGAATTGTTAAATGAGGGTGATAAAATTTTTGTGAAAATATTTTATTTAAGTGCATTTTTGAAAGAGTGCTTTTTTGAAAAGCAAAGTTCTTATAGAAAATTTATTTTATCTTTATTATTTTAGAATGAACATTTCCTTATCATGAAAATGATAAGGAGGAAGTCTTTAAATGTTTTCTTTTTATTTAGATCTTTTCATTTTTTTTTTTACCCATTAGAGAACCCAATGGGATTTTAAGACCAACACGGAGTGAGGTCCTAAAACTTAAAGATGTTGGCTAACTCAACTTAAGAATGAAATGAGCTAAGTGCCAACGAAAATAAAGATGGTCATGGATTCATACCAAAGTACAAACCACTATCGATACTCAAAGACAATGATCATTTACTAAAGATGGAGAGAACCAGTGAATTAGAAAAAATGTTGGTTAGAAAAATTTCTATGAAATTAGCCTTCAAATCTATGAGAAAAAAAAGACTAAAAAATTCATCTTTTAGGATGCCATAGATTCATAGATGTACTTATTAGTGATCAAATAATGTATATCTCAAAAGATATAAGTCACTACCCTTTAATGGAGCTAATCACCTCATAAGGACTCGGATGATGGGTGCATATGTACCAAGATTCTTCCCCTACTTTACATGGAAAAGTAAAGCAGGGTTTATTTTAAATTGGGTTCGTTAATTTTCCTACAAGGGCAACCCCCATAGTTAATTACATCATAAAGAATGAGAATTCCTTAGGAAAACTCTCGATTAATGTAAATGATTGTTGTCTTCAAAGATTTCAATAGAAAAAGGACTATCAATCGATTGGATCATTTTTGAAGATCAAATAGGATTGATCAAAGAGAAGGAATTATTATCGAAGCTAAAATGGAAGATAAGTAGGAGATGCCCACGATGCTAGGAAACTTAGCGAGCATCCCAAATTATCCTATAGTTGGGCTTTATATTTTTGAAATTAATTTAGTTTATTTGAGTTGCACTTTTCATTAGAAATTTAGGACTTATTATTTCTTAACACAAGATTAAGGAAATGCCTAAGAGGTGAGGAATTATGTTTATGGCCCATAAATGGGAGAAGCAACCTCAGAACATCAATCTAGGGAGCTTTAGCGAGGGCTGAAAGTATAACCTAAATCTAAGATGAAAAGAGGGATTTGGTTTGCCTCCACGAGAGAGAACAAATCATCCGACTGCTTGGACTTACAACCACCTAGGGGTGGCCACAAAATAACTCCTCATATGATTTTAAATACATATAGTCAAGTCATTATGCTTATACAAGATAGCTAGGTTGTTATTCATTTAGAAAGAGAATAAGTCCTTAAACTCACCTTTGCCAAAGAAACATGCTTCAAATGACCTAAATCTAATGCAATTCAAATTTCATTTTATTTTCATTTTTGGACAATTATTTTGACTCAGGATAATAGGATTCATATGACTAATGCATGAGAAATAAAGTTATTGGCCAAAATTAGCTAGAAGGGAGGAGGTGTGTTTCCACCATGGCTCTCAAAGGTCAAGCCAAGTTTCTTTGGCAAAGGTGGAAGCCCTCTAATCAAGAGTGAAATAAGATGTTGTTGTGTATTATATTATAAAAGAAATACTCATCCAACTAAGGGGTTGCTAATTCTTTTATCTTGATTTTAAACCAAAGTTTTATGTGAGGTTATGAGTTCTTTATTTTTAATTTTGATTTGTTAAGTTTGGTAAAAGATTTATTTTTTCCCTAAAGAGCTTAATCCACATCTAGGCCATACATAAAGTAAGGACGAAACTAGGAAAAGATGCCACTTAATGCAAAAGCTAAATAAATCATCAATCAATTTATAAAGCTAATCACAAAAAGAATAAAAGTCTGTTGTGATCAGACCCACACCAAAATAAATAAATTGGGTAGCCGAGTTCTACCCTTATACAACCCAGATTATAAATGAATTAAATTATAATTAAGCAAGGAATTTATTATTATGGGGGTCTTCAAGCTTCATTTCTTGTTTCTTCTTTCCTTCTTTCTTCTTCTTTTCTTCTTTCTTCTTCGGCTCCTCTTATTAGATGGTTGGAAGGTAGATGCTCCAAGGCTTCACATGGTGCATAAGATAGAATCTTATGACCAATGCTCATCCTAATCCCCATAACAATCATTCCAAAATTCTAATTGCACAAATTTATATGAAAAGGAAAAGAATGGAAATCTAACTACAAAATAGAATAAACAAAACAAATCCCAAGCATGTATATTGGACTTATCACCCCACATATAAGTCCACAACTATTGGATTATGCTTAGGGGTATAAAGCACCTTGTTGACTTCATTTTTGGATGAGGTTAGTTTAGCATGCTTAGGACACTATGCCTAGTGACCTAGATAATTCACCTTGGGTTGGATCTAACCTATTCATCTTAGGTAGGATCAACTCAAGCATCCAAATTCAAAATCAACTAATCAACTTAATAATCAATAATCATCAATCCAAAATGATTAAAAGTCAAACCTAAAGTCAATCCTAGTTAACCTAGAATTGACTTAAGTGGCCCACTTGGTCAAAGTCAACCCACTAAAATTTGACTAAATAAAATCACCAAAAAATATTTCTAAAATTAAATAAATAGTTTTAATCATAATAACAAATAAATTTGAGTTTTTTAAGGCTTAGATTAAGTAAATTAAATTCTTTGAAATAAAATAACTTAAATAAGCCACATTGAACTCAAATAGAAGAAAAATCAAAATAACATCAATCATATGAAATGATAATGGGGAAACCTAACTCTCTATTGGGTGTGTTTAGGTCAAATGAGTCATTTAACCCATAAGAAAATAAGCTTGACTCAACTTAACTTTGGGTTAAGTGAGTTAAACATAAAAGCATGAAAATTCAAAACCATCTTAACCAATGAATGTGCATAAGAGATTATTCATCTTAAACACCATTAATAAGTTAATTAATCTCTTTAATTAATAAATCAAATAACAAAAAAAATTTAAAAAAAAGGATAAGGAGAGGAAAAATTCCCTTTGTCCTCGTCCCACATCACCTACCCCAAGACAAAAAAAGCCATCTCTTCAGAGGTGGGTGGTTTCAACTAAAGCGGTGTAAAAAAAAAGGCCAATCATGGAGAGAAGATAAGAAAAAAAAAAGAGAAAAAAAATTAAAAAAAAAAAAGAAAGAGCATGCCATGAAGGAAATAACACACACACACACTCTTAAGGAAAGAAAAGCTCTCATACACCATCACAAAACCAAGCAAAAAACCTCCCCTCCTCTGCTCTCAATTGGAACCATCAAAACTGAAATTTGGATCCCAAGCTTGGGCTAGTGATCAAACCACAAGGAATTCTCTCAATTCCTTTGGAGGTGCTTTCCTTGAAGAATCTAAGCTATTTCAATTGATTCCGACCTTTGATATCCCCTAAATCAAGATGCATTAATGATCCCCTTTTTCTTAGAGCTTTTGCCTTGGTAGTTTCCTTACAAAGCTTATTCTCTAGTGAGATCAAGCCATAAGGATTGAAAGAGGATCTTTCAACGATCATGTATCACTTTGAATCATCCAATTTGGTTAAGTATATCGAAAGATACAAGTTGGACGGTCATCGGCTCCCGTAGAGATCGGGAGAGACAAAATTCGGACCGTCCCTTTCTTTTAAAAAGAAATGGACGGTCCAGATCTAGGCTGTTAATTTGATTAAATCCCTTTAGGAAATGCGGGAATGATCAGTCCGATCTGATCGGACGGTCTCGGATCCTCGACCAGCGTCGATCGCATTTAATCGGAGCTGCGGGATCATCAGGGCTCGTCCGACCTTTGATCAAACGGTCCAGATCTAATCCCACTCATTTTAGTTAAAATGTGTGGGACCCGTTACTTAAAACCATTAAAAACTGTTGATTAACGGATTAATTAATTCAAAAAATTCAAAAAATTTTAAAAAAATCATATAAAATCAAAGAAAAATTAGAAAAATATAAATAAAATCTCTATGGATTCATCTTGATGAGAGGAATGCATAGAAATTAAAATCCCCAATTTCCTTAGGTGATTTTTCCTTAATTTAGGTTTAATGGAAAAACATTAAACCTTAATTACTCTTAAATTAATAATCCAATTAATTTGAAACTTTGGGAAAATGAAATTAAGCTTAAAACATACCTAAGGTAATTTTTTGGGGATTTAATTCTCTGAAATAGAATGAAATTAAAATTTTATGTTAGTTAACCTTAAATTAAATTAAATTAATTACCCTTTAATAAAATAATTATAAAATTTTAATTTAATAATCTTAAATCAAAATAATGAACATCAAAATAATAATTTCACTTAATTAAACTAATATGAACTTAATATGAACTTAATTAATTTAATTTGATAATTAAAAGAATAAAATAATTCAATTAAATTATTTGAACTTAATTAAATCATAATAAATCAACTAGTTAACCAAAAATTATGAATAAACCCTCATTGGAAAGGTATTTCAGTGTAGAATAAGTAAAAAATAAAATATCTTAATAAATCTTAATAAATTAATCTCAATTTAGGTTTTAATGAAATAATTAAAATCTTAATTACACCCTAATTACATCTCTAATTAAATTGAAAGAAAAGCTCTCATACACCATCACACACCAAAATCGAAGCAAAATGAAACCTCCCCTTTCCTCCAACTGCTCTCAACCAGTGGAACCATCAAAACTGAAATTTGGATCCAAAGCTTGGGCTAGTGATCAAACCACAAGGAATTCTCTCCTGTGATATGTTATGATGTGCTTCACATGTCTGTGTGGTGTATTGCTTTTGACTAGATGCCTAAGCTTGTTTGTTTGTTAGACTAGATGTTAGGGAGTTCTTTCTAGATTTAACATTGTTTTAGGAGTGTTAAAGGGATCTTGTAATAAATAAATATAAAATTATGTTTGCTTGCGGTCTAAAATCCCTTAACATAGTCCATAGGGCAGGTGGGCTTGACAAGCAACTAATGCTAAGCACATATGTTTATGAAATATAAACTGCTTGGTGTGTTGTGCGTATTTCCTAACATCTGTTTTACAGGGCTTAGGATTTTCTTTAAATTTTAAATGTAAATTTGAGCTTAGAATTAGGTTAGGATCTATGGGGTCTAAGATTAGCAGGAGCTGACCCAACCAGGAGATGGTGTAGTGGTCCCATGTGGAGCCCGATGGATGTCCCTGAAGAAGGAGACTTTCCTGGAAAGAAGACCCATAGATCTAAACTTGTAGTTCTAGGTCGGGTTGTATAAGGCGAACTTCGGTACCCAATTTTCTTTCTTAGGGTGTACTGTGATTACCCGTGCATTGGCCTTTTCTTATATAATTTAATTTGGTTGATTTATTTTGGGTGCATAATAGAAGCGACATGCTTTTCTTAGGTTTCTTTTCTATGTTTGTCTTGAAAAGGCTCATGGATAAACTAAATTTTCTAAACTAAATCAATGAAAAAAAAAAAATACAACTCATATTCACATAAAATCTAATTAAAACAAGATAAAATATAGCAACTTATTTGGATGTGTCATAAACATATTGTTTCACTCTTGATTAATGAAGGAATTCCATCTTTACCTAGGCTTGACCTTTGAGAAACCTAATGAAATCTCTTTTTGATTTGGCCCATGATCTTTTCTAATTGCACATTAGGCATAAATTGTTCCTTTTCCTAAAATGAACCTGAGTCAAAATTATAAAATTGAAAAATATGCATTATTTAAGTACATCTTCATACCTACATAATCTTAGATTAGTAAGTCTAGTTCATTTCTTTCCTAAAAATGCTTGACCATCTTGCATTCATATGACTTAGCCTCATGATTTTAAAATGCAATTAGGTGGTGTTAGTGATCTTCTCCATTGTAGGAGAATGGATAGGTTATTTCCTTCAAGTGGAGAATGACCAATGATTTCCAAGAATAGAACTAGGTTAGCATCGATATGTTAGAAGATGTAGAGTTGAGCATCCTTTAGAATAAGTCTTCAACCCTGTAGTCTTTCTTTTTAGAATCTAAGTCTAGATTTTTAAAATGATAATTTAAATTCTAAAATTAAATCCCAAATTTAAAGCCTCATAGGATAGATGAAATATCTACGGCATCTAGTATAGCATTTCTACTCTTTTCCATTTAACTCTTAAAATAACTCTCTCCAATTTGGACCTCTCCGTTGAATTTCCAAAATCAATTCTTTGAAAGCTACCTTAGTAGTCTTTAGGAATAACCACTTATTTCTTTAATCGAGATATTCTTAGGAAGAGACTAAAGATGCCTCTATAGCTTTAACAGGATCGGATAAAATTGACCCTGTTCTACTTTTTTTATAGTTGAGAAAATACTAGTCGAAAGACATTTCTTGAGTCTTATTAAAGGATCTAATGACATGTTTATCTTTTGAGATAATATGTGTATTCCTTGTATTTGGTCATCTAAATAAAATATTCTAAATTATGTGGTATCATTTCTTTTATCTCTATTGAGAGAAAAAAAAAAACCAACATATAGCAACTCCGTTGTTCCTCTCTCCATCTTTAGAAATAGGTGATTATTTCTATATATGATGTACTAGTGCCACTCAGGTTAGCCTTTTTCTTTGGATACCTCTCCATTTCATTCTTGGTTGAACTTATCCAACATCTTGAATAGAGGTTCTAGAACTCTTCATTTATCAGTTAAATGATGGGTCCTAGAACCAAATCAAAATAAAATGAGAGGTGAGAGAAATAAATAAAAATCAAGTCATCTCATGACCTAAATCTAGTCAAGAGGATTTGAAACCATTCATATAGAAAAGAGATATTAAATTTAAAAAAAGTATGAAAAGTACTTCAAGATTTGAAAAAAAATCTCAAAAATAAAGTTTCAAAATTAAACTTATCCTTGATCTTACTTTGGCTTTGTACTAAAGCTAAAGAGACTCAGGACAAGGTCTTTGAATGAACACCCTTTGTTCTACTACATTCAAAAGGTGTTAAAACACCTAAATATATAAATTGAGATAAAGGAGTTCCTTCATCTTTAAATCAAAGGAGGCATAGTTGTGCTTTGCCCCCCACCATGATTGAAGTTTGAATTGCATTTAAAATGAAGAATAAAAATTAAAAAATCATCCCAAAGAGAATGCCTTATTGACTTTGAGAGGTTGATTAAGGAACTCAATGAAAATCTCCTATTTATATAGAATAAAATTATACATGAATACAAATCGACTTTAATCTTAATTTCCATAAGAGTCCTAGAATATTGGAAAATAAACTACCAAGTTAATTGGCCAATTCTAAGGAGTGACTTCCTTCTTTTCCTTTCCAAAATCTTAAATTCTTAAGAGTTTGAGAGAGTCAAAGGAAAGATGACATGACAACAAAAATAAAGTGACAAGATTCTTTTCTATCAATAAAGAAAAGACAGGATAGCAAAAGAATTATGATTCTCTTGATAAAGTTGAAATGAATAAAATTTAAATCAACTTTCTTAATGGGAGTTTTCTCCCATTGAATGAAATGATATTCCATGATTGGCTTTAATTAATTTTAAGGTTAAATCATGAAAAGAAAATAAATGAAGAAGTTAATCCTTCTAAAGAAATCATGACCTTAGATTGGGTCCAAGGGTGATATATCTATCGCAGAGTGAAAGTAGAAATCCTATCTCGGAAAGTTGATAGATAAATCACTTAGACTTTGTGAGTCCAAATGAATGAAAAATTCCATTTTCAAGACTAAGGTATTATATGCTTTCAATACAAAATGAATCTAGGAAAATCCTTTGCAATCTTATGACCTATTTGACATTATCTTAATAAGTATGGTGGTCAAAGAGTCCATTAAGCGAGATTACCTTTAATTTATATGTTATATAGAAGAATGCAAGTCAAAATTTGACTTTCTAATAGCACATCATCTACTAGAGGGTCTCTTTTAAATGATGATCATATAAATGAATAGATCATGGTCTTTTGATCTATTGAGATAGGAGTTAATTCCCTTCATATGAAAATTTGAATTAAAATTCAAAATGGTAGAGGAACCACCTCTGACGAATGGAAATAAATCATCTTCAAAATATGATGTTTTGAGAAGTTTTGCAAATCAAGCATCATAATGCTGCTATAAAATAAAATGAAATATGAAAAATGATGAAGAGAAAAAGTAAAAAAGGGCATCATGGTACTATAAGCTTTTGGTGGCACATAAAGAAGTTCCGTTATCTTCTTGAGAAGCTCTAGACATCATCTTAGGAAAATTTGAAATATATGCTCTTTTGCATGGATCAAACATCTTGAATGAATTTATAAGATGCCATATAAATTCAATCAAGGAGAGAAAATTTCTTAACTAATTAGAAAAAAGAACTTTTTTAATTGTTGAAAAATTAAACATGGAGCAACTTTTCATGATCTTTATGGATGGTCCTCAGCCCAAATAATAGACAGAACATGAGATTATCCATCATAAAGTGTTGAGTCTTTAGGAATATCATTCTCTAAATGACCTCACTAAATATTTGATTCCAATAGAAAATTTTGATTTCAAAGAGTTTCCAAGGAAGTCATTATGCCAATCTTGAATGACTCAAAATCCTTAAATAGAATTCAACAAGTATACATCTTTAGAAATCATTTTTATTATTAAATGGCTTTGCTATATTTGTTGTTCCATGAAAAGATGAAAAAAGAAATAAATATTGGATCATAATATAATCAATCAAGCAAAACTTGAATCATATCAAAATCTATCAAATGTATTTAAAAAGTCAAATACATCAAAATTATAACATCATTTTGAAGTCATTTCAAATAAATGATTATGAATATAATCATTTATCTTAGTGAATCTTGTAACTAGGAAAACAAAATTACCAAATGTAATCTTAAAACA
Organism: Cymbidium sinense; assembly: GCA_021442155.1. Lineage (NCBI taxonomy): Eukaryota > Viridiplantae > Streptophyta > Magnoliopsida > Asparagales > Orchidaceae > Cymbidium > Cymbidium sinense. Next base: position 3,069,542 of record CM038216.1, read on the forward strand.
AAATGAAATCAGAATATTAAAAAAAAAGAAAGAGATGGAAGGACTATATCCAAGAGCAAAGGATGAAGTTTAGAATTTCTAACATATAGATATTTTGACTTTAAACTTCTCCACATCAAAATGAAAGGTAAGGTGAAGTCAAAATTATCCTTAAATAAAATAATGATATCTCATGCTTTGTCATTTTAGCCTTTGCCATGATTGGGTGAGCTCACTTGGCGTTAAAAGAAAGATAGTGGATCTTCTCCAAGGACCATATCCTTTATATGGCAAAAGTCTCATTGAGTATACTCGATTCTGCAAGTGGTCTATAACCATAAACAAGAAAAGTTGTGGAATTAGAGCCATTGCAAGTTAAAAAAACTTAAGTAGTTTGGGTCCTAACTTTCTTTTCAAAGGCACTAGCACATTGGATCAATGTTGATTAGATGTGTCTAGAGATTTATATAGTCTTCAAGTTTAGGATGCACCCTTAGAATTTGAAGAAAATCAATTCCATTAACAAGATGACATCAATGATCAAACTCTTTAATGAGGGTATTGATGATTTGATTAAACATCTTTGGGTTTAAAGACTACTTTATGGAAATAAATTGAAATGATCTCCGGATGTTATTATAAACTTGATTCCATTTCTATAAACTAAGTCCCTTGATGAGGTCAAATTCCAAAAGAAAAGAAAAATTTTACTAAAATTAAAAGCTAGAAAATGATGGTTCTACATAAAATATTCTTCTTAGTTATATTATTATATCCCACATCTAGGGTAGAATCTTCTTAAAAATGGGTTCATATTACTCATACTTTATTTCAAACTTAAAAAGACTTTCATGCATAAGATTATCCTTCTTAAGGATAACTTATCTGAAAATTATCAAATTAAAATAATTCTAGAAAAGAAGAATTGAAAGCATATGATATGACATTTAGAATCCTTATAAGAATGTTTCTTAAAGTCATATCATTTAGTCTCAAACATATTGAGGGTAATTTAGAAAAAGGCGGGTAATGTCTCTGATGGACAAGGGAAAGCTCTATACAAGTACGAGAGGCGAGCTTTATCTTATGAACCATAGCGAGTCATCATTCCTTAGGAATTTTTTGACTACCTCTTTCTCAGAAAGGATGAACCAGACTTATTCCTTCAAGAAAGAGGCGGTGAAAAAATTTTTTAAGAATTTAATAAAAAAAACCAGAATTTAAACTCCCTGATCCAAGAAAGCCAGAAGAAGTGGGAAAGGTAAATGATCCCAATTGCCCATATCATCGATGTTGGGGCATACTATTGAGGATTGTTTTCTTTCAAAGAAAGAGAGGAATTTCAAAATGGATTGGTGACTATTCCAAAAGAGTACTTGGTGGACCACGGACAAGGATCCATTAAGGTTATAACGGTAGTTCTTCTTCTACTTCTTCATTTAAAATGAATGGGATATAGTTTTATCCCATTCTACAAAAAGTATATGATGAAAATTTAAAACTTGCAGGATCAGTTTACCACGGTGATCACCCGTTGATCCACTTTGAGTCTAGAAATGCAGTTCCACCCAGTTCAACATCTTCAACTGCACAAGATAAAGAAGTGTGGTGAGGAGGGCATCTATATTCAATAATAGAATTTTGTATGATAAAGATGGAAAGGCAGTACCATATAAGCCTTTATCTTTATGTACTTATTTCAAAAGAATGAATAAAAAATCTATCTCTAATGACATTTCTTACATTCGTGCTATTTCTGATGAAAATGAGAATGAAATTATTGAAAATTTAAATATCAAAAAAGAAGAATCTCATGATGTCTCACATTTTCGGGATCAAAACTTACATGGAAGATTTACATGGTGATCCACTTATCATAGAAATAGAAATGTCGATTCGATCATTCATCGAAGGATGGTCAAAATGAGGAACAAGTTGATTCAAACCACGGAGATATTGCTGAAATAAACCTCTGTAGTGGAAGAGTCTTACCACCTTGCTTACCTCCTACTCCTCAAGAAAAAGGAAAGAAAATCATGGATGAAAGCACAAGTTCAGATTTGTTACTTAAAGAGATACTAGTAGAAACAAAGGTTCCCAAAGTGGATTATAATGTTCTATCTCATCTTAGGAAGCTCCCTGCTAGATTAAGCATTTATGATGCTCTCATTCTTTCAAAAGAAATGAGAGAATCACTAGTCTGAGCATTACTTGATCCAGATATGCTTGACTCAACTAGACTACTTCTCAAGAGGCTTGTTACTTTAAGGAGATCCCAGGAGTTACTTTCTCTGATGAGGATCTACTTTTGGGAACCAGTGACCATAATCGTCTCTCTATATTGCTGTAAAATTGAAAATATAAGATTGTCAAGAGTTCTAGTAGATCACGGTGCATAACATCATGAACTCTAGAACATTAGCATTCTTAAAATTGATAGCGAAGACTTAGCTCTGATAAGATGTTGTTAAAGGGCTTTAATGAAATAGGTGAAAAAGCTTTAGGCTCAATCACTCTATTATTAGAAATAGAAGGATTGAAAGCGAAGCCAAATTTCATATTATAAATTGAAACTTCCTTTAATGCTCTCTTAGCGACCTTGGATTCATGAATATAGAATGGTACCATCTTCACTCCACCAATGTATTAAATACACTAGGGATGGAGTGGAGTATGTTATAAAAGGAGATGTACAACCATTCACTATTCATGAGATTGAGCTTTATGAAGATGCTATGTATTACATGCCTAAGAAACCTAGAGTTGATTCTATGAAATCCATCATTATTGAAGCACAAAAATAATAATAAAATGAAAAGAAAGAAAAGAGGAAAAGAAAAAAAACAGAAAAGAACCTCTAATTCATATTGATTTAGAATCCATTTGGATGAAGATTCTATCATAGAAATGCTTCAAAAAGGTTTGAGATTTCCTTAGAATCAGACACTGAAGAAGAAGAAATCAAAACATTAAAGGAAGAGTTTAACTTATCCACATATGAAAAATTAAAAAAAATATGTGGATACTTTAACTTTGACTCCTCTAAATCAAAATAAAATATCTCAATTAGAGGTCAAAGCCCTAACTTATCGGAGAAGTGAGAAGGTCGGCAAAATTTTATTACATGTCCTTCAAGCTCAGAAGGGGATGTAAAGCTTGAAGAACCACCTTTCAATGAAATAATAGAACTTCCTTTTGATTGGTACTCTACTTGTGTAAAGAATTATGTGAAACATGGTTTTATTACAAATATTTGGCCTAAAGATAAAGCCTAATGCATGGAGAGCTTATGGAACCAAAAACATAGAAATTTTCATTCCAAAGCTGGGATTGGGTTTGGTACGTTAAATCATTTGATGATATAGAGCATTGCTTAATGATAAGCAACATCAAATAGATCAACTCTTTGAAGTCTCTTCTACTCTTCTAAGAGACTCATTCATAAAAACTATAGAAGAATCCAAAGATGATTCACTTCAGAATGCACCACCTGAATATGAGGAAGAAATAAAATCTATAGATGAATTAAAGGAGATTAACCTAGGAACTCACGAGAACCCAAAATTGACTTTTATTAGCTCTTTGTTTGGGTAAGATTCAAGAGTTAATCACCTTACTCTTTGAGTATAAGATTGCTTTGCTTGGAGTTATGATGAAATGCGGTTTATCCCGGATGTCACAAACTAGGAATTAAACGATGCCATCCCGAGGCGAATGCACTTAGAAGTAGAACAACAAGTAATCATTGAAATAAAGAAACTAATTGAAGGCGGCTTTATCTGAAGAACAATACCACGATTGGGTAGCATAGTTCAGTAAAAGAAGAATGGTCAAATACATCTGCGTTGACTTTAGAGACTTAAATAAAGCTTGTCCCAAAGATGAGTTCCCTTTGCCTATACCTGAACTCATGGTCAACATAGCTTCCTCGCATGAGATCTTTTCATTTATGGATGGATCATCTGGTTATAATCAAATTAAGATGTCCCCAGAAGATGAAAACATCTGACATTAGACTCCAATAGGGATTTTCTATTACGGTCATGCCATTTGGCCTAAAATCAAAGCTACTTATCAAAGATCTATGACTAGAATATTCGATGACTTGATTCATAATCAAGTTGAATGTTATATCGATGATTTAGTCATTAAAAGCAAACTAAATAAGAACATTTTTTATGATTTATGGGTCATTTTTGCAATTTACTATAACTTAAAGATGAATCCTCCAGTGTGCCTTTGGAGTGACTTGGAAATTCTTAGGGTTTGTGGTGCGACATATCGGGATAGAAATTGATTGAGAAAAGATAAAAACTATTATTGAAATGCACACCTAAAAGTCTTACGCAGCTAAGATCATTCCAGGGAAGGCTTGCATACTTAAGAAGGTTCATATCAAATTTATCAGAAGGTGCCAACCCTTTGCAGCATTATTAAAAAAAGACTCCAAATTTATTTGGGATGAAAATGTCGAGGCCTTTCAAAATCTAAAGCAATATTTAATGAATCCTCTATTTTGGCTTCCCGATTCGGAAAGCCATTAATCCTCTATCTGCGGCTATGGAAGAATCTCTTGGGGCTTTATTAGCCCAAACAAATGAAGAAGGGAAAGAAAATGCCCTTTATTATTTAAGCGGCAGGCTTATTTCTGAAAAGAATTATCCTCCTATTGAGAAACATTATTTAGCCTTAGTTTTTTAAACCGGCGGGCATTATATGCTCATAAGGTCAACGATTTCAAGGGTGAATCCTTTGCAATATCTAATGACCGTCCAACGTTGCGGGCATCTAGCATGATGGTCAATGATTTTATTACAATTTGAGATCACCTATATTCCTCTTTCTATGAAAGGATAAATAGTAGATTTTCTTGAACACACCTATGCTTGATGGATCCCTTTAAATGATGATCTCCCAGATCATAACATTAGAAGGTAAACCAAGCGCCACAGGAATTATATTTTGATGGCATCATCATCAAGAAGACATAAAGATTAATTCATCTATCCAGGGAAGGTAGGAATTGGGTTAGTCTTTATAACCCGAAAGGGGAATGATGAGATATTCATATCATTTGGTGAGCCTTGTACAAACAATGAAGAATATATAAATATATTCTGGTTTAGAGTTGTGATATGGAAATTAAAAATATAAAAATTTGTGGGGATTCCCAACTAGTTATAAACCAAGTAAGTAAAATCTATAAGGTTTTGAATCCAAAACTCTTCGATTATTATAAATATACAATGAAATTACTTGAAAAGATTACATATATATCATTGCATAGAATATCTCATTAAGAGAATACAATCCGATGCTTTGGCTAAATTAAGAAATCATATGCCTAGAAAAGAATCAATTTCTATAGAAGTTCAAAATCAAGTATTATCTCCTATAGATTTAGACTACATTAATAGGAAGAAATTCAAAGGATAGCCACTCTTTCTTGAAGGTCAAATAGAATGTGATTGGAGGCAACCGTTTATTGACTATTTAAGTAAAGGGAGGCTTTAAAATATAAATCTTTAGCAAATCAAATAAAGAAATGTGCTTTATCTTATGCATTGATTAATGATGTTTTATATCGGTCATTCATAATGTGGCTCGTTGTTAGACAAATTGGAAGCCCATAAGGTTGTGTGAGATACATTCGATTGTGTGAGCACAATGGACCCAAAATGAAATTAAAATCAAAAGACTTGGCTATTATTGGCCATCGATGTTAAATGACTGTATGGAGGTTGCATCATTGTCATCGCCAAGTACATGGTGTGGTATTACATCAACCACCCAATGTATTACACCCCGATTGCCTCCCATTTGAGAGTTGACCGGCATGGCCTATTGATCCTTCTTGGACACCATTTCATTTTATTTTAATGGATTATTTTTCCAAATGGTGCGGTACCACTAAAAAAAGTTAAAGCATATCATGTGCTGAAATTCTTTTAGGAAAATGTTGTATGTCAATTCGGTATTCCTTGCTGCATCATATCCGACAATGGTCCGTCTTTTAAGTCCACAAAAATAAGTCACTTTGTGGCTAAACATAAAATTGACTGGAGATATTCGACCATCTATTACCCTAAGGCGAATGGATTGGGAGGCATTTAACAAAACATTGGTAAGAATTTTAAAAGATACTTGATGAAAACCAATGGCATGAAAAGTTGGTTGAAGCCTTATGGGCCTATCGAACTACATATAGGACACCAACTCAGCCTACACCATATGCTTTAGTTTTTGGGGCTGAAGCGGTTCTTCCATTGGAAGTGCAGCTACCTTCATTAAGAATAGATGTTAATAATAATATTATGATAGAACAAAATCATAAGATTCGTTTGGAAGAACTAGATAATCTTGAAGGAAAAATACAAGCTCAACAAAACCTCGAGCTACCAATCACGTATGGTTCACATGATAGGTTGGTTCATCCTAGAACTTTCCAAGTTGGAGATTTGGTCTTAGTTCTTAGATGACCAATCTAGCTCATCGAAGAATCGGCAACAAATTGAGCCAACATGGGAAGGACCATTTGTAGTGGAAAGAGCTTATGAAGGAGGTTCTTACCAACTTGTTACTTTTGATGGTGAACATCCAATACCACTATTAATGGGCGTTACTAAAGAAATATTATGTGTAACTTGTGACTTATTGCTAAATAAAAATCAATAAAATAAAAGTTTATTTCTCTTTATTGCTTTTGCTTCAACTTGTCTCATTTAGCTGAAATGTTGAAAACTCATTTGTGAATGTACTTAGAAGTGAAAGCAAACTTTCCATCACCTCTTCATCAAGTTAGACTAATCAAGTAAGGATTAAGTCCTTGGGACTCTTGCTTATTAGTCATAACTCTTGAGGATTAGGAATAAGTAACATTGCCCCTTTTCCATCCATACTACTGTAGGTTGGGAGCAAGCCCTCGTGGCACCTTTCCTATACATGACTTGAGATGGGAGCAAGCCCTCTGTGGCACCTTTCTCATGTTCTTCTTGGGTTTGGAGCAAGCCCTTCGTGGCACCATTCCCATAAAAAATATCTATGTAGGTTGGGAGCAAGCCCCCTTTCCTATACATGACTTGAGATGGGAGCAAGCCCTCACCTTTCTCATGTCCTTTTATGGGTTTAGCAAGCCCTTCGTGCCACCATTCCCATAAAAAAAAAACTACTGTGGGTTGGGAGCAAGCCCCTCGTGGCACCTTTCCCATGACTTGAGATAGGCCCTCTGTGGCACCTTTCTCATGTCCTTGGGTTTAGCAAGCCCTTGGCACCATTCCATAAAAAAAATACACTGTGGGTTGGGAGCAAGCCCCTGGGCACTTTCCCTACATGACTTGAGATGGGAGCAAGCCCTCTGTGGCACCTTTCTCATGTTCTTCTTGGGTTTGGAGCAAGCCCCTTGGCTCCTAAAAAAACTACATGTGGGTTGAGCAAGCCCCTTGTGGCACCTTTCCTTTACATGACTTAAGATAGGCAACTCCTGGCACCTTTCTCATGTCCTTTTTGGGTTTAGAGCAAGCCCTTCATGGCACCTTTCTCATAAAAAACTACCTGTGTAGGTTGGGAGCAAGCCTCTCGTGGCACCTTTCCTATACATGACTTGAGATGGGAGCAAGCCCTCTGTGGCACCTTTCTCATATCCTTTATGGGTTTGGAAAGCCCTTTATTGGCACCATTCCCATAAAAAAACTACCTGTGTAGGTTGGGAGCAAGCCCCTCATGGAACATTTCCTATACATGACTTGAGATGGGAATTAGCCCTTTTGTGGCACCTTCTCATGTTCTTGGGTTTGGAACAAGCCTTGGCACCATTCCCATAAAAATACCTATGGGTTGAGCAAGCCCCTCATGGCACCTTCCTATACATGACTTGAGATGGGAGCAAGCCCTTTGTGGCACCTTTCTCATGTCCTTCTGGGTTTGCAAACCCCTTGGCACCATTCCCATAAAAAAAAACTACCAGTGGGTTAGAGCAAGCCCCTCATGGCACCTTTCTTATACATGACTTGAGATGGGAGCAAACTCTGTCACCTTATGTTCTTCTTAGGTTTGGAGAAAGCTTTGTGGCACCATTCCCATAAAAAAACACTGTGTAGGAGCAAGCCCATGGAACCTTTCCTATACATGACTTGAGATGAGCAATCCTCATGGCACCTGTCCTTGGGTTTGGAGCAAGCCCTTCGTGGCACCATTCCAATGAAAAAATACAGTGTGGTTGGGAGCAAGCCCTTGGCACCTTTCCTATACATGACTTAGATGGGAGCAAGCCCTCAGTGGCACCTTTCTCATGTCCTTGGGTTTGGAACAAGCCCTTCATGGCATTCCCATAAAATGCCTGTAGGTTGGAGCAAGCCCTTTCACCTTTCACATGACTTGAGATGGGAGCAAACCATTTGTGGCATCTTTCTCTTCCGGTTTAGCAAGCCCTTTGTGGCACCATTCCCATGAAAATTTACTTTTGTATGTTTGGAGCAAGCCCTTCGTGGCACCATTCCTACCTTCGTGAACATGATTAGAACAAGCCATCAAGGCCTTTCATGCTACATAGGTGAGTTAGATTGGATTAAGTCTTTTGACCCCTTAAGCAAAAGATATAAGTCCCAGTCAACCTTCTCTAATCATCGAGTAAGTCCCCTGGCATCCTACCTTTGTGCACATGATTGAAACAAGACAGCCTTTCATGCTGGGTGAGTTAGATTGGATTAAGTCTTTTGACCCCAAATAGCGAAAGATATAAGTCGGCCTTCTTTCTAATCAACAGGAGTAAGTCCCAAGTCGGCATCCCACCTTCATGTACATGATTGGAACAAGCCATCAAGGTTCCTTTCTTGCTACATAATTAGATTAAGTCTTTGACCCTTTAATAGCGAAAGATATAAATCTCCAGTCGGCCTTCTTTCTAATCATTAAGAATAAATCTCTTGTTGGCATCCTATTCAATCTTCTAAAGAATGAAATTAGATCATTAAAGGCTCCATTTCTTTGAATTATCTAAATAGGATCAAGTCCATGTGACTGTTTAGTAGTCAAAGTGTGATGTAGGAGGATGCATTTCAAGCCTCTTCTCCCAGATAGCTTTTGAGGTTTGAATCAAGTCTTTAAAGGCCCCTCTCCTCTCTTCTAACTAAGATGGATCACGCATAGCATTATCTTAGCTAATTACATGAATCACCACTACCAAGAAAAAGTAAGTCCCACAAGGCATTTTCTTGAGCATAATGATTGTGTTAAGGTTAGACCAATCTTTGGGTCTACTCTAATAGCATTCTTCTTCATCCTAGAACTTAATGAGTTAAGTTTTTTAAGAATGAATCACACTCCAAAACAAAGATATGGCATATACCTATCTTTCACAATCAAAATCAAAATAAATCCAAATCAAAAACTAAGATCATGAATTGGAACCTCAAGCTTATACTTGTATGTTGATTAATCTGGTCAACACCAATATGTGCAATGTAGTTAATCCACTACACATATTGGGGTCCATTTATTGACCTCATTTTTGGATGAGGTTAATTTAGCATGCTTAGGACACATGCCTGGAGATAATTCACAGGTTGGATCTAACTATTCATCTTGTAGGATCTCAAGCATCAAAATTCAAAATCAACTAATCAACTTAATAATCAATAATCATCAATCCAAAATGATTAAAAGTCAAACTTAAAGTCAACCCTAGTTAACCTAGAATTGACTTAACTGGGCCCACTTGGTCAAGAAGTCAACCTACTAAAATTTGACTAAATAAAATCACTAAAAATATTTTTTAAAAAATTAAATAAATAGTTTTAATCATAATAACAAATAAATTTGAGTTCTTTAAGGCTTAGATTAAGTAAATTAAATTCCTTAAAAACAAAATAACTTAAATAAGCCACATTGAACTCAAATTGAAGAAAAATCAAAATAACATCAAATTGAATCATATGAGAATGATAATAACTCCCCTATTGGTGTGTTTAGGTCAAATGAGTCATTTAACCCATAAGAAAACAAGCTTGGCTCAACTTAACCCAATTTGGGTTAAGCGAGTTAAACAAAACATAAAAGCATGAAAATTCAAAACCATCTTAACCAATGAATGTGCATAAGAGATTAATCATCTTAAACACCATTAATAAGTTAATTAATTTCTTTAAATAATAAATCAAATAACAAAAAAAAATTAAAAAAAAAGATAAAGAGGAAAAATTCCCTTTGCATCCTCATCACATCACCCCAAGACAAAAAAAAGCCATCTCTTGAGGTGGTGGTTTCTAAGTAATCAAGCATAAAAAAGGCCAATCATGGAGAGAAGATAAGAAAAAAAAGAGAAAAAATTAAAAAAAAAGAGCATGCCATGAAGGAAATAACACACACTCTCTCTTAAGGAAAGAAAAAACCATCACACCAAAAGCAAAATGAAACCTCTTTCCTCTAGCGCTCAACCTGGAACCATCAAAACCAAAATTTGGATCAAAAGCTTAGGCTAGTGATCAAACCACAAGAAATTCTCTCTGATATGTTGTGATGTGCTTCACATGTTCATGTGGTTATTGCTTTACGGATGCTAAGCTTGTTTATTTTAGATTGGATGTTAGGGCATTCTTTCTAAATTTAACATTATTTTTCTGTGTTAAAGGGATCTTGTAATAAATAAATCATAAAATTATCGCTTTGCAGTGCTAAAATCTTAACATAGTCCATAGTGTCTTGACAAGCAACTAATGCTAAGCCCATATGTTTATGAAATATAAACTGCTTGGTGTGCTGTGTGCTTTTCTTAACATCTGTTTTGCAGGGCTTAGGATTTTCTTTAAATTTTAAATGTAAATTTGAGCTTAGAATTAGGTTAGGATCTATGGGGTCTAGGATTAGCAGGAGCTGACCCAACTAGGAGATGGTGTAGTGGTCCCCTGTGGAGCCCGAAGGATGTCCCTGAAGAAGGAGACTTTCTTGGGAAGAAGACCCATAGATCTAAACTTGTAGTTCTAGGCTGGATTGTATAAGGGCAGAACTCGAGCCCAATTTTCTTTCTTCGGTGTCTTTGTGCATTCATTCTTCTTATAATTTAATTTGGCTTGATTTATTTGGGTTTGCAAAATAGCATGCTTTTCTTAGGTTTCTTTCTCGTCTTTATGTTATCTGATGTGATGTATGGGCGTAGGCTCATAGGATAAACTAAATTTTCTACCCAACTAAATCAAATAAACATAAAAATAAACTCATAATATTCACATAAAAGCCTAGGTATTAAAACAAGATAAAATATGTAGCAACCCCTTAGCTGGATGTCATGCATAAACATATTATTTCACTCTTGATTAATGAAGGAATTCCATCTTTACCTAGGCTTGACCTTTGAGAGCCTATGATAGAAGTGCACTTTCTTCTATTTTGATTTGGCTCATGATCTTTTCTAATTGCACATTAGGCATAAATTGCGTTCTAATGAACCTTGAGTCAAAATTATAAAATTTGAAAAATATGCATTATTTAAGTACATCTTCATAGCCTACATAATCTTAGGGGTTAGGAAGTAAGTCTAGGTTCATAGATTTCTTTCCTAAAACTGCAACATCCCAGCCATCTTGCATTCATATGACTTAGCCTCATGATTTTAAAATGCGATTAGGTGGTGTTAGCTGGCAGTCTTCTTCAGGTAGGTTGTAAGCCCAAAAGAGTCAGGGATAGGTTATTTCCTTCAAGTGGAGAGAATGACCAATGATTCCAAAGAATAGAACTAGGTCGAGCATCTGATATGTGTCAGAAGCACCTGTAGACTAAGTTTTGAAGCATCCTTTAGGAATAAGTCTTCAACCCTAGGCATTTCTGCAATCTTGTGCTACTAGAATCTAAGTCCTAGATTTCTAAGAAAATGATAATTTGAATTCTAAAATTAAATCCCAAATTTAAAGCCCAATCATAGGATAGATGAAAAGTCTACTGGGCATCCTAGTATCAATAGACATTTCCTACTCTTTTCCATTTGACTCTTAAAAATAACTCTCTCTAATTTAGACCTCTCCCAATTGAATTTCCAAAAATCAATTCTTTGAAAGCTACCTTAGTAGTCTTTAAGAATAACCACTTATTTCTTTAATCGAGAGTATTCTTAGGAAGAGACCCTTCCTAAGATGTAATTAACTATAGAGGCTTGCCTTTATAGGAACCAGATCCCGTGATAAAATTGACCCCTACTTTTCTATGTAGTTCGGAGAAAATACTTTTAATACGAAAGACCCATTAGCCTTAGAGTCTTTTATTAAAACGAATCCATTACTAAAAGCATGTTTATCTTTCGAGATAATGTGTATTCTTTAATGTTCTATTTGGTCATCTAAATAAAATATTCCTAAATTCTATGTGGTGTCATTTATTTTCTTTATTCTATTCAGAGAGAAAAAGAAAACCAACACACCTGCAAGCAAAAGCATTTATATTTTTATTTATAATAGCGCCCCTTAAGCATAATCCCCTACATAAAATAATAGCTAGACTAAAAGCGTCCTAATATTCATTCTACGAGCATACACCCTAACATCCAGCCTAAAAAAATATATCACAAAATAAAATAAAATATCAAACCATGCACCGCTCTAACCTAAAGCAAGAAGTGGTGACTTAGGCTAATGTGTGTGCTTTGAAGGTTTGTGTGGTATGCTTAGCTATGGCTTTAGGTTCAAATTTTCTAAGTGTGAAAATATATTCAACTTATAGGAGGGTTTCATTTAAGTTGTTTAATTATTTTGGGTTGATTTTATTTCATATTTTGATTAGGTTCAAGTGAATCCTATAATTAATTTATAAGTTATAAAGAGAGGGAAAGAGAAGAGAACTTCTCTTTTCTTCCCTAAATTAAGTAATTTCTAAAGTAGATTTACATTTTAGTTTTGTTTAATGAATATTTTGATTAAGACTTTTAACTGATCCTAAGTATAGATAAACTCTAAACAAACCTATCCAAAAAGAAAGACATCTTAAGGTTAAATAAAATTAACCAAATTTACATAACCCATATCACTTCATTTCTTTCCGAACATGTATAACATGCAAATGAATGAGTCCTAAGCATATCTATACACACAAATGAGAATATTTAACATACTTTATGATGCATGCTAAGTAATTCATTTAAGGAGATTTAGAAGTTTAAGATGCATGATTTTCATTAAGTAGAAAAGAATTTCTTTATCCAATTTTTCACATGCACACATGAAAGTAAGAAAGGCATAAGTGAGTATAGCATCATTGTTAACCAGAGGTGTAAGGTACAAGACCCACTTAGGGATACTTAAAGCCTCGCAACTTTGAGGTTGTCCAGACTAATATTCCACTTTCCTTAAATACAAACATATGTACAAAAGAAATGAATAGAAAATAAAGAATGCAAAGTTATATTAATTAGTTCATTTGGTTTATGCACTTCATGTGTGCAACTATAGGTAACCCTTATTAATTGCTAGCATCGGAATGAATAAGATATGGAATTAGGTAAGTGTTAGGTTCTTTTCAAATGAACCATACATCTTATCAACTTCTACTCAAAACTATACTAACATAAGAAAGAAAGGAAATCTATGCTAAGCACATCCTTATATTTTCTTCACATGCAAGCATATAATTAAAATATAAGTAGCATAGTTTTATATTTGATAATTGATTTATATGTTTTGAAAATAATTTGAATTTAGTAGTGGTAATAGCCACACATATTTCTACTTTAGCCAACACATGCAAATTTGACATAAAGTAAACAATTTCATTTTTTTAATTTGAATTTGAAAAATATGGATGCATAAAATCACATGACAACAAATTTAACATGTTGGGGAAAGAATCAAAGCAATGAATGTATGTAAACACATTCATTTTAATTAAATCCTAAAGACATTCTTTTGAAATAAGAAAGTTTAAAGAAAATCAAAGCTCATTTAAGATAACTTTTGTTTGGTTTTGAGTTTGATTTAATTTTGAAAATGTGAATTGAGTTTGAAGTTCCTAACCCATTCCCACATGTGTTTGATTTTTTTTAGATTATTTAGATTCATTTTTATATATTAATTAGGTTAAGGTATGAATTAATCAAGTTAATTAACCCTTACCTACACCACCTTAACATAGTTAACCAAGTAATCATGAGCCAATGAGGTGACATAAAAACTCACAAGAAATTTAAACTTATAATGCACCTAATAAGAAAATGGCCTAATTAAATTTGGCTCATGATTAATGGTTAATTAAGTTAAGTGGTTTAACTTAAGTAATTTCAAAACACCATTTCACACATATGAATTAGGTTTTGATTTCCTTAATTGAACTTAGGCTCTTAAACACCTAAATAATTACCCAAATAGATTAATTAAGATCTCGAAAGTTTTAGAAATTTTAAAAATTAATTAAGGGGATAATTAATGAATTAACCCTTAATTAAGAGAGGATTAGGGAATAGCTTAGGGGAAATGCCCCAAAATTATTCCCTAAATCTCTTATCCATTGGATCTAACCTTAATCAATCTTAATAATGAATTAAAATACTAATTCAAACCCTAATTATCCTTAATTACATAAAGAGGGTAATTAAGAAACACATTTGCAATTCTCCCAATTAGGCCTTCAATAAATCCCAAAAAAATTAAGGGAGGTAGAGATCATCCCCTAAAACATACCCAAGAAATTTGGGATTACTCAGATGATTAATTAAGAAGTAATTAGCAAAATGATATTTCAAATAAAACCCAAAATTAGAGAAAAGGATAATTCAAAATTCACTGAAATTATTTTTTAAATATTTTAGGTTAAATTATCTTTCCATAAGATTTTACCTCATATTTTTCTGAATTTTATTGAAGGAGATATGAATTTTTTAAGATCAAAAGATTAATTAACATTAATTAAATCCCCTAACTAATCCCTCAATGCACACGGCGGTGGTCGAAAGCCTATACATGCGCCGTGCGGTGAGCTATTACTTAAATGTCACATCCAAATGGTGGTGCAATGGCGAGATGCGCTTTGAGCTCTGCTGTTCGATCAAAGATCGGACGTCCAAGGATCATCTCATAGTTTCTAAAGGGATAAAACATTTTCTAAACGTGGGAATAATCTTGGTTGTCCATCCAAAATGCGCAAATGGACGGCCAGATCTCTCAATTCTTTGGCTCAGCGGAGAGGTCCATGATCTAGGGAAGATCAGATTGAGCTCGGATTGGAATGAAATTGTTCCCACAGCATCTAAAGCCAATGAGAAGCTTATCCAATGGTGGATTTATCATGAGTTGAAAATTGCTTTCACAAAAGACCAACACCCCCTATGCTACATGGTCAAAAAAGTCCATACCTCGCCGGAGGTGATTACCGGTGCTCGAGCTTGATGAGGTAGCTTCGTCTACTGGAGATGAAGCCCTGTTGAAATTTTCAAGCCTTGGGGTTTAGTGGATCTTCATATGGACCAACACCACTTCACCTCCTTTGAGGCTTTGATCCAATTGAGGCTCTCCTTTCTTTGGGAACTCAAATGAGAGCTTGAGTGCATTTGGTTTTATCCTTTGAGGGGAATTGGGATGGATTTGAGTGAAGAAGAAGTTAAAGATTCAAAGGAGCTCCCCTATTTTTCAATGGAGAAAACCAAGAAGTTTCAAATCCTTCTTAAAAATCTTAGGATGAATCTCTGATCTTTCCTAACACTCTCTAGGCTTCAATCGAATGTGAGAATGATGATTTCAAATTGAATTAGGGGGAGTATACTCCCCCTATGGCAATCAGATGCTCAAGCCTTAGCTTCCCATTTTGATCAAATTGATCCCATGGAAAGGTTTGTTTTGGCTGTTAGATCTTTACACATGGTCAGTTTTAAGGTCTTGAGTGGATTGTCAACCTCCCATGTGCATCAAATTGGGTGGAGGAAGGATTTTAAATTAGCCAATTTGACCCATGTGATCGATTTTGGCCTTGGGCCCATTTGGGCTGACCCGAACCCATTAGGTTGGGTGCGCTACTCTTCATTAGGTCCACTTGAGCTATTAGGAAAGCATCAAGTTGACATGAAGAGGGCATGACCAATTGTTCAAATTGGGTCAAACCAAGGGTTGGGTCAAGTTCATATGACCATTTGAAATGTTTTGGTGGCTTTGGTTTGAATCAATTTAGGTTAGGTTTGAATTTGGCTCATATGACTTCATTTAGATCAAATAGGTCAAGTTGACCTATTTGACCCATTTGACCTATTTGGGCTAGGTCAAGGGTTGGTTTAGGAAGTTAGTCATATGGAGTGGATTGGTATGTTTATTTTCAATCAATTTTAGTCATGTTCAAATTTGGCTCAACATGACCCCTTTAGGTCAAGTTAGGTCTAAGGTAAATTGGGCTAGGTTAGGTCTAGTTGGCCAATTAATGCTTTGTCAAGTTCAACAAGTGAATTGGAATGAACTTAACCCATTGGTTTAATCAATTTGGCTTAGATCAAGTTTTGACACATTTTGACTTTTTAGGTCAAGTTGGGTCAACTTGGGTCAAGTGGCCAATTGGGCTAGGTTAGGCTCAAATGTTGACTTGGTCAAGTTCAAACATGGGTCATGAATGAACTTAGATTAACGATTTCAATCAATTTGTCCTATGATGGATTTTGGCTATGTTAGGTTTCATTTTGGGCTAAATGTTGACTTGGTCAACCCTTAAGTTTGACTTAGTTTGACCCAATTTGATTGATTGATCATCCCATGATGATTGTTGATCATGATTAGAGGCATAGGTGAGTTTAATTCAATCCAATTTGGTTAGGATTAGAATTTGACTCATAAGGGTACTATAGATTACTTTGGGTAAAGTGAGCCTAAGTGGGTCAAATGGCTTGGTCAAAGCTTGATTTTAGTTTGATTGAACTTGTATACGGACTTATGATTGAAATATAAATCCATTTACAAGTGGTTTGAAGTCAAATGGGTTTTGATCTATTTGACAATTTCATATTCAAAGGGTGAAAGGATTTAGGGTTTGATTTTGGAATTAGGTTTTGATTATTTAAATTTATATTTCATTTATATATGTGAGTATAAATGAGAATATAAATGGATCATGAGAAAATTTCAAGGATTTGAAGTGCTTTGACCATGATTTAGGCTAAGTCCATTAAAAAAGATTTAAAGGACTTAGAAAAAATTTTAGAGTTTGGAGTTTGAATTATTATGGATTTTGACCATGGGTTTTAATCATAGATTTCAATCATGGATTTTGATTTGAGTTTGTAGAAAATTAATTAAGATTGATTTGGAGTTTGACTTGAAGGAAAGAAAGTGAGGAATGGTTTAAGCTAAGCATAGAAATTTTCCTAACACCCTTAAAGCATGACCTATTCCATAACTAACTTTCTAAGTCTTTAGGGTTGAGTGTCCACCTAATCACTAGATGTGTCTTAAGACTAAGGAACTCCTAAAGCCTAAGAGAATTCCTATGTCTAAGATGGAGGGATTGAGAGATCATTCTAAAAATGAGGTCAACAAGGACTCAGTAGAGTTTAGGTCGGATAGCTATCGGTAGAAAGACTATCCTTGCTCAGGTTGTCTTAAGGAGATGTAAGCCTACATGCCTTCTTTCTAGACTAATTGTCACAAACTGACTGGCACCTTAGGTTGGTTGGTTATTTCCATGCTGACGGCGACCCACCCGGTGGATACACCACTCCTAGCAAATGTGAGTTTATGCGCTTTCTCCTTGAGTTGGCCACTGAATACCTACAAGCTTTCTTTTACAGATTTTGGATAATGCCCCCAGTGGCACCTCCACATGGGCACTCTATTTATATCATATCCTTAGCGACCCCATTTAGACACTACCCATGTTACTTTGGATTGGACAGTACCCCTTTCCTAATAGTCACCCCTGTAGTTGGAGAATTTGTTCAGCGGATGCGCAAATTCTCCCTTGGTCCAGTAAGTCTAAGATAGGACTAGGCTGATATAAGCTCCTCCTTAGTGTGGTCCCTCGCAAACCAATAACCTCCATGCAAACATAAAATAAACAAAATATATATTCACTTTTTGATTAGGAATTCAAGTCCTTAGTGACCCCTTTCCCAAGCTGGCATCCTATCTTTAGGGTAGTGTTAGCAAAACTTCCTATAGGAATTACCTGACTACTTTGAGTTGAGATAAGTCCTGAGATTGGCACTCTCTCAGTAATGTCTCTTAGATCAGGTTCAACTTATTATGCCACCAACGAGTCACTTCGGTCATCTTTGAAAGATATAAGTCTGTTATGCATTCTTTCTAGCACGACCATTGCAAACTAACGAGCAGCCTTAGGTCGGGTTCTATTTATTGCGCAAATGATCGATCACCCCAATGGTTCCTTGTATAGGAGGATGTGAGTCCCTAAGCTTTCTTCCTAACTTGACCATTGCACACCGAAAGGCACCCCCTGTGTTGGTTAGTTCTACCTCATGGCCGGTAGACTATCCCTCTAGATTTGCAAATCTAAGACAGGTATAGGCTGATATTAGCCCCTTCTTAGTATATTCATCGCACACCGAGGGGATCCATAAAATTAAAATAAGTACAATTCAATCAAATGATATTATCCTGACTTCTTCCGAGTTGATGCAAGCCCGACATTTATTCAATAGTCGCCCTAGGTTGGATTCGATTTGTTCTATCCAATAGATCACCCCAACGGTTGTCCCTTGCTTTTGGGGATGTAAGTCTACTACGCTTTCCCCTAGCATAGTTGTACACGAAGGCAACCCCTTTTGGTCAGATAGTTCTACCGTGTTGCTGGTGAACTACCCCTTTGGATCGATAAATTTGAGATAGGCCTAGGCCAACATAGCCCCTTCTCAGTGCAGTCCATCGCAAACTAATAAGGTCCATCTCAAAATTTAAACTTAAAACTAACACAAACCAACATCCCTCCAATGGAACATAGACCATCCCAACCTCCCAGTGTCAATTGAATTCAACTCAAACTTGCATTCCTCAGCAAGTGTACCCTCAAAAGAAATCTCATCAAACCCTAATCCCTAGTGGATAACCTGAACCTGCTTCCCTAGTGGAAGGTTCATACATTCTAATCCCCAGTGGATACTCTACCCAAATCATGTCTTGCATTCAATTCAAACCTCTTATCCCTTGTGGATAACCTGAACCTGCTTCCTTAGTGGAAGATTCGCATGCTTGATCCCTCAGTAGATCCCTTCTTCTTCCCTTATGCCCTAGGCATGAGTGGAGTTGCATTGCACTAAG
Source organism: Cymbidium sinense (assembly GCA_021442155.1). Taxonomy (NCBI): domain Eukaryota; kingdom Viridiplantae; phylum Streptophyta; class Magnoliopsida; order Asparagales; family Orchidaceae; genus Cymbidium; species Cymbidium sinense. The sequence goes on from CM038216.1 coordinate 3,088,738, forward strand.
ATCTTGATTCCTTCTACATCTCGGGTTTAGGAGTAGACCATCTTTGATCCTTGGGCGTTGTTGATCATCTCGGTCAACATGTCATGGCTCATGTCACACCACACCTATTGGGAGCCCTTTGTTGACCTCACTTTTGGAGTGAGCTCTCAACTTCTGCATCATAGATCTAGGACTCTTATAGACACTAAGAGTTTCTTAGCCTTAAGATACTTCTAGTGATTAGGTGAACACTTGACCTAACCCTAGAGACCTAAAAGAGTTAACCATAGGAATAGGCAGTGCTTTAGGGATTCATGAGGACTTGCCTACCCTATAGCCTAAACCCAATCTTTGCTTCCTTCTTTCAAACCAAACCTCAAATTCAACTCCAAATTCCAAAATTAAATCCAATAATCAATTGATTGAAACCCATGATTAAATTCAAACTCTAAATCCCTTACTAAGCCTTTTGATTTTATCTTATTGACTTATCTTTAACCAAATTCAAATCAAACCCCAATCCAATTAATTTTTCTCAAATTATCAAATTCAATCTCAAATCCCAATCTAAGATTCCAAATTCCAAATTAACTCCAATTGATTGAAACCCATGATTAAGTCCAAACTCCAAAATCTCTTTCTAAGCCATATGAATCATCTTCATATGCTTAGCCAAGACTCTCTCAAACTAACTCAAACTTGGTTGATTTTTATATAAATCAATCATTCATTCATTTATATTCATAAATATAAATGAAATCTAGATTCAAACCCTTCAAACCAAATCAAATCAATTCAAAATCCAAGTTAGCCTTTTTGACCTACATCCTTAGATTTGGTTAAATTTCCTTCCAAATCACTCCAAACTCAAGTGATTTTCTCACAACTTATTTATATCTTCATTTATATTCACAAATATAAATGAAATATAAATTCAAATTATCCAAATCAAAATTTTGATTTTAGGCCTTTTAACCAAATTTTTGAACTTGGCTAAATGACAGCCAAATCAATCCAAAACACATGAATTTCCTCATGATTCAATCATTCCTTCAATCATTAATGTAAATATAAACATAAACCACCATTATCAAACTAAACCCAAGTCAAGCCTATGTTGACCCTTTTGACTTGAAAATTAGCATGTGAACTAAAACCCATATGGTTCCAAACCACTTGCAATTGAATTTATATTTTCATCTTAAATCCATATATTAACTCAACTAAACTTGAATCAAGCCATGATCAAGCCAACTAACCCAGTTAGGTCAACTTAACCCAAAGTAACCTAAAAGGCCTTCTTGAGCAAAGTTTTAATCCAACCCAAATTGGATTGAACCAAGCTCATCTAAACCTTCAATCATGATAAAAAATCATCATAAGGTGATCAATTGCATTGAATTAGGTCAAGCCAAGTCAAACCTAGCCTTACCATGTCAACATTTAGACTAAATGAAACTCAAACTAGCCAAAATTCACCATATGCCAAATTGATTGAAACCATTGACTCAAACCCATTCATGATCAATGATTAAACATGACCAAACCCTCACTTAAGTCAAACCAAGTCCAATTGGCCATTTGACCTAAGTTGACCCAAATTTTCCTAAAGAGCTAAAATAGGTCAAATCATAATTTGATCCAAATTAATCGCAACCAATGGCTCAAGTTCATTCCAAATTACTTATTGAACTTTACCAAAGTTATAATTGAGCCCAAGTTAACCAATTAGTCAACTCGACCCAACCTAGCCCAAATTGACCTAAAGGGTCAAATTGGGCAATATTCAAATTAAATCAAATAAAAACCAATCATTTTAAATTGACCAATTGAACTTCACTCAAAACCTAACTAACCCAATTGGTCAAGTTGATGACCAATTTGATCCCCAAAAATAAGTCAAATCCAAAGCTAGGCCAAACTAAGCTAAATTAATTAAACCAAAACATCTCAAATCATCATTTGGGCCTAACCCAAGCCTTGGTTTGACCCAATTTGACCATTAGTCAACCCAACCCAACCTAGCCCAAATGAACACATTTTGATCATATGAACCCAAATCATCCAAAACCACTTTATGGAACCTTGGTGGTTGACCTAACTTGACCCAATTTGAGCCTAGGTCAGCCCCAAACCAACCCAAGTACATGTGGGACCCAACCCAAGGGGATTAACTAATGGACACCCTCTCATTTGCATTGGATCCTTTCCTTAAGTGGCAAAGTCCACTTTATCTCCCCATGGTAGTCATCAAATGGCCAAATGAAGCACTCCTAGGACTTCCTAGCCCAACCTAACTGACCCTAGCATCTTCCATGGACCAAGAGAACAAAGCCAAGCCATTCCCCCTCATGGTTGAACCCATTCGAAGCCCACACAATCCCTCCATATCAAGCCTTGAGACTCCTACCACAGCTTCGACCACTCCTGGTGAGCCACATGCACTGATGGTGACCAATCGACAAAAATATATGAGATGCATCATGTCCTTCGATCATGAGCAATTGAGGGGTATACCCCCTCAATTTGAGCAAAAAATAGATCCAATTTCTTTGTGAGACTTCCAAAGGAATTTTCAAAATCCCACAAAGCTTCGCAAGTGATCCTAAGCCTTCCTCGATCGGCATTCCTCTTCCTTGAGAAAAGTCAAAATATGACACTACCCTTTCGATCAATACTCCCTCTTCATCTCAAATCTCAATTCTTCTTAGCCACACCATCACCATACCTAGTCAAGCACAAATGAATCAATTCCCAAGCTTCCAAGGCTGGGAGAGTTGATCAAGAGAATGTCGAAGGAGGGGAGCTTGGTCCACAGAGCACTCTACCACAAATCAAGCTTAAAGCTTCTCAACAGGGCCTTATCTCAACTAGGCAAAGCTACCTCCAACGACCCATTGACATTAGCTCTGATGAGGTAATTCCTCAAAATATAACTATAAGAAAATTGGCTTGGTCTTTTTCGAAAAGAATTGAATCCCATGTGAATTTAATCGTTGGATGTGCATCTCCCCTTTTCTGAAGGTGTGGGATTGATTTGATCCCAATCCAGCTTGGGTGAGCTCAGATTGAACAATGAAAGATGGACGATGCCCATCTTTCACTTCTCGTGAAGGAGGAAGATCACACGTCATTCGTTCTGCATGATTGGGATGGACTGCTGTGATTAGATCACGGTAGATCTCTATTTTCACCCATAACCTGCGGCTCGAATCATGGTCATCTGATCTTAGATCGATGGTCCATGGAGAAACCACGTCTGCCACCATTTTAGTTAGCCTTCGGATGTGAAAATTTAAATAGCCACTCCCGTCGCACCACATGGAAAGCACGTCGCATCAGCGTGTCGTCTCAACCGCCACGTGGCCCGATGGAATTAAGGCTTTAATTAGGCTATTTTAATTAATTTTTAAGCCTAAATTTCTAAAATTCATAACTAATTGTAGAAAAATCTAAAAAAATGCAAACTTTTGCTCATTTTAAAGGTATTTCACACTATAATCTAGGAAAATTATTATTAATTGATTTTGAGTAGTGATTTTGGCTTAATTGAGGTTTAATTAACATAATTAGCTTTATTACCCCCTTAATTAAGCATCCAATTAATCTTAAATTTTTTGAGGATGTCTAAGGGGATGACCCCTGCCTCCCCTATTTTTCTAGGATTTTATTGGTTGCTTAATTAAGGAAATAAATTGATTAAGCCTTAATCACTATCTTAATTCAATTAGTGATAATTAGTGAATGAATAGTGGTTTAATTAATTATTTAAGCCTAATTACCTTTGTGGAACAATAAGGGAACTTAGGAAGTGTAATTGGGATATTTTTCTAATTTATTTCCTAGATCTCCTTCACCTTTTGGAATTAAATTAATTAGTGATTAATGAGGTAATTAATTGCTTGATTAATTAATTGATGCCCAAGATAAAAATCAGCCTAATTGAAGGTTTGAAGTGGCTTAGGGATTAAGGTTTGAGGCCTTATCCTTGATCCCTTTCTCTAAGCTAATTTCATCATTCTAATCAAATTATAATCAAAGAAATCAACCCATTAATTAATAAGCTTGATTTAACTCAATCTAAAATCCACTTCACACTTAAGCAACCTTTAATTGATCTTGGATAGCTCTTTGGGTGTTCAATAATCCAAGGTAAGAGATAATGAAATTATGATTTGCTAATATGTATGAGAAAATCATAAAAGTAGTTAAGTGATATCCCTTAAGCCTATTTAACTATTAATCATAAGCCAATTGCATTAGGCCCCTTTCATTTCTTAAGAGCATTGCAAATTTACTTTTTATGTTGTTGCAAATCATGTTGGCTTATTATTAATTAGTTAATTAACTTAAGATGATATAGTTAAAGGTTAATTAATTTACTTAATTCACACCTTAACTTAATCAAAACATAAATAAAACCTAAATATTCTTCATTAAACCAAATTAATTCACATTGGGGAATTGGATTAGGATTAGAAAACCTCTTTCATATTTCTTAAATCAAATCAAACTCAAGATAAAAAATGTCTTTAAAGAACTTTGGTTTATTTTAAATAGCTTTATTTAGTATGGTTGTCCTTAAGAATTAACTAGGATGAATGAGATCATGTACTTATATTCCTTTACATCTTTCCAATCATGTTAAATTTTGCTTGCCATGTGAGATCATGCATTCATTTCTTTTAAAATTAATTAAATGAAATGATTTCTTTTATGTCAAATTGCATGTGTTGATTTAAATTAAAAATAGGTATGGCTATTATTACTATTAAATTAAAAGTTATTTTCAAAAGTCTATAAATCAATTATTATAAATGAAGTGATGTTAATTATAAATATCTACAAGTTTGCATGTGATGATAATATAAGAAATGCAATATGAAGTTCTCCTTCCTTATTTTACATGGATTTACATAAGATTTACAAATGTATAGTTCATTTGAAAAGAACAATATTTGCCTAAATCTACTCCTATGCATCTCCATGTTAAGACTTAGAAAGAATTTCATATCACATATGTAAATCATACAATCAAATCAAATATGACTTCTTACATGATTTCTTATTATTGTGGTTCTTTTTGTACATTCACTCACATATATCTGAGAAAAGTGGTATATTAGTGCACCCTAAATATGAGGGCTTTAAGTAGCTAAGTAAGTCTTGTACGCCTTGTATAATGGCATCGTACTCACTTAAAACTCTTATACATATGTATATATTATGTGACCAATGAATAAGAATCATAAATCAAATATATAACTCCTGCATGGGTTTTCTTATCCTTATAGCTGCTTATACATTTTCATGTATCTAAGAAAAGTGGTATATTAGTCTGGACACCACCGAGACTACTAGGCTTTAAGTAGGTCTTGTACCTTACGCCCCTAAGACAAAATAATGGTGATGTACTCACTTAAATTTTTTATACATGTGAATGTGTATCTAACTAATAAATGAAAAATCTCTCTTTTCTATTAAAAATACATGCATTCATAATTCAATCAAATGAAATATTTAAATTTCAAATACACTTCTTTGCATTCATCATTCAAGTATGCTAAAAATATAAATTATGTATAGGTATGCTTAGAATTTAATCATATGCATGATATACATGATAGAAAGAAATGAATGAATATGTGTTATATGATAATAATTTATCTAATTAATCTTAAGATGCCTTTCTTATTGAATAAGGTCATTTAGAGTGAACCTAAATGTAGGATTAATCAAAATATGTAATAAGTCAGTCACTAAAGGAAATTGATTAATTAATTTGCTTTATAAGTGACTTAGGGTAGGGATGAAAGAGGGGTCTCCTCTCTTTCTTCTCTTTATAACATTTAGTTATTTTGTGTAGGTCAAATGAAACAAAAGAACATATTAAGTAAAATCTTCAAATCAATTAAATAACTTAAAGTAAAATCAACACTTCATAAATTGAATCCTTCACACTTAGCAAAATTACAACTCTAAAACCTAGTTAGGACATACCACATAAGCCTTGATGCACACACTTTAGACTAAGTCACCACTTCTTTATGTTAGGCGGTGTATGATGATGTATGCTTATTTTGTGATGTATTGCGACTAGATGTTAGGTGTATATATGTGGATGTTTGGTAGTTATTAGCCTTTAATCATATTTTTTTTGAGGGGTGCTTAAGGGGTCGTTGTAATAAAAATATAAATATTTTTGTTGTGCAGGTTGCTTATACCCCTAAGCATAGCCCAAGTTAGGTTGTATGGTGTGTTTAGCTAATATTTGTTCTGCAAGTGTAGATATATTTACTTTCCTTCTTTTAATGTAATTTTGCATTAGATTATGATAAGTGTTATGGGGATCACGATGAGCATTAATTATAAAACTAAGTCTTATGTACCATGTGATGACTTTGAAGCAAGTACATTCAAATCAAGACAAAAGGAAGAAAGAAATGGAGCAAATCAAATGAAGAATTGAAAGAAGAAATAAGAAAGAAAGAAGAATGAAGGATGAAGACCCACATAATATTCATCATTTATAATTATAATTATTCTTTCATTAATGGGATGTAAGAGAGAGAGGCTACCACATTTCTTTTTTTGTACTGATGAACCGCATCCGACCTTCTTTTGTGATAGCTTTATAAAAAATTATTTGATGATTTATTTAACTTGCACATTAGAAATAATATATATTTTAATAGTTTCTTTATGATTGGTGATTGTTGTGTGGCCTAGATTCCTTTAGGCTCTTAGGATAAAAAAAATTTCTACCCCATTAAATAACTCATAACTAAATCTCTAAAATAACTCATCATGTAAAAGCCTAGGTGTTAAATCAAGATAATAAAATATTTAGCAACCCTTAGCTCAAAGTTGTATGTGTAAATATCATGCATAACTATCTTATTTCAATCTTATTAAGAGAGGGCTTTCATAAAATGAGCTTGACCTTTAAGAGCCTATGATGGAAGAACACCTCTTTCTCTTCGATTTGGCCCATAATCAACTTCTCACATATTTAGGCATACAAAATCCTATAGCCTGTGTCAAAATAAAGAGTCTCTAATTAAATAAAATTTGATAAAAATTTGCATTAGATTTAAGTCATTATTCATATCCCTCATGCTCTAGTATCTCAGGAGAGTGGGTTTAAGGAATTAGTTTCTTTCTAAATAATAACAACCTAGCCATCTTGCAAAAGCATATGACTTGACCACATGGTTTTAAAATGTTGGATGAGTTAGTCACTCCAAGCGATTATAAGTCCAACAGTCGAGAGGTTTACTCTCTCTTGTGGAGATAAACCATAGACCCATTTTTGCCTTAGATTTAAGTCGTGCTTTGGCCCTCACCAAAGCTCCCTAGATTTATGATCTGAGGTTATCATTTTCCCTTTGGGCTATAGGCATAAATCCTCACCTCTTAGGCATCCTAACAATCTTATGTTGTTAGAGTATAAGTCATAGCTCTTTAATAAAATTTTGACTCAAATATGTAATTTCTTCTCAATATCAAACATATAAAGCCCAACCATATGATAGATTGGAATGCTCACTAGGCTTCTTAGTATCATGAGCATTCCCTACTCATCTCTTTTGGTTTCGATAATAAATCTCTATGTTCGATCCATCCATTTGATCTTCCAAATATAACCAATTTATTGATAGTCTTATCTTTGAATTCTTTGGAGACAATAATCATCTACTTTAATCAAGAGTATTCATAAGGAACTCACCCTCCTTAGGATGTAATTAACTATGGGGGCTTGCCCCATAAGGAACTTTAGAACTTGGTTTAAATAAACTCTACTTTATTCATCTATGTAAAGTAGGAGAAAATCTTTCATATAGTCAAAGACCTTTCATGCCTCAGGAGTCCTTATTAGGTGATTAGGTTCATTATATGGTAGTGACTTCTATCTTTTGAGATAATACACTATTTATTGATGTCGTACTTGATCATCTTAATAAGTACATCCTCGAGATGCTTGGTGTCCTCTCACATAAACACACAACACACATACCAAAAATAAACACCACAAGTGTCAAATACAAATAAAATTTGAAAAGATTAGTATTAAACTAAGTCATTACTCATACCACTCATGCTTTAGTCTCTTTAGAGAATGGGTTTAAGGACTTTAGTCTCTTTCTAAATAATAACAACATAACTATCTTATAATTCATATGATTTGTCCACATGGATTTAAAGCATATGAGGAGTTAGCTGGCTGCCACTCGAGATAGTTGTAAGTCCAGCCGTTAGTTGATTTATCCTCTCTTATGGAGGTAAACTATATACTCATCTTTGCTTAGATTTAGGTCACACTTTGGTTCTTGCCAAACCCCTAGATTTAAGATCTGAGGCAACTATTTTCTTGGTCTACTAGCATAAATCCTCACCTCTTAGACATATCTATAATTTTGTATTGTGAGATTATAAGTTTTAGCTTTCTAATGAAATGTCAATTCAAATAAAATAAATCTCTTCAAATTTAAACATATAAATCCCACTAATAGGATATGTTGGAATGCTCACTACTGTATATCATGAGTGTTTCCTACTCATTCTCTTTGGCTTTGATAATATGTCTTCTCCTTGAACTTTCCAAATTGATTTTCCAAATATAACATTTATTTTGATAGTCTAACCTTGAAATCTTTAGAGTCCCTAATTGTCTACTTTAATAGAGAATTCTTAAGAGATTTCATTCCTTAGGATGTAATTAACTATGGGGGCTTGCCTCCATAGGGAACTTAACGAACCCAATTTAAAATAAATCATACTTTACTTTTCTATGTAAAGTAGGAGAAAATTCTCTAATACATTTGAAGACTCATCATGCTTTAGGAGTCCTTATTAGATTATTAGTCCATTGTAGGGTGATAACTTCTATCTTTTGAGATAATACATCATTCCTCAATGTCTTACCCGATCACATCAATAAGTTCCCCCTAAGATCTGTGTGGTGTCCCATCATTCCAAAAATAAACACAACAATCACATCCATTTGGCTACATCATTACTTGTTGAGTTCATCCTTCACTATTGCCAATTACGTTGATGCACGTCATCATTTATACGGTCAATGTATATTGTTAACACATGCTATTGCCTGTAAAGTTAATATACACTATTGACACATGCCATTGCCTATAAGATTGATGCACACCTTTGACTCATGTCATCATTATATAAGAATTCATTATCTATAATTTATGTCAATTACATTGTATCAACATGTTCCCTAGTTATAAAAAGGGGTCATTTATAACCATCAATATAAATTAATGAATTTATTTTACATGGGTCGGGCCCTATGGTATTTTCTTTTTTTGGATTTTTCACATAAAAACTTGTCTCTTATATTTTCTCTCTCATTTATGTGTGTTGAATCTTCATATAAAGTTGACATGTTCTCAAATTATAAGGAAGGACATCATTTGTAACCATCAATATACATTATTAGAATTATTTCATCTCGGTATGGTCCCATGGTATTTTTTTAATATTTTTACATAAAAGTTTGTGTCTCTTATAATCCTTCTCTCATCTGTGTATGTATTAAATCTTCATATAAAGCTAACATGTTAAACAACTTCTCTTTACTAACTTAAATGTTCTGGCATGCAATAGATATGACCAAAATTAAAACTATAATCAAAGTGAAGTTTTAATTTGATTAGAATTCAAATTGATTTGATGTTACTCCAGTCACACATTCTATGAAGCATATCAAGCCAAGTTTCTCTTTAAAAAAAATTAAACAATTAGCATAAGACTTGAAACATCATCTATTATCTAATCACAATGTTATGAAATATAAGGCCATAATAATATATCACTATAAGTCAACTAAATACTTTCTACATATGAAATATCAATTGTTTTAAAAATTTGATCAGATTGGCTAGTTCGATTTAAGTCTAAAATTACTTCTACATAGAACCTATCAGAATTGTTATTGCGAGTGAATTAGATCGATTTTCAAAGAATTGATAGTTAAAATAATCAAAATTTGGCTCTTTATTTTAATGGGATGGCTAAAAATAAGAAATTAAAATTAAAAAAGATAAAATGATGTCTTAAAATATTATTTTAGAAATATATTCAAAATATTTAAGAATGAAGAGTCCTAAATTAGATTATTATAAAGTAAATTAATAAAAATATCATAATTGCACCATTTTAATTATATTAAAATAACAAATCTCTCCTAGTTCAATGTCCAGACTAATTTTCAAAGCATTAGAACTAATCCTTTAATCACTTCATTTATTAATAATCTTAATTAGGTTTAATATTAAACATTTCTACAGTCTTCAAGGAGTAGTTGTTTTAAAAATATATATTTTACATACATACCATACATTTTTTTACATATTTGCATATATATTTACTTTAAAAATTATAATTTACATGAATTAATTTTTTTTAATTATCATGAATGCTTGAATTAAAATCTTATATTTTGTTAATTATTTAAGTGAAACTAAATTTATAAGTCTAAAATATTTTTGATATTTTACTAGCACTTCCACTCACCCCAATTAAGATATCATCTTAGAAAATTTGAAAAATTATTTATTTCATGTGTTGGTCATATGCAAAATCAATGCATGACAAAAATATTCTTCTTACATGATTGAGTATACAATATAAATATTAAATCATGTTTAAAGCTTAATAGCATGACCCATTCTCCAATCTCATGCACTATTAGTGCATGACTCCCTCAAGATTGAAGATTTAAGGTCTGTTTGGGGCAGCTGAAGTTTTTTGTAATGATGATTATAAAGCTACTCTCATGAAAGCAATTTTTTGAAATGCTACTACAAGTGTTTTCTTTTTTTAAAAGTCAAATAATAGTTTTTTATTCAGTCACCGTACTTTAATAGCTCCCGTACTTTAATAGCTCTGGTTCTCAAAAGCTGCTTTTTGTTACAAAATTTTTTGAAAAGTAATAAAAAAGCTGATAGCCAAATGCAATTGTAGCTATTTTTAAATAAATAAAAAGTAGCCATAAAGTTGCCGTAAATACACCCTTAAAGTCCTTTGAGATGATACACCCTATAAGATGAAGACTCAACTTTTTTAACAATCATGAGATGCCTTCCTATTTTAAATCTTATTTTAAGTATTCAAGACATAAGAATATTTTTTTAAATGCATGTCATATATAACACAAAAAGATGTATATTAATTCTTAATAATGATAATATAACGTCATATATATTCAAGCACTTATTGCTAAAATGTAGTTTTCCACATCCTACCCATGAACAATGACTTATTTATGGCTACTATATTTAGATATCCCATAAACTTGTGAGATATTGCATTTAATGAGTTAGTGGTGAACATCCTCTACTATTTGGTGAATTTCCCCTAAGTCAAAGGATGTAACTTTTGAGATACAAATGCCTAATGAGTCCTCCTTGAGTTGCACTTCCACCTAAGGATATGATGAGTCAAGTATACTGCTATGTGGCTAATGTTGATTGGCTTCTAAGATAGGTATTGCAACTTGATGACTTGACCAATATAACCATTAAGCCCACTATCCTTGATTGTTAATTGGTCTTGACTATTGTAGTTGGTGAATCGAACTACACCAAAGTGATCATGTTCATTTAACTTAGTGTGAGTATACAACTCAAATATTAAAATTCATAATAAAATTTTAACTTTTATTTTTTACTATTGTCAAATTATTAATGGATTGATCGAAATACATGTAAATACACCAAATTGTCCTAACACATTTTTTAGCTTTAAATCAATGCATGTGGAAAGAGTTTGTATTTTGATTAATGATTATATATATCAAATATTTGATGAGACCCTCATGTTTGTAGATATTAAAATTTAAAGTACATATTTATTTAATTTGCATGTATTTAAAATTGATCTAAAGAAGAAGATATTTATAATTATTTTAATAATTAAATATTTTAAAATTTGAAATTTTGTATCATAAAACTTATATTTAGTATACAATATTCAAAATATTGAAGATAATTATTATTAATGTGTCTATATATGTATATATTTGTGACTGTATATATATATATATATATATATATATATATATATATATATATATATATATATATATATATATATATATATAATTAATTAATGAGGACAGAGAGAGAATTACTAGAAGGTGCCTTGAGGAGCCAGGAGAAGATGGTAAGCTAGATTATTCTTCAGTCCACTCTACTCTAAGATCTGCCATCGGAAGTTATCGATCATGGCTTCCACTCCCTTACCTCCAGCATTGGAAACTCGTTCAGTTCCCTTCTCCTTTTCCGGCCATCGTAGGGTTATCTACAGTCCTGCTGGCCTTGGACCGAAGAGCTTCGGCGGCCCCAGGTTCTTCTTCCGCCCTTTCCGTCTTCCCTATCGACTCCTCCGCGTCGCCAGCGAGCGGCAGTTCAAAGATACGCTCTCCGAAGAAGGTATCTATTCGGTGAAGATTCAATATTGAGTTCTAACTTATATACTGATTTTAGGTCGCATTGTTTGCTAACCAGCTTACAAGACCAGCCATTTTTATTGTTAATAGTCGGCACATGATATTGAGGCGTTTATTTGTTCTCATTTTATCGGCATTGCCTGATTTGATTGTTACCGTTATACAATTATGCAATCCTTTCCTTCTTGTCTCATTGAGTCATTTTTCATCCACTTTTAGCAATTGGATTTAATCTGAATTATTAATTTGTTCTTCGCATCACTCTTTCACTCATAAGCATGTCAAATGCATATGTTAAACTATTTTTAAAGAAACCGTATATCTATAATTGGGAGTTAAAGCTGAGTCAGTTTTACCTATTATTTTGGCAATCCAAATGAGAATCTGGACATAATTACTTTCCAGTTGCATTATCAGGAAAAATCTCCTGGCTTCATTTCTCAATTATAGATATGCAAACTTAAAAATGATGGATATGCGCTCGTGATGCTTACTGGACAAAATACATGTTCCTTTATGTACTAAATTCGTTATATTTGAATATCTTTTATGTACTTATCTGGCTTAGGTTGTTAAAAAAAATTTTTAAAAAAAAAAAAAAAAAAATTCTGATTTCGGAATAGGTTGCAGGTGCTGATTTTAAAATAGTGGTCCTGAGTTGACTTGGAATTTTGGCATCCTTTATGAACCTGATTGTTTGTGTTTGCGAGACAAGACCAAATGACCCTTCAGGTCAAAAACATCCTTGCATTACAACCTTTCATGCGAGGACACTTTTCACACAAAAAAAGCTCACTTGCTTCTAATTGTTATTCTCAATCTCCAATACACCCTTGAATTTCAAAGCCCACGTCTAGTTATAATATGGTTGAATGCAGTCAATTTACTTACTAGAAAAATAGAATTACCATAGGTATATGGAACTAATTTATATTTTTTTGACCGCATCTATAATAGCTTTTACCTATACAAGATTTTATAGTTATTTCATGTGAGTTTTGATGGCACATCTCTGTATGTTTAACCTGACAACAAAAACTAATCGGAACTATTGATTTTTGACAAAGTGTAAGTTCTTTCAAATTGTTGGTTTAGCTGTCCACGGAAGCTCATTTGATGGTTGTAAGTTAGAATGAACTTTATAAATACGGTTAATATTTAACTGCTCTCTATCACTTGCTATTTTTTATTCTATGTTGATGTACTTTGAATTTTTTTATTTTCATGGTTTTGCGTGTTTTATTAAAACTACTATATAGGTTGTCATGAAGCTTTAAACTCTCCTTCACATGATGCCTCTACAATTGCATCAAGTATCCTATACCATGCTGAGCTTACTCCCTCATTTTCTGCTGGGCATTTGCACCTGCCCAAAACTTATTTTGCAACTGCTGAGAGCGTTCGTGATGAATTGATCAAAAACTGGAATGCAACAAATAGCTACTATGAAAAGTTAAACATGAAACAAGCATACTACTTGTCCATGGAGTTCCTGCAGGTCTGATGTATACATAAACACTTCAACTGTGCTATTCTTTTATAGATTTTTGTTCATCTCATACTCAATATAAGTTGCAGGGTAGAGCTCTCTTGAATGCAATTGGCAATTTGGAGCTAACTGGCCAATATGCTGAGGCATTGAGAAAGCTTGGGCACAAACTTGAGGATGTGGCTAGACAGGTCAGAACATATTCATATTATTCCATTGAAAATTCATATGGTGAATAAAGACATGTTTCATGCATTATCAAAGGTAATAGAGCTGAAAATTTTATATTTTTGAGGCTAAGGCATGTATTTAGTAAATCTGTATGGATCCTGAATAGTTAGACTTACAAATTGGATGAGGTATATAGGTGCAAACTTGTACGCATGAATTGAATGAGCTCCAAGCCGTGAGTTCCTGCAAAAGCAAACAAATATCATTGCAGCTCACTTCCAGGATTGAGATCCAATCACTTAGTGTGTAATAACTTGCCTTAAAAGAGTGAAACTCACTTTTTTTATTTTTTTTACATTTTTTAAGGTCAGTTTCAAAAAATTGAGAACCCGTGGTTTCAACAAATTAAGTACTTCGACTCACTTATCGACACATAGACACAAACAATAAAGCAAAATAGCCCTTAGTGTAGTGTATGTAGTGGAAACAACTATTCTTAGGCATTGTAGTCCTTTTTTTTCCAGGGGAATAACAATTGGTCACTTGATTGGTGGTAGCATTATGGTTCCTTAATCTTACTTGTTACCTTGTTACTTGCGCTTTCAGGAACCAGATGCTGCCCTGGGGAATGGTGGGCTTGGACGGCTTGCTTCATGCTTTTTGGATTCACTTGCTACCTTGAATTACCCGGCATGGGGTTATGGGCTTAGATACAAGTATGGTTTGTTCCAACAAACTATTACAAAAGATGGTCAAGAGGAGGTTGCAGAAAGTTGGCTTGAGGTTTTCTTACCTGCTTTGTTTCTGAAACGTTGACATTGATTATTGTTCTTATTTAGTTTATCTGCTGAATCTGTGTTATCCTTGCAGATGGGAAATCCCTGGGAAATTGTCAGACATGATGTCTCATATCCTATGAAATTCTATGGAAAGGTAGTTTTAGGTTCAGATGGAAGAAAACATTGGATTGGTGGGGAGAACATAACGGCAGTTGCATATGACATTCCGATACCCGGCTTTAAAACAAAAACTACTCTTAACCTTCGTTTATGGTCTACGAAAGTTCCTGCAAAAGATTTTGATCTGGAAGTTTTTAATGCTGGGAAACATAACCAAGCAAATGAAGCCCATGCAAATGCTGAGAAGGTTTCTGTCGCTTTCTTCCATGTCTTAAGTCTTAACTGCATCAACTTCTTCTCTGTAGACTACATTATCTGTCTTTAGTTCATTTTATCTTGTATTTATTTCAATAACCACATAATTGTTTTGATCAATGCCAAACTTACCGGATATGTTTCTTGAGCCTTGTTAAATTTGAGAACAAGATTTATGAAACCTGAAACCATTTATGTTTTGATCAATGCCAAACAATTGTTATGCTTTGTTTTGAATTTTTAAATCATTTAACGGGTGAACATCAAAAGAAAGAAGAAAGTGAATATGTCTTTCTACCAATTAAGGTGGCTCCATACGACTAGTATGATCAATGCAGATATATGATTCATATCACATTGCTGATAGAATTGATTTCTTATAAGAAAATTAAGGATTGGCACACTTTCATGTGGAGCTTTTTTTTTCTGAATGTTGATGGGAATCTATCATCATGTACTCGTTTTCTTTTTGAGCATCAGATTTGCTATGTATTATATCCTGGAGATGAATCAGTGGAGGGTAAAATTCTTCGTTTAAAACAGCAGTACACCTTGTGTTCTGCTTCCCTGCAAGATATTCTGGCTTGTTTTGAGAGGAGATCAGGCAATTCGGTCAATTGGGAAGAATTTCCTAGCAAAATAGCTGTTCAGATGAATGATACTCATCCTACGCTATGCATTCCTGAACTGATGCGGATCTTAATTGATTTGAAGGGCTTGAGTTGGAAAGAGGCTTGGAGCATTACTCAGAGGTATGGTTTACCATTTTTTACGATGAATTTATTAAATATTATGTTTAGTTACATATATATTTTCCAGTTTTTCTACAATTCCTAGGATGTTTGAAGCAGATGCTAGGTTAACATTTATGAACCTAGTCATATATGGAGCGACCTCAATACCCAAGAGCCATTTAGATTTGATTGAAACTGATGTTCATCACTGAATCAACTTGCGGTGGATAGGATTGAAACAAAAAACCTATTTCAATTGTGCTAAATTGTTTGTACACTGAACACAGCTGTCATGGGGAAGAACTTGAAGTGGGCTCCGAAAATTCGCCACCGACCTCTCGATGAAGAGAGTTTGATTGAATGTCAGGGAAATTTTCAGAAGACGGATGAAATAGTGAGGACTTTAGATATAGTTCCAGGTTTCCTATAGGCGCAAGCACCTATAGTTAATTACCCCTCCCAATGTTGAGAGAGAACTTTCGATTAAGACTAATCGTTAGATTGCTAAATGCATAGCATATAGTAGCAGCATGTGGAGTATAAAATTACGAAATTCGTCATCATTAGCTTAAAGCAGATGGTTTGGGGAATGATGACGCTATCGATCTCATATTTGTTGTCTGTGGTCACTAGTCTACTTAATCAAAGGAGGTATCCAACTCGAAGGATTCTTGTCGCCAGTAGTTTCATCCAAGAGAACCTTGTAGACCTAGGGTGTCGTTTGTCTAAGGAGATAAATTTAAGTCTACCAGTTGTGAGAGCTTCTCTTTATCAAGTGTCTTATGGTTCACTCAAGAATCATTGGAGAACATCTACATTCATTGATCATAATATAATTGTGTCATACAACCGCAGGTCGGAGGACTCGGTGTGCGCATCATATGTGCTCTTGTCATACATCAGAGGACCGAATCGTCATGACATGAAATTGATTGAGAGTGAGCATGTAAACACTTGATTTGATGACTCTTTTAGTAGAGTTTTCTTAATTTGCCACCTACGACAAATAATTGTAGAAGGTGGATGAATTGGATTTTAGCTTTAAGTATTTAAAGATTGAATTTCATTTAAGCATTTAACACTTCGTAATTTATCCGATTTTATGTTTGTATTGATACTTGATTTTGATTAATTTGATTTGAGCTTGCAAGCATATTTTGATGGTAAGTATCCCTTCTAGTTGAATCTCCATTTAACACAGCCATCATCGGGGTAGATGTATTATTTTATTGTTCCAGTTCCTGTCGACTCTATTAGTTTAATAATAGAGGATCAGATCTACTGTCATGTAATGAAATTCTTATATTTTCTTAAGTTGAAATTCTATAATATTATTGGATTTTTAGGTTTTTTGTTAACACGGACGGTCCAAGAATCGTCAAAATCATCCTGACGTCACTAAGTTTAAGCATTCAGCAAAGTGTCGGGACCCATGCGAGTTATTTAATTCAATATTGATTTAAGTTTATGGGATTTGAATAGTATTATTTATTTTGATTGAGTCTTCATTACAAATATAACATTTTAGATAAAATTTTAACGATTTTGGCGTCTTCATAAGTCCCCTTATGTAGCTCTGATGGATCACCATACTAAGAAAGGCATGTATGGGTAGTGTAAATATCACGTTCAAATGCGTCATCCCACCATGCCAAGAAAGACATGTATGAGTCTCTGAAGCACCTGCAAGTAATACAGATTTCCCCGCTATGTCAAGAAAAACGTGTACTTGTACTTATACATCTGCAATATCAATTTAAACAATAATTTTTTATTTTTTGTTGGCTTTATTTCAAAATTTGTTTAGGCCTGTAAGTGTAAAATTTGATTTGGCATCCCTGATCAGTGTTCCGCCGGTATCTTGAGCCTCGCCATACCAAAAGACATGTATGGGTGGTGTAAACATCACGGCCGAATGCGTCATCTCACCATGTCAAGAAAGGCATGTATGAGGCTATGAGATACTGTGGTGTTTATTTTTGAATGTATATAGGGGGGACACCATGCAGATCGCAGGGGATACTTATTGAAATGATGATGCGACATTTGAGGTATGATGTATCTCGAAGATAGAGACATCACGATATCAAATCACTAATAAGGACTTGGGCATGATGGGTCTTGAATATAGATTCTTTCCCTTACATGAATAAAAGCGAGTTTATATTAAAGCAGGGTTCTAAAGTTTTATGGAGGCAGTCTTAATTACATCATAAGAAAGGTGAATTTCTTAAGAATACTCTCGATTAAAGTTGACAATTAGGGTCTCCAAAGATTTCAATGTTAGACTATCAAAGAATTGACTATATTTGAAAAATCAATCGAGATAGATTAAATGGAGAAACTTATTTTGGAAACCAAACGAGATGAGTACGGAATGCTCATGATAGTAGGAAACCTAGTAAGCATTTCAATCTATCTTATAGTTGAGTTTTATATATATGAAGTTGAAGAGAATTATTCATTTGAGTTGAATTTTTATTAGATTGTTAGGGCTTATAATCCACTATTATAAGGTTGTAGAAACGCCTAAGAGGTGAGGATTTATGCTTGTAGTCCGAAGGAAATAACAACCTCAGATCCTAAATCTAAGGGGGGAGGGGAGTTTAGCATAAGCTACAGCACGATCTAAATCTAAGAGAAGATGGGCATAAGGTTTATCTCCACAAGATAGGATAAATCACCCTACTGCTGGACTTATAATCACTTGGAGTGGTCGTCTACTAACTCCTCCTACAATTTTAAACTATGTGGTCCAGTCATATGGAATTGTAAGATAGTTAGGCTATTATTAATTTAGAAAGAGACTAAAGTCTTTAAGCTCACTCCCTAAGATACTAGAGTATGAGTGGTATGAGTAATAATTTAATCTAATGCAAAAAATCTTTTCAAATTTTATTTCAATTTTGACACTTCATTTTGATAAAGGTTTTAGGATTTTGATGCCTATATGCATGATGAAATAAGATTGTTGACTAAATCAACGAGAAATGAGTGTTTTTCACCATAAGAGATGCCCTCACATGTCAAGCATTTTCCTATCGTGCAAGGATGGAAATCCCCTATTTTCAAGAATGAGATAATATGATATATGTTGTGAAATATTCAACCATTCAGCTAAGGAGTTGTTAAATATTTTAATTATCTTATTTAATGCCTAAACTTTATGGTGGAGTTATGAATTGTTTAGAACTTTAGTTACGAGTTGTAGTTGGGTAGAAAATTTATTTTTATCTTAGAAGTCTAATCGCATCCAGGTCACACATTAAAGTATCAATCATAAGAAATTATGAAAAATATGTTGTTTCCAATGCACAAACTAAACAAATCATCAAACATTTTTATAGCTACCACAAAAAAATAAAATGTCGATGTGGTCGGGTACCACCGTACAACCCGAAAAGAAATGATGGGTAGCTGAGCTCTACCCTTATATAACTCGGAATTACAAAATAATTATTACAATTTATAAATAACTATAAAGGGTCTTATTTCCTTCATTTCTTCATATCTTCTTTATTCCTTCTCTTGATTTGGATGTGCTTGCTTTAAAGGCATCACAGAGTCTCTCAAGATAAAGTCTTCTAGTCACTGCTCATCCTAATCCCTCATAATACTAATCTTAATTCCTAATGCAAAATTACATTGAGAGTAGGAAAAGTAAATCTAACTATGCCTGCAAAACAGAAGTTAGTTAAACATACATACGTTCCTAAGCAGTTGTATTTATAATTTGGACTTAGCACCCTGCACATGGGTAACCAAGCCCACCTATTCTAACTTGGATTATGCTTAGAAGTTTAAGCAACATGCAAAGATAACATTTACATTTATTTTTAAGCATCCCCTAAGCACAATCCCCTACAAAAAAATATAATTAGAGAAACGGTCAACATTCGGTCTAACCACATGGGTACTAACCTATTCTAACTTGGATTATGCTTAGAAGTTTAAGCAACATGCAAAGATAACATTTACATTTATTTTTAAGCATCCCCTAAGCACAATCCCCTACAAAAAAATATGATTAGGCTAAGAGCGATTAACTAACATCTGAAATATACACTTTTCTATAATAATATATCACTCCATACAACGTCCTAACATAAAGTTAGAAGTGGTGACTTAATTCTAATATGGGTGTTAAAGCTTGTGTGGTATGTCTCAACTAAATATTAGTGTTGTATTTTTTAAGTGTAGAAAGATTCAATTTAATATAAATGGTTGGTTTCACTTGAAGTTGTTTAATTGATTTGAGAATTTTAATTTGTGTTTTCTTTTGTTTCATATGATTACAGTTAAAAATTAAGTGTTATAAAGAGAAGAAAAGAAGATGTCCTCTTTCATCCCTACCTTAAATCACTTCTAAAATACATTAATCTGATTTGGTTCTCTTCAATGAATGGCTTATTAAATGATTTAATTAATCCTAGATTTATGTTCACTTTAAATACTCTTATTCAATATGAAGGGCATCTTAAGATTAACTTGATTGAACTATTACCACATCATATATGTTAAATCATTCATTTTCATCACATATAACATGTATATAATTTAATCTTAAGTGTATCTATACATGCAACATATTTTAATATACTTAAATGATGAATGTATGTGTATGTGAAGTTTATATCATTTTGTGTGATTGAATTATTTAATCATATTAGTTTAAAATTCTATCTAAATTTTTATACAAAAATACATAGGGATGAAATTAAATAAGTACATGTCATTGTTAGCAGAAGTGGTAATCAAATGACGATTGCTAACTAAAGCCGTATTCGGACGTATATACTCATTTGCATTCAAACATATGTAAATTTGTATGCATGAATGTAAGAAAGAAAGCTCTAAATCTCATGACCAACTAATTCAATCATTCAGTCAATCATGAATGCATGTATCCTTGATAAAAGAAAAGAGGTTTTAATTCCATAATTAAATACACACACATGTATAAGCAACATAAGCTAGTACATGTCATTATTAACTAGGGATGTGAGGTAATCAAATGACCTCTTTGGGGTTACTTAAAGCATCGTATTCCCGGGGTAGCCAGACTAAACACTTATTTTTCTCAAATACATATGGATGTATACATAAACAAAGGAAGGAAAATCATGCAAATGTTGTATTTTATTTGATTGAACATTTATGCATATGGAGTAAAGTTCTATCCAAATTCCAATGTAGAAACACATGTAAATGAAATCAAATAAGTACGTGTCGCTATTAACCAGGGAAGTGAGGTAATTAAATGACTTTCTTGAGGTTAACTAAATCCTCGTGTTCCCAGGATGTCCGAACTATATACTTATTAACATTCAAATACATGTAAAATTACATATGAATTAAGAAAAAGAAAGCTTTACTTCACATGTCTAAGCTATATGCACATGCAAACCTATGTATATGTTCATAACTACTATCACTCTGATCAATGTAATTGATTCATAAACTTTGGAAAAATAATTTAAATTTACTAGTGATAATAGCCACACGTATTATAAATTAATCCAACACATGTAAGCTTGCATAAAGGAAAACTATTTAATTTAATTAATCTTTGAAAAGATGAATGCATGATTTCAAATGATATATAACATTTAATATGATTGGAAAGGAACAAATGAACATAAGCACATGATTTCATTCAATCAAATTAATTTTTAAGGACAACCACATCAAATAAAAATCATTTAAAGTAAATTAAAGTTTTTTTAATGCTATTTTTAATTTTATGTTTTGATTTGATTTAAGGATGTGAGGAAATGTTTGTTGATCCTAACCTATTCTCATGTGGTTTGATTTAATGAAATGTAATTAAGTTGATTTTATGAGTTAATTAAGTTGTAATATGCATTAGGTCCATTAATTAACCCTTACTTATGTTACTTTAACATAATTATTTAAATAATTATGAGCTAATATGATATGCAAATGAATTGAAAAGTAAATTAGCAATAGTCCTAGGAAATGAAAGGGCCTAATGCAATTAGCTCATAATTAATAATTAGTTAGATTAAGAAATTTAATTAAGTATTTTTATGATTTTCTCACATATGTAGATTAACCATAATTTTTTTAATTTCCTTTATATTATTAAACAACTAAAGGTCTACTCCTTAATTAATTAACTAAGATCTGATGTGATTTGAATTTTAATTTAACTAATTAAATAATTAATTAACTAATTAATTCATAATTAATTTTTCTTGAAAAGTGAAGAGAACTTAAGGAAAGAGATTAGGAAAAAGGTATCAATCCTATTCCATAAGTCACCTCACTATTAGACAATGATTAATGAGCCCAATTAATTGATTAGTTATTGTTCATGCAATTAATTAACCCTTAATTAAATTAAGAAAGTAATTATGGCTTAATTAACTAATTTTTCTAATTAATTAACCAATAAATCTCAAAAAAATTAGGGGAGGTAGAGGTCATCCCCTTAAACAATCTCAGAAAATTTGAGATTAATTAACTAATTAATTAGGGAGTAATTAAGTTAATTAATTTTTTAATTAAACCCTAATTAAACCTTAATTATTGTTCAAAATCAATTGAGTATATTTTAATAAATTTCTCTCTGAAATACCTTTAAAACGAGTATTTATTTATATTTTTTGGATTTTTCTATGATTTATTATAAATATTTGAAGTTTCAGCCATTAATATTGATTATTTAAGCCTAATTAAATCTAATCTTGTTGGCACCACGCGGCTAATGCTTTCCAATGCGTGGGCAGTGATATTAAAGTATGTCAGTCACCGATGTGGTCGACGAACACGCCGATCTCCGTCATCCGATTTCGGATCGGACGGCGTAGATCGATTCCGTGGTTAATAAAGGATTAAAACGGCTCGATCTAATGGATCTAATCACGGTCATCCGTTTAGATCACGCGGAATGGACGACGCGTGATCTATCGTTCCATGGTCGATGAAGGACGGAAGCCGTCCGCCATTGCTCGCACGATTCGAGCTCACCTGAGCTCGAATCCACTCCAAATGGATCCCACACCTTCACGACAATGATCGGAGGGGATCCAACGATCAAGATCATGCGTCATTCAACTTTCCTTCGAAAAGCTCCAAAAAAATTTCAAGAAAGCTCGGTTTCAATGGTATACCGCCTGAAAGTTACGGCAATTCGCTGAGGAAGCGCCTGAGACAAAGCTGTTGAGGGAATTGGGTTGATTCCAAGTGATTCGCTCGGAAGACCAAGTTTCTTCCTTTGGAGAGTCATCTTGATCGAAGTGGTATCTCCGGTGGGCTTGGAGCTCAGGGGAAGGTTCGTTCATGCTCGACGAGGTGCGGGGAGGGTGTGGGTAAGAGAAATTTGGTTTTGGTTGAAAAACGGGGGAGTTAGGATCGTAGGAGGCTTGCCCTGTTTCGGATGCGCGCTCGGGAAGGAGGAATCCGGTGAGGGGAAGCTTTGGGAAGGCTTGGGAGCTTGGTAGGGGACTCGAAATTGCCTTAGGAAGCTCTGAGGATTCAAATGAGTGCTTGTGCCGTGAGAATTGAGGGGGGTATACCCCTTTTCCATTGTGATGGACAAACGGGATTGGCTCCCGTTTTTCGGCCGGTCAACCGCCGCCAGAGCGCCGAAGTGGTCGCCATCACTTCCATGTGGCACGACTTGAGTGGTGGAAGGGTTGGGAGGTGGCTCAAGGCATGTGTTGCTTGGTCTTTGTCCATGGGACTCTCGACTTGTGAGGGAGGTGAGTCAACTCACCTCTCTTTGGTCCATGGTAGACCTAGCCCACATGGGCTGGGTTATGTGGCTAGGTCAGACTCCATTTGGGGTGTGTGAGGGCTGCCAAGTGGAAAGGAGGAGTAGACTTTGTCAATTTTAGCAAAATCTCATATGGGAAGGCAAATCAAAGGGAGATTTGCTTGGGTTTGACTCCATTTGGGTTTGAGCTGGTTTGCGCTGATCCCAAGTGGGTTTGTGTCGGGTTAGGTCAGCTCTCAAGGTGTCATGGGTTGATTTCAAGGGGTTTGGCTCAATTTGGGTCATATGGGTCACTTTGGGTCATGTTGGATTAGGTTGACCAATTGGTCAAATTGGGTCAAACAAGGCTTGGGTTATGTTCAAATGATGATTTGAAGAGTTTTGGTTCAAGTGGTTTCAATCAATTTGGCATAGGTTTGATTTTGGCTCATTTGAAATCAAATAAGTCAAATGGATCAAGTTGACCAATTTAACCAAATTGGTCAAATTGGCTTGGGTTAGGTGTTGGTTCAAGTTTAATTGATTAATTGGATGGGATTGTAAACTTTGGTTTGAATTAATTTGGATTTAATTTGGATTTAAAATAAAATTGATGAAACAATTAGGTCACAATTCAATAATTTGAAATGAACTTTGACCGGGTTTTGGGTTGGATCATGATTTGACTTATTTTAGTCTTTTAGGTCAATTTGGGTCAATTTGGATCAAATGGTCAAATTGGGCCGGGTTTAATCAAGACGTTAATCATCATGGGTTGGTGTGAATCAATGGTTTCAATTACTTTGGTGTGGGATGAGTTTTGGCTAGTTTAGGTTCATGTGGGCTAAAGGGTTGATTTGGTCAAATGATCAAGTTGACTTTGTTTGACCCAGTTTATGGCAATTGGTCACTCTAGGGTGGTTATTAATCATAATGGAGTGCTTAGGTTGACTTAGTTCAATACAATTTTGGTTAGATTAGAACTTGGCTCAAATGAGTTCTTTAAGTCACTTTGCAAGCCTAGAAAGGCTTGATTTTGATTTTTAATTGAATTTATATATGAACTTAGGATTGAAATATAAATCCAACTATAATCAATTTGTGTTTCAACAGGTTTTGGTTTATTTGAAATTTTTAAGTCAAAAGGGTTAAGTTGGGCTTAACTTAGGTTGATCTTGGTTTGGTTTGATGATTGTAGATTTCATTTATATTTGGATAGATAATTGAGAGAATGATTGATTCAAGAGAAAATCCATTAGTTTTGGCTTGATTTGGATAAGATTTGGCTAAGTCCAAGGAATTAGCTCAAAGGGTTTAAATTGGGATTTGATTTGATTTTGGATTTGATTTTGACTATTTAAATGTATATTTCATTTATATTTAGGAAGATAATTGATGGAATAATTGATTTATAAGAAAATCAATTGAGTTTGAAGTGATTTGAAGGCAAATTTAGCTAAGCTCGTGAAGGAGTCCAAAGGACATAGAAAGGAATTTGATTTAGTTTGATCTAATTTTGATCATGGGAGTGTAGACTTCATTTATATTTGTGAAGATGGGTGATGGAATAATTGATTTATGAGAAAATCAATTGATTTTGGGTTGATTTGGGTTAAGCTTTGGCTAAGCTCAAGGGATTGATTCATATGGCTTAGAAGGGTTTTGGGCTTGGATTTGAGGTTAAGATTGATTGTAAATTCTGGCATTTGAATTTGGGGATTGGTTTGATAAGGTGAACATGGATTGGGTTTAGGCTATAGATCCTTAAGGTATAGCTTACTCTTATGACTAACCCTTCTAAGTCTCTAGGTTTAGGTTAAGTGTTTACCTAATCAATAAGTGTCATAAAGACTAAGTTCTGGTCTGAAGAGTCTAGACATGATGAGGAGATTGAGAACTCACCCAAAAGTGAGGTCAATAGTACATGCATAATACGCTTTTTTGCCAAGCGACGATAACATTATATACCGCAAAGGTGCTTGATTTCAAATGTCTCATCTTTTTGTTGTTCCTTGTCACTCCTGATTTCGATAGAATTTCGGCAGCATCTCCCATAACCGGTTGATTTTTACCAAAACTAGGTATGTCCACCAGTCTAAAAAGACGTGCATAGATGGTGTTTTGTAACACCATGACCGTGAGTCTCCTAACCTACCCATCTAAAAGACCATAGTTCTTCTGTAATTTTGTCGGAAAACTTCAGATTCTCACACCAAGAAAGGTGCATTTATACACCCACAAGCAAGCAATTTATACATCGAAAAGAACTGCACAAGGAGCGCTGGCCGCTGGTCGAGAAGTGCGTGAGAGAAAGACGACGCGACGCAGGTTTACATCGGGAATTCAGGCCGAATAAGAATAGAGAACAACGAGAGAAGGAGAGCACGAGAGAGGAGTTAGTGGATGTGGATAGGATTTAGGTTAGTAAGAGAGGTTATTTATAGGACTTTCTTATTTAAGTGAAAATTAACCCTAATTGAGATTTTTTTCGCCAACATTATTACATGAGCAATATATATGTCAATTCTAAGTTATTTGTTCACGCAACGCTGATGCTTCAATGATCGAGCCATTTGATTCAAGTCCGATCGACCGATCAATTTCAATTTAAAAGTGCGCATTGTCGTTTCCAATCACTCAATATTCTCGCAGTCTCGTCCAAATTGAGCGTGGACAATCTCATTTGATAGATTTCGACATTTAGACGCTACAACGCGGTCAATTTTACGAACGGAGGTCATTTGGGCATCGTCATAGCTTCCCGACTTCGATATGTGCGTAGGTGCGTCGACAGATTTTCTTCTTAATCGATCGACCGTCGAATTGTGCAATATGTATATTCTAATCAATTTCGATGTTCAACCACGGCGTTCCGCTTGATCGAGGTCATTTCGACGATTTTGGCGATGCGCCGCAGCCGATTTCAAGACATCGTTATATCCAATCGCCGAGAGATTCGGCCTGAATGGATAGTCTCATTTGATAGATTTCAATGTTTCGAAATTAACGATGTGATCAATTTCACGAACGGAGGTTGTTTGAGTATCGTCGCAGCCTCCCAACTCCGATATGCGTGTTGGTGCTTCGACGATCCTCCTTCTTGATCTGTCTACCGTCGGATTGTGCAAGATGTATATTCTGATCAATTTCGACGTTCTGAACGAAATGGCAAAGTCCGTTCATCGATAGGAGATCGTTTTGACTGATTTTGGCGATGTTCGGTACATTTCAGCCTCGATTTGCGAGTTGTTGCATCCGAAGTCGATCGACTTTGTCTTATGAGCTCAACTCGACTTATAGCGCATGCATGGAGGTCAACACTTGAAATTAGATTTAATAGATAAAGTATCCTATGGGTTCTTATGGGTAGGCCAAATTTCCATTAAACTTCTGGCTCTCTAAAGTCTAAACATGTGAATTGTAATTTGGATATGTCAAAATAGTTCTTCAATTGATTGCTGACTCCAAATTTAGTCACGTGGCCTGTTTATAACTTTTAGTGGGTAAATTTAAATAAAAAAAACCTTCAATATTTGGGTGCCTTTAGAAGATTATTCTTGTCGATCCATTATCTTTTGAAATTTTGTTTATGCCCCTTAGTCCATAGCGTTGTGACTAGGTGACATGACCACATCTTTTCCCCTATTTTAATGTATCTCCACGAA
This sequence comes from Cymbidium sinense, assembly GCA_021442155.1. NCBI lineage: Eukaryota > Viridiplantae > Streptophyta > Magnoliopsida > Asparagales > Orchidaceae > Cymbidium > Cymbidium sinense. Next base: position 3,116,125 of record CM038216.1, read on the forward strand.
ATGATTTTCAATGAGTTAACTAGATCATATCCATTTATTTTCACACTAGGGTCAAAGTTTAAACTTGATTGCGTGTCCACTTAAAATTTGATTTGGACTTAAGAAGAAAAAATCACCCAATCAAACAAAGCAAAATGATATAAAATTAAATCTAAATCAAATTAACTAAATAAATGCACAAAATAAAATGAATGTGAATATTAAATTTATAAAAAAGGACTTACAAGAGCTTCAAATAACTCAAAGGCTAGTTTGAAAATCTGCTCGATCTTCCAACCTCTTCTGTTGAACACCAAAAGCCTTCAAACAATTAAAGTGAATTAAAATGACAGAATGAAAGGCCCCCTTTATATATATATGTATGTATGTATGTATATATATATATATATGTATATGTATGTATGTATATATATATGTATATGTATGTAATGTATGTACATGTATGTACATGTATGTATATATGTATATGTATGTACATTGATGTATATGTATGTATATGTATATCTATATGTATATGTAGATGTATATGTACATAAACATATATATGTATGCATATATATGTATGTTTTTTTTATTTTTATTTTTTTGTTTTTTTGTTTTTTTTTTTGTTTTTTTTTTATTTTTTTTTTTTTTTTTTTTTTTTTTTTTTTTTTTATTTTATTATTATTATTGTAATATTACATGATATATGTATATTACATATATAAACATTAATATATTATTATATATTATATATTATATGTATATACTATATTATTACATATAATATATATATTATATATTATTATATATTATATATATATAATGTATATATTACATAAATATATAAACATACGTATTATATATATTATATATATATTATGTAATATATATTATAATATACATATATATAACATGTATAATATTATTACACATTATGTATATATATATGTACATATATATATATATATATATATACATATATATATACATACATTACTATTATATTGTGTATGTATGTGTGTGTAGTGCAGTAAAAGTACAGCATCTGAAAAATATATCATACTTGGAAGTCATGAAGGCATTACAATATACACATCAATGTGAAGTGTAAACACAGAAAAAAGGGGACATGTATGAGTGCATTACAGGGATGTATTGAATATATGCTAATACACAGTGCAATCATATCAAAATATGAACAAATATCTTATGTATATATAATAAAAATCAGATAATACACAATACTTATCCATGAAGGTTACACAATCATACAAATGTATTATAGTTATATTAAAGTGAATACAAATCACAGTCAAAATGAAAGTTTATTTATAATGAGAGGCAATTTCATATTCAATCTTGATACACTAAGATATGTGTAAGCAATCAAAATTAAGAAACAATTTTATAGAATTCAATTATGTACATATTTTGAAGCTTCTTCAATCCAAATTAAATGATTTCACCAAATGTAAGAAAAATCTATGGGTAATTTATTATTTATCTAGTACAAATAATCATTCATCTTTTGAAAATTTTGCTCAGCATAAATCTAAATTCTCTTTCATCGAGTTGCCAGGCGTGAATTTTTGATGCCCGTGCCTGTAAGATCTTAGTGCTGGAATCCCAAGATATCCAGCCAATCAGTAGGCCTTACATTGGATGGTTCTTCATTGGGATTATTAAATATATTTGTGGGCATCAAAAATTCGCACCCAGCCTCTCACTGAAAAGAGTTTGAATTTAGGGACGAATTTTCAAAAGACAAATGAATTATAAATAAGACACTACCTAGAGATTTCACTCTCACTTTGTGAGGACTTTAGATCTAATTTCAAGTTCTATAGGTGCAAGAACCTATAGTTAATTACCCTCCCAGTGTTGGAGAGAACTTTCAATTAAGGGTAATCATGAGGTCGCTAATTGCTTAATGTATAGTAGTAGTAAATTGAGTTTAGAATTTAATAAATTTATTATTGCCAACTTAAAGTGTATGCTCAGTGAATGGTGACGCGTCCAATCAAGATCTCATGGTTCCGTAGTCCTGGGCTGTCGTAATCCTAGGTCTACTTAGTCAGAGGAGACTATCGACCCAACCTGATTGAAAAATTATTATCAATAGTCATGGGTTGCTTTATTCAAGAAGACTTTATAGACTTGAGTTGATGTTTATCTAAGAAGACAATTTTAAGCCCACCTTAGCTAAGAAAGAGTTTTATACCCTATCAAAATGCACTTTATATTTCACAACTCAAAAGGGAGAGTCATTTTGGAACAATTGTGACTATAATATAGTGGGATCATTGAGGGGCCAAGCCATCCGATCAGAGAACTCTGGTCATAACCGTATTATATGTGAAACTTACTAACCAAATCACATGGACAGAGGACACGGGTCATGTCCGTACTGGCATGAGATTATTTGATAGTGAATATAGTATTACACTTGACTTAATATTGACTCTTTTGTGAGTTATAGTTTTCTTAATTTATTGTCTCTGACAAACGATTGTGAAACGTGGATTAAGTGGATTGTGCTTTAAGCTTGTAGCATATGAGTTTCATTTTAACATTTTGAGCTTAATAATTAGCTGGGTCTTTGCATACTTGTTAATATTTAATTTTAGTTTATTTGATTTGAAAATGTAAACACATTTTGGATGAGTTTCATTTTGACAATTTGAACTTAATAATTCATTGGATCTTTGCATACTTGTTGATATTTAATTTTGGTTGATTTGATTTGAAATTGTAATCACATTTTAATGATGTTTTTCCTCTGGTTGAAATTTTCATTCAACATAACTACCATCGGCATATAAACTTTATCAACTCTATTTTCTTGCTATCAAAGAATCGAGTCTATGGATCTATCATCATGTCTCCTATCTGATGTTGAGAGTTTATATTTTGGATATGAAATTTTTTTGTTAATATTAATGATGGTCCAATGCAAATGTAAAATAAAAATTTTGTTTTAAGAGCGACCATTTATTTTTATAATTAGTTTTATCGACTCCACAATCCTTACGATGAAGATTAAGTAATAAATTGATACTTATGACTTTCACAATATAAGTAGAATGATTTACTCAAGAATGTGCATTGTCAATAAGTCTAAGTTTATCTTTTGAAAAGACAATATTATATTTTTAAAAGGATATTGGTTAATCATCAAAAATACTTGCACAATTTTTGAAATTAGATTAAACTTAGATTAATTTTAATTTGAGCTTGTGCAGTATTCTCAGATCATATGATTGGACATTCAATATACTGATCAGAGTACATGTAAGCAACTCGAATTTCTTTTATGTTAACTCGTATAACATCCTTAGACACTGAATTTTGGTATTCAGCATTGTATCGGGGACCATGCAAGTTATTTTATATTATTTGTACACTCTTCGAGGTATTGAATTTTAAAAAATATTTTATCTCATAATGTATGTAAAATTCAATCTTTCAAGTTGTTTGCATGCATTTTGATGTTGTTATTTGGACATATAATTGCCACGTAGTATGCATCTTAATTTAGATTGCTTGCATGAATCTTGAGGCATTTGGCTTGAATCTAATGTTGCTTTGAAGTATGTGCAAAATCACATCCTTTAAATCTTTTACACGCATCTCAATACAATGGGATTGGATATAAGATTGTCTTATAACGTGTATGAGTATTTAACTCATTTCTTTGAAAATTTACATAGATTTCAAGGCCATGATTAAGATGTAAGATCATTTCAAAATATATGCAATGAATTCATTTCATCCAAGCATACATTTAGAAGCATTTGAGTCAAGCAATTGATTGCTTCAGAATGTATGTAAGAGTTCATTTGAAACTTTTATCAACGCCTTCTATTCGCTTTGAGACGTTATGGGTTTACAAATCGACGATCGCCTACTCTCGAGAGATTGAGAAAAACAACTCGAAATGAAGGGAGCGGGCATTTCAGCTTTGTGTGTGCTGGAGTCCAACTAAGTGGAAGTTGAGCCAAAGAGAGGGAGTGAGAAAATGACGACGGGCCGAGAATGGGGACCTATTGGGGAGGAAATGGGGGTGATGGGAAAGAGGAGAGGGTGAGGTATGGGTCACACGTCCGACAGGATGGCATGGATTGTCCTATGGCAGCAAGATTAGATTGGATTTTGAAGATTAAATTAATTTTCTCGAAATTCGCATTGATTGCATCAAAATTCATTATGCAATGACTAACCAATATGGGTGTCGATTCAAGGTAATTTTTACATTCCGAATACAGCATTACATTTCGTTTCACGATCAGAGGTCGTTTGAATGACTTTTGCATTGATCAAGTTGATTTGAGCTCAAATCACATGATGCCGCATCGACTTGCACGACACTCGTATGATCGAATTGATTGTGAACGATCTCATTTGATAGAATTTGATATTTTCGCAATATCGACACAATCAATTTTGCGAACGGAGGTTATGTAGATGTTGTCGAGGCCTTCCGACTCCACCTTGCGTGAAACTACTTCAACGACTCATCATTTCCATTGATCAGTCGTTAGATGGCACAAGAAGCCTCTCTTAGTCAATTTCAATGTTACATACGCAATAGCGGAGTCCATTTGTCGATCAAAAGTCGTTTCAATCAGTTTCACTAATGATCGAGGTATTTCGAATTTGATTTGCACAACGTTGCGTTTGTAATCCATTGAATTCGTCATCTGCATCCGATTCTACTTATGAAGCGTATGTGGAGGTCAACAATATCATTAGGCACCAACGATCTCATAATTAGAGCTGAAAAATGATTAATAAGAAGACATTAAGAGATGATAAATTATTCAAAAAACTTTGACTTTTGTGTTTATGGGGTTGGTTAGTTAAGCTAAGATTTCACTATTCTCTAACTTTTTTCTAATTCGTCGACATCATCATCATCATCCTTAATCTTATCCTAACTATCTAAGATCAACTTTCTAAATTCTCATTTTTCATTCATTCTTGCTACATGCTACTTAAGGTCAGTATTTTCAAAACACAATACGATCAGGAGTTATTTTTTTATTCAATGCATAAAATACAAAGCCAAGCAATACTATATTATTAACTAGAATGCTCGTAACTTTTATATCATGTAGTGTAGGAATCAAATAAACACTTTAGATGATACCCCTTAAGAGTCTCAGTCAGCTCAAAATCATTTTCAATGTACAAACTTTTCTCTCTCTCTCTCTTTCTCTCTCGCTGTGTGTGTGTGTATCTTTAATGACTTTTAACCAGTTGGAATGAACTTGAAGCTTGTTTTTGTTCAAGTGAACTTAAGGAGACTTAAAACTTGTGGAGTTTAACCACTGTGATTTTTATTCTGTCCCGTAATTTTTTTTTGCTCTATGGTAAACTGGGAGAAGTGCAGAGGTTTTTTTTACTTTTCTTTGGAGTGTGTGAGTAGAGGGAATCTTGGAGATGACTCTGTGATCCTTCAAACAATTGTCTTGGGTAAATATCAGTTGTAATTCGGTAATTTCCACCTTGAAAATGTGCACTTTTTATGGTTAATCAACCTGATTTAATTCTCTGACTGTAATTACAGAACGGTGGCATATACAAACCACACAGTCCTCCCTGAAGCTTTAGAAAAGTGGAGCTTGGAACTTATGCGGAAACTGCTTCCTCGACATGTTGAGATTATAGAAGAAATAGACCGTGAGGTATACGAGGGTTCTTGCTATAAGCTTTTTTTTCTCATGGTTATGACTTAACGAACATGCTGATGTTTTTGTGTATTTGTAACAGTTAATAAACAATATTATTTCAGAATTTGGCAATCAAAATCTTTCAATACTGGAACAAAAACTGAAAGATATGAGGATTCTAGACAATGTTGATTTTCCTGATTCTGTTGTTGAGCTGTTCAGTAACGCTGAAACGATCTCTGAAGTTAAATCTAAGAAGAAGCTCTTAATCAAATCTTTAGAGCTCACTACCGATGAAGTATGTGAAAGTGAAGGAACCCTGCATGTGGCTGAAGAAGTAAGCGATGTGGCTAAATCTGAAAACACACAAGAAGAAGAGGTTGAGGATTCTACCACCGTAGAGTTATCTTGGTTGAAGTCTAATCCTAAATTGCAAAAGATGGTTCGAATGGCCAATCTATGTGTTGTTGGCGGCCATGCAGTAAATGGTGTAGCTGAAATTCATAGTGACATTGTGAAAAAAGATGTATTTAATAGCTTTTACATGGTGAGATATTGTCTTTCTTCTAAACCATATTTATTTGGAGGCCTGTTTTATATAGCGTGCTGCAAATAGCCTAAATTCACATCATTAGGATCTCTTCTGTTTTATTTGTCACAGCTGTGGCCTAATAAGTTCCAGAATAAAACAAACGGGGTCACTCCAAGGCGCTGGATCCGATTCTGCAATCCTGAATTAAGTAAAATAATAACCAAGTGGATTGGTACAGAAGACTGGATTGTGAACACTGAGAAATTGGCTGAACTTAAGAAGGTATGCTATTAACTGCTGAATCAATCCTTTAACAAATAGATGGATAATAGTGGTTGATTCCTTTCCTTCAATTACATCCTTGATAAATGTTTATTGATTGAATGACAGTATTTAATGGCATCACACTTTCTCCTTTGAGGTCACTGAACTGCAATATGTAATTATCTAAATAAAATATGTAATTGATATATATATATATATATAATGCTCTCAATTTAATGCTGCTGCTGTCTTGAACAGCATGCTGATAATGAGGATTTGCAAATCGAATGGAGGACAGCAAAAACAAGTAACAAGATGAAGGTTGTTTCATTAGTCAGGAAGACGACAGGATATACGGTCAGCCCAGATGCAATGTTTGATATACAGGTTATCATCACTCATTTGAGTTTTCAGATAAGCATTGGCTCCAGCAAATTTTACTTTGGATATGGAAATTTGCTTTATTTTAGGTGAAGAGGATCCATGAATATAAACGCCAACTGTTGAACATACTGGGAATTATTTATCGGTACAAGAAGATGAAAGAAATGAGCCCTCAAAAAAGAGTTTCAAGCTTCATTCCTAGGGTATGCATATTTGGAGGTAAAGCATTCGCAACATATGTTCAGGCAAAAAGGATTGTAAAGCTCATCACAGATGTTGGAGCAACCATAAATCATGATCATGACATCGGAGATCTACTAAAGGTACTTTTGAGTTTTAATATACTCATCAATACCTTCATCTTTTCACCAAGTTTTACTAATTTTTAAGGTTTCTTTCCTTACTGAAAGTTTTCTTTCCGTACTACTCTTTAAAGTGGCTATTTGACAATATCAAATAACTAGATGCGGCAATATCAAATAACCAGATGCCATTGCAGTAATAACATGCACGATATTTTTCTGCCGATGTTTTCAGAAATTACTCCAATATTGATCTTTTTGTTCCCTCCAGGTTATATTTGTTCCTGATTACAACGTTAGTATAGCAGAGATCCTCATTCCTGCTAGTGAATTGTCTCAGCACATCAGGTATACTTCTGTTGGGACTTAAACCTGTTACTGTGCAACAACAACAACAACAAGCCTTTATCCCACCGTGTGGGATTGTCTACATGAATCATTCTTCTTCATTGTGTCTTATTAAGTGTCAAATTCTCAGTTAATTTTAAATAAATTTAAGATCATATTTTGTATTACCCAACCAAGTTTTCTTAGGTCTACCTCTACCTTTTTTAATATAAGTCAAATTTAATACATCTACTCTCCTAATTAGGTCATCGGACGGCTGACGTTTTAACTTAACCTGTTACCGTGAAGATTTTGTATTAAATTAGTTGTTAACTGCTGAATCTGTTAACCTCTCAATCAAATGAGTCTGGGTTAAAGTGGTTGTTAGGATGTGATAATGTTCCTTTTTAGTTTCAAACTGAATAGGTACCACATTTCTTAGAATAATTTTCCTCGTATGGTAATTCCCAGTTCTTTGTAGGCTATGTTAAGTTGGCCACCTGTTGTATTGCAGAGATAAAATAGGCTCCTGTGCTGCTATGTGTTGGTAGTCTGTCTTTTGCAAATCTTATTGACTGCTAGTGGAGATTTTATCAAAAAGTGTTTATATTTGGATCATGATCAATGAATGGTTTCTTTTTTTGACTAGCACTGCCGGAATGGAAGCCAGTGGAACCAGCAACATGAAATTTGCAATGAATGGTTGCATTCTGATTGGAACTTTGGATGGAGCCAATGTTGAAATAAGACAAGAGGTTGGAGAAGAGAACTTTTTCCTTTTTGGTGCTCAAGCTCATGAAATTGCTGATTTAAGAAAAGAAAGAGCTGAAGGAAAGGTATGGATTCCCAACCAAAGAAAGCAAATCACATAGGAAAACGATAGATTTTTTTACTTAAAACTTATTTGAGTCAATATGAATAGAGATGATGTTGATGACCTTAATCATCATCGTTAGCTTTAAGCCTTTACCTTAATTGCTTGTAGTCAGCATCATGAGGTCTCATTCTCTATTCATTCCTCAGGAGTGCTATAGAAACTGTTAAACTCTAGTTATAAGTGGTTTTTCAATAATTTCTAACAATATTATCTTTTGTTTACCTACTCTTCTTTCTATTTCGACCACACTATTTATATCTCGTATTGGCACATTCTTTATCTCATGTTGTTCATGCTTATATAGACATTTTTTGTTTTTTTTTTTTTTTTTGACACAAATTGGCTTTGATCTCTTTGTTGCACATCAATCAGATAAAATAGCCTAACAGCCTAGTTACATGTCTATAATATTGACCTTTAGTCTTCATCGTATTCCCTTATTTTAATTATCTAGTCTTAACAATGCAAGTTTTAGCTTTAACTCTAAAAATTTTCTTATTTATTCTTGCTTTGAAAGATTTACATACGTATAATATCATCTCATGTATTTACATATTTAATGCTTTACCTATGCATGAAAAGGCGTATTCACTTTAAAAGAAGATAATAATTATATTTTTGATGTGATACTAAAGATTTGAATATTATGCAGGTAAATATCAAAATATAAATATTATAGATATAAATATATAAGAATCATGTTGTATGCATATATATAGATGCCTCATTTACTTTTTTATAGAAGATTCAGTTAATCAAATCTATCACATTTAAGTATGACTAAAAATCTTTTGACACCCATAATTATTAAATCAATAATCTTAATTATTGATTTAAGTTATATCGCACGAGCTCCATTATATCTCCAGTGTACCCATCTAAATCTCTTTGCATGTCTCTCCCAGTTTGTGGCAGACCCAAGATTTGAGGAAGTCAAGAAATATGTTCGCAGTGGCATCTTTGGGGATTACAACTACGATGAGCTGATGAGTTCATTGGAAGGGAACGAAGGGTTCGGTCGTGCAGACTATTTTCTTGTAGGGAAGGACTTCCCCGATTACCTTCAGTGCCAGCGTAAGGTTGATGAAGCATATAGAGATCCAAAGGCAAGTTGTTTTAGCTCGTTAGACACCTTGCAATTTACATATATTTAAGTGCGTATTACAGATTTACATTCTCCCTTCTTTTATATATATATATATATAAAGAGAGAGAGAGAGAGAGATGGACTCACGTATAGTTAGCCATCCCCTCTTAATTTCTCTTTTATAATTTCTCTTATATTTACAATCTCACTACTTTCAATAAAATACATTATTCTTATGTTTACTACACATTGTCCTAACATTTTTATTTATATTACACTCAATTTAAATATCAATAATTTTTTAAGATATCAAATGTAAATACATATAATATTATAGATCTAATTGATGTTTTATAAAATTTATCTGATCAATTTATCAAATGATCACATATAGGTAGAATTAAAGCAAAATTAGAATCCATGCAATAGAGAAATATTAGAAAGACGATCACTCGCAACTATTCAAAACCAAAGGCAAAACATAATCACAATACTCTTCAAGTATGATGCATATTAGATTCTAAGAAATGCATCTGATTGCCTTATCCGATGAATTGCCATGAACCCAAGGTTGTATCTTGCACTTTCATAGATTTACACAAGCAAACCTTGATTTCCTTCTAACATCGTTTATTTGATTTATATGTAACAGAGGTGGACAAAAATGTCAATATTAAATACAGCAGGTTCTCACAAATTCAGCAGCGATCGGACAATTCATGAATATGCCAAGCACATCTGGAGCATACAACCCGTACTACTGCCATAAAGATTAACCAATAAAATGTGCTATTATTCCCTTCAATATGTACTGGGTGCTTCCATGCAGGAGTTGAACTAAATGTTACGAATAAAGAGTCGTCGATCAGGCCATAAATAAATGAAGTCCAGTAAGCAAATTATAACTATTATCCTCCTTATGATCAGCTGGATCATGAAACTTTTTGTAATTTGCACAATTGCATGTTAATTCAGTCTCTCTTAAGTTTATCTGATCCGGCGCATGCATGCATGGCCAACTTCGATTTGCAGTCTTTATCAGGTTTCATAAATGCAGTCTTGTTTGTGTCTTTGATTGAGCTCTCTTACTTGAATAGTTTGTTAAATATGGTTCTCCTGAGAGCAGTGAAATGAAATAAAATCCAAGAAAAAGCCCTGCTGTGCGCTTCCCAACTTCAATATTGTGTGCTAACTTATTATTAACATCAGGAAGCAGAATATGAATCAGCACTCTCGCAATTCATATAAACTAATTATAATGTTGTGCGGTACATGCACGTGTTCCTGTTGTGTTGTCCATCAATCAAAAAAATTGTACATATTATCAGAATGGGAAAGCCTTATGTCCATATTATCAGAATGATCCATTCAATTTTCTGAGCTGCTTCTAGGTCCGATAAGTCTCTGATTTGATGATAACCCATGCAAAAGTTAGTACAATCAAAACTATATATAAACAATTGAAAGCTTAAAAAACTGCATCTTATATTAGTGTAAAAACCAGCAAGAAGCTTAATAGGAAGTTCTTCGATGAGGCCTGATCTCGTGAAGGTAACCCAAGAGCTTTCTGAGAAATAGTGGCTTACAAAATTTTGAGCATGCATATATTGGGAATATAGTATATATAATTGCTTAGCAAATATAAATAATGATTAAATAATTTTAAAAGTTCTTGAAATTATATATGCCACATGATTATTGATGTTAAAAGGTAATTTACAATTTTAGTCTTATGTTTGAAAGTCATTCCAACAAAATTTAAATAAGCTATTAGATATGTACCAAAGATGTTTTGCATCATTTAAGATAGTTCCATGCTATCGCTTAAAATAAGTAATCATCAATCAAGTTCATTATTTTTTTAATGGAAGACTTGAATTGCAGAAGATAAGTATGATTTTAATTGTCAATTAAATAATTCAAAATTAAACATGAGTGATGGATGATATTTAAACAATATTAAATAATCTTATGTGCTTAATGCGTGATGAAATTAGACTTTTTAAGAGACTTTGATTTGTTGAACTGTGTAAAGTATTTATAATACAAAGATTTTAAAAATTTTAATGTTTGATTTAAAAATTAAAATGCAATATAAAATTTTAATATATTTTAAATTCACATCCCAATTCAAATTTGACATATTTAAAATTTATCTAAGAGTACATTTAGAATAACTTTCTTGTTGCTTCATTTTGAAAAGCAACCAGAAGCAAAAAAGTTATGCTTGGCTTCTATTTTTTTTTTTTTTTTTTTTGGCTATTTTTCAAAAAAAAAATATTATCAAAAACTATTCTTGAAAATCAAAACTCTCAAAGTAATGGCTATCAAAAAATTACTACTAATTTAAAATAAATAAATAACATAACATAACACTTTTTTAAAAAATTATTTTATTTACAGTAATTTTATAACTATTTTTTCAAAAAATTACAGCTGCCTCAAACATACCCTAAATTAAGTGATTTTCACAATTCAGATTTGATCCTCTACTTAGTAACAATAAACTCTCACTTTACAAACTTTTGAGTTGGCCAAAAAGATTTAAGTTAACATGTGTTATAAATGCTTCTATGGCATCTTGATTGTCATCCAACCCCTTTTTTTTTTAATATATATATATATATATATATATATATATATATATATATATATATATATATATATATATATATATGGCTTGACATCTGCGGTTGCTTCTAATAATCAGACCTTCAAACCGGCCTATGTGGGTCGCCAGAAGAAAATAAGAGAAGCATTGTTATCAAAAATGCCACTAAGTTGATCATGGCTGGACCAAGGGCTGATTAGGACTGGGTTGGTCCAACTAAAAGCCTACACATCATAGTTGCTATGGTCAAACCCGCCTTTGATATGCATGCAGGTAACTTTTATAAGCAATCATAACTGGTGCTCACATCTTGAAAAGATAACAAATCATCAGCTTTGACTTACAGAGTCCTATAGAATTCCGGTATACAGTTGATTTCATGCAACGTGTACAAGCCAAGATAACCGATAATGAATTGTGTTTTGGACAGATTCTTGAGTAATAATTTTGGATTATCAAATTACTTCTATAAAGGCTTTTCATTTTGAATTCATACATCAACAAACCAAGATATACAATTATGCACTAGTTGATCCATGTATTGATGTTTATCATAAACCAGTAACAACAAAATTGAGCTTTAATCCCCTTAGCTAACTATCAAGATTGCCCATAATGGTTACCTAATTGGAAATAATTCTTCTGAAGGGTTGGTTTTGGTGTTAAACGGGGTTATTACTAATATACTTATAAACAAATACTATCAAAGTTGATCTATCTCCCTGATCCTAGCATGACATTTGGTTCCGAAGATGGTCCTTAAATTCTCATAATACTTGCTCCGAGTAAAACATAACTTTGCGTTGACAAACTGCATTGGCTTGCATGTGGACCGAGTTCAATGTAACAGCCAAAAAACCATAAATCATCTTAACTGAGAAAACCATTATGAAGGAATCGTTTCTTCAAAAGTAGTAAAATTTAGGCCATTCTAGAAAGTGTTTCTAAAGAAATTTTAAGTATAAAAGATGAGCCAAATATCATAGCAGCAGCTAAATAAACACATTTTCTTTTATTAGATTGCATAAACTCATAAATTATGATGAACCGTACCTCTAGTACCTTTCTTAAGTGCTGAACTTCATCGTATCGTGTATCAGATACTTGAACTTCATTGCATTACGTATCAGATACTTTATGCACTTCTTGTAGAAGTCTTATAACTGAAAGATTTTTTTTTTGCTCCTTCCGTACCTTGTGCCCAAGTACGAATGCATTTAAAAAAGAGTTAAATGAAATTAGTTCTAAGGATGCCAAATTGACATAAATGATATGAATCAATTCTCAAAAAAAGTATTATAGCATAGATGATAAAATAAAGTTGCATCAAATTTATAACAATATAATGAAACAAGAGAAAGCAAAATTATGAAAAATATACACCTGCTCCTCTAAATCTTGGATTCGTCTAAGAGAGGATTGTTCAATGAAAGCCCGACGTTTACACTCATCCTCAAGCATGCCTGTGATTTCATACCTCAATTCAGCCATTGCTTGAATAAGATCTTCTGCGTCCTCCTTTGCCTTCAATTTTTCTTCCTTCAGTTCTTCCTACAACAACAAAAACTAATATCTAAGCAATAAGAGCAGTGCACAAGTTACGGAAGAAGTATAGTTGGGATCAAACCTTAAGCTTCTCAATAAGAAGCTCAGAATCCTGTATTTCATTTGCCATCTTCTGCATCTCATCCTTTACATTCTCGTCCCAAGCTGTTATGAGAGCAAGTTTTGAAACCAATGGGCACAAAACTTCCTCACAAGTGCTTCAGAAATGACAAATAATTACAACGATTAAATGGCACATAACTAAACTCAATACCAAATGGAAAAGGAAGGATCAAACATGCACATAGCTTAAAGAACAATGAAGCACAAGCCCCAATACAATTATAGGTATTCAATATTTGCATGAAGAAATTAGATTTTATTTTGGTTTTTATCCAAATAAGTGGCCCTGGTTATACCATATGATGGCACAACATTCTTCTTGTTAAAGCATTCTTATGAGTGGAATTTAGCTTTACGGTACAATCTTATTTCTAATTTTATAAGTTCTGGCTTATTACCTAGCGTGCAATCGTATTTCTAATTTTGGAGAGGTCTGTGGAGTGTGAAATCAATGTAGGTGTTTAGTTAAATCTGATCAAAATAAGATTTGGCAAACTTCATCATTTTTCAAAACATAATTTCTATTTTAAAGCAACCAAAGGAACCCTAAGTCAATTTTTCAAAACTTTATCTTTAATATATGCTACTTGCACAGCCACTCTAATGTTCCTTCATCCTTCAAAATTAATTCACTTGCCTGTCTGATACAATTCTATTTATATGTTCAGCATGCCTACGTTAATAGATATGGTTGATGCAAAATCAGTCAATCAATTACAAATACACATCAGACTTAAATTAGATTTTATCTAAAACCAAATTCTGAAACCACTGAAAAAGAAAACCAAAATTTTCAAAAATAGATGATGTGAATGGATGAACACGCAAACAGCTGCAGCAATCCAAAAAAGTAGCAGTAAGCTAACTAGCCTTCAATTGGCAGCTCCTGCATACTAGCTGAATAATTAAACAAAATATATAACTGCCTACCCAAAAATAGTCGTGAATAGTAACAGATAGCATAGCAACTCCAAAAGAATAGCAAATAGCTGCAGATAGCATAACCAACAATAGCAGTATTGTAGCAACAACACTCAGATAAAGCAGGTACAGCCCCGCATCATATTTCCTTGTAAATTGGAAGGCATGGCAGCTTAGGAAAGTTTAAGAATGCAAATACCTAAGCATAGAAATATTAAGGCGTTTGTTAATCATAGAAAAAACTTACAGTGAAGTGATTCAAAAGAGTACTTGTACAGCTTCTATAATTAACCTAAGATTTCTGGTGCATTTCTATTTTGATTATGCAATCCAAACTCCTTATTTAATAAATAATGGCACTTTTATAGTTCCTCTAACGAGGAGTTATTCTGACTTAATAAAAAAAGCCTGGCTGTACTGTGTTGGGCCTGAATGCACTTTTATTCTTCAAAAAAAAATAAATAAATAAAATAGTCAGGCTAGCCTAGATCCCGTCTAGTCACAATAGTCACAATAGCACCCACCCTGATTCAATTAGGATATCAAAATCTTTTATATACTTTATGCTAGCTGTTTGGGCTCACTTTGTGTTTCTTGTCTTTTATTTTTATTTTTTATTTTTTATTTTTATTTTTTATGTTTTAATACGAACCAAAAATGTGTTTGATATCTTATATACAACGTTTTTATTTTTATTGAATATCGCATAAGTAATTTATACAGTGGTGGAAGGTAAAAGAGCAGTGGTGGTAGGCAAGGGAGCGGTGGTGGCAACTGGCTATGGTGACAATAGTGGCTAATGGGAGATGTGGTGGTGACAAAAGTCAGCAATGGTCTTAATGAGCCAACGCTAATGACAACCAAAGAGGTAACATTAGTGGATAATGGTAGAGATGACAAGGCAGCAGACACCAAGATAGTCAGTGGGATGGAACCAATCGATAGTACTAGTGACTAGTGGTTTGGTAGATGTTGACGATGGTATAGGTGGCAAGGTGACATTGTTAGTGAAGGCCAATGTAAGATGGGTCAGAGTTCATGTTTTGAAATTAATGAAAACACCTAAATATTATATCAAGTGATTTAAAAAAAAACTTGATTTATTTTCAAAAAAACAAAAACATCTTCAAAATACTAACCAAAATATTGTTTTTTAAAATTAAAAATAAAAAGTGATGTCAAACAAGCCCCAAGTTTCCTACCGTCTTACTAGTTTTTCAAATGCACTTCAGCCATTGCTTATTTGTTAGTCTAAAACGCTTGTCAGTTTTGTATTTCATTTTGAAGGGTAGAAACACAGGCATCGCGATGTGGATTTGCACCTCAAAGCAATAAGTACTTAACAATTCACTTTGGTTGGTGCACGGTGACTTCACTATAAATAAATAGTGCTATCCCTTGAGCAAACGAATAAATTGTAATCTTTGCAAACTGAAGCTAGCAAGTAATTAATAATGAGGTGCTGCATGGGAATTTTGGGGCAGGTCTACATCTTCCATATTTCACGCCAAGTGCTGATGTTTTTTTTTTTTTTTGGCATCTTTCTTAAAATTCATCAGAATCTAATGAATTTATCTTCAGAAGAATATTAATAATCATGACAGCATGGCTGACTTGCACTGGCGTGGTTGGACCGGTGACCTACTAGTCCTTTAAACGTAATGTGGTCGCTCGACTCATTCATAAGAAATTAGTGTCAACCCAGTTAAAATTTTGAAAGAATTCAACCTCAGCGGCTCTTTTAATACGTTAATTAATATCCAATCTAGACCACGTTGATATCTCCTTGGCAGTTTGTAAGAACAATTTCTCATTAATCCATAAATTCTCCCTTCCATATATGTCACCAATTTGTTTGTAGAATATTTGACGAGATCAATGACCGCATTAAAGCATCCCAGTCAACTGATATCTTAGTAGAAATAAAAGAAAAGTGTTTATAGTTATCAGTCGCAAATTACAATTAAACCATGTTGCAAACCAACGAAAGACAGCTGACCTGATTCAGCACTGGAAAAATATGAAGAATGCTTAACTTACCAGATTCCACTTACTGAAGAATGCATCTCTTTTGGCCCCAAAGATAAGTTATTATGAGCCTCTCCAAGTTTGCTAGCACTTTTCCTGCTAATTTCCATGAACCAGTTAGACAGGTACTCTTCAACTTTACAATGCAATCCTTGAAATTTACTCTCAGATCTCTCTAATTTTACTTTTAGTTGATTATTTTCCATCTCAAGAAATCTAATTGTATCCTGTGATTCATGTAGCTGCATTTCATATTCCTCCAAGAGTTTACGCATCTTAGCTTTGTCTTGAACCATTTGCTCACTCAAACTTTCAGCTTGAAAGCATCTCTCCTCTAAAACTATCATTTCAAGTCTCAGGCTCTCTATCTCACATTGAGATTCCAAAGCAGAAAATGATAAAGCCACTTCTAGCTCCTCTATCATTGCATAATTTTTCAAATCTTCATCTTTGTTTTTTATTTCCTGTGTCAGTTGAAGGCATTTGTCATCAGACTGCATTAGTTCCTCAGTCAATAGCCTTAGTTTATCTTCCAGCATTCCCACCCCTGCCAGCTTCAGTTCTAGGCTATGAACATGCTCGCCCATACAATTCGCCTCAATACTACGCAATCCTAACTGATCCTGAAGGTGCCCTGCAATAAAGATACTAGCAGTTCATGGACATGAAGAAAGTCCAACAGAACTAAACGAAAATGCAGACAGAATTATCTTACTCTAAGATTTCATAGAAAGAACTCAAAGAATAAGATTATTGCTCAGAAGGAGACAATGAAATAAAGATGATACTATACGAAAGAAAAACAAGTATGAATTTTACCTATTTCAAGAAAGCAGTTCTTGAGCTCCTTTTCTAGCTCCTTTATATATTTCTTGTCATTCAAATGAGATTCTAATGAGGTTGACCAATCTGACTCCATTTCTATATTATCAAAATATAAATAAAATCAATATGGGCTTTCATAATTAATCGTCATGAACCTAAACAATATTTATGGTCACTACAGAACATACTGTGCTTTTTCCTTGAAAACCATGACCAATTTTGATCTTCTATAATTTCATTGATAAGAGCAGTTACCTTACCTATTAGGGAAAGGTAATTCCAAACAGATAGAGAAAATAGTACAGTAACACATTCTTTTCAACAATCAATTGATCTCATAAACAGCTATAGCTAAGACATGTCTCTCCAATACAACCTCTGAATGCACGTTTATTATTACATACCCGTGCATATGAAAGATGTTTATTTAAAAAACGATAAACATTGCATATAAAAATACATACCACTTTAACCCAACGAAACATAATAGTAAATATAAAGGAAAATTAAAACAAAACTAAATTGTACATTAAACAATGAGTTATGAGCCACTCCACAAATCAGCAGAGATACCAAAAGCATTAAAATCTAAGCACTAGGATAGTAACTATTATATAAGCCAAAACTTAAGGAACAATGAACGCCAACCAACAACAATAGCTCTAACTTCCTGACGTCAAGCCATCAATGAACTAATCAAATACCAATAAGCATATGACTCTATAGCTTCATGTGGATTGAAGGAAAGTGAAGAAAATTAAATGAAATCCTAACAATTTGGTTGATTGGTTATGACTATGTTCACTGATTGGAACAATTCAATCATTTCATTTCATTTACTTTCACTTAAATCCCAACATGCAGCCTATAAGACAGTCCAAGTCTAAACTGAAACAAGCAAATTAGGAATATTAAGCAACTTTCATCTACATGCATGTAGCAGCCAAACTACAAGTCCAATCATGATTCATCTTGAAGAACTTTCTTGCCAGTAAATTGAAAGTTTCCATGCATTTTCCAACTACACGTGCATAAAAAACCCTCCTTCCTCATTGGTGCAAATATTAGATCAAAAAATGTTTGTGAAAAATATCAAGAAACCAAAGGGAAAAAAGAAGAAAGATATTGGGTTCAACTATGTGATTGATTAGAGGTTACAAACAGGTCGGTTGCTCCCTTAAAGTATAGAAAGTGAGTGTCAAACCCATCCTAAAGAGGATAAAAAGAGAGAATTTAAGATTTTGATCAAATAGAGTTTTAGACAAAAAGTACAAAGTGATGTCCTCCCTACAGTTATTCCTTAAACCTCTATTTATAGATGTCGTCCAAGGTAAACAGACAAGACCAACATAATAATGTATTAAATAAATACATGAAAGAGGCTTAGGGCAACTTTGTCATGTAACAAACGAATTTGATTGAGTGTTGCCCAATAAGCAAGAACTTAATGCAAACAGCTTTGCGGAGGTCCAAGTCCCCTCAATGAGTTTGATGGTGAGATGAACTAGCAAGCTCTATTGGTGAGAACCCCTTTGGCAAATACTCTTAGCCATGCTCTTCTAATGAATAGCTTAGACGAGCATTTGTCCTTGGTAGTGAGTCTAGTATATGAATTTTGAGGACCGAATAGAATTGTTCTTAGGCAATTGATGACTCTTGGCTTGAAGCAAATAAAGGTTTTAAAAGGATACTAGTTTGGTTCAAGACTAGTAACTTGTTGAATCGAGTTCAAGCTCATATGATGACTTGATCAACCAAACCTACATTTTAGTATTTATGTAGCTTCACACATGTCCACTTGTGCATGCTCCCACCTCCCAATTAGATCCAAATTGTCCGAGAAGCACACCACTTAAAACTAAGAGTAGAGTGAAAAGTGAAAAAAGAAAAAGAGAGATCAAACAAAGAGTAGCAAAGAGAGAAAAGCTCTGGGATTTTATTAGTATGAAGTCACTCAATACAATGGTTTATTACTAAACTGTGTAACCCTTCTTCAAACCTTTGACGACCTATTTATAAATTGAGTCGATACAAGAATTTCACTTATTAATATTTTTCATTACATAAATAATAAAATAAAATAATTACAAATCCAAATAAGAAAATTCTATTCATCATGCCAAGCAACTGTTTGTCATGCTAAGCTGATGAATACATGCGATCCTTATGACGAACTTGAATCCTTCATGTGGCAAATTCCTAATTTGACTTAATCAAATCATCCTCATACAAAGCCTGATGTGTCAACTTTAAACAAGATCTTTAATAGTACCCTCTCATATGTGTTTGATTGAACTTGGCCTTGGGGGTATTTGGCTATACATATTAAAATTCAAACTTGGATGCACCATATTCTCTTCCCATTTAAACTCGCCCTGAATGTCACTTTGGAATCATGCAACAACTTTCAATTTTGACAGTTGAAGAAAAAACTACCATTATATTATCCAAAATTAAGTTTTTTAAGTCCAAAATCATGCAAGAAAAATCCATTTAAACATAAGAGAGTCTTCCAAAACAAAACCCTAATTGTGATCCCTCTCACCGCGAGCCTATGGCGTTTGCATTACGAATTGAATGATCACCCACAAATCCCAAATGCAACAAGAATAACGATGCATAATCTGTAAAACCTAACAGCCTCCCGGTAAACAATCCTTCCCTAGCAAAGTAAAAGCAACAATGTGCATATTTTATTGAAATTAAAAACAAAAAAAAAAAAACCCCACCATCCCGTAATTACCTATGAATTCACAAGACAGATCAAATAACAATAAGGGATATAAG
Source organism: Cymbidium sinense (assembly GCA_021442155.1). Taxonomy (NCBI): domain Eukaryota; kingdom Viridiplantae; phylum Streptophyta; class Magnoliopsida; order Asparagales; family Orchidaceae; genus Cymbidium; species Cymbidium sinense. The sequence goes on from CM038216.1 coordinate 3,136,392, forward strand.
ACTGAGTAGTAAATTACCGAGTCGAGTTCGCTAAGGAAAGGATGAGTAGGGGAAAAACTTCAGGGTTTTGAGTCGATCGAGAACGAAGAAAGAATCGAAGAGCACTAAGAACAGCGGAGAAATTGGTGGAAGAATCCCGTACAGCCAGAGTGGCTCATAAAGAAAATGGACCGGCAAGGTCTAGTGTTGTGCATTATTTGATTTTAATTAAAAAAATTAAATCGAATAAAAAAATTTTGAATAATTTGATTCGATTTTTAACTTAGTAACTTGAATTTTGATTTTAATTAATAAAAAATTTAATTTTTGATTTTGGATCAATTTATTAAATAACATTTTGAATAAAATTAAATAAATTAAAATAATTATATAATATGATATTATTAATTTATATAATAGACTTATTTATTAAATATTTATTTTTATTTATTTTTAAATATTTAGTACATATTTTTTTTGGAGTATCATTATTCAATTTTTTAAGATATCATAATATAGTAATATGATTTCATCAACTTCTAAGTTTAAAATATTATTTAAATAAGTAAAAATAAATTTTAAATATTTTTAGCATATAAATTAGATAATTGTATTTTTATATATTTATATTATTTTGCTTATATTTTATTCATTATATAATAAAAAAATTATATAAATAATTTTTAAATATAACTAATTTTGATTTATTCAAAATCAAATCAAAATAATCGAATAAATTATTATTCAGTTTATTTAATTTTATATTTTATTTAATCAATTTGATTTAATATTTTTAGAAATTTAAGAACAATCAGTTTTAAAAATTTATCAATCAAACGCATACCCCTAGTAAGGTCACTATGAAGGCTATGAAATGGCCTCTAATGGGCCGGACATCAGCTGGGCTGGATTTGATATTTATTGGCCTGCACTAGTAAGGTCACTATGAAGGCTATGAAATGGCCTCTAATGGGCCGGACATCAGCTGGGCTGGATTTGATATTTATTGATTTGTTGGCCTATTTCATTGGCTAAATATAGCACATGTAAGACTGGCATCCGCAACACAAGTTTTAAGGAACCACTTTTATTTTATTTTGTAGAAAAAAAAATATTAATTATTATCTTAAAAAAATATAAATAAATTTATTATTTCTATTTTTAGAAAAAATTTTGCGTATTAGGCACTCATAATTTAAAAATATTTTGTTGAATTTAATATTATTCATAGAAAAATACTAATATTTTTAATAGAAAAATGAATAAAACATACAACTAAAAAGCACATATGTATGTGTGTGTGAGAGAGAAAGAGTGATTAGTTTTCAACGAATCACTTAAATAATTGATTTGCAAGAACTCAACTAAACCTCTTCAAACGAATAATAATAAATAAATAAAGAAATTGAATCTAAATTAATATTTTAATTAAAAATTAATGTAGATGAGCTTTAGAATCATTCAATTTACTTTAAATTTGGTGAAATATATCATTCTTTATTAAAGTGTGATTTAGCATTAATCCCCTCCATCGATCGCTATCAAATCTTATTTTGCAGCGTTTTTCTTTTATATGCTAAACGGACTCAAGCTGGCATTTGGCTCTGTTCATATTAGTGATGGCGACTACGATATTAACACTAGCAATGGTGGAAACTGACGTCCCTCTCTCATAATATTTTTATTTTATTTTAATCCAAAAACTATATTATTAATTTAATTTGCATAATAGATTTATAATTAATTATATTCGTTAAATATATATAATTGATAATGCTTTAAGACTAATGTTGGTGTAACGACTAAGATTCAAACAAAAGGTTTTGTGACGTTAGAAATTTGTACGACATTTTGTATATTTTTTTAAAGAGATTTGACTTTGATTATTGGAGTAATATGGACGCCTTCTATTCTTATTGGTTAAATTAATTAATATTAGAATTTAGAAGAATCTTTTTTTATGAGATTAACAAATAATTAAGCTTTATGATATGCTCTTAATTTTAACTTTAATTTGACTAATTAATTGATTAGCAGATTCATTTATTATGACAGGGAAAATAATTGTAATTAAAGGTATTGATACATTGAAGAAAGAAAAATTAGATATGGGCTCTTAAATGTTTTTATTTTTATTTTTGAAATGAGGAGTGATAAATTATAATATGTATGTGTGTCAAAAATTGACTCAACATCACAATCTGATTCGAACCCAACTCAAAAAATTTGTGTTCACGTTGTCTCAATTAATTTTCGGGTCAGACTTCAGTGCAAAAAAATTGGTCTGTTTAATACTTGAGGTCGGAGTCAGGTTGACCCATCATCTTAAAATTGACTCGATTTTGACTTACGAATTAGAAATTGATAAAAAATTTGACCCAATTTTTATAATTGGACTTGAATTTGACTGAATTTTGACCTAAATTTAATGTATAAATAAATTATTTTAATCATGTTCAGGTTAATCAGATTTAAGGCGAGTCAAATTCGAGTCGAGGTTTCTATCCTCATTTAATAGACGTGTTGTGTTTTAGTTAAATCAATTTCAGATCAGACTCGAATCTCACTTGCCGACCTAATTTGACAATCTTAATTATTATGTGGTTAACCGTGATATGTGGACCTTTTTGGCTTTATAAATTCCAAATTTTTATATTCCTTCATTAGTATGTATGAATTGTAAAAAATAATTTTTAGAATGACAAATGATTAATTTAGTTATCATATAAAAATAATTATAAAATTCAGGAGGTAATTAGCTGACAATTTTATTATTATTATTTTTTTTTTAAAGTTTTAAGGCAACTAAATTCACTCGCCTTATATGGCTTCGAATTTGTGTCTCCGAGGTGGAAGCAAAGCACTCAACCGATCGAACGCGCACAATGACCTATTTCTCTGATCAAATTTTTGATAAAATTTTATATTTATTTTTAAAATAAAAATAAAAATAAAAACATGTCGGCAATCCAAGCATCTTCCGAAAAAGAAGAGAAAAAAAAAAAGTTAACTTTAGCGTTTTATTTTCAATCAAACGCGCTTAAAATTTTATATATATATATATATTTTTTATTATGCTTTTATCTTTTTTAAACTGAAACGAGAACAAAAAAAAAAAAAAGAATATTAATTTAAACTAATATTTTAGATTTTACCGACAAACTGAATATATAAATTAACTTCCCCATTAGATATATCAATTCCTACAATTGCACCAACCCCGAAGGTTTCATATTGATTACATGATGTAAAAAATAAAAGTTGTGGTTTCTGTTGTATTAATTTTGTATTTTTTTATATGATTAAATTATCATTTTAAGCTATATAAAAAAACTAATAAATCATTATATTTTATTAATTGAAACATATCTTAAGTAAGTTTTTTAGTGACATAAAAAGGCAGTAATCAAATATAAATGATTTAAGAATGCTCCAATTTGATGATTTTTTTAGCATATTTTTATGATTATAGTGCTTCAATAATATCACTCTTTCAAGAATTAATCATATTTATTATGATTACTATAAGATGAATCATTAATAACTAAAAAAATAGTCTTATGCTATTTTAAATTTTTGTTTTTATAGAAATTTATTTCTTTGCTTATTTTTAAATAAAATAAAATAATAAATCTCTCAACAAATTTTAATCATTGAAAATAAATGTTAACTTCTTGTATGTGAAAAAGAGCCAAGATATTTCAAGTATATATAATCTTTTTTTAGTTTGAATTTTTTTAAATATTTATTTGAATATCATTTTCATTTTAGAAATTTATTCTTAAGAGAACAAAAGAAAGATCCTTTCTTACTAAAATTAATTTATTAGAGCTTCATTATATTAAGACCATTTGATCATAAATATAATGAATAGAATTAATCATAAGCTATTATTTATGATCATAATCATCAAAGATATTCAAAAATAGTATTATAGCAAAAGTATAAAAAAAAATTAAGAAATATTACATTATTTTAAAGCAAGATTATATTCTTGGATTAAATCAAGCTTAGAAAGGATTTTTTTATATATTTAATGAAGATAATGTCTAAGCTAATTATGGTCCTGAGGCAAGTGCGGCAAGAAAGTATGGCCACCCAGTTCTTGAAAAGCGAAAAGCCTATTGGTGGATGAGCTGTCTACGTCAATCAAGCTTTTTCTTGACCCAAATCTCTCTCACACCTATTGATTTGATTTTCAGATTTGAACCCCTCCGATTTACAGTGCAAATTTCATTTTCATCCATAACCAAATAGTATAAGTACTTATAGGCGAGTAATTAAAAGATGACCCTTTGACAATTTGCCAAATAGTTCAAAAAATAAAAAATAAAATAAATGGTGTGGTGGCCATATTTAAATTTAATCAGTATATATATATATATATATATATATATATATATATATATATATATATATATATTAAACCTTTTGGAATTCTACCATGATAAAGGCATTATATATTATTTTATATAAACAAATTAATGAGTGAAAGTTTATAAAATTTAACTTCGACATAACATAAAAAAGAGAAGTATGTAAACATTTCTTTAATGAGCATAACATTCTTGAGATTAATTATCAAATACTTTATTTTTATATAACAGTCATATCACAATAATAACATTGCATACAAGAAAAAGAGTTTAAAAAATTTAAATAAAAATATATATAAATCAAAGAATGTTATCTCCATTAATAAAAATGCTAAAAAATAAAACTCAGTGTGTCAAGTCAGAGTGAGCTACTTTAGCTTCACGATGGGACGCAAGTAACCCCACCATGCATGGCAAAGAGGAAACCATGAAACTGAAATTTATATATATATAGTGGCACATGCACGTGGTACCAAAAAAAAAAAAAAAGGAGTTTTAAGTACATTAGGTTTAACAAGTGTGTATGATTGATTATTTTGACGTAGAAAACAGTGGCACTTAGTCAACTGGTTGGTCAACCCCATCTAATGTCACTCTCCTAATACATTGCTTATTGCTCAACACAATCTAATTTCCTCTCTATCATCTGTTTTTTTTATGATTATACAATTCAAGATATTTAGATTTTTTTATTCAATAATCAAACTTTGATGTTGAATATTTTTTAAAAATAATAGATATCTTTGTGTATTTGACTATTAGATTAAAAAAAAAAAGATAATATAGATGTATATTCTTGAGTTAGCCTACTATAATGATATAGGACAAATATGATAAGCATGATTTTACTTAAAATTAAGTTTTAACATTTATTTGCAAAAAAAAATTTTAACTTGTTTCGAGTATTTTTAGTTTAGGCAAATAGTCCATGCATTTTGCCTTAACTAATGATATATATATATATATATATATATATATATATAGAGAGAGAGAGAGAGAGAGAGAGAGAGAGAGAGAGAGAGTCCTTTTCTAATAGATTTAAATCAATCCCACCAATTTTATAGATCAAATACTTATTATAACCCGATAATTATATTCTAAAAAATTTATTCAATTTATTTAAAAATTTTCAGACACTAAGTGTATCAAAAATTCAGACATGACTATATATAAGTATTAAAAAAAGTTTAGAACCTATTTGGTTTACATTTAGCATAATTTAACACCAAATATTATGTTATACCTAAACTCAAATTATATTTTAGTGCTATACCAAAATTAAAAAATTGTCCCGCAATTGTTATTTGTGAAAATTTTAATCGATGCCATTAATTTAACTTAAACTTGCTATCTCTCTGTTAACTTCCTCACCTAATTGAAGAGCTATATTAAATAATGACAATGACTTATTAGTTAAAAAGGCAATTAAATAGTTATTATCTAATTAATTGGCATACATTATATCGTTTGAATATTTTTATTATCTATAGTAAGTTTTTATGATTAGATGAGTGATTACCAATACTTAATCTTAACTAAATAATTCATGTTATATAATGTGTGTGTATATGTATAACTATTTTTACAAGTAATCGTGAAAATAAAAAGTTTATTGGTTCGGAATTATGATAAAAAAAAATAAGAATAAGATATATTGTGTTGATAAAAATATTTGATTAAAATAATATTAAAAATTAATAATTAAATTATTGAATAAAAATTATATAAAAATATTTTAAATATTTTTTTATATTTTAAATTATTGCAGAGAATTTTGAAAATTTAGATAATAAGATTTGAGTAAAAAAAAGATAATAATAAGATATATTTATGATAAATAATTTAAATTATTAAAAAATATAATTAAATTTATAAATTTAGAAATAATAATAAATTTTTTTATTAGATTATTAAAATATAATAAAATAAATTACTTAAGTTATATATGTATATATATTATTTAAATAATTAATTTAAAATTTTAATTAAATAACTTAATTTTTATTACTTTTAATATTTTATCTATTTAATTTATATATTTTATTTTTAATTATTATTATAATATCATCTATAATATGTATCGGTATTCTATATTTTAAAAAATAAAAATGTCTCACATTCGTATTATATCGTGCTCAGTGTTCGTATCTTTGTATTATAGAGTCGGAACAGACAAATATTTAAAATTTATGGAATTGTCTTAAATAAATAAATGCTTAAAATCCACAACAGTATACTATTATGTATAGGGTTTTCACACAAACTGTTCTCTATAGTGTTACAAATTTATCTCATTGCATAATCATCTTGAAATATTTAATTAAAATAGAAACTATTTGACAAGACTAAAGAACTTGCAATACGTCATTGATGAACTCTGACGGCAATCTGAGAGCTTGATGGCAAGTAGTACCAAAAAATTTATGATCTTTTATCTCAGTTGATAAACGAATGCTGTTGAGAATTCCTCATATCGTATTCAATTCTCTTTAAAATAGAGATATTTATTTATAATGATAAAAAATGAGTAATGTATATGATTAATATACACTAAACTTTTATGAGATTAATCATAATGATATCCTCACCTACAAAATGAATGAAATATTGGATGAGTACCTATTCCAAAAAAAAAATCCAAAAGCAACACTGTGAATAATAAACTTGGCATATATATATAGATATATATATATATATATATATATATATATATATATATATATATATATATATATATATATATATATATCAAAATCATCATCGTTAATTGTTATTATTACATATTGATTGAATATAATTCATGCATAAATTATAATAATATATTTGTTGCGTGCTAAAAAATTGTATAGAATAAAGTTTACACTTCTTTGAGTCAAGCACAGTATTTAAAGAAACAATAAAACTCCATTTTACGTGAAAAATCTCAAAAGAGGGAAAAACCGGGACTGGCGTAAAAGCTTCCACTATGTATCTGCTTTTAGTACAAGATCTTCCGATCTGGGATTACGGTGTATGAAAGGGACAACGATTCTTTAATAGAACAATATTGACGGCATGTTGGCGATAATGTTGACGGCGATGTTGGCGATGATAACGATAGTGGTGATGATGATGGCAAACAACGATGGTCGGCGATGGCGGATCACGGCGGTGGCGGTGATGGCGGCGGTGGTTGACAACCGTCAGTGGTGGTTCGATTGTGCTTGGAGGATCTTTAGAGCTCTCTCTCTTGCTTGGGCCTCACTTCTCCACATGTCTCCCTCATGAGAGAGATATTTATGGAAGTAAATACATTACAAAACCCGTACCACTCCACTTCATGACGGCTCAAAATGATCCCCTTGATCATATGATGTATTTTGTGCATTTGAATACTCAAATGAAATCGAAAATTGTAAGATCTTTGGCTTGTTGGAACCCTGTCGAGGCCTCGATTTGACTAGACACTCCATATTTTAGGAATTTTGATGTGTCTCAAAGTTTTCAATGATATTTTAAGTGCGATCTGACCAATTTCAATTTCTGATTAGCTTGTTTTCGGCATCAAGATTCATGCTTCGACTAGAGGAATTTTCAGGATCATATCAATGTTAAATACTAAAAGATGATATAAGACTTAATTGCTTAGTTTCGACCCTAAATTAAACATCTTCTCTAAGATGAAATATCATATACAAATAAAGAAGAAGAAGCATAATCATATGACTTTTAAGAAAAGTTTAAGTTTTTCAAGAATTTTGAGATATGATTCATAAGAGGTGAATGTCAAGTATAACTCTCAATGTCGTACATAAATTCATTTGACAAAAATCATTAATTAATATAATTTATGATCTGCATTAATATGTGATATTTAATTTCTATTATCGATGCAATTTGATCATAGAAAGTGATATCAAGGGTTTATTGAGTCAATATTAACAAAGAAGGTGCATATTCAAAATAAAATCGGATCTAAATAACAACTTTGAAACTAATTTTACCTAAGGAGTTAATTTTGAAGATCATATACTTTAATCCTTATATTTATCTCGGCAATGTTATTGAGATAATGTGATGTAAGATAATTACAATATATTGAAGGTTGAGAGTAATTTATAAGATGGATGCAAACTAAATAATTACATCAATCTGTTTTTTTTTAATTGCAAATGAGTGAAAATAAAAAATTACATATATTATTGAGAAAAAAAATGATAATAAGTATATGACTAGATGAGATAATTCAATCTTTTATTATATTAACTATCATAGATAACTAATTCCTATGAAAGCAAAAAAATAAATGAAAATTGTGAAAGATCTAACTTGTGATACCTTTAAATTAAATATCTTGTGGTAAGGTAAGATAAGTAGACTTTGGCTTTTAAGAATATAGTTTATCATCTTTAGAATCCCATTTTTTTTCCTTGGAAGACTCTTATTTGTAAAAATAAGAGAGAGAAAATAAAAGTTCTAAGCATACCTCCAAATTTAAATCTATCATCAAATCTATTGTTATTATCACATTCATCATCATTATCATACTTATCTTTAAGCTTAATTAATAACATAAAGACACATCAATGCTTTAGACATAAGAGATGGCCTAGCACATACAAATCCATAATATAACATTCCTCAAAGATGCAACACACAATGATATAAAAGCACATATCTTAATTGCATGGAAACTTGACTTTATGAAGATGATAATGAAGCCTAATATCACAATATCTTTGTCGCGTGTCAGAAAACTAGTTGCGGTAGAATAAAACTTCACGCCTTACCTTCATTGGGAAATTTAGTAAGCACGCAAATAGTTAAAAAGATAACAAAAAACTCTAGAAAGATGGCAAAAAATCACGTGGCCTAGCCCTGTAAAAATGCTCAACTATATATCTGCTTTGGAGTACAGAGTTTAAGTCTTCCTGACAACAAGATTATAAGATTATATGTGAGAAATCTTGATAATAGGAATTCCAGAATCAGGTTACAACAGCTATGCAGTGGTAGTTGGGATGTAACGGTTGTTGGTGACATCGGTCCACAGATATCATTGATTATTGACAAAGGTAGTGATGTGAGCACTCTCTCTCTCTCTCTCTCTCTTTCTCTGAGTTCTAGCTCTTTCCTCCCTTCATGACAAGAATGAGGTTATATTTATAGAATTATGAGAGGGGCATTTTGGTCATTGTAGCCAAAATCTCAAAACACTTCATGGGACGGTATATATTGATTCATTTGATCATAAATAGTTTTTTGGTGATTTGAATGTCCAAACGATCTTCGATTTGAGTGATCTTAGGCTCGTTGATTCGTCTCGTTGAGCTGCTCGATTCAACTATAAGCACTTTAAACTTGAAAGTCATTTATTCATCCAATCAGTGTCTCAAAGTTTCATATGTAACTTTTGAGCTTGATTTGAGCTCATTAGGGCTCGATTTGACCCGATTTTAGTGTTTTTGGACTTATCTTACTAAGTCGTTTAATCTGATTGTATTCATGCTTGATTTATAAATTTTAGAGATATATCATTTGCCCTCCTATTTTTGGATGATAAAATTTATTTCATCAAAAAATATATTAAATAAAATCACTTTAGCTAAAAATTGTCGTGTATATATATATATATATATATATATATATATATATATATATATATATATATATATATATATATATATATATATATATATATATATATATATATATATATTTTGATTAATTCTCTCATATTTTATTTTTTCTTTTATTTTTTTAATTTTTTATGGGTGGCATTTGGTTTGAAAGATAAGAACATGGAGAGAGAAAGAGAGAGAGGAAGAGACAAAATTATTATTATTATTTTAAATGAAGACTGTGAAGAATTTTTTTTAAATTTAAAATATCAATAATTTTCTCTTCTCTCTCTCTCTCTCTCTCTCTCTTTAGAAAGCTGAAAAGTTTATATATATATATATAAGAATACGAAGAGTTTTCTTCTTCTTTTTTATTATTTTTTAAAAGAAGATGAAGGGTTATTTTATTTTATTTTATTTTTAAAATTTTTTAAAGAATTTGAATAGTCTCTTTTTCAAATATAAATACTCCTAAAGGGTAATGCGAAACTCACACCTTACTTTCTTTTCTTTTTAAGAGCCTCCACTGACCAGATATAGCAGTCGACCTAGCTCTCTCCGATCTGGTTTCCAACTTTTCTGTTAAAACGCCAAGATCTCAAATTCATGCTCCAGTGTGCTTCCGCTTTCTTCTCTTTGATAGCCTCTAATGACCTGTATAATGGAGCCCCCACTCTTGTAGGCTCTAGTTCTCCTCGATCTCGGGGTTTCCAACTAACATGGTTAGACGACACGCATCCCGAATTCAGGCTCAAGTGTGCTATCACTTTCTTCTCTTTGGTAGCCTACACTGACTTGTAATATGACCCCTCGATACTCCTCCCGATCTGAGTTTTCAACCGACTGAAGGGCGCAGATGAATTCAAGCTCAGTGTGCTTTCTTCTTTTGGTAGCCTCCATTGACAAGAGACTGCACCCTCAGCTCCAGCTCCCGATCTTGGATTTCAAGTCTAAAGCGACACATCCAATTCATGCAGGTGTGATTCCATGCTTGAAAAATATAGAGTATATTCATGGGTGAGTATCCTTCAATAGATATCTCAATCCCTAAAGATACAAGATGATGGGTTGCAGAAGCATCAGGGGATGGCGAGATCCGACAATGTAATGCCAACTATCAACAGTGATACTTTGATAATGTTCATGAAGAAGATTCATTTTTCAAATGATTTGGTGGCTATTCCTCCAAAAAGATCGCAACGAATTTATTCTCCTCCGTTGGGGTATCGGTACCTTCTGAGGCTTTTGCATTCTGAGATTTTTGATGTACATGTACCTTCTAAGACTTTTTTTTGAGATTTTTGATGTACCTGTACCTTCTAAGGCTTTTATCTTCTAAGGTTTTGATGTATTTGTACCTTCTAAGGCTTTCGCCTACTGAGATTTTTTATATACCTACACCTTATTAGGCTTTTGTCAACTGAGATTTTCGATGTACTTATACTGTTGATCTCACTTTTGGAGTGAGCTCTCAACTTTCTAATCATAGATCTAAGACTCTTGTAGACACTAAGAGCTCCTTAGTCTTAAGACACTTCTGGTGATTATGTGAACACTTAACCTAAGCCTAGAAATTTAGAAGAGTTAGCCATGGGAATAGGTCATTCCTCAAGGGACTTAGAAGACTTGCCTACCCTATGGCTCAAACCCAATCCATGCTTCCTTCTTCAAACCAAACCTTAAATTCAGTTCAAATCCAAATCATAAATCAACTCCAAATCAAATAATTGAAACTCATGATCAAATTCAAATTCTAAAACTCTTCCTAAGCCCTTTGATTTTATCTTATGGACTTAGCCTTAACCAAATTCAAATCAACCACAATTTAATTGATTTTCTCAAATACCAATTCAATCTCAAATCAAATTCCAACCTAAATTCTAATTCCAAATGACTAGAACCCAAAATCAAATTCAAATTCTAAAATCCCTTCCTAAGCCACATGAACCACCTTCATATACTTAGCCAAAACCCCCTTTAAACCAAATCAAACTTAGTTGATTTCTTTATAAATCAATCATTCATTCATTTATATTTACAAATATAAATAAAATCTAAATTCAAATGAGCCAAATCAAATCAAACTAAATCAAGACCTTTCTTAAGCCATATAGACTTAACTCCATAAGCTTAATTAAATCTCAACCCAATTTATACCAAACTCAATTGATTTCTTTATAAATCAATTATTCCTTCATTTATATTCACAAATATAAATGAAACCCACCCTCCAATGACCAAAAATTAATCAAACTAAACCAATTCCCTACTTAAGCCCTTTTGACCTACATCCATTGATTTTCTCATAACCCACTTATATATTCATTGATATTCTTAAATATAAATAAAATATAAATCCAAATGGCCAAAACCAAACCCAAATCAAATCAAATTTCCAATTTTAGCCTTTTAAGCCAATTTTTTGAACTTGGCCAAATCCTATCCAAATCAATTCAAAACCCATGGATTTCTTCACGAATCAATCATTCCTTCAATCACTCACCCAAATATAAACATAAACTACAATTATCAAATCAAACTCAAGTCAACCCAAGTTAAGCCCAATTAGCCCTTTTGACTTTAAAACTTTAAATGAGCCAAAATACATTACACTCTAAATTGATTATAGTTGGATTTATATTTCAATCCTAGGCTCATATATGAGTTCAACTAAACTTGAATCAAGCCAAAATCAAACCAATTGACCCATTTAGGTCTACTTGACCTAAAGTGACCTAAAGACCCTTTTTTAGCCAAGTTCTAATCCAACAAAATTGAATTGAACTAAGCTCATCCAAAGCTCATATCATGATCAAAAATCATCCTAGGATGATCAACTATCTTGAATTAGGTCAAACCAAGTCAACTTGGTCCTTTGACTAAGTCAATCTTTAGCTCAAATGAAACCTAAACTAGCCAAAACTCATCATATACTAAATTGATTTAAACCTATTCATAATCAATGATTGAACATGATTAAACCTTCAATTGAGCCAAACCAAGCCCAATTGACCACTTGACCTAAGTTGACCTAAATTGGCCTAAAAAGCTAAAATGGGTCAAATCATGATTTGATCCAAATTGATTGCAACCAATGGCTCAAGTTCATTCTAAATCATTTATTGAACTTAACCAAAGCCATGATTGAGCTCAATTTAACCAATTAGTCAACTTGACCCAACTTAGCCCAAATTAACCTAAAAGGTCAAATTAGCCAAAATCTAAATTAAACCTAAATCAAAATAAACTAAAGCCTACAATCATTTTCAATTAACCAATTGAACATAAACCACTAACCCAACCTAATTTAGTCAAATTGGTCAACTTGACCCATTTGATTTCAAATGAGTCAAAATTAAACCTAAGCCAAATCAATCAAAACCACTTAAACTAAAACTCTTCAAAACATCATTTGAAGCTAACCCAAGCCTTAGTTTGACCCAATTTGACTAATTAGTCAACCTAACCCAACATGAACCCATTTGATCAAATGAAGCCAAACCATCCCAAACTAACCCATAGAACCCTAGGAACTGGCCAAACCTGACCCAAACCAGTCCTAGATCACTCCCAAAGCCATCTCAAAAGCAAAGTGGGCTCCACCCAAGAAATGGACCATTGGTTAAGCCCTCTTTCCATTAGATAATCCCTTTAAGAAGCAAGGTCAACTCCCTCATCACCATGACAGCTCTCAAAACACTCAAGTGAGGCTCTACCTGACCCACTTAGCTCACCTAACCCACCTTAGGTCAGCCATGGACCAATGGGCAGTGAGTTAACTCACCTCCCATGCAAACTGAGCACCCCATGGATTCAAGCCAAGAAACCATTGCAGATCAGCCATTTCCCTCCACTCACGAGCCAGTGGACGTGAGTAACCCTCGACTGCGCGCGCCGGAGCAAGCCCATCCCGTCCATCCTTCCCTGCCAATTGAGGGCTATACCCCCTCAATTTAAACGAGACTTGGCACCATTTGAACACACTGAGTCCCCAAGTGAGAAACAAAATCCCTCAGGGCCTTTCCCATCCTCCTTCGATTAGAATTTTTCTCTCCCGTGTGAAACCAAAATAAGGGAGGCCAATCCGAAGTCCCATTTGCTCAATACTCCACCAAGCCTCGATTCCTCTTGCACACACCATCCTCGTGTGTTGTGGAAGCCACTCAAACCTTTTCCAAGCTTCTAAGCCATCAGAGATGGAGTTCGACTAAGATCGAATGCTCAAAGGGAGGATCTTGGTCTCAAATCACCTCAAATCAAAGCTTGTGCAGCTAAATAGGACTTCATTTATACCAAACGAAGCTTCCTCAATCGTTGGAACTGCCGGCCATTAGGTCCATTGAGGTAATTTCTCAAAATATGATCCTTGTATGAAAATGGGTTAGTCTTTTGTGAAGGAAAGTTCTATGTCATGAGATCTTTACCGTTGGATCTCTTCATTTTGCCTCTCCGAAGGTGTGGGATTGATTTGATGTCCATTCGAGCTCGAGTGACCTCAGATCAAGCGAAGAATGATGGATGGTCTTCGTCTCTTGTCGCTCGGGAGGAGATAGATCATGGGTCATCCTTTCTGCGTGATCGGAATGGACGACTCTGATTAGATCACGTGTAGATTCCTCTCTATTTTCTTTTTAATCGGGAGATTTAATCGTAGTCGTCTGATCTTAGATCGGATGGTCCACAGGTAAGCGTGTCCACCGCCAACTAACGAGGTGCACGGATGTGACAACTTACATAACAAATTTTATCGTGGCCGGAAAGCGCCGCCAGTACACAGCGAATGGATTAAGGTTTAATTATGACTATTTAATTAATTTTTAAGACTGAAACTTCTAAAAGTTATAACTAATCTTAGAAAAATCCAAAAAATATAAATGAGGGCTCATTTTAAATGTATTTCAAAGGAGAAGAAAATTATTATTAATTATTTATGAATAGTAATTTTTGCTTAATTAAGGTTTAATTAAAATTTTAATTAGACTAATTACTCTCTAATTAATTATCCAATTAATTTCAAACTTTTTAGAGATGTTTAGGGGGATTACCTCTACCTCCACTATTTTCTTGGAATTTATTGGATAGTTAATTAGAAAAATTAATTGATTAAGCCTTAATTACTCTCCTACTTTAATTAATAATAATTAAACAAATGAACAATGAATTAATTAATTAATTAAGCTTATTGCCATCTGTTAACAGTGAAAACATCTTAGGACAGTAGTTTAGGTTTACTCTTTATGACCATTTCATTAAGCCTCTTCATTTATTTCAAATTAATCAAAGTTTAAGTAATTAATTAGCCACTTAATTAATCAATTAAAAGAAAAGAGAGTATAATTATTTCAGAGCCTAATTGATTGTTTGAAATGACTTAAGAATTGGGATAGAGGCCTCTTCCTCGATATCTTTCCCTAAGTTAATTTCATTATCCTAATTAAAATATAATCAAGGGATTTAATTAACAAATTAAGGGCTTAATTAAATTAATTTAAAATTCAATTCATTCCTAACTTTGATTGATCAACCTTGGGTAGTTCTTTAGATATTTAATAGTCTAAAGAAATTTAATGAAATTATGATTAACTTACATATGTGAGAAAATTATAAAAGTAATTAAATAAATCCCTTAAGCTTAATTAACTATTAATTATGAGCCAATTGCAATAGGCCCCTTTCATTTCTTAGGAGCATTACTAATTTACTTTTTTTATATGGTTGCATCTCATGTTGGTTCATTATTTAGTTAATTAACTTAAGGTGATATAGGAAAGGGTTTAATTAATTGATTTAATTCATACATCAACCTAATCAAGCCATAAAATCAATTCAATTACTTTTCATTAAATCAAATTAACTCACACATATGGGAAATGAAAATAGGATTAACAAACCTCTTTCACATCCCTTAATCAAATCAAACGTGAAATCAAAAATGACTTTAAAAATCTTGATTTATTTTAAATAAGCTTATTTAATGTGATTGTCCTTAGAATTAGTTGGATTAAATGAAATTACATGCTTGTATTTCTTTATTTCTTTCCATTCATATCAAAATTTTGTATGCCACTTGCATTCATTTCTTTCAAATTAATTTAATGAAAATAATTTCTTTTATGTCAACTTGCATGTGTTGGCTTAATTAAATATATGTGTGGCTATTATCACTATTAAATCTCAAATATATTTTCAAAAGCCTATTAATGAATAATAATATATATTGTAACTTTAGTTACACATACATAGGAGATGCATCTGAATATAAGCTTAGTGTATAAAGTGAAGTCATTTCTTACATTCATATGTTGATTTGCATAAGTTTGAATGTTAATAGGTATATTAGTCTGGACATTCTAGGGATGCACGACTTTAAGTAGTCCCAAGGATGTTCCTACCTCACTCCCCTAGTGCAGAATAATGGCGATGTACCTGTTTGATTTCATTCTTATGCACTTTAACATTAGAATTTAGATAGAACTTTAATTCATTTACACAAATAAATTAAATAAATCAAACTCCACTTTTACATGAGTTTTTCTATTCTTATAGTCGTTTATACATCCATATGTATTTAAGAATAACGGTATATTAGTTTGGACATTCCGAAGATGCACAGCTTTAAGTAGCCCCAATGAGGTTGTTACTCACTCCCCTGGTTTAGAACAGTGGCGGCATACTTGCTTAAAATTTTAATACATTTGAATATATATTTAGATAATGAATGAAAATCCCATTTTTTTATTAAAAAGACATGCATTTATATTTAATTCAAGTGGTTGGATTGATTAGTCATATGATTTGGAGTTCTTCTCTTATGCTTTTGTGTAAGAATTTAGATAGAGCTTTAAATTAATATGACAAAATAATTCAACCAAATGAAACATCAATTCCAAGTACATTTGCTTACATTCATCAATTAAGTATGTTAAGATATAAGTTACATGTATAGGTATATTTAGACTTAATCATATGCATGCTAGATATGATGGAAAGAAATGAATAAATATGTGTTATGTGATAGTAATTAATTCTAATTAATCTTAAGATAGATTTCTTATTGAATGAGATTATTTAAAGTTAACATAAACCTAAGATTAATCAAAAAATATAATAAGTCATTCACTAAAGAGAATTGAATAATTAATATGCTTTATATATGACTTAGATAGGGATGAAAGAGAGTGATCCTCTTTTTTCTTCTCTCTATAACACTTAGTTGTTAAGTGTAAGCCAAATGAAATAAAAGAAAATATTAAGTAAAACTCACAAATTAATTAAGCCACTTAAAGTGAAACCATCCTTCATAATTAAATCTCTTCATACTTAAGAAATTATAATAAAGCCTAGTTAGAACATACCACATAAGCTTTAATATACACACATTATATTAAGTCACAACTTCTAGCTTTATGTTAGGGCGGTGCATGATTTGAGGTATGTTTAGTTTTATGATATATTATTGTAGACTAGATGTTATAGTGTATGCTTCGTAGACTGAATGTTTGGCTACGATTAGTCTAATCATAGTTTATGCAGGAGATTATGCTTAAGGAGTGCTTAAAATAAATATAAATACTCTCTTTTGCAGGTTGCTTAACCCCTAAGTATAATCTAAATTAGGATAGGTGGACTTGTTAGGACCCATTGCCGCCTCCGTCACATCGATCACAAAGGCCGCTCCCACCGACATGTCAAAACCTTTAGTTTACTTTACATTATATTTTGTCAACCAAACAAAAAAAAAGTAAAGTCATGAATTTGTAAAGCTCTCAACCAAACAATTATAAAATAATCCTTTTACACTGAATTCCTTTTACACTGCATTCCTTTTACATTGCATTCCAAATGCAGGCAACCAAACAGCCCCTTAGGGAGTGAGTTTAAGGTCTTTAGTTTCTTTCTAAATAATAACATCCTAACCATCTTGCAAAATATATGACTTGACCATATGATTTTAAAACATAAGAGGAGTTAGCTGGCTGCCACTCCATGCGGTTATAAGTCCAGCAGTCCGGTGATTTGCCCTCTCTTGTAGAGGTAAACAATATATCCATTTTCACCTTAGATTTAGGTCGTTCTTTGGCCCTCGCTAGAACTCCCTAGATTTAGGATCTTAGGTTGTTGTTTCCCTTGGGCTACAAGCATAAATCCTCACCTCTGGTATTTCCATAATCTTGTGTTGTGGGATTATAAGTCTTAACTTTCTAATAAAATTTCAACACAAATATATAATTCTCTTCAATTTCAAATATATAAAGCCCAACCATAGATATATTGTGATGCTCACTAGGCTTCCTAGTATCATGAGCATCCTCTACTCATCTTCTTTTGGCTTCAATAATAAGTCTCCTTTTGATCCATCCCACTTGATTTTCAAAACATAACCAATTTATTGATAGTCCTATCTTTGAAATCTTTGAAGACAATATTTGCCTACTTAATCGAGAGTATTCCTAAGGAACTCACATTCTCCATGATATAATTAACTATGGGGGCTTGCCCCCATATAAAACTTTAGAACCGGTTTAAATAAACTCGACTTTATTCATCCATGTAAAGTAGGGGAAAAATCTCTGGTATATTTGAAGACCCATCATGCCTTATGAGTCATTATTAAGTGATTAGGTCTATTGTAGGGTAGTGATTTCTATCTTTCGAGATAGTGCACTATTCTTTGATGTCGTACCCGATCACATCAATAAGTACACCCTCAGATCTGCGTGGTGTCCCTCATATACAAATTGAAAAATAAACACCACATGTACCTTCAAAGACTTTTACTTACTGAAGTTGTTGATGTACCTGTACCTTCTGAGGCTTTTGCCTTCTAAGATTTTTGATATACCTGTAACCTAAGATTTTTCCTACTAAAATTTTTGATGTGCATACCTTCTGAGGTTTTTGCCTACTGAGATTTTTAATGTATTTGTACCTTCTAAGGCAGACCTTCTGAGATTTTTGATGAACTTGTGCCTTATGAGGCTTTTGTCTTCTGAGATTTTTGATGTACTTGTACCTTCGCGTAACCTTGAGATTTTGACGATATCTCTCTAAGGCTTTTACTTTTTGAGGTTTTTGATGTACCTATATCTTCTGAGGTTTTTGATGTACATGTACTTTCTGAGGCTTTTATTTTCTAAGATTTTTGATGTACCTGTACCTTCTAATGTGTTTGCCTTTTGAGATTTTTGATGTAGCTATACTTTATAAGGCATTTGCTTTCTGAGATTTTTGATTAGTAAAGACCCTGTCAGTCAATTGCTCTATTGAAGTCTTTCTAGTGAAGACCTTATCCACTATTAACTTCCTATCGAGGCTTCCCAAAGGGCGTGCCTTCCAGGGGTGGAATCCATAAAGAATTTTTAGCCTATCCGAGATTATCTTTCAGAGTGTTACTCAGTAACATTTAACCTGTGTGAAAGAAGTCAATAGTTTTAACTCTCACCTGATGTTATTTTGTCAAAGTATTACTTGATGGCATTAACTTATGTGGAAGAGGTTAAACATTTTGGTTTCGAGATTATTTATCAGAGTATTATTTGATAATGTTAACCTGTGTGGAAGAGGTCGAATCAAAACACCCACTTAAGGTTGTAGCTAAAGTTGCTCCTTAATCTTTGCCTTATAATATAAACATAACAGTTTGTCAAGCTATCTTCTTCTCAATGTTGAAATATCCTCCAACTTTGACTTATTTCTTGGGCTGGTAATTTAGATATCCAGAATATTAATTTGGGCGATATTTTGAGATTAAGAGTTGCCCCCCAATTTTCAACAAAACTTGAAGGATCTGAGTATGATGAATCTTCATTCTTCTTATGTGTTCCTTCAGAGTAAGATTTTCTCCACCATATAGATGGTGCTGCTTTGAACATTAAATCAAATTGTCAAACATTATGAAGATATAAAGTGAATGTTTCTCACAGACAACGCCAAACTATTTTGTGCGAAAACCGGTTCTGATAGAATAAAACTTCACTTAACCGTTGGAAATCCAAGACGCAGATAGTTGAAAAGAGATTAAGAAGCTCCTGAATTTTTACGTGAAAAAACCCTAAAAAGAGGAGGAAAAAATCACAGAGCCCAGTCTAGTAAGAATATTCCACTATATATATGCTTTAGAGTACAAAGTTTAAATCTTCCCGATAGCGGGATTATAAGATTGTATGTGAAAAATCCTGATAATGAGAATTCAAATTCAGGTTACAATAGCTATCACGGGGGTTGGGTATAATAATTGTGGTGATAATTCAATAGGCGACAATGGTGGTAATGACGAACTTCAAACTTCTAGCTCTCTCTCAGCTTTCTCCCAAGTTCACTTCTAGCTCTTTCTCTCTTTATGAAAAGAATGGGGTTGTATTTATTGGATTCTTAGAGGAGCATTTTGGTCATTATAGCCAAAATCTCAAAACACTCCATCATATGGTATATATTGTTTCATTTAATTATAGATAGTTTTTTTGGTGATTTTAACGTCCAAACAATATTCGATTTAAGTGATCTTAGGCTCGTTGGATTTGTCTCGTCGAGCCGCTTGATTCGACTATAAGTAAATCAAATTTGGAAGTCATTTGATCATCCAGTCAGTGTCTCGAAGTTTTATATATAACTTTTGAACTTGATTTGAGCTCATTTTAGCTCGATTTGATCCAATTTTATTGTTGTTTGACTTATCTCACTAAGTCATTTAATTTGATTATATTCATATTCGATTTATAAATTTTAGAGATATATCATCTTGATTATATATATATATATATATATATATATATATATATATATATATATATATATATATATATATATATATATATATATATATATATATATATATATATATATATATATATATATATATATATATATATATATATATATAAATGATAAAAAAACATTTAAGATGATAGATTCTCTATATTTTTATGAGTTAGAATCAAAATCGGTAAAATCTAATTGCATAAATTAAGTTCAAGTAAACATCTTATAATCTAGATTTTCTATCCTTCCTCTAAGCGAGAGAGAGAGCATGAAAGCAAAGGTAATATCAATTTGTATTGAGAGGGAGTAAAAAAAAGAGAAAAAACTAAAGCCATTGCAAACAGTACTAATATTAAGTAAAGAAAAAAATAATGCACCTCACATATATATATATATATATTGTTTCAAAAATTTGTGCCTGCATCTAATGTAGCATTGAAAGACTATTGATTTCATAAAGAGTTATATAGGTACATAGCACCCAATTTTTATATTTTTATATATCTAATATTTAAATTTTTATATTTACATAAATATCACTCAATTTTTAATATTACATCAAAAATAATATCATCATTAATTTTTTTGAATATGAAATGCACATTTTCTTATATACAAAAATAAAATATTTATAAACATCAAACTTTGGGTGTCAGACATATAAACTCATAAGAATTATATATAAATTTCCCCAAAATGAAATGCACTTTCAAGGAGTTAGTTTCTAGGAAAATTTTTTAATCCCACAAATTTTATAAGCAAAATTTCTAGGATATAAGGGAACAACTTTTTTATATGGGCAAGGTGAGAGCTCAATCAAGCAAAATAAGGCATTTTAGTTTCTTCATCTTATTTCTAACTAATGTGTTGCGTGTTCAAGTTAAGAGAACTCTCACCATAAGAAGATTGAATGATTTCAAGTGTAGTGTCATTTCTAATATAAACAGTGCTAGTTTACTATTAAGTCCTACAAAGGAGGTTTGGGGTTCATCCATCAAACAAATTTGCTCTAAAATTTTGCATTAAACTTTTGATGGGAATAAAGCTCAAAATTATTACATTTATATTAAAATAAATGTTATATAAATTTCAATTGACTTTTTTATTTATTATATTAATCTTTAAAAAATAGTAATTTTGAGATTCATTTTAATTAAAATTTAGTTAGAATATTTTGATATAAAATTACTTATCTATCAATTAAGAAGTCTTATATTTACATATTATGTATTAGTTTATGATTAAATTTACTTCACTAAAAAAATAGAGAGAGAGAAAGAGAGGAATGTTTTTTTTCCCGGTAATATAGTATGTTTTGCATTAAAAATTACATTTATTTGTGTGTATATATATATATATATCATAATAAAAATATTTGATATAAATTATAGAATTTTTAATTTAATAAAATAATAATAATCCTCTTTCATAAAATTAAAAAACCTCTAATTTATACTATTTTTATTTCAAAAAATTGAAATAAAAATAGTCTAAATTACACGTTATTTAATTTTATAGAAGGTGATTATTATATTGAACATTTTATAATTATCACACCCACAAAATTAAATAGCGTATAATTTATATTATTTTTATTAAAAAATTTATAATCTATATGGACAAATATTATATATATATATATTTTAACAGAACAGAAGGAGTGCAATAAATTCTCCCGAGGGCGACGTGCTTCCGTGCTGACCAAGTTAGGTTTCAAAGGATTCGAGGGTGGACCCCACCGCCAATCCTTTCCAGCTTTTTAAAAAATCGCCGATTAGATCGATCTCGCCCAAGCCCCATCTACCGCGAAAATTTTAGCTGAATTTAATACAAATTTAATTTAATCTGTAGTATACTGGGATCTCCCTAGCCGTATGATTCTTTCACGGAAGGGATCTAACGGTCCAGATCGTACATACAGTTGCGTACCGGTGCTCCTTGATTAAGAAAAAGAACGTATTTCATTTAAGTTGTAGTTATTTTTAAAAATAAAATATTAAAACTACGGCGTCAGTGGGTGCCTAGAACGGCACTGTTTAGATGAGGAGCTAAAAAATAATGAAAAATTAATGAAGAATCCATAACACAGGAGTTAGACTATTTTTGCTTTTCCTTTTTTTTTAATATATTTCAATATATTTATAAATGATATATTTAAATATTATATATGCACCCACTGTCTCTTTTTGATTGATGGCGGCCTTGGCGAACCTCCTGAGCCTCGAGCGTTGATTATCTCCAGACGTCTTCTCTTGAGGATATCGAGATCTGTTATGTGGGTGATGAATATGGCGTTGTACGAGGATTAGTCCAAATCACACCCATAAAAAATATGAGATTGGGATCTCACAAAAATATTATATATGCAACAATCTATATTTTATGTCATATCAAATCAAAATACTGTATGCTTTCAAATTGAAATTTAATTCATGACAAGGAGTATTATTTAGTCAACTAGCTTTAATCCTTCTACATTGCATTTATTAAAGAGCTTAGGATGTCTTTATAGAGCAATATTCTTTATATTTTACGAGTAATTTTAACCTAATGATTAATATATTAGGCATTCAAATAAGTGCTCTTGAGTTCAAAATTTACATCCATATTATATGCGTGAATTTATAATTAACTTAGTTTACTTCAAATATTTTATTGAGTTTTCATGTTTGATAATATAATTTTTTGATGATATATATATCGATTTTCTCTATTCTTGAATATTAATTCTTTAAGATAAAAAATAATATCATTCAAAAAATATCTAAGCAAATGTAATTATATGTTATTTTATAATAATCATTATAAATGTTACTATCAATAGTATATTATATAACATCATGGTGATCCTTCTAATCAACACTTCTTATAATATATTAAATCATATCATATATAATAAATCATTATAAAAAATATATTATAATTACGTTTATTAAAATTTATAACTCAACTCATCTAACAATTATCATTCTTATGATATATATTGAGTATAATTCTCATATTTATGTTTTATAACTTCTTTCCTTTGAAAATTATAACCCTTCTTAATAAAAATTATGTGTAAGTATCATCTTTAAGTTTTGTGTCCCCCTTTCTCCATTATTTATAACTCCTTTTCTTACTTTCAATTATGAAATACCTCTTATGTGGAAACTAAACACTATGGCCTCCAAATTCCTACTCATAATTTATAGTTTATGTTTTTTATAAGAATAATATAATTTCTATCCATGCAAATTATATTCCTCTTTTTATATTTCTATCTATTGGTGATAAAGAGTTGTTGGTGGATTGAAGATTTTGATTAGATAAAGATAGAGATTCAATAACAATTGGGTGGAGATGCATTGATAGTGGTGGTCAAATGATAATAGTTGGGATGTGATGGCCTGACATGATGGAATATGATAGTGGAGGTCTCACATAGTTATTGGTGGCGATGGTATTTCATGACAGTCAGTTGATGGTCTTATGATAAAGGATGGATAACTGCTTAATGAAAGTAGTTAGTTAATAGTTACACGTTGAAAATCGAGAGGAGTCTGACAATAGTGGTTGATCGACGATTTGACGATCAAGCAGTAGTACAATATATGATGGTCGGGAGACAGTCCAACAACGTTAATTAGGCTGTAGTCTGATAACGGTGATTATTAGTTGTATTTCTTTGAGATTTTTTAGCTTCAAAACTCTTTAAAATTTTAAGCTCCAAGCCCTTAGCTTTTTCATATAAAAAAATGAGGGCTCGTTTATCAATTTTAAGAGTGACATCCCTCATAAATATGATTAAGATAAAAAATACTCCATCGGAATGCCCATAATAATCCCCATTGATCACGAAGTATTTTCTGAGTTGTTGAGTGTCTTAATAATATTAAATTTAATAATCTTAGGTTTGTTAGATTTGTCTAGCTAAAATGTTTAATTTGATTATAAGTAAGTCAATTTTAAAGACCAATTGGTAATCCAAATAATTCATACAATTTTTAATTATGTTTCAAATAATTGAAGCACGCTCCCTTAGACTTAGATTAGACTATTTTTGGTGTCCCAAGTTTGTTTCTTTGATATAATAAACTCGACGATAAATTTTCTAGATTTGATGTTAACATATCCGAAAAATTAATTTTAAAAGTTACACATGCATCTAAATACTTGCTCGAACAAATAAAATTTTCAACAATATATCAATGATTTAACTTGCATGAGATTTACTGCCTAAAATTATCCCTTTCTAATCTTATTAAACCAACAAAAAAATTAATAAAAGAATAACACTAATATTTTAATTCTAAATCATACTTTTATGCTGACCACACCTCTTAACAAATCCCTTAACACTTCACCTTTTGATCATAATTAGCATAGTTAATATATGGCTTAAATAGCTCCACCCGTTAATTTAAAGGCCATTGGAGGATCCCATTTATGAGTTAGCTTGGGTGACTGGCCAAGATTTAATGATAGTGGCCAAATAGAGTAGCAACCAATGATTTCACTATACAATCAACATCACAAAGTCCAACCAAATTGAAAAATCAAAATTATGATGATTTGATTAACTAAAATTTTTAGAAGTTTTTCTAGAATAAAATTTTAATGGTTAAAAGAGAGGCAATGATAGATTGTGGCCTTGTGTCAAAATATTTACCTTCTTAAAATTAATTCACCACAAATGGGGCTTATTTATTGAAGTTCTATAAAAGCCACAATAAATACTTGAAAATGTCAAGATCAAATTTAAGGTGCGGAAAAATGATAATAATATATCCTCATTTTTATCTTAAAATATTTTAAAAGCAATAATCTTGCATCAAAGGCATATGTATTTTGAATTCTTGGCTTTCATTTGATTTAGGAGTAGTTTGATTGCCTGAAAAAAGAATACATTGTATTTGGATTACTTTAACTTATTTGATTGAAAACTTCACAAATACATGAATTTCTTTTTTTTCTTTGTAAAATAAATATAATATAAAATATTTTTAAGATTATGGTAGAATTTCTTAGCGGTCGGCGTCAAAATCTTTCTTTAGTATATTTAAAATTCATTCAAATCAGATGAATTTTAAATACACTAAAAATGATCATTTTAAATACATTATAAATGAGTTCAAAATTTATTTTACGTTATATAAAATATTCAAAAAAAATTAAATTTTTTGTATTTGATTTACTTTATATTATAAATATTGCCTCAATTAAATGTTAATTTGATTCGTATTTGATTTGTTAGTTGACTATTTGATTATTTATTCGAGCTAAAATCAATGCAATTATGACAACCAAATTTTGCGAAAATAAAAAAAGTTCCGTGTGAAATAAATTAGTAAATAAATAAACAAAAGTTTAAGAGAGAGAATAACATGAATAAAAAAAGTTCGAGTAGAAGAAGCTTCAAAAAGGCGCAAAAGCTCGACGCGTCCACTCCAAAACCCGCGAAGTAGAAAGGACATAAAAAAGGACCTAAAAACAAAAAAAAAAAAAAAATTAAAATAATAATAATAATAAAGCAGAAGAATAAAAAGGAAGGAGGGGTACTCACTCCTTAGAAGCAGAAGGTAGCAGAAGGAGCTGAGCTGTTAGTAGTCTGTTGCCCTAACTGGAATCTGGAATTCAGTCCGATCGAAATCCTCCGCGGCGGAGATCGGATCTGAACGCGCAGTCGTTGATGGAAAACAAGATCGGCTCCACCACCGGCGATCCCTCCTGGGATTTCTCCAGCGATGGGTGTGGCGGAATCGGCTATCTTTATGGCGAAGGCGACGGCGGAGGACTTGGCTGGGCCACGCCGAGGGAAGACCCTGACACGTGGTGCTCGCTCCGCCCGCCAGATCTCAGCGAAGCCTCCGGATCCGCCGCAGCGAGATCCGGTGGCGATGCCGTGTCCTCGAGCTCAAGCGAGGGGCCGGCGGCGGATCCCTGCGACAAGCCGCCGGCCGATACACCGTGAGTGCTCCGCTTCTCGTTTTGCTTACAGAGTGGCAAATTCGTAATAAGTTTATCAATTGAAGGTCGAATTTGAAAGCTCCGATCGATAGAGAATTAGTGCAAGTGTCTCACTGAGATTGAGCGCAGAGCAGGGTCAGTTTTGCAAATACTGTAAAAAGTATGGGTCTAATGATAATGATTGGTGCCCTCATTGCGGCGGGAATTCCGTGTTTAATCTTCCGCTTATTACGCGGTTTTGTGTCTAGTTTCTGACTCATCGCAGGATTTTAAGTATTAATTAAGGAGTGGTTAAGATTTGACGTAGTCAAATTTATTGATAACAATTATTAGATTAGTATAACTTTAATGATTAATTAACCTTGAAGAAGCAAGAAACCAGAAGAGAAGCTCATGAGAAAAGCTTTACTTTCCTTTTCTTTCCATTTTTTTTCTTATTTTGGTCAACTTGAATCTGATCAGTTTGTAGGCCGAATACCTTTTTGTTTTTTGTTTTTTGTTTTTTTGAAAGTATATTAATGTTCTATCGTGGAAGCCTGAAGCATTAGTAGCTACCTTATGATTAGGGTTTCATATCAGTATCAGTGACGGTCTGCTGATTTTTTATTTATTTTAGAACTTACACATATTAATTACATAATTCAGCCTTTTTTTTTTTTTTTCTTTATTTTCTCGCACTTTTGTTGTTGAGTTAGTACTCTTCAGTTTAGACCAGAATATTCATTTAATTTTTTTTACTTATGAATCGAAGCATGATGCGGTGCAAGTTCTAATTCATGTCGTGATGATTATTTATGAGTTTAGATAATTAATCTACTTGTGCAATGTAGAACCTAATTATTTCATCAAATTTATCTGTATCAGAAGGAAGTTTTTTTTTTACTACTGCTTGTTCTCAACCCTTGGATTTTTCTTATTTGAACAATATTTGAACAATAGTTATAGAGGTGAAGTTACTCAATTACAATTATTCAATCCATTCTTACACTGAGATTGAAACCCTTATCTTTTCTCTAATCCATTTTTATTTTTACGATTCAAACCTAGCTTTCAAAGTGAGTGATTATAGACTGAGATCGAGTATTTGCACCTTAACAGTTATCATGGTAACTGTACAGGATCTGAACTTCATATTGAATATCTTTTTAAGAAGAGTGCATCAGTGCAATATATGAGCGGTGGATCATTTTTATTTTATTTTTAGTGGTATGATAAATATGATATAAAAAATTTTATATTTACTTTAATAGATGTAAATAACAACTTTTTCTTAAAATATATTCATACAATAAAATCAAATGACTCAAATCCTTGCCATATGAAATTGGTTTTTATTGCTTTGTGATTCTCTGAAGTAGTTATTGTTACTTACGTTAAATGATTCAAGGCAGCGATTCTCATTTCTCCTTAACCGTCAATTATTGATTCTCATGTTATGCAGTTTTAGATCGACAATTATCTGTCCGATGATGGATAGCTTGTTTGTCAATAGTATTTTTTTTACTCAAACATATCTGTTGCAGTTAGAAAAAAAATTACTTAGTTCATTTCTTTAGTAATTCTTGCGGCATCTTATGCAATTTTTCTATTATTTAATATACTGAAGATTTCTTCCAGTAACAGGCCAAAAGGATTTATAATTATTTTCTGATTTCAAAGTTCGAATTTACTTTTTATTTTTTTTAACTTTTCTATTACCTTTTCATAATTCTAATGTTATAATATCATGTGTTATTTGTCGCTTTAGATACCATATTTTGTTCTACTTTTTTGTTGCACAATTGTAAAATTTGATTTAGTGCTCTGCCTAAACCGGATGACGTGCATTGCATAGGATGGAGGCTTACTTTATTTAGTCGCATTTCGATTTTTATTATTCTAATTTCTTTTCTAATTCAATTTGAAATTATCTTAATTTTTGCAAGTGTCGCCTTTAGTGATATATCTAATCAACAGTTACACCTTTTCATATATATATAATTTTTATATTATCTTATATGTCGATTGATAGTAATAATGTTGGATAATTATTATTCCATTTCACAATTGTCTGGAGAATTAGATGCCTCATTCTCCTTTACCCGCTAACTATCGAACACATATATCAGCACCAAATCCCTTTTTTTCCTAGAACTGTTCAAATTTTTTTTTTTGGAGGTGCCTTCCGGCGCAATAAATTTACGCACGTTTGAATTTTGAAATATTTATTAATAATCATTTTGTTGCGGCTAATGAAATATATATATGTTATAGGACTATATATAAGTATGCCCAATTAATTAATTTGAAGAATTATTAATTAAAAATATTCTGGATTCAGGAATACTAAAAGCAGTAAGAAAGTTCAAAAGAGAGTCCGTCAACCAAGATTTGCTTTCATGACCAAGAGTGAAATAGATCATCTTGAAGATGGCTATCGATGGAGAAAATATGGACAGAAAGCAGTCAAAAACAGCCCATATCCGAGGTCAGTAATACATTAATTTTATATTTACTACTTTATTTTTCCCACATTATATATTCACGCATTTTCTAATATTTCTTCAGCTATATCTCTTTTATTTTTCAAACATGAATATCTGCATGTATGAGAATCTTCTAGAAAACCTATGGTTATGGTTTTACAAAACATTTTTGTTTACTACTTTTAGTCAGAGTTTGTGCAGTCATATATGTAAATCTACCTTTCCTTCACAATAATAAAAGTAATATTAGGATATAACATGTGATTTTTTTCATGTCAAGATTTCTACATTCTCCGGAACAAATATTTATATAATTTATATAAATAATTCTTTATATCACATCTCTGTCCCTTTTAGTTTATGAGAAAATAAACAAAGCCAGTAAAAAGCCTTTGTAGATATATCTTTATATATATATATATATATATATATATATCACATCATGTTCTTCCCGTATCAGCAGATTACACTATGCTTAAACCCTATCTCGAAAAATATTTTACAGAAGTTCCTTTAATTGATGTACGTCTTATCTCTTCTTTTTGTACGTTGCTTTTTCATCAGTTTTTATCCGTATAAGACTCTGAAGTTTTGTAAGGAAAATAAAATCCCCATCGCATTAATTAATCAAATATATTATAGTAAATTTAAAACTCATAAATTAATTCCCTTCACCAATATCTTCTATTCTTCATTTAATTTGTAGGAGCTACTACCGTTGCACAAATAGCAAATGCACTGTAAAGAAGCGAGTTGAACGGTCTTCTGACGACCCTTCCATCGTCATCACAACCTATGAAGGCCAGCATTGCCACCACACCGTTACCTTCCCCCGCGCCGCCGCCGCCGGCTTTCACGACCACATTAGAACCACTTCATCATTATTAACTAACACGTCTCCTCCGCCTCTTCCTCCTCCGCAGCTTTATTTTCCGGCGACTACATCGTTCCAGCCGGTGCCGGAGCTCCCGTCGGTACTACCAAATGATGACGGGCTCTTAGGAGATATAGTCTCCCCAGGAATGAGGGGTATGCGATGATCAGATTT
Organism: Cymbidium sinense; assembly: GCA_021442155.1. Taxonomy (NCBI): domain Eukaryota; kingdom Viridiplantae; phylum Streptophyta; class Magnoliopsida; order Asparagales; family Orchidaceae; genus Cymbidium; species Cymbidium sinense. The sequence continues at coordinate 3,166,567 of CM038216.1, forward strand.
AATTCTTCTAGTACTGAATATTTGACCATTTTTATAGTCGGTGCATGCCATGTTAGTTTTATTAGTAGGGATATACATGGCCGGTTATAATATTTTCTTATAATATTTATAATTGGTCTTATCTATGGCAGTTGGTGCTATATATTATATAAATTAGAAAAAGTGCATATAATTGAAGAGGAATTAATTGGTTGCTCCGTGATTTATATAATTATGATTAATGTAATGATGGTGATTAGTGGATGCATTAATATTAACTATATATATATATATATATATATATATATATATATATATATATATATATATATATATATATATATATATATATATTGCATCTGTTTTGAGAATGTAAACTGGATGATGTATGATTGAGAAAGGAAGTGATGCTTGATTTTGGAGCTTTTTATACATAGATAGTTTATATATGACGTGAAACTAAAGTTATCGATCATATATATATATATATATATATATAAACTGCTAATATTTTAATTTTTATTTAACTGGATGATTTTAATTTTCTCTGTGAGAAAGATGCGCTTGAATTAAATCCACTCTGGCCCAATGCACACGTAGATTTTTGGGTCGAGATTATGTTGTATATATAAAATGGAAATTTATATGCACCAGCTGTTTTATCTATAAAGTCTGCGTAGTTGACTTGTTTTCTCACGTGTGAAGATGGGATCAAAGTCTTATAAATATAGAGCACTGCGATGTGTAGAGGCCTAAAGAGTTGTGTGAGATTAATCGTGCCAGGCTTCTGCGAACTTAACTCTGACATTAAAATTTGTAAAGTCCGTCGTAAATATTTTATCTAAATAATTACCAGCGTTGCTTTTATTACGACCAGCTTGTGCAAACATATCTTCCTCGTGTAGCTCTCTCTCTCTCTCTCCTTCAACCTCCTCACTCTCTTCAAAATATGTGATAGTACTCACCAACATTTTTGGTTAGTCAGTCAATTTGGCGCATATATATTTTGGTGTTCTCCTTATGACTATTAAGTTGAAAGAGTTTTAGCAGAAAAAATATTGAGAGCTCTTTTAAGTCATAAAGTCTTCAATTACAAACTGAGAATCCCAATGATATGTCGGAGAAACAATAACCACATCAGAGTAGCTAAATATAAATTGCATGATTTGATAAAATTTTCAATCTAAAATATTGGAGAGGAGCAACTATAATATTTCCTCAACAGATCATTTCAATGAAGATTACTGAAACCAATATTAATTCCACTACAATGGTGACACGAATGACCTGAAAGGCATCTATTGACTTCAACACATGCTGGTTATTGATGTCATGACGTCATGTGACTCTAATTTTGCTTCAGAATCCTTTATGCAGGCAGTTCCCCAGATTCAAGAGTCTGTATTTAGATAACTATCAACGAATTATTGATCTCATTAAACACTTGATGGGTGTTCGAATATGCAATAACAAATACACTATATGAGATGTTTGTCTGGTGCTAATCTTTTCTACTATGCTCAAGTGGTAGAGGAGGAATGATAATATCTGACAGAACTGTTAAGAAACAAAATCAAATATTTCTACTCAGGGAGGCAAAATCTGGAAACATAATTATTAATTGTGTATGCTTAGTTCTCCCTAATTCTTGACTTCATAATCCACTTTTACCTCTAAACATCCTCTTTCCATTCTCATGATTGCAATTTAAGGAAGAGTGTTCTTTAAATGAACAAATCCTGTGAAAGACCATAAGATAAGAGCGACACTAATGAGTTCAGATGATTATGAGGATAACAATGCTTATCATCAAGCCTTATAAAAGTATGACCCCTTAATTAAGTCGCTTGAAAAAAATATATAATTGAGTCTATAATCATTTGAGGAGCTGGTCTTTAAGCAATGCTTAAATAAATGCTTAATTACATCAACTATAATAATATGAGAAAAATTTTTTGATCACTTCTGGGTCATCTACCATACTCCTTTTAGATAAAGATCATCCGATTAGTTGAGAGAAAGTTTTAATAATATTTTAGTTGTGAAGATAGTGATAAATTTTTTTTGAGATTAATGGAATTTTAGTGATATTGGCAACTCAATATATATCATGTTTCTTCATTTAATCTAAAAAATCATTTTAGATAACTAAAACTATTGAGCTCTTAATGGGAGCTACTAGGATTTTAAAGATAAAAAAAAGATCCTAAAAGAAATAATCACCCAACTAATCATTCAAAGAGACTATATGGATTAACATAATGGAATAAGATTTTATTATCATTGATATGACACTTAAAATACTACTAGTCAAAGCACGAATCTTGATGTCAAAAGCAAGTTGAAACTAGCCGAGATCAAGCACTTAAAATATCATCGAAAACTTTGGGATATCAGCTAAATCCCTAAATAGCTCTTAAACATGGAGTGTTTAGAGTCAAATCGAGCGTCTTGTGGGATCTAACAAGCCAAGATCTCATAATTAGATTTCATTTGAGCATTCAAATACTTAAAATACATCAAATGATCAAAGTAATCATTTTGAGCCGTCAGATGGAGTGGAGTGATTGATTTTGCATGTATTCTGGTGATGCCTCTCTAATCTATAAATAGTGTCATTCTTGAGAGGAGACCGAGCAAAAGAGAGGCTCAAAAAAAATTCTCGGCATAATCGTGTCACCACTTGATCGGACGCTCGTTGGTTGCCAACCACCGCCGGCCGCCGTCGACCGCCACTAGATCATCTTCGTCAATCTCCGTCATTTGGTCATCACATGTCGGCCAGCCACCGTCTCCGTCAACCATCGTAGGTCATCATCGCCATACCGCCGGTCACCGCCAGCCGACTACCATCGTCGGTCCGCCTGCATCGCCAACTATCGCCGGGTTATCACGATGATTCGTCGATCCGACCATGCTGTTCACCATCATCTTACCACAGCTTATAACTTTGAGCGTCTTATATTTTGTTGTCGATTCAGATTCCCATTGTCGCCCTTCGTATTCTTTCAGTTATCGAAACTTTTTCGAAACGGATACATAGTGAAAGATTTTTTACTGGGCCATGGTTTTCCTCTTTTGAGATTTTTCCACGTAAAATTTGAGTTTTCTTATTAATTCCTCAAACATCTGTGTGTCTGGATTATAATAAAGCTAAGCATAAATTTTTATTCTACCGCAACTGGTTTTCTAGCATGCAACAGTTTGGTGCCATCTGTGGGAACATTTCCTTTACAACTTTACAATGATTGACAATCTGACTTTATGTTCAGAATAGCACCACCTATATAATGAAGAAAATCTTACTCTCGAGGAACACATAAGAAGAATGAAGATTCATCAAACTTCAATCCTTCAGCTTTTATTAGAGACTGGGGGCAACTCTTAATCTCAAAAGATTATCCAAATCAATATTCTGAATATCTAATTGATTATCGTTGGCAGTTAGTAATACTAATGAAAAGGCAAAGGACAAACTTTGGTACAAGCTCAAACAAATATTTTGATTTGACCCATTCTACGAGTTGCGTCATCGGCGAAGACTTCAACAAACAACTGTTGGTCAAAACTTCGCACCTACTCCCCATAGGTTAACGTCATCAAGCGAAGACTCTGACAAACAACCTCGGATAGGTCAAAACTCTTCAGCGGATTCAATTCGATCTCTTTCATATAGGTTAATGTCATCGTAACACTCGATAAACAACCTCGATGGGTCAAAATCCTCGGCCATTCAATTCGACCTCTTCCATACAGTTAACGTCTTGAGTAACACTCTAACAAACAACGGATGGATCAAAATCCCGGATTCAATTCGACCTCTTCCATACAGTTAGCGTCATGGTAACACTCGACAAACAACCTGGACATGTCAAAAAATCAGCCATTCGACCTCTTCCATACAGTTGCGTCGAGTAACACTCAAACAACCCGGATGGGTCAAAATTTTCAGTGGATTCAACCTCTTCCATACAGGTTAACATCATCGGTAACACTCGGACACTCGAATAGGTCAAAATCCCGTTAATTCGACCTCTTCCATACAGGTTAACGTCATCGAGCAACACTTTGACAAACACCTTGGACAGGTCAAAAATCCTCAACGAATTCAATTTGACTTCTTCCATACAGGTTAACGTCATCGAATAACACTCTGACAAACAACCTCGGATAGGTCAAAAATCCTCAGCGGATTCAATTCGACCTCTTCCATACAGGTTAACGTCATCGAGTAACACGTGACAAACAACGGATAGGTCAAAATTCTCCGGATTCAATTTGACATCTTCCATACGAGCGTCGTCGAGTAACACTCAGACAAACAACCGATAGGTCAAAATCCTCGGAGATTTAATTGGACTCTTCCATACAGTTAACGTCATGTAACACTCGACAAACAACCTGATAGGTCAAAAATTCTCAGCAGATTCAATTCGACCTATTCCATACAGGTTAACGTCATCGAGTAACACTCTGACAAACAACCTCAGATGGGTAAAAAATCCTTAGTAGATTCAATTCGACCTCTTCCATACAGGTTAATGCCGGTAACACTCGACAAACAACCTCGGTCAAAATTCTCGGCGGATTCAATTGACATCTTCCATATATGTTAATGTCGTAAACTCGACAAATAACCGGATAGGTCAAAAATTCTGGTGGATTCAATTCCTCTTCCATACAGTTAACGTCATCAGTGACACTTTGACAAACAACCTTCAAAATCTCGGATTGATTCCTCTCTTCAATGCAGGTTACTGTTATCAAGTAACACTTTGACGAACAACCTCGGATGGGTTAAAATCCTTAATGAATTCAATTTTATCCCTTCCATGCAAGTTAACGGCATTAAGTAACATCATGGAGAATGATACTCTGAAATTATCTAACTTTCTGAGTTGCTCAAATGATGGTTTCTAATTGACGTTTCCCCACCATCTTGGCAGTTGTCAACTGTTAAACCATCCATTGAAGTTTCAAGAAATCTAATTTTTCACAAGAAGAAGTAGAAACTACGGGCATTGATCGCCTCTGAACGACCTTCTATTAAGAAGAAGAGGAACACTAGAGCATATGAGGTGTGTGTCTTCTCCCTTTGCCCTAGGGGATTTTTATAGAACCCCTATAGAGGCAAAAAAGTAAAAAATGAAATAAAAACTGCAAAAAATGGGTGAAAATCGTAGAAAATGGACCTAAACGGAAAAAATGGACAAAAAACCCCTCATCGGTTTGCACGTGTTCAAACTAAGCGCTGGCGTGCCGCAGAGCCGTCAAGCCCTTCATCTCACGTTGAGCGCTGAGAATGTCCAAATGGGTCTATAACCCCGAAACTTTTGCGTGTAGTACATATCCGCCTTAGTGATCATAATCTTGTGCTCCCATGAAGATCTATTCTCTCAAAATATATGGTTAATGGACCCGCAAATTTCATTGAAGAATTTGCTATTTTCAAATATTTGGCGTATATATTTTTGGATGATTGAGATAATGTCATCCAAAAATAGGGGGCAACTGATATGAGACTTAAAATACTATTAGTCGAAGCACGAATCTTGATGTTAAAAGCAATTTGATCCTAAGTTGAAATTAGCTGAGATTAAGCATTTAAAATATCATTGAAAACTTTGGGATATCAGTTAAATCCCTAAATAGCTCTTAAACATGGAGTATTTATAGTCAAATCGAGCATCTTGACAAGCCAGATCTAACAACCTCAAGATCTCATAATTTTGACTTCATTTAAGCATTCAAATACTTAAAATACATCAAATGATCAAAGGAATTATTTTGAGCCGTCCAATGGAGTGGAGTGGTTCGGATTTTGCATGTATTTATAGAAATGCCCTCTCTCTAATCTATAAATAACCTCTCATTCTTCAAATGAGGGGAGGCCAGAGCAAAAGAGAGGAGAGAGCTCTAAAGCTTAAAAATCCTCCAAGCATAATCGTGCCACCACTAGACGGTCGTACGCACCCGTTGGTTGCCAACCACCGCCGCCGACCGCCCTCGTTGGTTGCCAACCACCGCCGTCGGCCGCCACCGTCAGCCGCCACTACCGATCCTCATCGTCTTCAATCTCCGTCATTGGTCATCACCACCTTTGTAGATCGCCATCAACCATCGTGGTCATCGCTAGATCACCGGCGCCGTCGCTTCGCCAGACTTCCATTGTCGATCACCACCCCATGACCATCGCCCGGTCATCACCACGCCGATTAATCATTTCATTGTTCATCATCTACTTTTAGCAAATTAAACACAGCGTGACTATATAAGCGTTGTTGTCTCGATTCTCATTATCAGCCCTTCTCATATACAATTTTGTAATCCCATTATCAAGAAACTTTCGTACTCTGAAACAAACATAGTGGAAGATTTTTACTGGGCTAGACCCCGTTGTTTTTTTCCTCTTTTCGAGATTTTTTCACGTAAAAATTCTGGAGTTTTCTTATTAATTTCTCAAATATCTTGTGTGTCTTTGGATTATAAGCTAAGGCACAAATTTTTATTCTACCGCAACTGATTTTCTAGCGCGTAATAATCATAACATCCTATTCTAATTGCAACATGATTATTTAATATCTACTATTTAATATCTTTTGAGAAATCATCTCCATTTTATTTGGTAATTTAGCTTTCCACCACCGAAGGAACTTTAACTACCTAGAGAGATAAATATAAATGAGGACAATTTTACTTGAACATTATTTGTGATCTTGAATCATCCATCCTTAATACAAAGGCAAAAGAATCAAATTATAGTGTAGCTAGTTGAAGAAGTGCTATTTAAAAGTAGCTTTTCTTCATATTCATTTTCAAAAACATTTGATATGTGTTGAATTTAAATGTTTATCTTACTTTAAAGAAATTAAATAAATTAATTTATAGAAATATCTTCCAAAATAATGTTTGCAAATAGGAGGCACTTTTATCTTTAAATTTTCTTATAGTGACATCTTCCCCCATCTAAAGTAGAGTTGCAAAATGACCAATTAGGCTTTCAAAGCATGTTTAAAAGTAAATATATCAATATTAAATCTAACCCATAAAAGCATCATAATACTAGCCAGCCTAGGTCCATTCACTAATAACTAAGGATCACTTTATTAAGAAGTCTAATTAAATCAAACAACTTAGACCCATATGTGATGCCAAATCATTTGATATTTTAACTCTAAAAAAATTTCTCAGCTATTCAAAATATGATCAAATCAAATAACCTAAAGTGCATTAATACCTTTAATACACTTAATTATGATAAATCTTATAAAATTGTCAAATGACATAGTAAGTGAATCTAAAATTTTATGGCGATTGATGAGAAGTTCAAGCAGATAGTCATAACTAACACTCTATGACTAGTTAACATGAAGTGATCAAGGTAGTTGGTAAATTCATTTATATGCTTGTTGGTTTTGGCCACCAACGAGCTAGTTCACGGTGTCGATTAATGTGTTTATTAATGATATATCAATTATAAAGCTAATATAAGATGATTCATTGAATCACCTTACAATAATGATCACCTCAATCAATCATTTTGCATTATGAGGCAATTTTTTCTTTTTTAAGATGTTTATTTTCTAGTATTCATTTAAGTCCATCTCCTCTTGGGAATGCTCAACCAATCCCTTCAACTATTTTTTAAATGTTTATCTTACTTTAAAGAATTTAAATAAATTTAATTTATAAAGATATCTTTAAAATAATGTTTGCAAATAGGAGGCAATTTTATCTTTAAATTTTCTTATAGTGACATCAATGTGGGCTCCGAAAATTTGGCATCGACTTCTTAATTAATAGAGTTGATTATGTGTCGGTGAAATTTTCAGAAGGTGGATGGATAGTAGATAAGACACTACCGAGAGATTTCGCCCTCATTTTGTGACTTCAGATCTGGTTCCAAGTTTCCTATAAGCACAAACACCTATAGTTAATTACTCCTCCCAATACTCAGAGAGAACTTCCGATTAAGTCTAGTCGTTAGATTGCTAAATGCGTAGCATATAGTAGCAACATGTGGAGTTTTAAAATTTAGATTTATGAAATTCATCATTAGCTTAAAGTGAATGGTTGGGGGTGTTGGCTTAATGAGCTTATGTTCAGTCCGATTAATTTTGATGATAACAAATGAATGTTTGGATGTTCTAATGAATATTTTTATGTGTTTCAGATATATCAATTGCTAATTGCATATCTAATACATCTCACAATATGTTTGAGGAAATTGCAAGAGTAGAAGAATGAAAGATAGATCAAAATGGATAATGTGAAGCTCAAGATATAATATTTTAAGTTATATGCATTTATAACTATCTTAGAAATTCATATGAGTTCATTGGCATGAATCAATTTGCTCATAACTTAACATATTATTTTGTTGAGGTCAATTTATATAAATCTCTATCTAATTAACATTCAATTATATGTTTCATACATAGCATTAAAATTGTCAAACTAATAAATGATAATAAATTATGACTATTAAGTGTAATTATTTTATTTACTTAATATAATTAAATATTTTAATTTAATTTTAAGGTTATATGATAACTAATATATGTATGATTATATTTAAATTATATCATAATATTTAAATGTCATATTTCAAAATTAACAAAAATATATGGAATTTTGTATTTTAGCCAAAGTCATTTTATAATCAAAGAATTTATTTCTCATTTCATCTCCAATGGATTCCTTGGGTTTTTTTCCCTTTAATTTGATAGGTTACATGACCCACGTTTGATTAAAATTTAATTTATTATGACTTTTCAAATATTAGTTGATTTTAATAATGAATGAATGCTACTTGCTTTGAATATATTAAGAGCTATATTTGATTATTTTTGACTTGCCCATGTGAATAGCCGAATTTTGGCTACTTGAATTTAATATTTATTTAATATAAATTATATTTTTATTGAATATTAAATTATTAGATGATAACATGATGTTAGAATAATATCTTTTTTTTGAAATAATTCAGAATGACCTTCTTGCCTATAAATAGCCCTCATTCTCTTCATGAAAGTATTCTTCATTCAAAGTTCAAAATCTCTCTAGTAAATCTAAGAGAAAATTTCTTAGATTTTTCTTCCAGGTGTTTTCCAAATATTACAAGATTAAATCATTGATTTGGAAGCTTCAACATCTTCAACTAAGCAAGCTTTCTCAAATTACTTGAGTTTATTTTCTTGATCTTAATCCTTTTTAGTTGTTCATGATATGTTCACCATCTATTTATTCTTTCCAATTTATACTTTTTGGTGGATTAGTATTTGGACATTATTTTTCATATCAAAGTTTCTCAATTATTTTTTTGTGAAAAACTCTTGTGATAGTTTGTAGGATCTATTTCAACTTATTGAAATTTTTAACTTCCTACAAATTTCTTTTAGTTTCTTGAAATATTTCTTCATTAGTCTTATTTTAAAAGATCATTTATTCTTAGATCTATTTTAGAAGTATATTTTAAGCATTTTAAATTAAATTATTATGCTGAAATTATTTTCATATTTATTAGATCTCTTTTTTTAATTAAAAGCTTACTAGCCTACTTAGATATATTATATACTCATTTTATTTAAGTATTTTATGATCATTAGCATTAATTGAAAGAATCTTTTTAGTTAAAATAAAATAAATTATTTCTTACTGAAATTTATTTTATTGTGCAAAAGAATATTGTGAATTTATTTTAAAATTATTTTTATATTAGTCTACAAATTATAATAACATAAACATCTTAGTAAGATCACTTTAAGATATTTATTTTATTATTTCTTATCAATATTAGCTGAGTATTTTATCTTGCCAAAGTTTTAAGTTGCTAAGTGATCATTTATTAGTTGTGAGATCATTTTTTTTAATTGGATAGCTTGGTATATTTGTGAGAGATTTATTTTATCAAAATTTATTATTTTGTATTTTTCTTTTTTGTGCTGTAAAATTTATACTAGGGTTGTACTGGCCCCTTTGTAAGAGAGTACATATTGTTATAGGGGTTGTACTCCCGTTATAGAAGAGTACTATTTGTAAGCTATTTTTTGGGGTTTGGCCAAATCATATAAAAATTGTGTGCCTATTGTCTCTCTTTACTTTACTGTACTTTTATTTTTGCTATATTAAGAACTGTATCTTGTTATTATAAAATCAAAAATTAATTTTCTACTAAAACTTAAAATTTAAGATTTAACTTTTAAAATTTTTAATATCACCCAATTCACATGCCCTCTTGGGTCTTATGTGACTCTGGTGGTATTAGACTGGTTCTTTTATTGCTTAACATCAGTGATCTTTTCTGATAGCACAAGGAGGTTTCCCAAAGGGTTCACTACTGAGGGACAATCCACTCATAGACCTCCACTTTTAGATAGTGTACCATTTGATTATTGAAAAAATAGAATTAGTACATTTTTAAGAGGTCTAGATGCACGCATGTGGTATATGTTGACACATCAATATCATACACCCACAGTAGAAGTAAATGGCATTAAAGTAGAAAAATCTTTTGAGAAATGATCTGTAGCTGAAAGAGAACTTGATGAATTATATGTTAGGGCTTGTAATACTTTACATTGTACTTTATTATCTGATGATTACATAAAAATTTCTATGTTAAGTACAACAAAAGAAATTTGGGATAAACTTATTATAACTCATGAAGGAACTAGTAAAGTTAGAGATGCTCACATAAACAGACTTGTTCATGAATATGAGTTATTTCATATGTCTCCTTCTGAATCTATTTCTGATATGCATACCAGATTCATGAAAACAATTAACACATTGTATTCTCTTGGAAAAACATATAGGAATCAAGACTTAGTCTATAAGATTCTTAGATGTCTTCCAAAAGAATGGGAAGCTAAAGTAACAGCTATTAGTGAAGCTAAGGATTTATCTACTTATCTACTTGATCAACTTTTGGGTTCTTTGATAGCACATGAACAAGTTATTGCTCAAAGGGATAAGATGGATAACTCAGCAAAAAGGGAGAAGGAGAAAGGAAAGGCCATTGCATTATAAGTTGGTGATAGCGATGAGCATAACACCTCAAGCTCAGATAGTGATAGTGATGAGGTGGTCATACTATCCAAAAGGCTTGGGAACTTGCTAAGGAATAAGAATCAAAGGTATAAAAAAATCTAAAAACTATAAATTTCAAACTAAGAAATTTCTTATAGGTAAAGGGATCATTTGCTACCATTGTAAAAAGCATGTACACGTAAGAGGTGATTGTCTATAACTTACTGAATCAAAGAAGAAAGTGATTGATGTGAAAATAAGAAAAAATATGAAGGAGAATAAGTACCATAAGAAGAAGAAAATGGCTTTATGGGCCAATCCAGATTCAAATGAATCAAGTACTTGCTCTTCCAATGAAGAGGTCAACATATGTCTTATGTCAAATGGAGAATCTGACTTAGATTCTCAAGAGGTATGTAATGATATATCTTATGATGAATTAGATGATGCTTTTAATGATTTAGTTATTGAATATAAAAAAAAAAGAAAATACAAAACCTTAGAAGAAGAACATAAAAATTTAGATATGCATTTTTGTGATTTAAAAAATGAATGTGATAATTTAAAAAGTAAAAATACTTCTTTATTAAATTGTTCCTTACTTGTATGTAAAATTGAAAGAGAGACTGTCTTATTAAAAGCAAGATTAGAATTATGTTTGAAATCACAAGTTCATTATAATACTTTATCAAAAAAATATTTAATAAAAATTATTTGCATCATACACATCCCACTCATATACCTTATAATTATCGTGCTAAGCCATATGCAAACACTAATGTTTGGTGCAACTATTGTGATAGAAAAGGGAATATTTCATTTGATTGCTATGCACATAAATTACAAAACCCTAAGAAATCATCTTATGTATGGGTACCAAAAGGCACAAGCACTACATAAACCATGCATGCTAGATATCTTGCTTCAAATTTAGAATGTGGACCCAAACATGTTTGGGTTCCAAAAGTTAACATGTGAGTTTCTTTTGTAGGAATGCCTTCAAAGCAAAATCAAAGAAGGCATGTGGTACTTGGATAATGGATGTTCAAGACATATGACGGGAGATAAAGATAAATTTATAACTTTAGAATCAAGTGATGGAGGATTTGTTACATATGGAGATAATGCAAAGGGAAAGATCATTGGCATTGGTTCTATTTGTAAGAATTCTATCACTTTAGATAAAGTTTTTCTAGTAGAAGGATTAAAATATAATTTAATTTCTATTAGTCAATTATGTGATAAAGGTTTGAATGTAGTATTCCATGCATCATATTGCATTATAAAAAATAATGAAAATATTTTGTTAGTAGGATGAAGATATAAAAATATTTATGTCATTGATTTAAATAGCTTTTCATGATGTGAATTTGAATTTACTTTGTTTTAAAAGCACTATGATGATATATGGTTATGACATAGGAGACTATGTCATATTAATATGCACACACTCAATAAAATTGTTAAACTTGATTTAGTAATTTGATTGCCAAAATTAAATTTTCATTCAAACTATGTTTGTGATGCATGTATTCATGGTAAGCATTCTAGAAGCTCATTTAAAAGTAAAAAAATATTGTTTCTACTTCTAGACCTCTAGAATTATTGCACATGGATTTATTTGGTCCTATTAGCACCTCTAGCTTATGTGAAAAAAATTCTGGTTTTGTGATTGTTGATGGTTTCTCTAGATATACTTGTGTTTTATTTATAATTTATAAGGATGATATTTTTCGTGAGTTTAGAAATTTTTCTAAATATATTCAAAGAGAACAAGGCCTTTTGACTAATAGGGTTCAAACTGATCATGGTGGCGAATTTAAAGATAAATTATTTAAGGATTATTATGATGAACATAGGATTAGACATAATTTTTCTGCACCTAGAACTCCCCAACAAAATGGAGTAGTAGAGAGAAAAAAATAGAATATTGATTGAATTAAGTAGATCTATGGTTGATGAGTATAAATTGCCAAAATATTTTTGGGCAGAAGCAGTAAATAATGCATGTTATGTAATGAGTAGGATTTATTTTAGACCAATTTTGAAGAAGACACCCTATGAATTATTTTTGAAAAGAAGCTTAATATTGAACACTTTTATGTATTTGGATGTAAATGCTTTATTTTGAATAATGGAAAAGTGCATTTAGGTAAGTTTGATTGCAAATCAGATGATGGTATTTTCTTAGGATACTCTCTTCTAGTAGAGTTTTCAATAAGAGAAAAATGATTGTGGAAGAATCAATACATATTATTTTTGATGAAAATTTAATTGAACCCAATAGAAATGAAGTGATTGATGAAGATATTGATAATTTGAAGAAAATATCTTTAAAAGATAATGTGGATGATTCATTGCCTAAAGAATGGAAATATAATAAAAATCATCCAAAGGAACTAATTATAGGAGATCCTTCAAAAAAAGTTATGACCAAAAGACATACTAGAGAGGTTGTAGATCATTCAACATTTTTATCTGAGGTTGAACCTAAAAATCTAGAAGAATCATTAAAAGATAATTTTTAGATTATTGCTAGGAAGAGGAGTTGAATCAATTTGTAAGAAATAATGTCTGGGAATTAGTCCCAAGACCCCAAGATCAAAATGTCATTGGAATAAAATGGGTCTTTAAGAATAAGCTAAATGATTCAGGTTGTATTGTTAGAAATAAAGCTAGGTTAGTTGCACAAGGGTACACACAAGTAAAAGGTATAGATTTTGAAGAATCTTTTGCACTCAGAGAAGACTAGTTACTCACTCCTTGCTGCTTGTTTTAGGGATTTTAAACTTTTCAAATGGATGTCAAGAGTGCATTTTTGAATGGATTTATTGATCAAGATGTATTTGTAAACCACTTGGATTTGAGAGCCTTGATTGTCCAAATCATGTATAAATTAAATAAAGCCTTATATGGTTTAAAATAGGCTCGTGCTTGGTATGATAGGTTAAGTAACTTTTTGATAGATCATTTTGATTTAGAAGTAGATACCACCTTATTTCTTAAAAGCATAGATGATGATTTGATGGATACAAGTGTATGTAGATGATATATTATTTGGAAGTACAAATGAATCTTTGTGCCATGAGTTCTCATCTTTGATGTATAAAGAGTTTGAAATGAGTATGATGGGAGAACTTAATTTTTCTTAGGTCTTCAAGTGAAGCAATAAGAAAATGGCACATTCATCTGTCAAACTAAGTACACAAATGAATTGCTTGAGAGGTTTGACATGAAAAGATTTAAATCTAGTAAAACTCCTATGAGCCCATCTACAAAATTGGATTTAGATGAATTAGAAAAATATTGATCAAAAAAACTTTATAGAGTATGATAGGTTCACTTTTATACCTTCTGCTAGTAGATATTATGTTATTGTATTTGTGTGCTCATTTTCGCCAACCCAAAAGAATCTCATTTAATAGAAAGCGATCTTGTAATATTTGATAGGCACTACAAGGTTAGGTTTATGGTATCCTAAAAATTCTTTATCATGTGATTTGGTTGCTTATTCTTATGCTGATTTTGTGAGATACAAAGTAGATAAAAAAAGCACATCAGGCCCATGTCATTTTTTTAGGATCATCGCTTGTGTCTTAGTCATCTAGGAAATAAAATTTTGTAGCTTTATCTACACTGAGGTATATATGGTGTTGTTTGCTCGGTCCTTTGGTTAAAGCAATAATTAGAAGATTTTGGTATTAAGCAAGATCACATTCTAGTTCAGGTGACAATACTAGTGATATTAGTTTGACCAAAAATCCTATCCGACACTAACCAAGCATATAGAAATTAGACATCATTTTATTAGATCATGTTTTGAAATGATGTTAATATTAATTTCATAGATTTATAATTAGATATTTTACAAAACCATTACCAGAAGAATATTTTTGTACTTTAAGACGCATGCTTGGAATGTCAGATCGTAATATTTAAAATTATATATAGTTTGTTCTCACTTTTTGATGTTGTCAAAAGGGAGAGAAGAGTAAAATGTTGGTTAGTATTAAGTTTATTTCATGCATACATGTAGGGGAAGCAACATTATTCATCTCATAAATTTTTTTAGAGAAATTTTTTTCAAAACTATGATGAAAGGTCAATTTGCACCTTCATCAAAATCAATACCCCAACATTAGTTCATTATCATCAAAAGGTATATTGGCTTAATGAGCCTGTTCAATGATCAATTTTGATGATAACAAATGAATGTTTGGATGTTCTAATGAATATTTTTATGTGTTTCAGATATATCAATTGCTAATTACATATCCAATACATCTCACAATATGTTTGAGAAAATTACTAGAGTAGAAGAACGAAAGATAGATCAAAATGGATAATGTGAAGCTCAAGATACAATATCTTAGGTTATATGCATTTATAATTATCTTAGAAATTTATAT
Organism: Cymbidium sinense; assembly: GCA_021442155.1. Classification (NCBI taxonomy): domain Eukaryota; kingdom Viridiplantae; phylum Streptophyta; class Magnoliopsida; order Asparagales; family Orchidaceae; genus Cymbidium; species Cymbidium sinense. Next base: position 3,181,986 of record CM038216.1, read on the forward strand.
GAGTTCATTGGCATGAATCAATTTGCACAACTTAACATATTATTTTAATGAGGTTAATTTATATAAAATCTAATTAACATTCAATATATTTCATACATAGCATTAAAATTGTCAAAATAATAAATGATAATAAATTATGACTATTAAGTGTAATTATTTTATTTACTTAATATAATTAAATATTTTAATTTAATTTTAAGGTTATATGATAACTAACATATGTATGATTATATATAAATTATATCATAATATTTAAATGTCATATATCAAAATTAACAAAAATATGTGAAATTTTGTATTTTAGCTAAAGTCATTTTATAATCAGAAATTTATATCGATTTCATCTCCAACGGATTCCTTGGATTTTTTTCCTTTAATTTGATAGGTTACATGACCCACGTTTGATTAAAATTGAATTTATTATGACTTTTCAAATATTAGCTGATTTTAATAATGAATGCATGCTACATGCTTTGAATATATTAAGAGCCATATTTGATTAATTTTGACTTGCCCATGTGAATAGCCGAATTTTGGCTACTTGAATTTAATATTTATTTAATATAAATTATATATTTTTATTGAATATTAAATTATTGGATGATGATATGATGTTAGAATAATATATTTTTTTGAAATAACTCAAAATAACCTTCTTGCCTATAAATAGCCCTCATTCTCTTCATGAAAGTATTCCTCATTTAAAATTCAAAATCCCTCTAGCAAATCTAAAAGAAAATTTCTTAGATTTCCCTTCCAAGTGTTCTCCAAATATTGCAAGATCAAATCCTTGGTTTGGAAGCTTCAATATCTTCAACTAAGCAAGCTTTCTCAAATTACTTGAGTTTGTTTTCTTGATCTTAATCCTTTTAGTTATTCATGCTATTTTCACCATCTATTTATTCTTTCCAATTTATTATACTTTTTTGTCTTTTGGACATTGTTTTTTCACATTAAAGTTTCTCAATCATTTTTTTGTGAATAACTCTTGTGATAGTTTGATCTATTTCAACTTGTTGAAATTTTTAACTTCCTAAATTTCTTTTGGTTTCTTGAAATATTTCTTCATTAGTCTTAAAAGATCATTTATTCTTAGATCTATTTTAGAAGTATATTTTAAGCATTTTAAATTAAATTATTATGCTAAAATTATTTTCATATTTATTAGATCTCTTTTAATTAAAAGCTTACTATTTACTTAGATCTATCATATACTCATTTTATTTAAGTATTTTATGATCATTAGCATTAATCAAAAGAATCTTTTGTTTAAATAAAATAAATTATTCCTTACTTTAAAATTTATTGTGCAAAAGAATATTGTGAATTTATTTTGAAATTATTTTTATATTAGTCTACAAATTGTAATAACATAAACATCTTAGTAAGATCACTTTAAAATATTTATTTTATTATTTCTATTAGTGAGTATTTTATCTTGCCAAACTTTTAAGTAAAGTGATCATTTATTAGTTGTGAGATCATTTTTGAATTGGATAGCTTGGTATATTTGTGAGAGATTTATTTTATCAAAATTTATTATTTTGTATTTTTCTTTTTTGTAGTAAATTTATACTGTGGTTGTACGGCCCTCAGAAGAGAGTACATATATATATAGGTTTTACTCGCCCCATTATAGAAGAGTACTATTTGTAAGCTATTTTTGCATTTAGTGGATTCTTAGCCAGGGATGGCTAGGCATGGACGATGATGCACCCGATCAAGATCCCATGGTTCCATCATCCTAGGAAGTTGTGGTTCCTAGTTTACTTAGTCAAGGAGGTAGTCGACCCAACCTGACAGAAGTATCTTTGTCAGCAACCATGGGTCACGTCATCCAAGAAATCTTTGTAGACCTGAGGTATTGTTTGTCTAAGGAGACAAGCTTAAGTTTACCTACCGATGGAGAGCTTTTTTATGGAATAAGTGTATCATGATTCACAACTCAAAGGGCGTGAGCCATTGGGAAGAATCAGGCTATGCTCGTTATAATTTTCAAAATAGCAATAATGCAAACTCGAGAGGACTCACGGTCACATCATGTATGGAATTTCTTGAACCTTGATTAGAGGGGCATTGGGTCACTCTATGATTGAGAGTGAACATAGTAAAATACTTGATTTGACATTGGCTCCTTTGTGAGCTAGATTTTTCTTAATTTATCACTTTCAATAAATAATTGTGGAAGGTGGATTGAGTTTTCACCTTTAAGTTTATTAGGTTAATGACTTTCATTTATTCATTTATAGCTTAATGATATGTTAGATTTTGCATTTAGATTGATACTTAATTTGAGTTAATTTGATCTAAAATTGTAATCACATTTTGATGAAAGTATTCCCTGCGGTTAAAATTTTCATTCAACACAGCCATTATCAAGGTGTATATTATTTTGCTATTTTAGATCTTATTGACTCTATTAATTTAATAATAGAGAATCATATCTACTATCATATGATAGAATTAGCTTCTTAGATATTTTACTAAATTGAAATTCTTATAATATTATTATTGGATTTTTAGATTTTATTAACCTGGATCCAGTTCTAAGACCCAATCGAGAATCAACCTGCGTGACATCCTCAGACACTAAATTTAAGCATTCAGTATAGTTTTGGGGCTTATGTGGGTTATTCAACTTAATATTGATTGAACTTTAGGAAATTTGAATAATGTTGCTTATTTTATTTCAGTTTCATTGTAAGTTTAAGATTTTAGATGGAATTTTGATAATATTTTGGCAGTCTGATCATAGGGCTATAATGGAGGAGGCACCATCATGCTAAAGAAGGCATGTATGAGTGGTGTAAATACCACGGCTAAATGCATCATCCCACCATGCCAAGAAAGAAATGTATGGGTCTCTAAAGCACCTGCATATAACATAAATTTCTTCGGCACGCCAAGAAAGGTGTGTACAAATACTTATATACTTGTAATATCAAGTTAAAAAAATATTTAATTTTAGCTTTGTGGTTGCATTTATTTTAAGTTGTTTAGGCCTCCTGTTGATGTAAAAGTTTGGCATTTGACATCAACGTCTCTCATGTGCAGGCTACATCGGGTATTGGGCCTTAAACCATGTTGTGGGCTCACGAAAATTCACTATCTCTCAATTGTGAGAGTTTGATTTAATATCGATGAAGTTTTCAGAAGGCAGATGGAATAGTAGATAAGACACTACCCAGAGATTTCACCCTCATTTTATGAGGACTTTAGTTCTGGTTTGAGGTTTCCTATAGGTGCAATCACCTATAATTAATTACCTCTAAATCTTGAGAGAACTTTCAATTAAGTTGTGGTTAGACATTAAATGCATAGCATATAGTAACAGCATGTGGAGTTTAAAATTTAGATTTATGAAATTTATTATATGAACTTAAAGCGGATGGTTGGGGGAATGATGACATGCCCGATCTAGATCCCATGGTTCCATCATCCTGGGTTATCACGGTCTCTAGTCTACTTAGTCAAAGGAGGTAGTCGACCCAACCTGACCGAAGGATCCTTATCAACAACACATGGGTTATGTCATCCAAAAAATCCTTGTAGACTTGAGGTGGTGTTTGTCTAAGTAGATAGGCTTAACTCTACATTATGGCTTTTGCCTTATCTGTACCATGATTCACTCAAAGGCGAGCCATTACATATGGGCTACAATCATGATTGTAATATACTAGTTCCATTTGACGACAACCACCGTCGGACTCAAATAAATGCTTGTATTATATGAGGGTCCAAACAGATGACCCGGCCATGACATGAATTAATTGAGTGTGAATATAGTAGAACACTTGATTTGACTTTGGCTCCTTTATAAGCTAGAGTTTTCCTTAATTTGTCACATCTAACAATTAGTTGCGGAAGGTGAATAGATTGAGTTTTGCTTTAAGTTTTTAAAGATTAAATTTCATTTAAGCATTTAACACTTAATGACATGTTAGATTTTACATTTAGATTGATATTTAATTTGAGATAATTTAGTTCAAAATTAGCATCACATTTTGATGGAAGCATCCCCTCCAGTTGAAATCTTCATTCAACACAGCCATCATCAGAGTTTATGAGTTTGCTTTATCATTTTATTTATTATTTCAGATCATGTCGACTCAATTAGTTTAATAATAGAGGATCAGATCTACTATCATATGATAGAATTAGTTTCTCAGATATTTTAATAAGTTTAAATTCTTATAATAATATTATTAAATTTTTTAAGTTTTTTGCGACTCGATCTAAGACTAAACGGAAGCAAGTCATCCTCAGACACTTGAATCTAAACATTCAATATTGTGTTGGGGTCCATGTGGGTATATTTAAGAAAGCTTGTATAATTTTAAGGAATTGAATTTGAGTTTTAATCCTACTTCATAATATCTGCAAGAGTTCAATTGAAGCCTTAATTAACGCCTTATGTTTGCTTATACGATGTATTGCGACTTCGGTGGCGTGTTATAAAGTAGGATTAGATTTGTATTTGCCCTCAAAATATTGTATCTTTGCTTGCATTAAACTTATTTGTTGAATCTCTAGACCTCGATAGTTGATTCATGCTCATTAATGAACAATCAAAATTTCGTGAGATTCACTTAAGCTGCTTCACCTATTTTAACTTATTCGATACAAGTCAAAGCATAAGTCATTCATTCATTAAAAAAAACCCTTCTTATGTTGGTTAACAACATATTTCGGTTTACCAAAAACCTTTGTTCGTACTTCTTAATTAAAATGTGCTATGAGTTTCACTTTAAATCTCTCTTTTTATGAATTTTACTCATGTGATGTGCTATATGTCAATTTCATAATTATATGGATTAGATATAGTGTATGTCCTCAGTGTAGGTCCTTTTTTCAAATTTAATATGTGCACTTGTATTTATTTTATGCACTTATAACTTCACATTTTAGCTTTTTATAACCTAAGCTTTGATTTAAGTCTTTTATTTAATTCTATTTAAGCTATATGATTATTTCTTTTTCCTTCTCTTTTTTTATTTATTTTCTAAGTCCAAAATTTTAATTGAAAGTTTCTAGTATTCGACATCATCACATGGGGCTACATGATATTTTAGCTTCGTATGCTGAGCATAGCAGATGGTGTCTTGTGACCCATCAAGTCTTGATGCCTTTATATTGAGCATTAGTAGGATCGCGTCATGTATAAATTCCACATATTTAAGCCTCCTCCATTTTTTTTTTCTATGTCCCAGATTTAGTCAAAATTTCGGCATAGGGGGAGCGACATCTAACAAATTTTGGCTTATCAATGATAGTGAGTGGTCTTAAAACCATGATGTTTTCATCTCGTCATACAATGAGCATGGAGAGGCCTTAACTGCATAAAATCGTATATACATATATACTTCTATATTCACATTTCATTACACTTCCACAACTATTATTTCCACGCATCCACAAATCAAAAGCTTTCCAGATCAAATCATAAAGGCCAACATCTTTGATTGCTTGACTGAATATTTCATCCACCTCACGTAAAATGTTCAAGGCATTTCCTTTTGTAACATCACCTAATACCCGAACAACGAGTCCAGTTCTTGGGAAAAGATGTCTCTTCAAGAATGATTTAGGGACATTCAAAAATTTTCCCAATTGTCGAACCTCATCTTTGAAAAGGAGCTTAAGAGGTTCAATAAGCTTCAAATTCATTCTCTTTGGAAGTCTCCCAACATTATGATGGCTTTTAATTGTGTGGGAGTGATTCCTTCCACTTAGGGAGGACACTCAATCACATCTGGATAGAGTTTCTTGAACCAAGAATGAAGGATCTCCATTTCCTCTTCAACCTGAGCAAAACCTTCAAAACATGTGAGATGGAGGTGGGCTTCTTTCTTTTGAGATTGAGAGAGCATTATTGGGGGGAGGGAAGAAGATATGTTGGATAACTAGTGCCCACCAAGGATTGCCAAGGTTTGGCCACCAAGCTCTCAAACCACAAGAATAACTCAAAATTTTACAATTGCCAAAAGTTCCTTTCATTCAAGGAAGAGGGGCTATTTATAGCCATTACAAGCATATTTCAAAAGAAAAGAATTCAAATCATGGGGAAAATGGGTGGCCATTAATGTGAAGCATTAAATTGCCTCATTATTTTATGCCAACCACCACATGTCATGCATTTTTTTTTATGTGGATTCAACCACCTCACATGTCATGCTTTGAATTTTAAATGTAAAATTTCAAACATGGAGTTTCTAGAAGAAAATTAAAATTACATAAATAAATAAGAAAAAGATGAAATCATGAAATGGGCCTTAAATAATAAGTCTACTTCTTTCTTGAATTTTCTTGGGCTTTAGCTTGAGATCTTGTAAATGGACCTTGGGCTAAATTTTCTTGGGCTTTAGCTTGAGATATTGTAAATGGACCTTGGGCTCTAATTGGTTCCTCTTGATGTTCTACATCAACTCAGGAACTGCTCGTAGAGTTGAAATTTAAGAAATCTTCTACTAATTGTGGGGCTAACTTCTCCAAATCTGAGTCAACCATGTGTCTTCGGTGGTGGCTTATTCTTCCAACAAACTAGAAGCGATGTTGAAGTGGATTAATGGGTGGTTCCTCGGTGATAATATAGTCAACTTCAAGGAAGAGGGCTTACCAAGTGCTATATCTCCGCTAAAGAGTTAGGCGAACAAGTGGGGTTTGCTAGTTCCTTCATATGATAGAATATCTTCAATATTAATAACTGGATGAATGAGCATATCAGCAGGAAAATCAAGGTGATAAGCATTAGTTCCAATTTTCTTGAGAATTTAAATGGGCCAAGCTCGTAATTTCTTATATCTAGTGGTTTGATAACGGGGCGAATGCAAATCAATACATAATCACCTTCTTTATATTCTTTTGTTGAACGATTATGATTTGCCTTAGAAGCATAATTTTCATTACTTATAGTAATTTGCTTTCTTATATCTTCATGGAGGCTTTGAAAATTTTTAACAAATGAGAATGCATGTACATGAAATGGTAGGTTTGCAACATCAATTGGTCGTGGGTTTTGACCATAGACTATCTCAAATGGTGATTTTTTTGTAGTTCTGTAGTACTATTATAGGCAAATTTTGAGGTTGGCAAATGTAAATCCCAATTTCCTACTTTTACTAAGCATCTAAGCAAATTTCCTAAGCTACGATTAACTACTTCCATCCATCGGTTTGTGGGTGAAAGAAGAAAATTTTAATTTGGTTCTAATAATTTCCATAATGTTTTCCAAAAATATGAGACAAACTTAACATCCCTATAAATAATGGTTAAAGGGAGACCATGGAGTCGCTATTTCCTTAAAAAATAATTTAGCTATATAAGAAGCATCATTGGTTTTGAACAAGGTAAGAAATGAGCCATTTTGAGAATCTATCCACTACAACAAAAATACTATCATGTCCTCTAACTGTCCTAGGTAATCCTAAAATAAAATCCATTGATAGGTCTTCCCAAGGCCTATAAGGAATAGGTAAGAAAGTGTATTGTCCTTTGTTTGATAGTTTTAGCCTTTACAAATTAAACATTGAGCCACTAATTGAACATCTCGTTTTAATGAAGGCCAATAAAATCTATTTTCTAATAAACATATGGTCTTATCCTTTCCAAAATGACACTACATGTAGCTCGGTGATAAAATTCTCTAAGAGAAGATCGAGGAATGCATAATTGTTTTCTTTATATAAATACCCATTTGTTATCAAGAATGTCCCTTGTAAAGTTATTGGTTTATCTACTAGATGTTCAAGATAAATTAAGTGAAATCGGCACACAATATAATCATCTTTAATTCTATCAAATCAATTCTCAATTCTAAAGAGGAAATCATTAGGTTTACCTAGATAAAGCATCGAGGTTTATTCTCAACTCAGGCTTATGCTTTAGAACAAAAAAAGTAGTCTTGTAAAAATTCAACCCATTTTGCATGCCTGACTTAATTGAGTATTAATGAATTTTAAGGCATGATGATCGATTAAGTATAAATTCTCTATGTAAGATATGCCTTAAGGATTGAATTAGCATAAAACTCTCTATCAGTGGAATATCGTTTGGCTTCATTTAACTTTTCACTAAAGAATGCTATAGGATGATTCTCTTGACTCAAAATTCCACTATCCCAATTCAAGCATCACATGTAACTTCAAAGGCTTTAGAAAATCGGAAGCCTAAGGATTGGTGCGAGTGATAACTTTAACTTTGCTCTAAGGCCTTTTATGCATTAGAAGTCCAACAAAATTTATCTAATTTTAGTATATCGATTATCGAACAATGGTACTAAAATTCTTAATAAATCTCGATAAAAAGTGGCTAAACCATGAAAGCTTCTAACTTAAAACTTTTAGGTGATGGCCAATCTAAGATTGCTTTACTTTAGAAGGAAAGTCCGGTAGTGGTTATAATAAAGCCTAAAAGATTATCTTTGCAAAAGAAACACTTTTAAATTAATGTATAATTTCTCTTGTCTAAGCAGCTCAAATACTATTTGTAGGTGTTGTAGATGTTCATTTTCACTTGGACTAAAAATCAAAATATCATCAAAATACACCACCAAAAATTTACCTATATGGTTTAAGAACGTGTTCATTAATCATAAATGTGCTAGGAGCATTTGAAAGTCCAAAGGGCATGACAAGCCATTCATAAAGTCCATCGGGGTCTTAAAAGTTCTTCCACTCATCTCCGATCTAATCGAATTTGATGATATCCACTTTTTAGATCAATCTTTGAAAAAAATTTGCACGAGATTAAATCTAACATATCATCTAATGGGGAATAGAACCTATATTTGATAGTAATTTTATTTATTGCTCATTGTCAACACACATTGCCATGTTCCATCTTTTTTTTGGAGTTAATAATCTTTGCACAAGGCTAAGACTCTCTTGAATAAAACCCTTTCTTAATAATTCCTCAACTTGTCTCTTAATCTCAATGCTCGTAGGGTTCATCCTAATGAAGATTAGGAAGTTGAGAACAAGAACTCAATAGCATGTTGAATATCTAGAGGAGGTAGCTCATCGAAGCTCATCAGTGCAATATCATTAAAATCGAAGAAGAGAAGAGACCACATCGGTATGTGAGACTCATTAGATGGTATGACTTCTTTTATGTAATATGTGAAGAAGAAATGGATCAGAAAATTCATTTTTTAGTAAAGCTCCAAAACCTATTATTTCTATCTTTGGGGTCAAGGAGGAAGAGTAGAGATGTTTTAAAGTAAGGATCGAGATAGTATTAGGCATAATAGAAGGATTTTCTATGATAATTAATTGAAGTTTGGCATTTTTCTTCAATAGAGGCTTAGGTTGCAAGTCGAGTTGTTTTGTGTGGTGTTATGGAGGGTGTTTTCTCGGCTTTATTGGTAGAGTTTAATAGTCTTGTTATTATGTTTAAAAACATAAGTATTTTCCTACCATAGTGAATAACATTCATATCATATAGCCAAGGTCGTCTAAGAGAATATGAGCAATGTCCATAGGAGAACATCACACCAAATTTGATCCTCATAACTTCCTATTTTAATAGGAACTAAACACCATTGGTGATGGGAAGAGATGTATGATTTACCCAGTAACATGAAATGGCTCAGGTGAGGTTTAGATTTTAGGTTGGATCAGTTAAGGTGTGTGTTGAAATGACATTCATAGCACTCCTCCATCTAACTACATCTCTTTTCATTACACAAAACATACATGCTAAAAATGTTCTTTCTCCTCCAATCTTACCTCATTTTTAATTACACTAAGACATCTCATCACATTAACATGAGTGTCATCATTTAATTAATTCTTTATCGAGATAATGGGGTGTCATCATAAACTTCTTCTAGATTATGTCTCTATTAGATTTTCAACTTCTTCTAAAATAAGATTTGAGCTTTACATTGATTTTGCATATGACCCTTTTATGACATTTAAAACATATTACTTCCTATGTTCTTAGAGCTCCCTTCAATTAGTTTTAGGCAAAGTGGTTGGGCCATTTGGATGGTGGTCTAACAATAGATCTATGAGAAGAAATGGAAGGTACTTGACTTTTAGTTTTAGAGAGAGGGATTTCTTTTGTTGTTCAACCAATAATGCATAATGAAATACTTCCTCTAAAGATTGTGGGTCAAATAATTCAACTTCATTTTCCCTAAGTCCAATAACAAATTTATTGGCTAATTGCCAATCATTATCTCGACAATCTTCTAGAAACTAGATCTTCAAAAGTATTTAAGTATTGATTTACAAGATAATTACCTTGTCTCAAAGTTAATAATTGACTATGTAGCTTCTTATCATGATGCCTAGGACAATACTTTACTCTTAACATTTCTTTCATTTCTATCCAAGTTAGTTTTGTCCTTCCTAATCTTTGTTCTTTAGCTAAAGTATTTGTCCAATAAATTTTAGCATGTCCTATTAGTTTCATTTTAGCAAAAGTAACTCGTTGATAATCATCCATTTTATGCCAATCAAAGAAGTCATCCATTTGAACTAATCAAGAAATTTATTTGGGTCATGTACACCATCGTAAGTTGGGGCTACTTTAACTCTTGAGATGGATCATTAGAGTCTTCTATAGTCTTAAAATAATTTTCTCCCCTTCCACCATTTCTAGCAATTGATTGTCTTCTAAGTGGTTGATTTTCTATGGTTTGGATATGAATCTTCTTCATCTATTCCTATTGGCAGGAGCAAGTATTGGAGGAGTTGGTACTCTATTATTTTGTAGATGCACTATAAGAGTTTGCATTTGTTCTTTAAGTTCTTGCATTTGATTCTTACTTTCTTCTAATTCTTTATTTGTTGAGTTTTAATTCATTATCTTGGATCCTAAGATCTAAGTATCAACTAATCTAGTCAAATTTTCAACTTGATCTTGAGAGATAGATTTTGGTGCCATGAGATTTCTTTTTTTTTATAAAATGAAAAAAAAGATATATGAAAAGGGGGTGAAAAAATGAAAAAAAGTATAATATAATTGTGCAATCAAAGAGAAATTTTAGGCTAAGAGAACTTCCAAGTGAGGAGGGCCACTTAAATCCCAAGCCCTCCTTAGGCGGTTTAGGTCTTTTTGACAAAGTTCTATTTAGCTTCCAAAATCACCAAGTTTAACACATTTATATTATTATGCAAAAAAAAAAAAAAATCTATGCAATGAAAAATGCTCAAATTTATCAAGCCTTTTTTTTTTTTTAAGAAAGCAAGTTATCATAAGTTAATAAAAAAAACTTCTAAAATTAACCATAAACAATAACAAAGATAATAAAGTAAGTAATTAGATTTTGATTTGCACTAATGGCTAGGTTATATTTTTTTTTGGTGAAGAATTACCTCACTAAGGTGCTCTCTTAATTTTTTTTTCTCTTTTTTTTTTTTTTTTTGGACAAGTTCACATAAAAATGGCTAAAATATATAAGTGGATCTTACTAATTGAAATTTTATGTTATCACCATAAACTTGCAAGCAATATCTATCCTTCCATACTAATATGTATTTAAACTATCATATAAAAGAAAATCAATTAACCTCACAAGTTCAAGAAAAACTCACAAGTTTGAAGACAAGTCTATTACTTGAAGCTCCCTTTGTTGAAGCTAACTTTTATCCAAATCACTCCTTCCAGCTTTCGATACCAAATTTGATGGAGGTGGGCTTCTTTCTTTTTTTTATAAGATTGAGAGAACGTGTGGGTATTGGGAGAGAAGAAGATATGTTGGATAACTAGCTCTCCCACCAAGGATTGCCAAGGTTTGGCCACCAAGCTCTCAAACCACAAGAATAACTCAAAATTTTGCAATTGCCAAAGTTCCCTTTCATTCAAGGAAGAGGGGCTATTTATAGCCATTACAAGCATTTCAAAAGAAAAGAATTCAAATCATGGAGGGAAAAGTGGGTGGCCACATTAATGTGAAGCATTAAATTGCCTCATTATTTTATGCCAACCACCCATGTCATGCATTTTTTTATGTGGATTCAACCACCTCACATGTCATGCTTTGAATTTTTAAATGTAAAATTTTAAACATGGGGTTTCTAGAAGAAAATTAAAATTACATAAATAAATAAGAAAAGATGAAATCATGAAATGGGCCTTAGCAGCTATCTCTTCTTGAATTTTCTTGGGCTTTAGCTTGAGATCTTGTAAATGGACCTTGGGCTAAATTTTCTTGGGCTTTAGCTTGAGATCTTGTAAATGGACCTTGGGCTCTAATTTTTGGTTCCTCTTGATGTTCTACATCATGAACTCTTCTCCAATGATTTTTCTTTTCCTTTTAGGATCTTTTACACATTTAAGCTTACCAAGAAAATTTTTTGATGCATCAATATAAGTAACTGGCAAATGTAGCTCATTTTGAAAACTAGACATGACTCGTTCCCTCTCCTTATACCTCAATAGACCATTATCAACAAAAAGACAATGAAGATGATCACCAATGGCTTTGTGAACAAGCATGGCTACAACAGTTGAATCTACTCCCCCTGATAATTCACAAATCACATGTTCATCAAGTCTAACCATTACTTTCACATGTTTGATTTGTTCCTCAAGGACATCTTCCATATTTCAGTCTGCAGGTACCCCACAAACATCAATTAGAAAATACCGCAAAGATTCCATTCCTTTGGGTGAATGAATAACAGCAGGATGGAACTGTAGCTCATAGAACTTCTTCGTCGGATTCTCAATTGTGACGATAAAGCCCTACAAACTTCGGGCTACAACTTTGAACCCCTCTGGCAACCTCAACACCTCATTTTCATGGATCATCCACACTGTTTGACTCTCACCGGTGACCTCTAAACCAAAAAAACTCACTTCCCTCCTCGACCATAGTAATCATCATCTTGCCATACTCATGATTGTCTTCACTGGCAACTTTTCCTTCAAGCTTCTGAACAAGAAGCTACATTACATAGCAGATTCTAAGCACAAGCATGCCATTTTTCTCAGCATATTGCGGAAGCGTGAATGTGAGTGCAGTGGCGTGGATGGAGTTAAAATTACCGGAGAGGATGATAACACAGGATTCAAAGCAACAATTGCATGAAGAGGAGAAGTACTTGATGGATCGTGAGGATGGAGTTGGTGAATCCAGAGTTATGAGGTGGTGTATTGGGAACCAAAGTCAGGATGAGGATCACTTTTTGGAAGAGGAAATGTATAAGATTGAACTTGTCATTGCGGTTGAGGGAATGGACCAAAAGGGAAGGCTTCGATATGAAGGAATGGAAGAAGGCAGGATTAGTTAAGGAAACGATCGAAGAGGGAAGAGGCGGGAGTGGTTGAGGAAACTGGAGGGAATGGTTGCTTGAGCTTGAGGAAGGGCCAAGCGAATGAGGGGGTTCGGCTTTTCTAGAAGGCAAACTGAGGTCAACAAATGCCCCTCCCAATAAATATGATTCGTGCATGAAGTGAGTCATATTTGTTGAAAAATGGTTGACCTTTCGTGTCGACCATGAATTTCAAATTACTTCAGTTTCAAGAGGTTCGCTGAAGAGCTTTTTCTTTTGTGTCTTTATGGATTTGAATTTCTTCCAACCCTAACTTCATGTTAGACCGGGTTGGATGGAGGGATTAGTTTGTTTATTTTGAGTCATGAAATTTCTTCTTTCCTAACTTTAAGCTTGATGGACTTGATGAAGGATTGACTTGATTTTTTAATATTGACTTGTTAAGAAGTGCACGTATGTCTACAACCCTATGCTTACTACTTTGACTGTCTTGTTGAAGGGTGCATACAGATGACCCAGCCTCCCAACTTATATTAGGTCTATATTATCGAGTTATCAACCTAGCAATGAGTGCTTTAATAGATTGAATAACTACAGAATCTCTTTAGTTCGGTTATCAGCTTTGTATGAACTATAGAATTGCATCCTCAGCCATGCGCTTTGTACTTTAGAGGACTTGTTGAGGAAATTAGCTTTGATCTATGCTTTGTGCTTAATCAGATCATTTGAGAATATATTGAAATATCACCCTACATGTAATATAAAGATTGATTTGAGATAGTTCTAAATTGAGAGTTTTCTCAGATTGCCTTCGTCTATCGATCAGGTAGAAAGATCTCTTAGATTCCAGTTGCTTGTAGTCACTAAGCTGGATCTAGTTTAAGATTGAATAGCTATCATCATTGGAATAACGAGTAGGGGCTCTTTCACTGCAGCCTTTTCTTATGGCTTATTGAGTGAGGAGAGTGTTAGCAACTCAACCATTTATAGGCCTATTGAGTTCAACCTTTAGAACCTACTCGAGTCTTCGACTTAAGTTGTGATGGGTTAGTGATTTGGTCATTGGACTAACGAACGGGTGCTTTTTCACTGCGACATTTTCTTAAGGCTTGTTGAGTGAGGAGAGCGTCAGCAACTCAGTCATTTGTGGGTTTGTTGAGTTTGATCTTTAGAACCCATCTGTGTCATAGACTTCAGGATGTAGTGGTTGATATTTTTCCAACTCAGTTGATTAAAAATTCCAAAATTGAGAGTTCTTCTGATTTGATCTTCAGAATTTGGAAAATATGAGAGATAAACTTTTGATATTTAGGTCTGTCTTTTCATGCATAGAAATAGATCCTTTTTGTTCCCATAATAACCTACAACTTAATCATAAAAGGGGGCTCCTATGCAGATTTGCTTAGAAATGTATCACAGAGTTTGAACTTCTTCAATATAAATAAACATAGCTCATTCTGATCATCATGTATATTTATCTGAGGATCTCAGCTTAAAGCATGAGTCGACTTAGATAGATATATATAATGTCCCTTGTCTAATAGGGGGGCTTTGTAGTAACTATTGAGAGAATTTAGAATGTCTTTAGTCCTATATTTTGTGCTTTCAGACTTGTTGAAGACTTTCTCTTAAAAGTTTGAAATTTATAATTTTTCTCCTATCCTGGCTTTATGCCTTGGGTGAACTTAATGGATTTTTGATGACTTGTTGGAGAGATGATAATATCTTCTATCCTATGATTTGTGCTTTGACGGACTTGTTGAAGATTCAATCTCAAAATTTTATAATTCATATTTCTTTCTATCCTAGCTTTATGCCTTGACAGATTCGATGAAGGAATTTCTTGAATTGTCTTAAAGACTTGTCAGGTGATACGAAATTACCTTCTACCACAACTTTCTGCTTTTGTGGGCTTATAGAAGGATGTTTACCAGTGACCTAGCCCTCAGAGCTTGTGTTAGGTCAATGACAAAGAGTCGTCAGCTCTATACTTTTCGCGTGATGGACTTATTGATTGCATGACTCCCTTAGTTCAACCTTTAGCTTTGTGCAAACATTGGGATGGCTTCTTCGATCCATTGCTTTCTGCTTGGTTGGACTTATTGAAGAAGAGTTTCTTTCGGGCTTTATTTTTTTCTTAGTAGACTTGTTAAAGGAGTTATCACTTCTCATTTGATATTGATACCAAACTCAGTTTAGTGCCTTCTTAAGTGAGAATCTTTTTGTTGAATTTTGAAAAAAGACCTTACGACCATTATGGATGATCTCCCAGTCTAGGCCATTTGAACTCACGAAGTTGGAGAGATTTTGAGATTTAGATGCTCTTGTCTTTGAACTAACGAAGTAGGAGGATCTCTTACTGCGACCTTTGTGGTATGTTGAGTAAGTAGATCTATCAGTAACTCAGCCATATTTGAGCATGTTAAGTCCGACCTTACGCACCCACTTGAGTCTTAGACTTGAGAAATTGTTGGAGGATTTCATCATCAGGCTAATGAGATAGGAGATCTCTTACTATAATTTTTGTGGTGTATTGAGTAAGCAGACCTGTCAACGACTTGGCCATATTTGGGCATGTTGATTTCGACCTTATGCACCCACTCAAGCTCTAGATTTGATGTATGGATGGAAGATGCGTTTCCAACTTGATTTGTTGATGTTTGCAGGCTTAAAAATTTCTCTTTTTGGTCGGTAATACTTTAAAACTTGTGAATTTGAATACATAATTTGAACATGTATATGGGGATCTCGACCTTAGGCTCGATGTCAACCCAAATACAAAAAGAGGCCCCTTGTCTTACGAGGGAAAGCCTAATATTTTACTATAATTTTTTTTTTAAAATGCCCTTATCTGATAGGGGGATGTTTGCTTTATTTCAGAAATACATTCTTGTGTTACAAGAGAATTTCCAAGCAAAACTTATACATATAATGAAGGTGAGGAATAATTGGTATTCTCAACACCAAGATCAATTCTCCTTCTTGAAAAGTTCAAAGACACACCGTATGATCGAATGCTTTAGACGTCTTCGCTCGATAGGCTTCTATAATTTGCTAAGCTTGGAGCCTAATTTCGTCAAGTGTGTCAAGCTCTTCCATCTGTAGATGAATATTCCCATCTTGAGTGAGATTATGTTGAATGACTACTCGGAGTGAAAGTAAGTCAACTTCAAGTGATAAGTCTGCTTCAGCTCCAAATACTTTGGCATAAGGAGTGGATTTTGTGAGAGTACAATCCAGATGTCATGTCGTTATCTTTCTTTAAAGAAATTTCACTTCAAGGCTTTGGCTTCCAAATTTGCTTACCTTTTTGTCGGAACCTTTTGACAGTGGATTCTTAGACCTATGGTCTAAGTGTCACGCCTCGATGCTCACCGCGCAAAACTTGAATTAGTAGACATTACGCCAGGGCTGTAGGAGAAGGTCTCTTTGGAGGAGCAACTATAACCTCCCTGATGACATGACCTTGATATTTTCTTTTCATCAGTCATTTCTTCTTAGCAACCTTGAGAACTCGATGCACTCTTGCATATATAGTTTCGAGTTTCCTCGCTGGAGAAGCTGGAACCTAATATTGTCGGGTCCAGAAGGACTATTTGATTTGACCGGTATTCGCATTACCAATCTTAGGCTGTCAAACATGTTATGGGTTGGAATACTCGCTTTTGATTTTACAGCTGGTTATACAATTTTTTGCTTGAATAATGACAGTTGAGCATGCAATTCAATATTTCTCTTTCTCTATTGCTTCTGAGTTAGCTTGTTTCCAGATGAAGAAGCTTTTACGTCGCTACTTCTTCTAGCAGTTTTGACCTCCATATTTATTTTTCTTTCTTGCTAGGACCTTTCGGTAGCGGGTTCCCGAACATGCAGTTCAGGTATCACATCTCGATGTTCACTGTTTAGGAATTGCTTAGGACAATCTTGAGAATTATTTAATGAGAGTAGCCTTTTTATTGAAGCTTTCTCATTTTCTCTGGTTATCAAGCATTGATACTTTTTTCTTCATAAGACCCTTCTCCTTAATTTTTCTCTAGAAGATGAGGCTTCAGCATCAGGCCTTCCTAGTGCAAAAGGTTCAACTAGTAGAGTGGTCGCATTCACAGGTATGATTAAAACTTTCTGCCAATGATGATTCTTTTCATGACTAGCATCTCAGGATGACCCAATCTTTCAAATAGAAAGGCTCTCTTTCGAGGAACTTAGTAGCAGTAGTGGCCATTCCAATTGTCCTCCTTCATTGTACAGGTTGGTATGTAGAATATGCAGTTGCTTCAAGTAGAGGATTATTTGCAACAGCAATAGTTGGGAAGTCTGCACTACCAAATTGAATGGTAGCTCCAACATCTCTAGTATCGATTATAGCATTAGCCAGATGGATGTTGGCCCCATGACCTAGCTTCATAATGAACTATGTGCTTCGAAGATCCATTATTATACAGAGCAAACAAATTAGTCATAACAATATGGTTAACTTAGATTTATTTTCATTGATAATTGATTCTCTTCTTCTTTTTTCAATTTTTACTGTACTTCATTGCTACTATAGCTTATATTCTACTAACCAAAGATGGAAATAGAAACTTATCCCAAGTAGAGTTGCTAGAAATCTGTGGGCTCCAAAAATTCACCACCGACCTCTCGCAATTGAAGAGTGTTTGTTTTAATGTCGATGAAATTTTTAGAAGGCAGATGGAATAGTAGATAAGACACTACCCGTAGATTTCTAACCTCATTTTGTGAGGACTTTAGATCTGGTTCCAGGTTTCCTAGATGTGCAAGCACTTATAGTTAATTACCCCTCTCAATACTGAGAGAGAACTTTTAATTAAAGCTAGGCATTAGATCGCTAAATGCGTAGCGTATAGTAGCAACATATGGATTTTAAAATTTAAATTTATGAAATTCATTATATCAACTTATGGTTGGAAGAATAATGATGTGCCCAATCTAGATCCCATGGTTCCATCATCCCAGTCCGCTCCATTTACTTAGTTAGAGGTAGTGACCTAATCGAAGAATCCTTATCGACAACACATGGGTTATTGTCCAAGAAATTCTTGTAGACAGGGGTGGTGCTTGTATAAAGGCTTAAGTCTACCCAGTTTATGAGAGCTTTTGCCTGTCATGTACCCATAATTCACCTCAAATGAGCCATTATGCATATGCTCTGATTTGTGATTATAATATAATGGTTCCATTTAGCGACAACCACCGTCGAGGACTTTGATCATCGCATCATATGGCCTGGCTAAGCACATGAGGACACGTCACATCATTACGCAGATTGATTGAGAGTGAACATAATAAAATACTTTATTTAACTTTTGCTCCTTTGTGAGCTAGAGCAAATCCTCTCGCAATTAAAGAGAGTTTAATTTAATGTTGATGAAATTTTCAGAATGCAGATGGAATAGTAGATAAGACAGTACCCAGAGATTTCACTCTCATTTTGTGAGGACTTTATATCGGTTCGGGTTTCTATGGTAACCTATAGTTAATTACCTCTCAATCTTGAGAGAGAACTTTCAATTAAGACTAGTCATTAGATCGCTAAATGCTTAGCGTATAGTAGCAGCATATGGAGTTTAAAATTTACATTTATGAAATTCATTATATGAACTTAAAGCGGATGGTTGGGGGAACGATGATGTGCTCGATCTAGATCCCATAGTTCCATCATCTTGGGCTATTACGGTCCCTAGTCTACTTAGTCAAAAGAGGTAGTTGACTGACGAAAGGATCCTGACACATGGGTTACATTGTCCAAGAAATCCTTATAGACTTGGGGTGGTGTTTGTCTAAGGAGACATGCTTAAGTCTATCTTAGCTGATAGACGATTTTTTTCCCTACCACATGTTCCCATGAGTTATAACTCAAAGGGCACAGCCATTGGAGAGCATACTGGCTACAATCATGATTATAATATAATAGTTCTATTTGGCGGCAACCACCGGATCAAAGGACTCTGATCATAACTGCATCATATATGGAGCCTACTGGCTAAGTCACATAATCAGAGGACACAGGCCATGTCCTTACTGACATGAGATTAATTGAGAGTAAACATAGTAGAACACTTGAATTGACTTTATCTCCTTTGTGAGCTAGATTTTTCCTTATATTGTCACCTCCGATAAATTGTTGCTTTAAGTTTTTAAAGATTAAATTTTATTTAAGCATTTAACACTTAATGATATGTCAGATTTTGCATTTAGATTGATATTGAATTTGATTTAATTTGATTTGAAATTAGAATCACATAGTATCCCCTTCGGTTGAAATCTTCATTCAACACAACAATCATCAGTTTATTATTTTAGATCATGTCGACTCTATTAGTTTAATAATAGGATCGATCTTGTCATATATATAGAATTAGCCAAATATTTTAAGAAGTTGAAATTCTTTTAATAATATTATTAGATTTTAGTTTAGTTCACGGGACATCTAAGACCAATTGAAGCAACCGGACATCATCCTCCAAAACTTGAATCTAAATATTCAGCATTGTGTCGAGGCTCATGCGGGTGTATTTAAGAATGCTTGCATAATTTTAAAGCATTGAATTTAAGTTTTAATCCTACTTCATAATATCTACAGGAGTTCAATTGAAGCCTTAATTAACGTCTTCTGTTCGCTTGTATGATGTGTTGCGAATCTGGTGGCGTGTTGTGGAGTAGAATTAGATTTATATTTGCCCTCAAAATATTCTATCTTTGCTTGCATTAAACTTATTTGTTGAATCCCTCAAGCTGGATAGTCGATTCATGCTCATTAATGAACAATCAAAATTTTGTGAGATTCACTTAAGCTACTTCACATATTTTAACTTGTTCGATACAAGTCAAAGCATAAGTCATTCGTTCATTGAAAAACCCTTCTTATATTGGTTAACAAGCTATTTGGCTTTACCAAAAACCTTTGTTCGTACTTCTTAATTAAAATGTGCTATGAGTTTCACTTTAAATCTCTCTTTTTATGACTTTTACTCATTAGATGTGCTATATGTCAATTTCACAATTATGTAGATTAGATATAGTGTAAGTCCTCAGTGTAGGTTCTCTTTTCAAAATTAATATGTGCACTTGTATTTATTTTATGCACTTATAACTTCACATTTTAGCTTATTATAACCAAATCTTTGATTTAAGTCTTTTATTTAATTCTATTTAAGCTCTTGATTATTTCTTTTTCCTTCTCTTTTTTTTAAAATTTTCTAAGTCCGAAAAATTTGACAAAATTCTCGCTTCTATGGTGTCATCCCCAGGCTATGAGTATTGGCTATTTGCTCTTGAAATAGCAGACGATATCTTGTGACACATCAGTCTTCATACCCACTAAGCCCTATTGAGCATTAGTGGGATCTTCGATCACCTGTATGTAGCAAACATATATAATTTCCACATATTTAAGCCTCCTCCCTTTTTATTTCTAAGTCCCAGATTTAGTCAAAATTTTGACACATTTCGGTATAGGGGGAACGACATCTAAGAATTTTTTGACTTACTCGGTATACCCTAATGAGCGTAGCGAGCGGCGTCTTGCGACACCACAGTCGATTTTCATCACGTCATGTCCTAATGAGCGCGACGAGTCCTTCAAAACCTGCATAAAGAATCATATATACATATATACTTTCATATTCACATTTCATTACACATCCACAACTATTATTTCCATGCATCCACAAATCAAAAGCTTGTCAGATCAAATCATAAAGGCCAACATCTTTGATTGCTTGAATGAATATTTCATCCACCTCACGTAAAATGTTCAAGGCATTTCCTTCTGTAACATTACCCAATACCCAAACAGTTAGTCTAGGTCCTCGGAAAGGATGTCTCTTCAAGAATGATTCAGGGACATTCAAAAATTTTTCTAATTGTTGAACCTCATCTTTGAAAAGGAGCTTAAGAGGTTCAATCAGCTTCAAATTCATTCTCTTTGGAAGTCCCCCAACATTATGATGGCTTTTAATTGTGTGGGAGTGATTCCTTCCACTTCGGGAGGACGATTCAATCACATCGGGATGGAGAGTTCTTGAACCACGAATGAAGGACGTATTCCCACTTCCTCTTCAACCTTTGGAGCAAAACCTTCAAAAACATGTATGAACTCTTCTCCAATGATTTTTCTTTTCCTTTCAAAATCTTTTACACCTTTAAGCTTACCAAGAAAATTTTTCGATGCATCAATACAAGTAACTGGCAAATGCAGTTCATTTTGAAAACTAGACATGACTCGTTCCCTCTCCTTATACCTCAATAGACCATTGTCAACAAAAAGACAAAGAAGACGATCACCAATGGCTTTGTGAACAAGCAGTACAGATTGAATATACTCCGATAATCCAAAATCACATGTTCATCGTCCAACCATTACTTTCACATGTTTGATTTGTTCCTCAAGGACATCTTCAATATTCCAGTCTGTAGGTACCCCACAAACATTAATTAGAAAATGCCACAAAGATTTCATTCCTTTGGGTGAATGAATAACCTCGAGATGGAACTGTAGCATATAGAACTTCTTATTGGATTCTCCTCAATTACGGTGTGAGATCCACGCAAACTTCGGGCTACAACTTTGAACCCCTCTGGCAACCTTAGTTCCTCATCTGCATGGCTCATCCACACTGTCTAACTCTCACTGTCGACCTCCTGACCAAAAAAAGTCGCTTCCCTCCTCGACCACTACAATCACCATCTTGTCATACTTATGCTTGTCTTCACTAGCAACTTTTCCTTCAAGCTTCTAAACAAGAAGCTGCATTCCATAGCATATTCCAAGCACAGGCACGCCATTTTCCTCGGTGTATTGCAGAAAAATGTCGAGGAACAATGGAGCGTCAGCAGCATGGACGACGTTAGGCCCATCGGAGAGGATGATGACATAAGGATTCAAAGTAGCAATTGCATGAAGAGGAGAAGTACATGTGATGCTGACCGTGAGGATGGAGAGTTGGTGTTGACCTCATTTTTACAGTGAGCTCTCAACCTCTCCATCTTGGACATAGGACTCCTCTTAGACACTAAGAGCTTCATAGTCCTAAGACACTTCTAGTGATTAGGTGAACACTCAACTTAACCTTAGACTTTGAAGAGTTAGCCATTTTTTAACAAATCATGCCTTAAGGGTGTTAGGGAAACTTGCCTACCCTATAACTTGAACCAAATCCTCACTTTCTTCTTTCAAGTTAAACTCAAATCAATTCCAAACTTAATTGATTTTCTAAAATTCACACCTCCAAATTCAAACCAATTCCAAATTCAAATCAACTTCAAATTCAAACCAATTCCAAATTCAAATCAACTTCAAATCCAAATCAACTTCGAATTCAAATCAACTTCAATTCCAAATCAAATATAAGATCAATTCTAACTTAATTGATTTTCTCAAATCTTAAATCAATTCTGATGGATTTTCTCAAATCATGAATCAATTCTAAATGATTGAAACCCATGATTGAATTCCAAATTCAAAAATTCTTCTTAAGTCACTTTGATTCCATCTTATGGACTTAGCTCAAATCAAATCTAAATCAAATAAAATTCAAAAGATTTTCTCATAACCCATTTATATTCTCATTTATATTCACAAAAATAAATGAAATATAAATTCAAATAACCAAAACTAAATTCAAATCTCGAATCGAAATCTAACCTAAATCCAACATAAATCCTTCAAGTTAAATTCTTGAACTTGACCAAATCAATGTCAAATCAATTCAAACCCTTGGATTTTCTTCAAGATTCAATCAATTCTTCAATCATGAAATCAATACAAATATAAACTTCAATCATCAAGTCAAAACTAAATTCAAAACTCAAACCCATGTTCATCCTTTGAACTTGAAATTATCAAATGAATCAAAACCCATTTGACTGCAAATCACTTGTAAATAGATTTATATTTCAATCATAAGTCCATATGTGAGTTCGACCGAATATAAATCAAGCATTGATCAAGTCAATTGACCCACTTAGGCTCACTTGACCCAAAGTGACCTAAAGCACCCTTTTGAGCCAAATTCTAATCCTACCCAAATTTGATTGAACTAAGCGCATCTAAGCCTCATATTGTGAGCAACAATCATCATAAGATGATCAATCACTCAAATTGGGTCAAACCAAGTCAAACCTAGCCTTTGACTAAGTCAATATTTGACCCAAATGAGATCTAAACTAGCCAAAATCCACTATAGGCCAAATTGATTGAAACCATTGATCAAAACTAATTCACGACCAATGATTGGACTTAACCAGGTCATCATTTGAGCCTAACCTAACCCAATTGGCCACTTGACCCAAGTTGACCCAACTTGACCTAAAAAATCAAAATGGGTCAAATCTTGATCTAAGTCAAATTGATTGCAACCAATGGGTCAAATTCATTCTAAACCACTTGTTGAACTTGACCAAAGCCTCAATTGGCTAACTAGACCCAGCCTAGCCCAATTGACCATGAACCCAACTTGACCTAAAATGTTAAATCAAGCTAAAATCAAATCAAACTAAAATTGATTGAAACCAAAGCTTGTAAAATATTTTAAATAACCAACCAAATCTAAACCAACCCATGACCTAACCCAATTGAGTCAAATGGGTCAAATTGGTCGACTTGACCTATTTGACCTAAGTGAATTCAAATGAGCCAAAACCAAATACAAATCAAACTGAACCAAACCAATGATACCAAAATATTTCAAATGGTCATATGAACGTGACCTAACCTTTGGTTTGACCCAATTTGACAAATTGGTCAACTTGACCAAAGTTGTATTTTGACCTAAATGGGTCAACACGAGCCAAATGATATCAAATCAACTCCACATTCATTGAAATTTGGTCCAACCCAATTTCAAACTATTCCAAATCTGCCTAAATTGAAATTAAAGCCAAATGATCATTTTACCCCTAGGTTAAAGGGTAATCTATGGCCAATTCCACTTAAAATTTGGTCAAATCCTTTTCATGGCCACTTTACACCCTCTTAGTGGACCGAATAGACACTACTGAGTGTGGTGCACATGACCCAATGGGTTTGGGCCAGGCAAACCCAACCTAAGGCCAAAAATGACCACCCAATGGAAATGAGCTTTGCTCAGTTCACCACCAAACTCCAATTCCTCTTGCAAGCGCCATCAGAGGACCCAATCGAGCTCACCCAATTCAAATGCCAAGCAATTAAGCCATGGGAAGGAGGAACTAGACCAAAATTGCAAGTCATTGGAGCTCACTTTGTCCGATAGGAAGATCCACGCCACCTCAAGCCTTCAAACTTTTAATAGGGCTTCATGTCCACTAGATGAAGCTACCTAGACGGTTGAGAGCACCGGTGATAGCCTCCGGTGAGGTATGCCTCAAAATCGAGCTTATGCTAGATTTTCTTTGGTCCTCAGTGAAGGGAACTTTCATCCCAAGTGAATTCCACCATTGGATGTCTTTCTCTTTGCTCTTAGATGGTGTGTGTTCATTCCATACTCAATCCAAGCTTAAATGAGCTCAGATCAATCCTTAAAGGATGGATGGTCGCCATCTCCCGCAAGGGAGGGCAGGGATGAATCATGGACCATCCATCCTGCGTGTTTTGGATGGACGGTCCTGATTAATCCAATCTAGATCCACGTTTTAATCCTTTTAGATCCACGGGCTTGATCTTGACCATCCAATCTTTGATCAGACGGTCCAAGGAAAAAATGCGTAGCACCACCGACTGATTGTGTAGCCGATTTTATAACTTAAATAACGAATCCCATTGCACCACGTAGAAAGTGCACGCCGCGGTCCACGTGGCACCGACAGGATTAGTTATATAATTAGACTATTTAATTAAGCAATAATTACAAAAACTTTAAAAAATACATAACTAAATGTAGAAAAATATAAAAAAAATGCAAACTCAACTTCATTTTAAAGATAATTCAAAGGGGAATAATATAAAATTAAGTTTAATTGATTTTGAATAGTAACATTTGCTCAATTTGAGTTTTATTGGGATATAATTATGTTAATTCCTCTTTAATTACTTCAATAATTAATTCCAAACTCCTTAGGGTTAAGTAGTGGGATGACCTCTACCTCCCATGATTTTCTTAAAATTTATTATTAGATTAATTTAAGTAATTGCTTATTTCATCTCTAATCAGTCCCTTAATCAATTAAATGATTAATTAACCTATTAAATGATGATAAATTCATTAATTAAATTTGTTAATCATCTTAGAATAGTGGATAAACTTAGGGAATAAGATTAGGATGCCTTTTCCAAATCTTTTCCCCTAAGTCTATTTCATTTGAATGAAAACTTAATTAATTTACAAATTGATTAATTATTAAGTCATTTCATTAAATAGCTTAATTAACCAATCTCAAAATCAAAAATTAGTCCAGAAACTTAATCACTTAATCAATCATTTCTTGGGTAGATACTTAGGTGTTCAATAACCTAAGTAAGCTTAAGGAAATCAAATACAATCTACATGTGTGAGAAGGGTTATGATAGTAAACCCTTTAGCTTAATTAATCAATAATTATGAGCTAATTGCATTAGACCCATTTCTTTCTTAGGAGCATTGCTGATTTTAATTCAATGTTGTTGCATATCATATGTTGGCTCATAATTATTTGAATAATTATGTTAAGGAGGTGTAGATAAGGGATAATTAATGAACTTAATGTACACTTTAACCTAAATAAAATATAAAATCAATCTAATGGTCCTAAAAATTAAACTAAAATAATTCACAGATGTGGAAAATGGGTTAGGACCAACAAACCTTTTCACATTTCTTAAAATTAAATCAAACTCAAAATTAAAACAAAATTTTCTTAAACAACTTTGATTCACTTTAAATAATCTTATTTCATAGGATTGTCTTTATGAACTAATTAGGGCGAATGAAGTTACATACTTGCATCACTTTATTTCTTTCCTAGCATGCTAAATGTTGAGTATCATATGAAATCAAGCATTCATGTCTTTTGAAAAATCAAATTAAAATGAAATATTTTCTTTATGTCAATTTGCATGTTTTGGCTAAAGTAAGGATATGAATGGCTATTATCATTATTAAATCCAAAATTATTTTCAAGACCTATAAATCAAAGATTACAAATGAAAGGTATGCTACTTATAATTACTTATAAGCTTGCATGTGAGTATAATATAAGATGTGCATTATGTGACTGTCTTCTCTTTTAACATTATTTTGAATAGAATTTGTAGAGTGTATAGCTCATTTGAAAAGAAGACAACACTTGCTTAAATCAATTCATATTCATTCCTATGTTATCCTTTGAGAAGGATCTTCACATTTACACATGTAAATTACATAATCAAATCAAATATAAATATCTTTTGCATGACTCTTTTTTCATTCATTTGTTTTTATACATGCACATATATTTAAGAAAAGTGGTATATTAGTCTAGACATCCGGTTGTGAGGCTTTAAGTAGCCCCAAGTAGGTCTTGTACCTTATACCCCAGTGTAGAAAATAACTGCACCATACTCACTTATATCTTTCATACATGTAAATGTGCATATGAATAATGGATAAAAGAATCCCTTTCTTTTATACTTAATAAAATCATGCATCATGAAGCATCCAAATTTCTTAAGTAACATCTCTTAGCATCTATCATTAAGGTGTGCTAACATTTCCATTTGCATGAATAGATTTGCTTAGGGTTAATCCATATGCATGTTACACGTGTTGGAATGAAATAAAGTATTGTGTATTTTGTGATAGTAATTCACTTTAATTAATCTTATAATGCCATTCTTATTTGAATAGGTTTATTTAGAAAAAATCTAAACTCAGGATTAATTTAAAAATATAATAAAATATTCACTAAATAAAAATCATGAATGAATCTACTTTAGAAGTTACTTAAGGTAGAGAAGAAAGAGAAGTTCTATTCTCTTTTCCTCTCTTTACAACACTTAGTAATTAATTATAGGTTCATTCAAACCAAATAAAATCATAAAAGAAAATCAACTAAATCAACTAAATCATTTAAATGAAACCACCCTCTAAGTTGAACCCTTCATACATAGAAAATTCTAACCTTAAAGCCTAGCTAAGACATACCACACAAGCCTTAAATGACACACACATTAGGCTAAGTCACCACTTCTAGTCCTATGTTAGGACGGTGCATGGTTTGATGTTTGATTTTATTTTATGATGTGATGTTTTAGTTTGGATGTTTGGGTGTATGTGCGTAGACTAATTGATAAGACGATCTTAGTCTAATCATTATCTTCTGCAGAGGATTGTGATGAAGGGGCGCTATAATAAAAATAAAAATATTTTTGTTGTAAATGTTGCTTATACCCCTAAGCATAATCCAAAATAGGTCAGGTGGACTTGGTTACCCATGTGTGGGGTGTTAAGTCCAATTATTCATATACATGTTTGGGATTATGTGGTTTGTTTAGCTAATATCAATTTTTCAAGTTTTAGTTAGATTTACTTTTCCCATTTTCATGTAATTTTATAAATTAGGATTTAGAATGAATGCTATGAAAGATTAAGACGAACATTGGTCATAAGACTATGTCTTATGTATCATGTGAAGCCTTTGGAGCAACCACATTCCAACCAACCAAAAGAAGAAAGAAGAAAGAAAAGAAGAAAAGAAGAAAGAAGAAATGAAGAATGAAGTGCCCCATAACATGAATTCCTTCTTGATTGTAATTAATTCATTTGTAATTTGGGTTGTATAAGTGTAGAGCTCGACTACCCAATTTCTTTTCAGGTTTGTGTGGTGGAACCTGACCACAAAAGTTCTCTTATTCTTTTGTGCTAGCTTTATAAATTATTTGATGTTTGTTTAGCTTATGCATTAAGATGACATGCTTTCCTAGTTTCTTCCTTGCTTTGATGAATGGCCTAAATGTGATTAGGCTTTTATAAAAATAAAATTTCTATCCAATTAACCAACTCAAAACTAAAAATTAACAACTCATAACCTCACATAAAGCCTAGGTTGTAAATGAAGATAAAAGATTTAGCAACCCCTTAGCTGAATGTTGTATGTTTTCACATCATGCATAAAAAGCATCTTGCTTCACTCATGTTATGAGGGCTTCCACCTTTGCTAGGGAACTTGGCTTGACCTTTGAGAGCCATGGTGGAAACACGCCTCATTCTTACTGATTTTGGCCCATCTAATTTCTCATGTATTAAGCATATGAATCCCATAGTACCTATGTCAAATCAATCATCATGGCTGCTGTTTGACTTTACTATAGGGAGGCAGGTTCAAGAGATTTAGACAAGCTGAAGTGCATATAAAGTAGCCGAGAGAATAAACGAAGGTTACCTTCGCAATGTTTTCCTTAGCCATCGAGGATCGAGAGGAAAGATGAGAGGGGCGAGGTGTCTTCGACTTCGGTTGGAGAGAACACGAGAAACCGAGAGAGAGGGAGCGACGACCGCAAAAATGGAGACCAGCTGCTCGTGTCTCAGAAACAAGAGAGCGTGTAGTGCGGCTGTCGAATGAGGGTTGTGTATTATTTGTCCTAGGGTTAGGTATTAAAAGGGGGTATATAAAAGTAAGCTTTTTTTTCATATTTAAAATTAAATAAACCTCAATTTTGAGATTTCATAATTGTATTAACACATAGATAAATTGGATAATTTTAGGTTATTCTGATATTCTGAACGCAATGACGGTGTTCATTTCACGATCGGAACAATTTGGTTAAAGTCGGCATCAAATCGGGTCAATCTGAGTTCAGAAATGCGCATTATCACTTTTGAAGGCTCGATATTCGCTCAGTCTCGTTTGAATTAAGCGTGGACAATCTCATTTGAAAAGTTTTGATGTTTCAACGCTAACAACCCAATTAATTTCGCGAACGGAGGTCGTTTGGGCATTGTCGTGGCTTTTCGATCTCGATATGCGCATAGACGTTTTGACGACCCTCCTTATTGATATGTCGACCGTTGGATTATGTAAGATGTATATTCTAATCTATTTCAATGTTCTGAATGCGACGAAGAAGTCTGTTCGTCAATCGGAGGTCATTTCAACTGATTTGGGCGATGCCTAGTGCATTCAACTCCGATTTGTGCACTGAAGCTCGTCGAATTCATCCTGTGAGCTCGACTTGACTTATGACGCATGCATGAAGGTCAACAATCAAATCCCCCATCTAAAGTAGAGTTGCAAAATGACCAACTAGGCTTTCAAAGCATGTTTAAAAGTAAATATATCAATATCAAATCTAACCCATAAAAGCATCATAATACTAGCCAACCCATGTCCATTCAGTAATAACTAAGGAGTCACTTTATTATGAAGTCTAATTAAATCAATAACTTAGCCCATATGTGATTACCAATCATTTGATATTTTAACTCTAAAATATTTTCTTAACCGTTCAAAATATGATTAAATCAAATAACCTCAATTGCATTAATACCTTCAATACACTTAATTATGATAAATCTTATAAAATTGTCGAATGACATAGTAAGTGAATCTAAAATTTTATGACGATTGATGATGAGTTTAAGCAGTAGCCATAACTAACACGCTATGATTAGTTAACATGATGTGATTAAGGTAGTTAATGAATTCATTTATATGCTTGTTGATTTTGGCCACCAACGACCTAGTTGATAGTGTCGATTAATGCGCTTATTAGTGGTCTTTGAATTTGTCATCAATGATAATATCAATTATAATGTTAGTATAAGATGATTCATTAAATCACCTTAAAATAATGACCACCTCATAATCAATCATTGTGCATTATGAGGTAATTTGTCTTTTTTAAGATGTTTATTTTTCTAGTATTCATTTAAAGTCAATTTCCTCTTGGGAATGCTCAACCAATCCCTTCAGCTATTTTTCAATGATAAATATTTACCATTTTGCCTCTTATTTTTGAGTTTATTGGTTGAAAACTTTGATCCTATTTAAGACTTACGAGGTTGAAGTTTAAGCAATAGCATATGTTGTGTAATTTTGTACTTCAAATTAAACTTTCTAAATAAAATATTATCACATGGGATTTAAAATTTAAAAGATATATATATATATATATATATATATATATATATATATATATATATATATATATATATATATATATATAATAATAATAATAATAATAATAATAATAATAAAATTAATAATCTTTTTAATGATCATTTGCCTTACACCATCTCATAATAAAATTGTATCATAACATCTTAATTTTTTTGTATTAGAATATAAATTCAATCAACTAAAATTAAAATGTAATTATTAGCAAGCACAATATATTTAAGCGAAAACAGAAAAAAAGTAATAATTACATTTTGAGCATATGTCTATTCTATTATTACTTAAATTTTAATAGTTTGAATATTTTTATCTTAATATTTTTTGTTATAATATATCCAAATTTATCAGTTCTAATTCATTTTTTCCATTAAAATAAAAAAAAGTTTGACTTTGGAGCTATCCTCGAAACGACGAAACCTCTTTGTTCCCAACGAGTATGAAGTATCATTCAGATTTTATTTGAACAAAGTTCGGAGTCTCTACTCTTTCCATTGGACTCCCTCCACCGCGCCGTCGCACTGGCTCAGACCACTAACACCGGGAGCCTTATTGAATCCTCATTCTCTGCTCTTGGCCATCGTCGGTCTCACACTGCCTCATCAACCGCCAGGAAGGTGACATATATGAGGAACTTTAGGGCATGGCGGCATTGTGCGTCGCCTCGCACTATTTTGCACAATATCTCGAACACCACCCTAGCATTCGCTGCTGCTGCTTCCCCTCCTTCTAAGGCTATAGTCTACGAGCAACATGGGTCGCCCGATCAGGTTGTGAGGTTTGAAACCCGACGTCCTTTGCCATGTATGTATTGCTTTTGTTAGCTACTAGAGGAGAAATTGTATACTGCTGTGTTACCTACAAAGTTCAAATTTAGTAGCCGCAGGTTCTTTTTATTCGTAAAATTGCAATCTTTGTGTTGTTGACGAGAATTCTCTCCGTGATGTGATCATGATACTTGGCGATGTGGAGTTCAACTTTTTTTTTTTTTTTTACATTCTTTTCCCTTACCGAAGAAATTGGAACTTGTTACAGTTGAATCCTATTTCCCAAGGAAAGGCAGCCACGAATTTCACAAGCTTTACTTTTCATGTGCGCGGCGGAATATGTTTTAGTTCTCGTGCATTTACCGCATCCGAACCCTATCCTTCATTTTCGTAGTCTTTATTTTTGCTTTTGGCTTTCTTTTTATGTCGTTACGGTTAAAATAGGTTAGCATACGTCCATTTTGATGATTTCTGTATTTCCAACAACAGAGTGGTTGATCTTCCACCAGTGGAGATAAAAGAAAATGATGTATGTGTCAGGATGATGGCATCTCCTATCAATCCCTCAGATATAAATAGGATAGAAGGTCTGTTGCTTTTAATCTTTATTTGTAAAAAGAAATTTCCGTTTATGCATTTTCTGTTGCATGTGTTTATGAAAATTTGGTCAATTTATTCTTAGTATGTGGCATGATTTTTTTCACCTTTAACCTTTATTATTTCTCGCTCTAGGTTTCTCAGGCTTCAATTGAGATAACTTTCTAAGTTCTTTTATGCTGGACAAAGCAGCTAACAAAAAGTAATGTCCATTTGAATGACATCTTTGTAAAAATTTTACTTCAAAAAAGCTGTTTTTGAGAAAAATATAATATAAACTGTGATCAGGAAAATAGCTTTTAACTACAAAAGATCAGAATATGGATTTGGTTTAGTGCACGATCTTGAAAAATCTGTCTTTGCTCGAAAGTAAGACAAGCAAATGGTATTAGTTGTGGTGAAATGTATTTGATATTGTTGATACTTAAAATACCTCATTGTAATAGTGATTAATTCACATGTTTTGCTGTTTTAATCAGGTGGAATGCTTTTGAATGACTTTTATTCAGTGAATGGAATATTCTCTCATAGTTATAACTATTTTATTTATGGATTATGTATGATTATTCATTTTTTTTGTGTGCAACTATTGGTACCCCTGTTCCTTGAAACCACCCATTTTAGGAAGGCAAGCTAGCTATGCTCATGGATCTCCATCACCTATTTTTAAGCATTGTTCTTGTTTAACTTAATGTATCATATAAACATTTAGTGTTTGGTATTTTTTCTTTTCAATTATTCAACCATTTTTACCAAGCTACAGTTTAGCCATATTGATCTAAACCAAACCTCCCAGTCATTGCTTAAGAGTGGAACATGATATACTTTTTGATCTTTTTTTTTTTTATCCCATTTTGGATATCTAATGATAAATCAATTAAGATGAATAGGAGTTCCCATCAAACAAGATGTGCTATTTGATCCTTTCTTTAAAATATAAATGGAGGCCATTATATTGTTGTTTTGAGTTAACCTTGTTCACTCTATTCGTTACTTTGCTTTGGATGGATATGAAATTCCAAGAATGAACTATTAGAAGAAGGGTGGTATATGATAAGTGTGGAAACTAATACAATAAATGATATAAAGAAATGCAATGACTTGAGTAGGGAAGTCATTGTTGAGAGAAGTCATTTCTTTCTCTTGTTCAAAAGTGCACATGAAAATTGTGACTAAGTTATTAGAATAGAAGAAGTTCTTTTCTTTTCTTTTCATCATCTACCTTTATAAAGACATGCTTTTTCATAGGTTTAGGAATTTTTAGATGCATACATTCATTATGGGAGAAATGACTTATTTCGTGTGATATTTTATTATATTCAGGTATTAAAATCTTATATTCTATTTGTTTGTGTTCTTTTATAATGATTAAATATTAATATCTTAGATTCTATAAATCTTTTGTCTTGCTTTATAAAATAGCACCTTGCGCAAGAAATGTTTTTGGATTGCAAAGGAGATGATTGTACCAACACCAAGAGTAATGAAGTAGGGAACATATAGAGCTTGAATGATTTAAGAGGTTAATAATTTTAGGGGATCATATATCAAGGATTCATATTACAAGGGGAGACTAAAAAAATCTATTGTTTTACTATAGGCAACAGGGAATGCCATCATTGTTAGTTGCCGTGTATCTTGTAACTAGACACTAGTTGCTCAAAAAACAATCTTATATTCATGTTTTCATTATAACATCATATCCTATAAGACAATCATTATCCTTATTTATAAGTATGGATAGCTTATATCTAAAAATCTACCTACTTAATTTAAGGAAATGTACTACAAAATTAAACACTTTTTTAATGTTTTGTTTGCCCTAAATAAAATTGATTTCTTATGTCTTATCTTAGGAAGATAAACTATTGCAATTGTTCAGTCTCCATCATTCGTAGTTATTAGGCATTAGTTCTCCATAAATCATTCTTGATGATCTAATCCATCCTTGTAAGAATTATTCCAAAAATGTATTAAATTTAAAGAAATGTATTATAAAATCTAACATATTTTAGTTTGTTTGTCCTAAATGAATTTGATCTCTTATGAAATTATAAACGTATTAGTTTTTCATTGCCTTCATCCTAAAAATAAAATCCTCGCAATTATTTGACCTCCATCCTTCTTAGTGATTATATCCTATGTACAACAATGTTATTAAGCATTAACTTTACATAAATTATTCTCGGTGATCAAGCTCATCCTTGATAAGAAATATTACTTGAAAAATACTTGTTTGGATGTTAGCGACTATAATAGAGGGCAAGTGTTATCTTTTTTTTTTTTCATATGGATAAAAGGATAAACTTCTTTGTTTCTATCTTTTATTTATCAATTACACCTTGATTTTAATAAATATTTACTTTAGTGTGAGGACTATTAAGGTTTACATTATATGCTTTCATTAATAGTTCTCTTATCTCTTAATTCTAACAGAATTTGCTTTTTGATTTTTTTGAGTTTTTTCTTTTTGGTTTGAGCTTTATCTTGACATAACTTTGTCAAGATTTTTTTCTTATTTTTTATTTTGATTTTTGTTTTTAGTATATAGCTATTCTTCACTCATCTTTTCACTCTACACCATCTCTGCTTCCTAGGATATCTTTATTCCCTATTATATCTCACAAATTATGGTTCATTAACTAAAGCTACATTATACTTATATTCATGCATTTATTTTTGGAAGGTTTAGGCGGTATTCTTGTTTAGCAATACTAAATTAATGTTGTGTTGTGAAATCTCTTAAATGAAATGAACTGAACTCTAAAACATCAAAATGCTTTTTTGTATAACGGTTAGAATTTCATTAGAAACTCCAACAAGCGTGCTCATATGTGAATACTTATAAGACATGTGATAGTCTAGAGGTTATTCTAATGAGACAATATTGTGAGGTCATTTGGCCAAACTAAACATTATTTTGATGGTAAAGTGTTTTTGGAATGTTACAAATGATATTAGAACATTACACTAGCCAAAAGAAGGAAATTAAATGCCATGCGGGATAAAATGCAATGCCATAGGAGGCACCTCTTAAACCTTATATGGGATACATGGTGGGAGCCTGCTCTTGAACCTATAGAAGCCATTGATAGAATCCTATTTATTTGTTGGATGATTTTGGGCTTAGGATATTGACAAAGATGTAAATTACTTAAATGAGGGTGATGGTGAAGCCCTTCAAGTAAAATAAAGTTGAACTCTTAAACACTAAGGCCATTCAATGTGCTACTTAGAATTTCATTAGAAACTTCAAAGCATGTTTGTATTGGAGCACTCTTTAGACTGGATAACTTGAAAAGTTACTCTGAGTGGATAAAATCATGAGTTCATTAGATCAAAGTGGACAATATCTTGATGGTTAAGAGTTTGTGCTATTACAAAGAGCTTTATATGGTTAAATGTGTTGTGCAAGAGTTATTATATATGAAAATCCATAAAATATTTTGGTTTTCAAATACTTTTGTTTTAAAAATTAATATATATTTTTCAATAAGATAGAGGTGCATGCATGCAAGCATAAATTAATTCATATTTCTTTGTGTGTGATATCTTTTCATGGATTCATATTGCATGTCATAAGTGACATTAGTTGATTTTGAGTTGATCTATTCTTTACTCTACCACTCAACATATAATTAGCTAAGATCGTTTTTGGGCACCTTGAGGGTGCTAAATACTCAAATAAGCACATTGAGGTAATGCAAAGTATCATGTAGCTAGGTAAAATGAGATTAATACATATGGTCCTTTTGTTTGAAGTTTAGGCCACCGAAGGAATTACTAAAAACAATTGTTTAATTTTCGAAAGGACAAGATGCCTGTCTTTGAAGTGAGTCGCCTAGCTATATTAGAACATGCGACATATGTAACAAGTTGTTATACACATGTGCTCAACAACAGATCAATATCATGCAGGCTTTGGATATCATGATGGTGATCATCAAAGATTCACATGCATCTTAAGTTTGCCAATTTGGAAAATCAAAGTTATAGAAATTTTCATCTTGGTCCAATATGGATTGAACTTGCCATAATTGGGTTAATTTGGCTGAATTGATTAACCAATGTTATATCATAATGGGTTAAGCTTCATGTGGCATTGCTTATCATTTGTCTTATGTTGTTATAACCCTTCAAAATCTATCTTCATAGAAATTTTATTTTGATTTTTCAAAATCAATTTTTCTAAAACACATTTTGGGAAAGAACTAATGAGGTTGCCCATTATTTTTATATAAGCAAGTCCTCTTTGGCTACTTTTCACATCTAAACTATGTAAAAAGCAGAACTTAGAGGAAGCCTTAGTTCATACTCCATTTATTCGAGTGATTCTCAAGAATATTTATAAAATTAATTTTAGAAGGATAAATATTTTCATATATGAAATGAGTGTGGACATAATTGTGAAAATTTAAATTTAGAATTAAAAAAAAAGGAAGCAACAAGGAGAAGAGTGAATAGAAAGTTTGTTGGAGAGAATCAAGAAAATTTACATAAAATTTTCTCCACGAAATTCATTTTTATATCCAACATAATTAAGGAGATAATCTAAGAGTTAACTATTTTAAGAGGTAGTTTTCTTTTTCATGTTTTTTTTTTTGAATTTGAATAAATTTTTATAGTTTTTTTTTATAGAGATCAAGTTTGTAATTTAAAATTAAGTTTTGATTGATTGAAGATTGTTTCCTCTCCACCAATGCTCATTACCCTTTTTTTTCTTTTTCTATTTTTTTGTTCCAGCTTAGTCAAGCATCATTTATCATCTTATTCTCTATAGCAAGTTACTTGTAGTCCATTCCATCCACTCATTGCCTCTACTACTACTAGTCTTTAGAATCTAGAAAGGGATTCTATGACAATTTTTATTATTTTTTATTGTGTCATTGTGTGTACCCATAAAAGTAAAGTTGTTCACCATTTAAGTCAAGAAATTTGAAAAAATTCTCATTACTCTCAATGCATTTTATAAAAAAAAGGGGCCTAATTTATTATTTTAGAAACTTCTTATTAGTGTATAAGCCTTGTACATTCCATTTTAAGATCATTTTTTTGCTTTCAAAGCATTCATTTCATTATGTTGAAGAAGTTTTTCATGATTAAATTAAGGTTTGGGAAGGATACTCTTTTAATGATTCCATGGAGCTTAAGATTTATGACTATAACGATTGACAATTAAAGTTCTTTTCATTATGAAAGACTACATGGCCATGTAGATGGCTGAGTATATGATGGCAATGAAAGAACACATGACGAAGTAGATGAACGATCAGATACCCTAATGATTGTGGTTTGCCTTTGAAGCTTGTTACTAAAGTAGCACCTTCATTATTTGCTCAGCCACCACCTATTTATATATAAGGAGATGTTTCTAATAGAATACATCAACATGGAGAAGAGAATCTATTAGCGAGGATAGAAGTTAAGATGAGTATAGGAAGGAGAGAGAAGAAAGATCTTTCCTTTAACACAGAGATAAAGTTGGAGTTGCCTTGCTTTCAAACAATCAAAGTTGAGGTGATAGACAATTGGTTTGAGCTTCTAGAAACATATTTCATAGTTGTGATTCTTCGAATAGAAATAAAGCATTTTTGTTATCTGAATATGTCCTAATATACTTTAATGTTGTCAAATCCACAATATAAAAACTATGATATATCATCCTTGTCATGATTAGCATCTAAAATATTGTTATAAACTTATTTCTATCCACCGATCATAAAGAACAAAAGTGGATATGATATTAGAATTGACAACCAGATAACATGTGTTGGAATTCACAATGTAATTTAGAAGGCAAGTAACTCTTTTAGAAATTTTAGCTTATGAAAAATACTTGTTCATGAAATATGTTGTTGGGCTTCATTAAAATCCTCACATAGAAATGAAGTTATTTTTATTTATTAATGTCTTTGAAGCTAGAACAAAGCCTCTTGCATTTGAGATTGAAATAAATCTTTTTCCATTGGTCAATAAGCTCAGCTTGTAACTATTAAAGAAGCAACATATTGAAGTCTTGCTGCAAAGGAGCAAGACACTAGATCATATATTAATATATTTTTAACGAGTTGATTCACAAAATATGTAAAGAGTTCATAGAGTCGGTTTTCAAGCTGGCTTAGTTATAGCCCTAGTGCCATCCAAGTTATTGGTTGTTAGTTACCTCTTTTTGTTCAGTTATCAGAAATCATCAAGCACTTTTAATTATATTCATTTTGTATCCATTAACGTATTGCCATTCGAACAAATGGATCATTGAATTTAGTGTTTGGTGAATGGGCTATCCTCATACATCAACATACTAACATATAGTATGTATGGATTTATATTGTTTGAGCATTTTATGAAAAGTGTAGCTAACATGACTGCCCACTTTTATGAGGTGTGTGCTTTATGTAGAAAGTTGCTTGTGTACATTCATTAGTGCATTTTTTTATGATAAATTGTCTATACCACATGATCTTATATTTTGTTTCTATCAAATTCTTTACATTTTATTCATCTTTAATCATTTTTATGCAATAGTATTATACCTAGCAAAAGTTTTAAAATTTCAATTCAATGTATATGATTGCATTGACAACAAGAATAATAAAGTATGAAACACATAGGCCTTAGATAAATTGCATTGGTTGAGAATTTAAAAGGACCAACATATCAATGATGCATATGATGATGGAAAACTAAAATGTGTAATTCTTTACCACAAGCATCTTGTAATGTTATCATAGTGATGGTTGCTTTGCGCTATGATTAGATACTAGTTGACTAAAAAAGATCCCTTCTGTTAAAAAAAACACACTATGCACACCTCATCTTGCTGCTGCACACAATCAAAGGAAAAAAAATAAAGGATAGAAAGAATTATTATTATTTGCATTTGTTGTTTGACTTTCATCCTCTTGGTTTATGCAATTGTTTGACTTTCATCTTTGTTGGTGGTTATATCTTATAGCAATGCTATGTAGTTGTTTTGCTTAAATCTTTA
Organism: Cymbidium sinense; assembly: GCA_021442155.1. Lineage (NCBI taxonomy): Eukaryota > Viridiplantae > Streptophyta > Magnoliopsida > Asparagales > Orchidaceae > Cymbidium > Cymbidium sinense. Next base: position 3,220,628 of record CM038216.1, read on the forward strand.
TTGACGACAAAGCTCATCTGTAGTTGAGATAAATTTTTTTTTTTCAAATATATTTTCTTGCATGCTCATGTTGGATATGACAACAGGGGACAATTAGCATCCTTTTCCATCTACACAAAAGTGGATGAACTTTTATTTTTATTTTTTATTGATTCATGTCACCTTGATTTTACCAAATAGTCTCTTGGTTTGAGCAATATTGATGTTATAGTTTAATATAATCAATATATGTTAATAGAATCAATATATGTTAATAGAAGATTGTGATTGTATCTTTGCATCCAAATATTCTTTTATTTACATATCACCCCTCTCCATGACACATTATCTTTATTTACTTGTGTAGATGACTTGACATCAAAGTATTTATGGACCAACTGGACCCTTTAGAAGAGGTGTAAAATCTTCAGAATAATGTCAAATGAACATGATTTCTAAGTTGAAGGAATTAGACAAATGTCTCTAAGGTATAGATTGCATTTCACATAAGTTCATATTTTAAAAATCTCTCATAGTTCCCTCAAGTTATCATCTACTTATGTGTAGGTCCTTATCATAATCACTTTGTTAATTTTTGATGGAAATTTGGAATACCTTAATTACTATGTCAAAAACTAGGGACTTATTATCATATGCCATCTTTAATCCAATGACTTCTCTTCTTTCCCCTATTTCTTCTGTTTAGGATTTTCACCATTCTTTTTCAAATGTTGGGATGATTGATGATTAACAAGAAAAATTCTATGCATCTAAGATAAAATTTTCACTAAATCTTTTATAATTATCTTTTTTTTTCCATTCTTTACACAATTTATAGTTTTGTTATGAATTTGTCCAATGGTACAATTGTTAGAACTATAAGATGCTATTATTGCCATCTGTTATGAAATTATGACAACTTATTGATAAATGGTTGACCTAGTATAGATCCTGAATAAAATAATAGAAGGAACATACAAATCTTCTATTGTTGATTCTACATCTTCTGTTGCTATATATTTGAAGGCTAAGTTGAAAGCATAAGATGAAGCGTGAGATTAGAGGAGAGACTCCAAGGGTTTATAAGTCATCTTTTTATTGTAGAAAGCAAGATCATGTACATGGTCGCATTAGTGGTGAAACTGATGTTATCCACTAGGGCCATCTTTCTAGAAACCAATTTTAGGGGCCTTAATTATATTTCAAAATATGCAACCTAAGTATGTGAAACATGGTCTCTATTTTAGGTACTTGTGTGTAATTTAATCTTTTAAAATGAAATCATGGAATCACTTAATAGCTTAAGTTTAGCATGGTATAACTGGTATTGTTAAGATAAATGTGTGAAAAAATTGGTAGGATAGTCAAATGATTGTATTAGTGGGATAGTGGGAAGACCACTTATCAAAGAAAAAAACTAAAAAAATAATCTACTTTTGCATACACAATTTAGTGCAGATGATAACCTAATGAGGCTTTTATATTGATTTCATGAGAAAATATTATGTTTAGGAAAACTTGTGTTAGATCATGTATACCATGGCTAAAAGTTATGCAAAAGACTTGCATAAAATAGTGTTAGTATCTCATATGACATTCAAAGGAATTAAAAATGGAGGAGAATTTATAAAGCTAACCCCCAAATAGTTAAGGTAATGATTATGATGATATATTTGGCAAAATATTGTGGATACAAATAAGGATAAAAGTTTAATATGAATGATTAAATTTAACAAATAGCTTAATAAGGCCATGCAATAAGAGAATGGTATGTGAACATAAGATATATTATATTAAAATGTAATTAGATTATATTATATGTATTGAAGAATATGACAAGAAAGTAATCATTCTTAATCAAGTTGAGGGTAATATTAATTTGATTGATAAGATGGATTTATTGTAAATTTAGTAGTAGATCATCGTATGATTTTATTAGAGTAATGGTGAGAGTGTTACTCTTGAATGATAAGGTGTAACGTAGACTTTAGATGATTTGAGCTTGTACAATAAAAGATTAAAAGAAATACACTTCTATGATGGATCGATCAAATTAATGTGGAAGGATTATAATAGAAGACTAATGGTTAATCGGGTTAAAAATTGTGCAAAAAACTTGGGTAGTAGTGCAATTTGGATGAGGTTAATGATGATGATGATAATGATATAATTTTTACTTGTTATTTAGTCAAACATTTATGGCAAAGTACTTGGTTATTTCAAGCATTATACAGTTGAAAAGTCAATGGGTCTGCTCTTTTATTCAATATTATCTGCTTTCTAATTTTCAGTTATGGTATCGTTTTCCTGTTGCAGAGTTTATGCTGTGCGTTCTCGAGTACCCGCAGTCGCAGTTTATGAGAGAGTTAGGGAGGTGTATGTGACGTGGAAGTATTAGGATAGAAATGGGATTAATGGTTATTGTGGTTGAAAGTTGTGCAAAGAGGCTTGCATAGACTAGCATTAACATGCCATATATCACTTAAGAAGAATGAATTGGAGTAGGATTCATTGAGCTAACATTGAATATTTTGGATAGGGCAATGATGATTAGGATGATAAGGAAGATAAGATTTTACTTCATCTTTGGTCAAACAAATATGTTAAAGAAATTGGCTATTTCAAGCATTTTACAAGTGAACGTCTATGGAAGTCTGCACTGAATATGAATCTTTTCTCTCACTCATCTAGTTGAATGATCAATGAAAAATATCCTCTTTAATATTATCTACCTTCTAATTTTCAGCTATTGTATGTATTTTCCTGTTACAGGAGTTTATCCTGTGCGTCCTGTGGTACCTGCAGTTGCAGGATACGAGGGAGTCGGGGAAGTGCATTCTCTGGGCTCTGCAGTGCGTAACCTTACAGTTGGTGACTGGGTGATTCCATCACCTCTATCATTCGGTACCTTCTGTATTCATTGTTGTTCTGAAGGAGATAAAAGAAAGCCTATTTCTCTTCTATTAGCAGTGTCTATATTATTTTTTTTCTGCAGTATTCTTCATTTTATTTAAATTCACGTTCATTTAAATTAAATGTATGATTATAACTTTTAATTGTTAGTCTTCTTGAAGCTTTGATGCTGTCTTGGTATCAATCTTTTTTGTATTTCTTGATTTTAACGAAGTTTATGCTACCTAGGGACATGGCAGACATACATTGTTAAAGAAGAGAGTGCCTGGCACAAAATTAGTAAGGACATCCCTGTGGAGTATGCCGCTACAATTACTGTAAATCCTCTGACTGCTTTGTGTATGCTGGAGAACTTTGCTGAACTAATTACTGGTATTTTATTGCAATGATGAATTATCAATCCTTTTGGCCGTACTGATGATTGTTCTCTGCTATCGTTTAATAATTCATTTGAATTCTACTTAGGTGATTCTATTGTGCAAAATGGTGCAACTAGCATTGTGGGACAGTGCATTATTCAGCTTGCAAAAATTAAGGGTGTCAGCAGTATAAATTTAATTAGAGACCGGTTAGATATATTTTTATTTGTTCTTTTTCTTTCCAGATTATTCCATATGACTAGTAAGTCTGGTATATTTTTTACGATTAAAGTCCTTTATGATTGTTAGTTTGCTATTTATTGCACAGAAATCAATATTCTTAGCAATTATCTAGTCAGGAGCATCATCATTAATTACTAATGAACCATATTTTTCTTTGAATCGACTCATTTACTCCATATCCTAAATTTCTATTGGTTAAGTTTTGTTGATGCCTTTTGGCTTTGCTTATTTTACTTGCCTGCTACAAAACCTTGTTATGGAAGCTTTATCACACTATGATGCCTACCTGTTTTAGAATATAGTATGTTAAATCAGCATTTTGTATTGCATATTTATAGAAACAGAATTTTTTATCCTGTCAGAGTAATCAGCATCACTTTTAACCAAAGAGGATTGTTTGCAATTATGCTTGAGCATATCTTGAAAGTTTTAGTGTTATCAGTTCACAAAGAAACTCAGTAATATCTCTAAATTAAATATTCGTGGGTATTATCATGGTTCATTACATTGGTTCACATAAGTGGGTATAAATGTCTTTTAACCTTATAGATAATGTCACCCTTGACATTGCAGCGCATGATTCACATAGTCAAACAAATTTGGATAAAGTTACCTTATCTTAGATTGCTCTAACATGTTTTTTTATTAGACTTGTGTTTCTTTATCATAGCCTATTTCACACCATACGAGATATTATCTATTTTGGCATAGCTAGTTCCATACTATTTTGAACCTCATAATTTTACTATTGTAATGTAACTTCTTAATAGATCACACATTCCACAATACTCTATTATGAGCACACTTTATTGTAGTTTCTTAAAAAAAAATTCACCTTTTGTTCTAGAAGGCACCTCACCTATTTTGTCTAACCTTACACTTATATGGTCCAATATCATTTCCTCTTCATTTTGATTTGGTTTTTGGTTCATTCCTTTTCTCCTTATCTTTTATAATCTCGCCATTTTTTGCTTTTTCCATTCTTAGATCAAACTAAGAGTCCCTACTCATTTTGGCTTTATCCTCAATGATCATGCCCAGCTCTATTTGGACTACCCTATGAGGATTTGAGACATTACAGACTAACCAGCTTTTACTTTGTTCATCTCTGAACCATACATTATACTAGAGGAGGTCAGACATTGATACACTTATAATGATCCAAAATATATTACGCAAGTTATGAACTCATCTCTATAGGATGACACACTAGGAGGGGAGGAATGTGAATAAGGCTTTGGAAAACAGATACAAAATAATTTAAGTTCTTCTAAGTTAAGCTTCCAAATATAATTTTAATAATATTTGTAAATGCAACAATAAGATCACAAATGCAAATTATGATTATTGATAATAATCACAATCTCAAACAATGAGTAAATAAGTGCAAGAAAAAAAAATATATGTGACAATAGACTTAATATTTCTACATAATTTGGTCACTATTTGGTCTATGTATCAAAGCTCGCAAACTTCACTTTTCAACAATAAGAGCATTTCAATATAACTTTTGTGCTCTATTGCACAGGCTAGTACAACTTGAGTTTAAGTTGCATTTTTCGAACCACACTAAGTCAACAACTGAGATAAGAAAATAATATACAGAATCTCTACAGTTATATGAGCTTATCTTTTTACAAAATGAAACTATATCTAATGATCTTACAATTTTTCATGATCACCCACCAATTATGATTAACTGAGAACAAATATAGTGCTCACAAATTAATTTGATTAATTTCAGTTTTTTTGATAAATAATTGTTGATAATTCAATCTAAATAAATATAAAATCTGATTTGTAGCAGATTGAAACCAAACTTGCTTTGGAATAATTTAGAGAAAAAAAAACTATTGTTTGAGTTCTGTAGAAAAATATATAATGCTAGACTTAACCAATAATCAATATTTTTGATGAAAATATTTAAAATGAATTCATTTATAAAGTTTTATAGTCAAACTTAAATGATCTATATCATGCAAAGATTAAGATAAAAACAAAAGCCACTAACCACAATAAAATTAAAATAATGATCTCCTAATCATATGAAACATAATAAATATTTTAGCACTTGAAAGTTTGATTGCATCCACTGAATGTTGTTATGATAGCTTGCGTTCTAAAAAAAAATTGAGAGAAATTTTGTAAAAAATAGGAGTAGGAGTAGCCTTTGGAATTTAAAATTAGAACATAAGTGCAAGAGAAGGGAATTTCAGCTTTTATTATTATTTATTCTTAAAAAATCATCCAAGAATGGATTGAATTCAAATTAGTGTTGCTTTTAAATTGGTTAATTGTTATAGAAAATTCTTATTAATTAGCAATCAATCACTAAGGATATCATTTGAATTTCTAAACAATCAAAATAATTTTCCAAAGAGAGTGGTCTACTATGTATAGATGGAAAGGAAGGAAATACTGCTTAATTTATAAATTGGAAACAATATATTTTATATAAAAGGATTATAAAAAAGCTTTATATTAATTTAAGATAGATTTAATATATTTAGAAAAACCCTGAAAATCTGATTCTCTCATATCCTATATGTGATTTGCCCATATCATTAAAATATTATTATTCCATTTTTTTCTTCATGATTGCTCACTCTAAGCCTATTAAAGACAAAAAATAATTATATCATTATTGTTTGGAGCTTGTTATGAAAGGGAATACTAAGGAGGATGTTTATGCTTATATGTTGAAGAAAATCTATGATCATGCACACAAATAAGACAATCTTGCCAATCATGCCAGATGTTTGTTTTAAATTTAAGTTTTAGAATTTAAATTAAAATTAGATTTTGTAAAGTTCTTTGATTGTCTATAAAAGAAATTTGATTTGTAGTGGATTTTTCGTTGGTTATTGAATAAAAATTTTATAAGTATTCAAATGCTCTTTCTCATTCTCTCTCTTGTATGCAGCCAAAGAGTTCCTCCCTTAATATAGTGGAGGAAAGTCTCATCTCCCTCTCTTTGTTTTCCATCTAAGCAAGATTCCTCTTTTCTCTCTTTCTCTCGCTGAATTCAAAAAAGGCAATTATTTCTCATGCTAAAGAGACTTGGAATATAATCCTAAGTGAGGGAAATGGAAAATAGTAGATTTAGAAGGGAAAAAGTGAAAAAAATAGAAGATTTAACGGGACTTTATTATCAAGTTTATTTTATATTTTTGTCCATTTACTAAGTCTTGTTATCCATTAAAGTCACTTCCTCTTTCTATATCCATAAGCCCTGCTGTTGTTACATCTTTATGAACGACCAATAAATTGGTTGAAGTTTCTCAGACCAATAAAAAGCCCTCAATGTTATAATCTACATACTTACTCCTAACTATTTATTATCCATGCTGTGCTACCAAGTAATTCCGAATATTCATGTAGGATGAAGAGAAGGTGTCATTAAACCATGTTTATTTGAAATCACCATCTTTGCAACTATATAGTTGTATTTTTATGTGTATAATCTTTATTTATATTTGTACATAATCAACATTGTTAGCCTTATTCTAGCTATTTCGAATTAGTTTTATAAACCCTCATTTTTTTCATACTTGTTAAGTGATGGTTGAGGTGTTAAGTATATTAGTTGCAAATCCTTCTGAACTTTTATCCATGTTATGTTAGTTCTATTTCTTCTTCATAATCATATGATATCAACTTTATCTACTTGACTAATCGATGTATTTTCAGCTATTTGTTGCATATGACTAAACCTTCTAAGTCTATTTTCAATTCTTATCATCAATAGATACTCCAACTATTCCTCTAGTATAATCATTCATTAATTTATCTTTCTTAATTTCATCATGTATCCATCTTAACATTTTCATTTGTCATCCTCAACAAAGCTTATCTAAACTCATCTTACTGTTTTAACGAATCAAAATGACTAGAGGACTAGGTATTAATGTAACCCCTTATTGACTCTCTGTGAAGTACTCATTTGGACGAGGACTTTCAAAAATATCATAAGTTAAACACATTCTTACAAATAACCAACATGCAATTTTTTCTGCACGTCTATCATGGCCAATCTAATCACAATTTTATATAATTTATACGTCTTTATGTTATCCTCTTATTGAATGATACTCCATATCACTTCTTTTTTTAACCACTTAGCATTAACTCTAGAAGTTTATATAATCATCTTTATTTCTTTTTATTTATATAATATATTGAGTATACTTTAACTTTATGAAACTCAGGTATAGTTTTATATTCTAATGATATTGATTGATTATTGCTAATATTATATTTTTTTATGCTTAAATATTTGTTCTACTATAAAACGCAGATGTACATGTAATATAATATAGACAAGGATTAGCGAGGGGTGTCATGCACTAGATTCACCGTTTTAATCATACATAATTTGCCATAATATTTTTCATGGTTTGTAATGGTATCCACTTATGGTAACGACTGTATTCCCATTTCTGGTTATAGGGTGTATGCTTCATTCCTTGACAGGTTAATTTTGGGTGCACAATGGCAAATCCTTTATTGAAATTTAGCTTGTAAGGAGGAGCTTTTTTCTGAATGCTATGTTATAGATCTGGAAATTGATCTGATAATAAATTGAAGTAATAATGGTGTAGCCGTGCATACTAAGTGGATACTAAGTACATAAGCAGACATAATTTTCTAATATATCTTGGCAAAAGGATCACTTGAACTTGGTTACATATTTGTTTTGCTTAATTATTTTCAGGTAATTACATTTATTTGCATGATCATTCTTTATTCTCTTTGCTTCTGTAGGCCTGGCTCAGAAGAAATTAAGGAGAAAATCATGAAATTGGGTGCAGATTTGGTGTATACAGAAAGCCAACTGTCAGTGAAGAATGTTAAGAGTCTTCTGGTAAAGCGGTCTTTAGTTTGAATATAAGAAAGAGTTCGACTTTTCACTGGATTTGCATTTAATTGATTTAGTTTGATATTTTGCCCATTGAATATATATTATTTTTTCGTCCACTCATTTCTGTTGGTCTTTCCTTGCTCTCTCTACACGCAAACACATGCATACATTTCTGCATTTTTGTGCATTTATTAATCATTAGATAACTAGCTTCTTGCATCTTGTACTTTCTATCAATGTGCTTAGGGTGATATACCAGAACCCCTGCTTGGATTTAACTGCATTGGGGGAGATTCTGCTTCTTTAGTCCTCAAATTCTTACGGTAATTTCCGGCTTACATGTAGATATGATACCAGCCTACCAGATATTTGCTTGTTGACTGAGTAATAGAATTAATTTTTCAGGCAGGGAGGCACCATGGTGACCTATGGGGGCATGGCAAAGAAACCCATCACTATATCTACTTCGTCATTCATATTTAAGGTGAATTCTGCAGTGGTTTGTTTCGGGCTTCCGTGGTGAACTTAGACCTGATTTTAATTTCTTTTGCCTTTGTTATTTTTGTCTATTGAGAAAATGATGACTAATAATGTGTTATAGATTTGTACTTAATTGGTGTCAACTTTTTTATTGGTAGAGGGCAGATCTATCAGTTTCACTGAATGGTTTATAGATGCAACATGATCACTTACATTTTAGAGTTTTTGGACATGTTTGACAAGATCTAAAACGTATGACGTGATTATTAGTTTTCCATGAGTTTTAGCTTGATTAAGTGAGCTCGTTAAAGACATATGAGGTTTGGTTTGATTTTGATTGATGGGTTTGTTATAATAGAAGCTAGCTTGAGCTTAGTTTATTTTGAGGCTCGTATTTATTGAAAGGCTCAGGAATGAAGTACATTTTAATGCACCTAACTTCATTAGCATAGGACTTGCATCCATTGGAAGGCTCATAATTAGGATTTATAACTTTGAGGATAAGAAGCCTAATAGTGAATCATATGGTGATCTCTCATTAAAAAAAAACATTTAGAATACCCCATCATTTTAAGATGTTAGAGAGTTCACTCTTCATGAGATAGATTGATTTTTATTCAACCAGTTTTTTCTTAATGTTTATATTACTATTTATTCAAATATGGGTTCTATTTATGGATGCAAGCATTCATAATTAATTATCCCACTTACTATAGTATGAGGGCACTCTCAGTTAAGGCTGGGAAGATTTTAATCTTTGGCTTGAATTGGTGTTTAGTGACATTGTGGTGTGGATGAGTATTAGATCTAAATGAAGGTAGTCCCGATCAAGATCACATGATTTCGTCATCCCGGGACTATAGTTATTTCAGTCTACTAACATCAGAGGGCGGTTAGCCGTAATGTCTAGGGAACCTGATTAGCAGCCATGGGTTGTCTCATCCTAGGAATACTAAGTAGACTATAGTTGTTATGTGTTATGCAGGCTCCAAAAATTAGCCACCGATTAAGAGAGTGATTTAAAGTGTCGATGTAATTTTGAGCGATAAAATAGTAGATAAAACCTTGCAGAGATTTCGCCTCATTTTGTGAGGACTTTAGATCTGGTTTCAAGTTTCTATAAAGCACCTATAGTTAATTACTCTCAATCGAGAGAACTTTCGATTAAAATAGCGTTAGATCGCTAAATAAATAGTATAGTAGTAGCGTGGAGTTTTAGAATTTAGAATTATGAAATTCATCGTCATTAGCTTAAAGCGGATGGTTGGGGAAAGCGATGATCGCGCCCGTCAAGTTCATGGAGTTCCGATTCCGGTTGGTCCAGTTTACTTAGTCGTGAGTGTCGACCCGACGATCGAAGGATCCTGTCGGCATGGGTTCGTCGTCAAGAAAATCTTGTAGGCGCAGGGTGGTGTTTGTCCCAGAAGATAAGTCTACCCTGAGAGGTTTTGCTATCAAAATACCCATAGTTCCTCAAGAAGGGGCATCAGTTCTGATCGTGGCAAGTAATATAATGGTGTCATTTAATTAATACCGTCGGAGGATTAGTCATAATTAAATCAAATGTGGAAAACCACCCACATGGTACATCCTTCTGGCGTAAATTGATTGAGAGTGAATATAGTTATGTACTTGATTTGATATTGATTTCTTCGTGAGCTAGAGGTTTTTTAATTTATCATCTTCGACAAACAATTGCAGAAGGTAGGTTGAATTTTTTAGCTTTAAGTTTTCAATATTGAATTTCATTTATAGTTTAATGATATTTTAAATTCTGCATTTAGATTGATATTGATAAGTTAATTTGTTTTGAAATTATAATCATATTTTGATGGAAGTATCCCCTCCGGTTAAAATTTTCATTTAACACAACCATCATCGGGTTGATTTATTATTTCGTTGTTTCAGATCTTGTCAACTCTATTAATTTAATAATAGAGGATCAGATCTACTGTCATATGACATAATTAGCTTTTCAAATATTTTATTGGGTTGAAGATATTATAATAACATAATTAGATTTTTAGGTTTTGTTAACGGACGGTCTGACCCGAATAAACCGACATCTCGACTAAGTTTAAGCATTCAACATAGTGTTGGGGCCCATGCAGGTGTTTTAATTTCAAATTGATTTAATTTTAGAGATTTAAATAATGTTGCTTATTTTGATTGAGTTTCATTGCAATCTTATAATTTTAGATAAAATTTTTCTGGCATTTATTTCTCGCGTCGTCATATTGGGGCTACAGAGCTGCCAATGCGAAAGATATGTATGGGTGGTGTGAACACCACGACCAAATGCGTCATCCCATTATGCCAAGAAATGCATGTACGGGTCTTTGAAACATCAACATATAACACAGATTTCGTCTATGGGTACTTATATTCTTGCAATATCAAGTTAAAATATTAATTTTAACTTTGTAGTTGAATTTTTATTAAGCTATTTATGCCTCCTGTTAGTGTAAAGTTTGGCGTTTTGATTAGATATTGTCTCAGATAGGGGTTCTTGTATCTTTGGGCACCACGCCAGAAAGGCGTGTATGGGTGGTATAAACTATGACTGAATCTTATCCTGCAGAAAGGCGTGTATGAGTCTAAAGAATGCAAGATTTCCGCCGCCAAAAAGACGTATACGATACTTATACACCGATATTAGTTTAAATAATAATTTTATATTGCAGCATAATTTTATGTCAAGCTGTGTAGGTTCTCCTGTCGATGTGAAGTTTGACAATATTTTCAAAGATCCCGTCGTCGCCATTATAGATTTATTCGAGTATCTTTGGCTACATCGAAGAAAGACGTGTATGGGTGGTATAAATTATGACATGAATGTGCTTTCCCACTATGCCAAGAAAGGCATGCATGAGACTCTAAAGTACCTGCTGAAATAGATTTTTCCGCTACATTAAGAAAGGCGTGACAGGTACTTATACACCTGTAATGTTAATTTAAACAATAATTTTATATTATGGCATAGCTTTATGTTAAGCTGTATAGGCTGTCGGTGAAGTTTTGATTTGTACGTCCGGCTCGTCCGTAGGGGCTACCCGGGTATGTTGTCTTTGCAAAGATCTAAGAAAGGCGTGTATGAGTGGTATAAATTACGGTCGAATGCATCATCTCATCATGCCAAGAAAGGCATGTATGAGACTCTAATGCACAACAGATTTCACACGCAAGAAAGGCGTGTCATCTTATAGCACGATGTTAGTTTAAACAACAATTTTATATTATGACATAACTTTATGTCAACTGTTTAGCCTCGTTGGTGTGAAGTTTGGTAGCATTTGTCCGTCATCGATAGAGGGTTGTCTGTATCTTGGGCATGTTCGCATGAATAAAGGCTTGTATGGATGGTATAAGCCGCATCGCCATCCAAATGCCAGAAAGGCATGTATGAGACTAGACTTGTTTGAAACACATATTTCCCGCCACACACATATCGGTGAGCTCATGATGACGTCATCGAGGTCAACAAATGCACTCCAACAAAGGTGATTTGCGCATGAAGCGAGTCATGCTTGTTAAAAATTGATTGACCCTTTGAGTTGATCATGGATCTTGAATCACTTGAGTTTCAATTTCAATAACTTCGTTGAAGTGCTTCTTCCATCATCTACTCTTTGCTTCAATGGGTTTGCTAAAGATCTCTTTCTTTGTGTCATTGCAGATCTGTGTTTCCTCTGACCCTAACTTCATGCTTGATCAAGTTTGATGGAGGAATTGGTTTACTTGTTTTGAGATTTGAAGTTCATTCTGTCCTAGCTTTAAGCTTGACGGACATGATGAAGGATTAAACTGATTTATCCATATTGACTTGTCGGGAAGTGTATATCGTCTAAATCACGTGCTTCTTTGCTTTGTGGACTCGTTGAAGGGTGCATCTGAGATGACGTTCACTCATATTAGGTCAATATTGAGTTATCAGTCTAGCAATGTATGCTTTAACAGACTGAATAATCACGAAATTTCTTTAGTTCGACTATTGTCTTTGTATGAACTATGGAATTACTTCCTCAGTCTTGTGCTTTCTGCTTTGACGTACTCGTTGAAGAAATTGACTTTGGTCTGCTTTTGCTTGATCAGGTCATTTGAAAAGGGATTGAAATATCACATTGCAGGCAATATATTGATTGATTTGAGACAGCTCTAAATTGAGAGTTTTCTCAAATTGTGTTGGTCCATCGATCAAATAGAAAGATCTCTTGAATTCTAGTTGTTTGTAAACAGTAAGATAGATCTGGTTTGAGATTACAACAACAACAATAAGCCTTTATCCCACTATGTGGGGTCGACTACATGAATCCTTCGTCTCCATTGTGTCCTATTATGTGTTAAATTCTCATTTAATTCAAGCATACTTAGGTCATTTTTTATACATCTTAACCAAGTTTTTAGGTCTACCTACCTTTCTTAACATAAAATCTAATCTGCATCTACTCTTCGTCATCTGACGACGCTTTATGTGGCCAAACTTTGAGATTAAACAGTTATAATCATTGGACTGACGAGCAGGGGCTCTTTCACTGCGGTTTTTCTTATGACTTGTTGAGTGAGGAGAGCGTCAGCGACTCGACCATTTGTGGGCTTATTGAGTCTAACTTTTAGAACCTACTCGAATCTTCGACTTAAGCTGTGATTACTTGGTGGTTTGGTCATGACTATCGAACGATGACTCTTTCACTGCGGCATTTTCTTGTGCCTTGTTGAGTGAGGAGAGCGTGAGTAATTCGACCATTTATGGGCTTGTTGAGTTCGACTTTTAGAACCCATCAGTGTCTTAAACTTGAAGATGTAGAGGTTGATGTTTTTTCAACTTAATTGATTGAAGCTTCTGAAATTGAGAGTTCTTCTAACTTACTTTTCATAATTTGACAAATCTTTAAGAGAAACTTCTGATATTTATGACTGTCGTTTTGAGCATGGAAGTGAATTCTTTTTGTCCTTGCAAGAGCCTGCAACTTTAATAATAACAATTATAGATATATTCAGGGATCTCGGCATAAAGCTCGATGTCAACCTGAATGTATATACAAGAAGACCCATTGTTTCACAGGAAAGGATTGAACAACCTTGATCATAAATATAAAAAGGCTCCTATCTAATAGGGGGATTGCAGATTTGTTCAGAAATATATTATAAGACTTGATTTTCTTTGTTGCAAAATAGACTATATATTTTTTTCAATCATAATATATATCTGTCTAAGGATCTCGACTTAAAGCACGATGCCGACTTAGATAAATATATAAAAATACCCTGTCTAACGTGGGGGCTTTCGCAATAACTGTTAAGAGAATTTGGAATGTCTTTGGTCCTATATTTTGTGCTTTCGGACTTGTTGAAGATTTCCTCTTGAGAGTTTGAAATTTATATTTTTCTTCTGTCCTGACTTCGTGCATTAATGGACTTGATGGATTTGAAAACTTGTCGGCGAGATGAGAACATCTTCTGTCCCGTGCTTTGTGCATTGACCGACTTGTTGATGATTCAATCTAGAAATTTAAAATTTGTATTTTCCTCTTGTCTTGATTTTGTGCCGTGGACTTGATGGAGTTGATGACTTGTTGGCGAGATTAGAACATCTTTAGTCCTATGCATGGTGCTTTGATGGACTTGTTGAAGATTCAATTTCAAAATTTAAAATTTGTATTTTTCTTCTGTTCTGGTTTTGTGTTTTAGTAGACTTGATGAAGTTGATGACTTGTTGGCGAGATGAGAACATCTTCAGTCCTATGCATGGTGTTTTGACGGACTTGTTGAAAACTTCATCTCGGGGATTCATATCTTGCATTTTCTTTTATCCTGGATTCGTTCATTGACAGATTTGATGGAGGAAAATCCTGAATTGTCTTGAGGATTTGTCAGGTGATACGAAATTACCTTCTGCCACAGTTTTTGTTTTCATGAGCTTATAGATGGATGTCTGCCGACGATCTAACCCTCAGAGCTTGTGTTGGGTCAATGGCGAAGAATCATCAGTCCTATGTTTTACGCGTAATGGACATGTTGATGACATAACTCCCTTAGTTCAGCCTTTGACTTTGTATGAATATTGGGATGACGTCTTCGATCCTTTGCTTTCTGTTTGTTTGGACTTGCTGAAGAAGAATTTCCTTCGGTCTTTGCTTCCTGCTTAATAGACTTGTTGAAGGAGTGTTAAGATTTCACATTTTTCTTTGATACCAAACTCAGCTTAATGTTTTCTTGAGTGAGAATATTTTTCTTGGATTTTGAAAAATGACTTTACGATCATTAAGGGTGGTCTCCCAGTCTGGATCACTTGAACTCACCAAGTTGGAGGGATTTGGAGATTTATATGCTCTTGTCTTTGAGCTAACGAAATAGGAGGATCTCTTACTGCGACCTTCATGGCATGTTGAGTAAGCAGACTTGTCAACGACTCGATCATATTTGGATGTGTTGAGTCCGACCTTATACACCCACTTGAGTCTTGGACTTAAGCAATTGATAGAGATTATCATCAGACGAGATGAGGATCTCTTGGCGTGTTAGTGTGTTTTGAATTATTCGGTTATATTTGAGCTTGTTGAGTCCGTCCTTATGCACCAACTCGAGCCCTAGATTTGATGTATGGAGTGATGATGTGTCTCCTACTTGATTTGTTGCAGTTTGCAGACTTGAAAATTTCTTTTTTTGGTCAGTAAAACTTTGAGACTTAAGAACTTGAATATATAATTTGAACATGTATATAGGGATCTCAGCTTTATGCACAATGTCAACCCAAATATAAAAAGAGGCCCCCTGTCTTATAGTGAAAGCCTAATACTTTGCTATAAAATTTTAAAAATGCCTCCTATCTAACAGGGGGATTTTTGTTTTATTTCGAAAATGCATTCTTGTATCGTAAGAGAATTTTCATGTAAAACTTACGAAAGCTTTAAGTACAATATTCATCTGATTATACTTTCATGTATAATACTTTTTTAGATATTGACAATTGATTGGAGACATTGGCCTTTCACCTTTGAAATCAACGAGCTGGTAAGCGACGGGATCTCCTGGATGACTCTCCAAGGTGTAAATGCATTCTTGTATCATAAGAGAATTTTCATGTAAAACTTACGAAAGCTTTAAGTACAATATTCATCTGATTATACTTTCATGTATAATACTTTTTTAGATATCGACAATTGATTGGCGACATTGGCCTTTCACCTTTGAAATCAACGAGCTGGTAAGCGGGATCTCCTGGATGACTCTCCAAGGTGTAAACCATCAGAAATTTCATCACGTATGACATTTTTTTTATGTACTCATTCTTAACGAGTTTTATTTATGGCGGATCTCTGGGAGTATGGTCCAGATGTCACACTGCTGTTTTTCTTTAAGACAGTTCACTTCAAGGCTTTGGCCTCCAAATTGCTTACCTTTATTGGGACCTTTCGATGACGGATTCTTGGATCTGGTCCACACGCCGATGCTCATGCGACTTGAATTGGTTGACATCTTAGGAGGGAGGTCTCTCGAGAAGCAACTCCCTCTCGATGATACGATATATTTTCATCGCCATTTCTCCTTAGTAACTTTGAGGACACGACTCTTGCAGATAGTTTGAGTTTCACGGAGAAGTCGGCGGCGTTCGAGGATTTGATTTGACCAGTAGAATTATTCCACTTTACCCATCTTAGGCTGTCAAATTTGTTATGAGTTGGAACACTCGCTTCCACTGATGATAATTTTCGCTCAAGCAATGGTATTGAGCACGCATTTCTTTCTTTGTTGCCTCTCGGTTGCTTTAGATGAAAAATTTTTTCGCATTTCTTCTCGAGGCTTCACCCATATTTGTTTTTTTCTTTCTAGGACTTTAGGTAGGACTCAACACATGCGATCCGTGGTGGAAGATATTGGTTCTTTTATTGAATTTTGTTAAACCAACAAACCAACTCAAATAATTTAAAATAACCAACCATCCAAATAAATATATAAAACCGACCAACCAAACCGAATTATAATTGTTTTATTCGTTCTGTTTTCATTAAACAATAGATATAAAAATAAAAATAAAAATATTTTTAATGAACTAATTAAAATAATATAATAAATTTTATATATTAAAATTTCTTACTCAAGTAGAAATCTATAAATACAACAAATTAAGTACTTATAATCAAAATTACATATTTATATTTGACTTTTAACTAATTTTGGTTTATTCGCTTATTCTTTATCCAATCTTTAAAAAAAAACCAACCAAAAATCAAAACCAATATCTAGGCATTTACAACCAAAACCTAATCATTTAAAACCAACCAAACCGACCAAATAACATCGGTTCGGTTCGATTTTTCGGTTTGAACCGACTAGTGCACACCCCTAGATCCAGGTGTCATGCTCCGATGCTCATCGTGTAGAACTTGTTTAGAATGATCTTGAGTTCTTACTACCATTGATGGTAGATTCTATAATGGAGCATTCTTGACTTCTCTGATAATTAGTCTTTGATACCTCTTCTTCATAAAGCCTTTTTCCTTGACAATCTTCAGGACTCTATGTACTCGAGCAGATAGAGTTTCAGGTTATTTCTTTTGAAGAGTTGGAGCTAACTGTTTTTGAGCCCAAAACAACTGCATAACATCACCAGTAGAGCTATTCTTTTTCACCCATTTTAAAATTTCAAACTCATTGTGAGTGGGAACACTCGCTTCTGGCATCAAGTCTGGTCACATAGCTAAGGATTCAGAAGAGCTCACGCTCAAAGATTTCTTCTCCTTCTTTGTGTTCTACTCAATTTCCCTCTAAAAGAGGAGGCTTCAACATCATGCCTTCTTAGTGTGAAAGGTTCAATTGGCAAAGTTGTCGCATTTATAAGTATGACTGAAACTTTATGCCCAGTGACGGTTCTTTTCATGATTGACGTTTCAGAATAATCAAATCTTTCGAATACAAAGGCTCTCTTTCGAGGAACCTCAGTAGCAGTAGTGGTCATTCCAGTTATCCTCCTCCCCCTGCACAGGTTGGTGTGTACAATATGCATGTGCTTCCGACAGAGGTTTATTTGCAACAACAATGGTTGGGAAGTCTACACTACCAAATTGAATAGTAGCTCCAACATCACAGTATTGATGACAATGTTAGTCACACAGATATTGGTTTCACGACCTAGCTGTATGATGAACGGTGTGCTTTGAAGATTCATCTTTACAAATAAAAGATGTGGATTAGTAATCAGTAATTGATATATTATCCTACACTTTTAAAATGCAGAGATACAATAGAACAAACTGATATAGAGAATAAGCAGATTAGTCATAAGGATATGATTGACTTAGATTTTGAACTTATAATACTCCACTGCTATTATAGTTTAGATTCGACTAGTCAAAGATGGAAAGAGAAACCTGTCCTTAGTGGAGTCGCCAGAAATCTGTGGGCTCCAAAAATTCGTCAAAGACTTCTCGATTAAGAGAGTGATTTAAAGTGTCTGTGTAATTTTCAGAAGACAGATAAAATAGTAGATAAGACACGACCCAAAGATTTCGCTCTCATTTTGTGAGGACTTTATATCTGGTTCCAAGTTTCTTATAGGCACAAGCACCTATAGTTAATTATTCCTCTCAATGCTGAGAGAAAACTTTCGACAAGCTAGTTAGATCGCTAATAGTAGTAAGAAGATGAGAGTTTTGGAATTTATATTTATGAAATTCATCATCATTAGCTTAAAGGATGGGAAACGATGATGCGATCAAGATCTCATGCTCACATCCCTGGTCCTACCATTTAGTCTAGAGAATAGTCGACCCAACTGAAGGATCCTCGCGGGTCCAAGAAAATCTTATAAATCTGGGATGATGTTTGTCTAAGGAGACAAGCTTAAGTCTATCTTAGCTAACAGAGGGTTTTTTGCCCTATCAAGTATACCCTATGGTTTATAACTCAAAGGTAGAGATTGGGAGTATACACGCTACAAATAATATAATTGGCCATTCGCAGTAGCAAACAACCGAACCAAACCGAGCCAAGGCATGTTCAGGCTCGAGCTCGATAACATCTTTAGAGCTCGAGCTCGGTTCGTTTAGCAACCGAGTTGTTCAAGCTTGGTTTGAAATTAGTTTGTATTTGGTTCGTTTAAAGTTAATCGAGGTCTTATCGAGTAGCTTGATTATTATGATAAGCGAGCTTAATCGAGTGTCTTAACGAGCACTGTTATCAAGCATTATCGAGCAGTAACTAAACGAGCCTTAACGAGCAGTAACTAAACGAGCCTTAACGAGCAGTAACTAAACTAACCTTAACAAGTACTAAATAAACGAGCCTTAACAAGCACTAAATAAACGAGCCTTATCGAGTACTTTAACGAGCAGAATTTGTGTTCATGAATAAGTGAACAACCAATAAATGTGCATAAACAAGCATTTAGCAATCATGAATAAATAAACAATAAAAATTTGTAAAATAATTGTAATATTTTTAAAGAATATCAAACAATGATAAAAAAAATAATAAAAATATTTGAAAAAGGCTAAAAAGATGATATATTACCTTCTATAATAGGAGGACCTGTTGTTGTTTTATTTTATTTAGCTAAAAAGAAAATTTTATTGCATTTAAGAAAAAGAATACAAAGTCCTTAAAGGGGACAACTCTCAAATCCTAATGCTCAAAGAGGTATAAGAATATAAGATAACCTAAAGAGAATAGTCCTCAAACTAAGTACAATAAAATAAAATATAAAAACTAAAAGTCTAATGGCAAAAGAAAATAAAGGAGATAAACTCCAACCAAGGCAACTCTCCAAGAAATAAGAGACCGTCAGCATAATAAGTTGTTGAATCTCAAATGTAATCAGAAAGATTGAAAGAGTCAACCTACAAGAATTGACTGCAAGAACTCAAATATTAGTAATATAAGCTGCAAGAACTCAAATAGATATATTAGTAATATAAGCTTAAACTTAAAGAAAGAAAAGTTAGCCTACAGTAAGTCCCAATTCCCAAATCAATCAGGCTGCAACAAGGCAAACCAGCTTAATGGAGCTAGATAGAAGCAATTGCAAAGGCAAGCATTTGAGCAAACACCAACAAAGACTACAAAACAGATAGCCAAGCCACCAACACTACAAAACAGATCCCAAACCATCAGGAACACCCGCCACCCATGAAACATGTTCAACATCAGGAAATTTTCAGCCACTAGGAACAGCCGAACAACCAACTTAATAAGCCCATTAGCCCAGCACAACTATGAAAAAAATTTAACAGTTAGAAAACGATAGAAAATTTAGCTACAACTCCATCTGAAATATAATTAGGAGCTTATCATGTTAAATGATTCCATGATCTAAAATAGATGTATTCCCCAACAGAGATCATCAGGCATAAAAATCTACTTTAAATTGTCAATTTCAAGTATGAAAGGCACCAGTTAGCATTTTTTAAGGATACTAGTCTGTAGGAAATCGCAGACTAGAGCTAATTCCTCAGTTCAAAGTCGTACCCTATCAATGTAAACATCATGAATCATATATAAAAACTTCATAAATCTACAACTTGTCTGAGCAATAACAGGAACAACCGAACAACCATCATTAGGAACAGCCCACAAGGTCGCCAAAAAATAGAAAAAACCAATCAGCTTATAGCAAAGCTTACACCTTTTGACACAGGATCAATGACATTATGGCAATACCATCCACCAAGAGCAGAAGTAAGGAGCCACCCAAAAATCATTCAAACCAGAAAATCAACATACCAACCCACACAAGCAGTTGAAAAATAAAATATTAATATTGGCTCAAGCTCAGATTAAAAAATTATTCATTATATAGTAGCTACCATCAACTCTAAAAGAAAAGGCAACAAATATTACATTGAAGATTCAAATTCTATAAATTATGTATCAACACAGATAGATTTTAATAGGACTTCAACATAATGCCTACCAACAATACTTAAAGAGAAGGACAATTACTACTATAGTGCATATCATTCATTAAAACAATCACTCCTAAATAGAATCTATCTTGCCTTTAATTATTCATTTGTATATATTTTAACTTTTTCAAGAAGCTAGTATTATTTTTTGTTTTATTTTTTTATTTTCTTTGATTTCTTCTTAGTCGTTACGAGAATGATTGTGTCAATAAATTCTTTGGTAGTCACTAGAAAGATTAGACGAGCAATAAGAAATTTGCTTAGTGACCACAATGAAAATAATTCGATAGCAATTTAAAAGTCCCCATGCATAATATTTGAAGAAAAAACAATCAATTGATTTATTGATAGGGAACTCACGTCAAAGTGAAGATGTGTCCAAAATCTTGTTAGACCATAGGCCAATAATGTTGGTATTCAATTTAGCAATATCTACTATTATTAGAATTGCAGTTTTAGAGTGCAGCGAAGTTATGCATGGCCCTACACATCGCTTCCATGTAAAGTGCAAGCTCGCAACAAAGTGTTAATGTCACACTGCTTTGTCGTATCTTGTTGTAGTGTTGTGTTCTTGACTATCGATCATAATAAAATTGGTTCAAATTTTATAATTCAATTTAGCATCTACTATAATAACTAGACACTAATGTTCGCTTTTTATTTATTTACTTATTGAGTTGGTGCTCATTAGGTTTCCATCTTGCCCAATTGAAGCTATTTATATCTTTGTTGGTCTTCTTATCAACGTTCTCACCTACTAGTTTTGTTATGCACCTTTTGCTAGTTCTTGTTGTTAGTGTGAGCAACTTCTCACTCACAAGTTTCTTCTCAAAATATATTGTCTCATATTTACACTCTTTTTTCATACTGCCGTCACCTATCACTTAAGTCTCATGAGCATTTTTTTAGTTTTTAGTGTTCTTTTATCACTTTATTATTTATGTCTTTGACTTTTTTGGCTTTCAAATAGATGAAAACTAGTATCATTTAAACTATTATTGTATTTGTTGAATATTATTATTTGATGTAGTTTAAATTTGATTAATTAAATGGCTATTATATGCACATAATATATATGCTTATATGATATGCAAATCCTAAATGCTTTAGCTTATAAAATTGTTATTTCATTTTACGCATTATTCTTTAAAGTAAGAAAATAATCTTTGCACATTGCATTAAGTTTATCGCTTTAAAAATATTGGTCATACCAAAGATCAATTACTCTTTAGGTATTCATTTGCACTTGTGTGGAGGGAGTTCTTGAGAGAGGTAAGATTGGATTTATACAGCTAGTCATGCACAAAGGAGTTGTTGGTCTTATGGGGACTATGTGAGAAGAACGAATACTAGTTGAGAGAGATAGACAACATTTGGAGTGTAGGGGGTTTACTGTGTTCCTTAGAGTGATCAGAGGAGATGGGTGTTGATAATAATGTTGAGGGGGCGCAAGAGATATGGAGAGACATAAGACTGGTTATGCGAAGGAGGCAAATGCTAAGAAGGGTGTTGGAGTGGCGTCGGTGATAGGCCTAAGATACGGAGTGGTCTGACTGGTAGTGTCAACAAGATTTGTAGAAGGAGATGCACATGCGATGTGCAAGAGTTGAGTTGTAGGGAAGTGTGAGGGGGAGTTGATAAAGGGTGGTTGAGGGTGTAGAGCTATAGAAGAGGTTCAACAAGCGAGATAAAGAGGGAGGACAAGTCAAGCATGATTAATCATGTTAGTGGGAAGATGCCCAAGAGGTTTTTAGAGGCAGGATCGTGGTTTTTGGATGGGATGTGAGTGCTATTTAATTGCAGTCTCTAAAATTAATTTGTAGGATTTTATGAAATTCTCTTGTAGAAAGCTTTTGAGGCACTTCTCCATTTTATCATTAAACCTTAATTTTAGAAGTTATATCCTCAACTCACATCTTTATTCTTATATATAATAGATTCGAGTTGCTTAAAACAATCTTTTTTCTTTGATTTTAATGTTTTTTTAAAATTTTTTTTGCACATTTCAATGTAAATCACACTAATTGGAACTATATTTGCAAAAATACATATAAGATGTCTCATTTTGAATTTACATTGTAAGAATTTTCACCAATATAAAGAGATATAACCCAATATTGATCACTTATATAGTCGTATCATAATTGAAAACTCTCAAGTTACTATTGAATTATTTATAATACTACAAACTTCATGGTACACATATTTAATAACATCAATATATCTTTGTCACACCTTTTTTCTTTAAAGTACACCAACTCAATTCCCATTGTATTCAATAATATGCCTTTGCAAGATCAGTAATGATCTTACGAAGATCCTTTAAAAAGTGTTGGACCAATGTGAAGGGATCTAAGCTCCACTTTAGTGGTTGACTTAATGCATCCTCATTTTTTGATTTTTTCTTTGGAGTTTGCATTAATTGCTATATCAATTTTATGCAAATTTTTTTGTATACATAAATCTTGTTATCGCTAGTTTAATATTATTTATTCCTAATCCTTTGACACTAATTTCACTTGCCTTATTAGTGTATTTTCTACCTTTTGCTCTATATGCTAAGCCACCGAATTATAATCTCCAGTACCCTATATTCAATAGTTATTACTACTACTATCCCTTTATTGTAATCATTCTTCAATCCACCGTTCTAATTTTTATCATGCATCTATTTTGTCATTTTTATTTCTATTACTGAAATTGATTATTAATAATGTTTTATTCTCTGCACTTAGATTTATACAGCAAGTCAGGCTAATTTCAATGTTATAAAATTTATCTTTATGCATCCATTATATATTCAGGTCTTATAAAATTTTTGAATTTCTCTATTTTAACAGATGATTTTTTACACTGAAAATTATAACCTTATTTATATCATTTTTTTATATAATAGAGGCAATGCAATATCTATCATACTTAGGCGTCATGTTTTCTTTCTATAATATTAATCGAAATTTATTAATATTAAATTCATTATATATCATCTACTAATCTTTTTTTTAACAAAATCCCAAGCTCTTAATCTTTTTAGAATTTTTTTTTCATTATTTTAGCTTTTCACTTCGTTTAGCAGATGTCATATTGATTAAAGTTATGACATTTGACAAAAAAAAAATTTAAATAAATAAAAAAATATTTTTTATGTGTATCTTTATAATCAATACAAAAAGATATATTTAATGTTGATTATTAATGTAATCCTATTGCAATTGGGAAATATTTGATTGCTCCAATAACCATTAACACTTTTCATTGCTCCATCAAACATACGTTTAATAACTTAAATGTGTATTTAAAATTATTTTCTCTTAATGCATGTCAAATGAATTAACATCTACTCAATCATAATCATTCTTAAAATTTATAAAATCAATTGAAATCCCTTTTTTTTGCCTCATACTTGTCCATTAACTACCATTGCCAGGTACTAAGTTCAAAATAAGGAAAATGGAGGGTTAAGCAATTGATAACTAGTGTAAAACTTGTCAAAAAATCATGACATAAGTCATTTAATATATTTTGTCAATGCTAAGTCGTTCTCCGAAAGCGAAGCGCTGTATAACTTCAATACAATGAAAAGTGTGCAATGGCTGTTGCACTGGTGCTCAGGTTTAGTGTTAAATAAGCAAGTGTTCCCTATTATTGATGAATGTGAACAAAGAAGCTAATTTATAAAACTAGAATTAGGATAAAAACTTGGAATATATATTCTCTTATATGAAAATTAATGGAATTAATAGATATTACGATTCATAGGAAGACAAATATCTTATGTATTCAAGAAACTAAATAGGTTGGGGACAAAGCCAAGGAGATTGATAATTTAGGTTTTAAATTTTAGCATGTTGGAGAGAATCATATTAGAAATGGCTTAGGTGTAATCATAGATAATAATTTGAAAGATAATGTTATGAAAATTAATATAATTGGAGATGAAATTATAATTTTAAAGATTATTGTTGATGTTAAGATTATTATTATTATAAGTATTTATACCTGCCTCTCAAGTAGATTTGGATGTATGCTCAAAAGAAAATTTTGGAATGATCTAGAAAAATTAATACGAAAGATATCTTTTAAAGAAATAATATTTATTAGAGGAGATTTAAATGAATATGTTGGTAGAGCGTTAGAAGATTTTAAAAGCTTGGCTATGTATTTGGAGTGACTAATGAAGAAGGTAGAATTATATTAGATTTTGCAATTGCTTTTGCTTTATTTAAGAAAAGAGATGAGTATATTATCATTTATAAGAATGGATCTAGTAAAATCCAAAATGATATTTTTATTAGAAAAATAGATTGTTTATATTGTAAAGATTATTAAATTATTCTGGGTGAAAATTTAAGCAACATTGACTATTAATTTTGAATTTTTTGATAAAGAGTCAGAAGATAAAAATTAAATCTAAGCATTGTTCTAGGATCGGATGGGGGTAATCAAAGAATGCTAAAAAATATTTTTAAGATTAGGCTATAAGATCTTAAGAATTGAGATGTTCTTGAGGAAGTTAATATTATGTTGGCAAAGCACTAAATGAGATTGAGCAAAATGCAAGAAATATGCTTGGAGAATCAAAAAGAAAATATTCTATTAAGAGTCAAAATATGTAAAAAGAGATTAAAAATAAAAAATTTTGTTATAAAAATTGGTTTAGATGTAAATACTTAGAGAATTGACAAAGGATATAGAGTGTTATACAGAAATTCTAAAAAAGTAATATGTAATACAAAAAATTTAATTTTTAGTAATTTATGTAATATATTAAATACTAAAGAGGGTGAAAGATAGGAGAATCAAATATTTAGTTCAAGTGAAATACATTAAGAATGAAGATCATAAATTATTTTTTTAGAAGAGGATATTCAACATAGGTTGATGAGATATTTTAATAATCTTTTCAATGAAGGTTGTGAGAATATGATTGACTTTAGCGATTTTAGTATCCTAAATAAAAATAAAGAAATTTTTTTTAATCGTAATATTAATAAAATTGAGGTTGGAGAGGCCCTAAAGAAAATGAAGCGTGGAAAAGCCGTTTGATTTGATATTTCAATAGCAGTGTGAAAATGCTTAAGAGATCAAGGGATTTCTTGATTTACAAATTTTTTTAATATTATTTTAAAGACAAAAAAATGTTAGATGAGTGGAGAAAAATTTGTTGATTCTATTTTTAAGAATAAAGGTGATGCAGTAAAGTGTGCAAATTATAGATGAATTAAGTTAATGTGTTATACATTAACATTGTGGGAAAGAATAATTGAGCATAGATTATGACGTAATACAAAAGTTTCTCAAAATCAATTTTGATTTATGTCAGATAGGTCTACTATGGATGCTATACATTTGTTGAGAGGTTTGATGAAGAAGCATAAAGAGAGTAAGGAAGATCTACATGATATTTGTTGATTTAGAGAAAGCATATGATAAAGTGTCAAGAGAAGCGTTTTAGAGAGTTCTAGAAAAGAAGAGAGTTAATGTTGCTTATATTCAAGTCATTAAGGATATGTATGTTGGAGTTGTCACTTCTATTCAAGCACAAGGAGGTTTGATTAAATATTTTCCTATTATAGTTGGATTACATTAAGGATAGATTTTAAGTTTATATTTTTTTGCTTTAGGTATGGATGTTTTTATTAGAGATTTACAAGAGAGTATATTTTGGTCTATGTTTTATGTTGATGATATTTTTCTTGTTGATAATATTAGATAAGGAGTTTAAGAAAAACTTGAGGTCAATTTTAGAATCTAAAGGCTTTTGTTTCAGTAGATCTAAAACTGAATACACGAGGTGTTATTTTTAGTTGTAGAAGATCTAATTGTGCAGTGGTTACAATAGGTGATCAAGTTATTACAAAAAAATTAACGTTTGAGATATCTCGTGTCTATTATTCAAAGTGATGGTAATATAAATGAGGATGCTATTAGTAGAATTCAAGTTGGATGGTTGAAGTGGTGGAATGCATCTTGTTTAGTGTGTGATAAGAAAGTATTGTTTAGACTCAAAAGGAAATTTTATAAGAAGATGGTGAGACCTGCAATGCTTTATGGTGCAGAATATTGGCCAAGAAAAGAAAACATAAAATTAAATGTTGTAGAGATGAGGATGCTTAGGTGGATGAGTGGCTTTATACTAAGAGAAAATGAGAAAAACATAAAATTTTTTATCGAGTGAGTCTCCTTAGATGGTTTGGTCACATAAAACACCAGCTATCCAGTGACCATTTAGGAGAGTAAATGTATTAGATTCGGTCTATATTAAGAAATGTAGAGGTAGACCTAAAAACACTTGATTAGGAATTATAAAAAATGATATTAATTTATTAGGATTTAATGAGAATATGACACATTGGAGAAAAAAAATTCATGTAGCCAATCTCACATAGTGGGAAGGCCTGTTGTTGTTGTTGTATACTTGTCCATTAATTGGCTTAGCATTAAAATCGCCTTCATATTTAGCTTTAAATCTAATCGATAATTTGGTCTTTACAAAATTTTTTCATGTCCCTATTTTCATTAAAAAAGATATTCTATGACTTGTAAGTTTGATTCTCTTATAATTAATAGAAATTTCGATATCTTTTTTAATCTTGTTTCTTTCAGCTGATCCCGACAACTATCTCTAGCATCTATGGATCCTCTAAGATCGGTAGTGTCCCGAATTTAGGATTAATAACCTGTGAAACCTAACTGCAGGTAAGTTGTAGTTTTCCCACATGCTGGAGTTCAAATTCATCTGAAATGATGAGGAATTAGTTTGTTGAATGCTTCTAAATACTATAAATTGGTGTCAATTCTGTTCTTCTATATCATCTCTCTCTGAAGTCAATTCATCTTCCGGTCACAGATTTCCTGACAACTAATTTTGCGAAACCAGTGGATATTAACTAAATATCGGACCTTTTATATGCCTAAACAGTGGAAACTAATTGAATTTCCCTATTCCGGGCAACTACATGTTTGCCACCGATTATTATTATTATTATTATTTTAATATAACTATAATTTAGTTACTTTTATTTATAATGATATCACTTAGGAGATAGTTTTATAAATAAATAAGATTTTGTCTGTACACAGAAATATCCTTATTCTTTATGGTAATCCGACTAATTTCCTCTTCTCTACCGTTAGAGCTTATGATCCCCTTTATAAAAATGGCAGGATCTTACTTTACGAGGTTTCTGGCTGCAAAAGTTGATGAGTAGCAACAGCACAATGGCTTACAGGCCCAAGATAGATTATCTCTTGAGCTTGGTCCAAAGAGGCAAATTAAAATATGAGTAAGTTATATATAGTGGCATTTACATGCATATCACACAATTACTATTATATTTACATATATAACACCTAAACTTTCATATTTACATAAATAGCACTGAAAATATAGAGAATTTATGCAGGATGGAACTTGTTCCTTTCAGTGATTTCAAAATAGCGCTAGATAAGGCAATGGGGAAGCTCGGCAGTCAACCTAAACAGGTAATTAAATTCTAAATGCATCACTCATTAGCCTACGGGTCTCAGTTGAAGTCTAAGTTATGAAAAAATTTACTATTCTTTTTTTTTTTGATGTATGTGATGTGTTATGCAAATGAGACATTGGGTGCATCATAGTTGGTTTAGTCTTCTAAATAAAGATTTTTTTTTTTTATATTTATTTGGTCACTGGCCGGACCTTTTCTTATATGCATGCATTGACCTGCGAGTGTTCTATTTGTTTTCTTTATCGTTGCATCATTGTTTTTGGGCTCCAACGACTGCGCTGATCCCTTTACTTGTCATCCTACAAATAGGACTGTGACTAGTTTTTATAAATTAATATTTTCAATCTGATCATCAATCGATCTTCATTTTGGTTCTATTCGATTTAAAAAAATTTAGATCAAAATTTTATAAAATTGATGATTGAATCCCTGAATCCTTCAATTGAGAGTGGTTGAATAAATTTGATTAGAAAAAAAAAATAGAGAGATAATGTTAGAATTGAATATTTTATGAATTTATTTCACGTGCTATATTCGAAGTAAATTCAATAATATTTACTGTTTGAGCTATAATTAGATTCTGGTTAAATATTTGATTTAAATTTATGTTCTGTTTTTTTTAATAAGAATTAAATAATTTAAAATTGTGTGATAATAATATTTCAAATTTCAATATACTTTTTTAAAAATGATACAAGAAATTTTATGAATTCCAGCATAAGGGGCTATTATGATCGTTGGATCTGTTTGAATTGCGTTTTTTATTATTTTTGAGATCTAAAAAAAATAATATAAAGGGCGGAAATGATCCGCAAGTATTGTGTCCTTATAGTTTAAATGACTTTAAATCATGCATTCAATAATATATTTAGAAATTTGATGACATTTCTTGAATTGAATATAATGTAGTTACCGTTATAATGAGTGTTTTGATGGGTGAAATTGAATAAGCTTAATCAATCTCATTTGATTAAAGGGATTAATGATGTTGTGTTTGGAGATTTTGGTAAAACTAATCAGAGAGCCTTTTGAAAAGTATGAATATGATCTCATTTTGTAAGCTCATAAATTTAAAGAATGTTGGGATTCTTTTTGATGATTGATGTCGAGGATCATTGAGATCGTCTATCATTATTTAATTAGTATTGCTTTTTATTATTTTTTGATCATTATGATTTAACTGTCATCTTTTACTACTTGTCATATTCTAGTAATTGAAGTTGACTTTAATAGTCACATAATGGTTATCTCTTAACATTAATGTTAATCATTATTCGATAATCATCTTCTAATTGTTGCTATATTGTCTTCTAAATCTTTTTTGATTACTAGAAATATATGTCATCCCAATTAATTTTCCATTACTTTTACTAGTAGGAGGGCAAATCGACAATTGTTTTTTTTTTTTTTTAAGCAATCAAGTTCTTCTTTATGATGCTAATTAACATATTTTAATTTATGCGTGAAATAAAAAAAATGAGTGAAATGTATAATAGAAAAACGTCTACCATTTTCAGTTTATGTTCGTAAAAATATTTAGTAAAGAAGCTAAACAATTACATGTTTATACAATCGTCAAAAAAAAAAAATGAAATATTCGATCAAATTTATTCAAAATAAAATTTAGAAATTTAGATAAAAGTATAATAACAAAATAATTGATTATATATATATATATAGAGAGAGAGAGAGAGAGAGATTGTTAAGTGCATTATCATAATATAATTTTACATTTAGATTTCAATAATATAAATTAATATGATATTTATTTAATATATAATTGATATATATTGATTGTAAAATATTATATATTGATATGTATTGATGTAATATAATTATATGATAATATATAGTATATATATATATGCATAATAATTATATATTAATTTAATTTTATATGATATTATGTTATTGAAATTAAAATATAAAAGGTATATCATTATTCGTATGTCATAATTTTTTTTTTAAAAAAAAAATTGATGCGCAGTTGACATAAAATATAGTCAATTAATGGGTCATTTATTTAGCATGCAATTATTTATTCAAGTGAGCACACGCAGTAAAGTTGAAAGCGTAACGTAAAGCATTTTTAAGGTTTTTTATTCTTTTAAAATCTCTCAGATTAAATCAGGCGAAAATTCTATTGCGAACCTATAGGTTCACACCGCACAATTATGTTCGACCGCTTATAATAAATAATCAAATTGAGTGTAACAATTTATTTCTATCATATTATAATTTTTTTATTACATTTGGAAGCATTATCTAAGTTGATACGTTTTAAAGTCTTTTACTTTTTATTATTTTTAATTTTTTTTTAGGGCACTTAGGTCTTAATT
The DNA here is from genome assembly GCA_021442155.1 of Cymbidium sinense. Classification (NCBI taxonomy): domain Eukaryota; kingdom Viridiplantae; phylum Streptophyta; class Magnoliopsida; order Asparagales; family Orchidaceae; genus Cymbidium; species Cymbidium sinense. Next base: position 3,251,192 of record CM038216.1, read on the forward strand.
TGATATGCTTTCATTTCTCTACAACAATAAATAAAAAAAAATTTAAAACTAAAATAGTATTTTCAGTTGAATGTGGCAACTGAATGAAATAATTATTTTTATTATTATTTTGGATTGAAAATTGTCGCCTATTTAAGTATTTTCTCTTTCCATGGTTGTTTATTGAATTAAACTATGCGCCATATCAAAACCAAATGTTTACCATATTCAACCAAATCCTCATTACATCCCTTCCCAAACTTAACCAATTAGAAATATTTACTGTTTAATACCTTCCAAAATAAATTTAAAAAATATATAAAAAAAAAAAACAGTGAAAAAAAAATCGGATGACAAGTGATTTATCGAGGAAAGCATAAATAGTAAGTTAAAAGGAGAGAGAAATCATTAGCTTAATTAAGCTGATGATTATTTCATAATCTAAATTATAATTATTTCAACCAAAGCTTGAAGCTTCAAGTCAAAGTCAGCTATAGTTTTTTGTTCGCCAAAAGAAAGAAAGAAAAAAACAGTAATTGGTTGGCTTAAGCTTTTGTTTGCAGACCAAGCAAAAAAAAAACGAAAAGTAATATATCTATATATATGTTTCTGCTCTGTTTTGCTGCTTTTCTAATCTTCCAAGAAGTTCAGAAAGAACACCAACCCACCCCCTAATCTAAAAAAAACTTGGATTTCCAAATGGATATTCAGAAATTAGTAGAATTAGTCTGTGTTTTCCTCGAAGTGTCCGAAGCTAAATAACAAAATAAAAAAATTTAAAAAAAAATAAAAATCTTTAGTCAATTATGCATACTTATAGTGTGGTAAAGCTCCTCCCACATGTAAGCTAGCTTTGTCTCTGAATTCATATCTGGAGCATGGTAGTTGCCAGCTACTTTAACTGGTCAAGATTTTGAAAGATTCTTCAATTAAATCAATCCTTTGCGCTGAATTTTTACAGAGAGAGAGAGAGAGAGGGAGAGAGAGAAATACAAAAAACAGCAAGTAATGGCCATTATTGCAATTTATTGATTCGAATTTCTGAAATTACCATATTTCAGCAAGCACTGAAAAGCATTCAGAACAGTAAGATGAGCAAATTGTAACAAATTAGTTGATGCAAGTCCGAGAGAAAGTGAGAAATCAGAACAAAATTAGCAAATTGAAATCCCTAGAGGGGCAGTCTTTTTTTTTTTTTTTTTTAACTAGTTAGCTCATGAGCTCAAGTAATGGAAGGTTGAATTAGTTAACTAGAAAGCTAAGGTAGCAAGCCCAAAAATAAGAATGAACCAATCAGATAGTAACTTCACCAAATGTATTGCAGAATCTGTACAGAAGTCCTCTTTGCATCTTCCTCTAGACTTCATCAATTGGAGATCAAATTTATGATGTTCTGCTCATGCTCTATGCTCTGACCAATCCACCATGGCTTCACATTGCTCGATTCTTCATCGACAGGAGCTGGAAGATTGAGATCCAGCAGCTCTGGAACCTCCACTGCTGCCGCTGCCGATGCTGCTACCACCACCACAGCTGCCTTATCACTGCAACTGCCGGCATCCGCATTAGACACTAAATGAGACCTCTTGTGCCCACCCAATGCCTGTCCTGTGGCAAAAATCTTTCCGCAGAAACTGCATTCATGAATTTTCCTCTTCTTTGACAACCCAGAATGGGATTCTGAGATCTCCGCCACTGTCAGGTGCTCGACATAGGCCTCAGTTTTGTCGTCAAAATCGGCATTGGGATTCTGGAAGCAGCAGCTTCTGATTCTCTTGTGACTGGCACGGTGGCCGCCGAGGGCTTGGTAGGAGTGGAATCTCCGATTGCAGGGTGCGCATTGATATTTGCTTTCCAAATTGAGCTCTTTTATTCCCAATTTGGTGTCGCTTCCTTTTTCATCAATCCTTGGTCTATTCTTCCCAAATTCAGCTAACGTTAGAATCTTTTGCTTTCCTGATACTTCACCGGAGTACTCCAAGTCGAATTCTCCGAATTCGCCAGATCGCTTGATCAGCTCATCTTCTTCCATGACCTCGGATTGCTTGTCGGATGATTCAGCGGCAACCGACCAGCAGCCGCTAACGTCGCGTGAGAGCATCATGAGGCTGATGGCGACTTCTTCTTGCTCCTGCTCGTACTCAATTACAGATGAAGCCGCCGTAGTCAGCTTCGCCCAATGCTTCCAAGAAACTTCTTCTTCTTGATCCTCATCTTGCTCTTCTGTTTCAAAGCTTCGACGGAAAATCTTGTCAGAATGGCATCTCATGTGGCCGAACAGAGCTTTGCAAGAAGGAAACTCTTTGGCGCACACTTTGCACTGCTTTGTCTGCAGCGAAGAAGCCGACGATGTGGGATCTTGTCCGGCGAAATCTGACAGCTTACACGTCTTCTTGGGATTTTCTCTAAGACCATAAGAGCTCTTATCGAGCTTCTCCTTGTCCATTACCGAAGAGTAGAAGCGCATATGTGATCTCATGTGACCTCCAAGTGATCTCCCACTGGGAAAACACTTGCTGCAAATTTTGCATCTGTGGCTGTCCATCTGAAACAGAGAGAAAAGCAAACAGGGGAGGAGGGGAGACTCGCGTGTAAAGAAAGAAATTCAAGAAGCCGAAGCTTTGACGCATCAAACCGGAAGCTTTTTTGTTTACTGATCTCGGAAGAAGCTATCCATAGCTGTATATCTTCTCAGCTTGCTTGCTTATCTAAGACAAGAAGCAGATCTGAGCTCAGCTCTGCTCTGTTCTGGTTGTTTCCACTTCTCAAGGTAAGTAGAAGAGTGAGAAACTAGAGAGGGAGGGGTGGAGGTTGATTCGTTTCTCTCTCCGGGTTGTTCTTGTGCTTTAAGGATGGTGGGAGGAGAAATCCATGCATGGAAGCAATGTTAAAAGAGGAAAGAAGAGATAGAGAGAGAGACTAGAGAAGAGAGAGAGAGCTGGTGCTAGCACGTGTGTCGAACCGAGAATCCTACGCAACGGATCGGACGGTTCGATGGAGCCACGTGGGACGGAAGAGGGGATCTCGAGGTGTTAAAGAGTGTAGCCCATACCAAACTAACCGCTCCAGACTACTGCTTCCCGCTCTCCCACCCTGACCGTGCAACACCAGAACAGCAAACATCATTCTTCATCCACGTGTGTGATGTTCGTTGGATTAATTTCGTGCTTTGTGAGTTGGGTAGGCCCGGAATTTCAGCAGAAGAATCCTACAACCGTTATTCCTTCGTTACTTCCTTCAATCCTATTTTCTTGATTTTAAATTGGGAAAATTATTTTAAAATAATAATAATAATAAATAAATAAATAAATTTAGAGAGTTTCAGCCTACCTCAATCATGTGAGTCCTGATTATAGCTGAGCCGAACCAGTTTATAGCAACAGCATATTTTGGAAAAGTCAAACCTATAAATTAAAAAAAAAAATGTCAATTTTAAATAATTTTAATTAACTCCTTCTATCGATGTAATTATTGCTATGATTTTTTAAGATAATTAATAAAAATATTCTTTTGACTCGCTTTGTAGAGTTAAAATTAACTTTCTCATTCTAGAATATTAATAAATAAATAAATAAATTTGCATTATTACGAATAAAAATATATAAAAAATAACTACAAATCCTTTTTAGGAGAGTATACATAAGTTGCTGGGATATTCCAACCTAATATTTACTTAGAAACTTCTTCGATCTTCTACCTCTGGATAATCCTAATTATACATCTTAAGGCTTCCTTTATTGCCAAGACTCTAATTCATTATTGCAAACTCAATCTTTATTCATAAATATTGGCTCCTTATGTATTCCTTTCTTGGTCATAGTCATTTTGATATTTTCCAGCTTTATTAAATAAATAACAATATTGTTAGATCTCAAGAGAGTGTTGAGAAGGTACTAATGATATATCATGTATTATATACTTAATTCTATATATCTGATCTTCGTTTATTCTAATAATCAAATTCGTGTAAGAATTTTACTTCAATGTCATTTGATCATTTTTTAAATTTATTTAATTGAAGTTGACAATTTTTTTTAATATTTATGTCTTCAAAATAAGTTGGAATCATTCTTTAGCTTACTGAAAATGATCAATTTTAAAGTATTTATAGGCTGTCATCCAAATCTATTATTTTTTTTTTCCAAATTCTTTCTTATTTTTTCACTAATAAGGGGATGTTTGAATGCTCTTCATTAATGTAGAGGGCAAGATATGAGTGAGGGATGGGAGAGACATCATCATCATCACTTTCATCTTCTATTATCTTATCACCACACTTTCTAATAGGTGCTACAAGGAGGAATGGATCCTTATGTAGAAGAAAAAATTTCTTAAAAACATCTTCTTTAGGAAAAAATTTAGATGCCTTAATTTTTGAATTAGGATGGAAACACCTCTTTAGAAGACTTATAAAAAATAATAAGATATTTCAACTTTTATAGCAAAATTTCTCATAAAAAAATATATTTTGAATTTTTTTTTTTAGAAACTACTCATCAAAAATTCTCTTAGGAGTTTGAGTTGCTCAAGTAATACACACTATTATAAATCTTATGGGATATTTTTAACTATTAGATTTGATGATATTAAAGACTTATAGTCATTATAATCATCAAATATACAATAATGTATTAATCTTCATTATCAAGATATAACATTTTCCAATGCATGGCTTGCTTTATTATGCAATAAATTATTAATTAATTATTAATTAAAAACACAATATTTTAAATAATAATTGTTAGATTTCTTGAAATGGCACATTGGGATATTGAAACATCCATAAATCCTTACACAAACACACAAATACTTATCTTGAGCCTATTATATTAACTATACATAATTATTTACCATAATATTCACATATACTGAATATCTTCTCTTATGTGTCATTGTATGTCAAACCACTCTAACTCTTTGTCTATTTAACATCTTATTACATTTTCTTTATCTCCATGTAAGGTAACCATCATTCAATTTTTTCTTAAATATCCAAACTCTTAAAGGGTGAATTTGTTCCAACTTCATTTGAAAGCAAACTATGTTTATAATGGCTATAACATGTCGACAATCGATGAATGCTAGATGTTATTAATAAGCATGCCTCAAGAAATTATTGATAGGAATGTCAAATGTTGATCATAGCAGGTGATAGGTGATGATTGATGTGGATGTCATATGTTGGTTGATATTAGGTGATCAATTTGATCATTCTTATAATTAGATAAGTGCAAGAGATGATTGTCAAATGATGATAATGAGTCGGCGATTGACTTTAATGGTCGGGTAGTGGTTGTTGGCTACTAATGACCATTCAAAGTGATCATCAATATTGATCAATAGATAGAACTTTATATTATATGAATCAAGATGTTCCCTCCTCTAAGATTTGTTTATGTGTGACATAAATTATAGCCTTTTGATGTGGTATTTTGATTAATTTTTTCAAAATTTAAGACACTAATAATTTCTACTGATCATCTAATATTTTGTGAACATTTTAGTGTTTTAGTGACATCCAAATTGAGAGATCTTATGCTTGTTAGAATTGCCTCATTGTGATGCATGATTTAAATAATAGAAATAAATTTCAAATGATTTTGAATTTTATTACAAAATTTATAAATTCAAATTATTATATTAAAATTTATGGTTGACAAAATAGATTTTCTCATGACGTAGTTAATAGGAATATATGTTTAATTGACACAATTTGATTTGACATTCTTCTTTTCTTATTATTTGATGATGCTCTAATTAATTCTAACTGATTAAATTGAGCTTGAATTTATTTAGGGTGTATTTATGATCAATTTTTATCTTTTTTTTAATATGTTTGATTTATATTTTAAATTATTTTATGTTTTATTTTAAAAAATAGGTTATTTTTTAAAATAATGAAAATAATTTAGGTGTTTGTTAATTAGTTTCATTATTTTTTTTCATATAGGTTTATCAACTCTAGTCACCACCATAGCTCACCATCATTAATAGCTTGCATCATTGGCTGTTTATTATTATTACTACTAAGCACTAAACAATTATTCGTAAAAGTAAAATAAATCATATTGAATAAGATATCAAATATATATTTTATTTTATATCCATTAGATGCAAGAATATTCACAGCAATAGACATGTGTTTAATGCCTTAGTTTTGTACAAAGATCCAATACATTTAATGCCTTAGTTTTGTACAAAGATCCAATACATTTATAAATAAAAGAAGAGTTGTAAGAAACACAAACGTTTTTATTTCCTGAGAACGAAAAAACCATAAGGTTTGGCCCAATCAAAAGAATTCTGCTAGCATTTATTATTAGTTACATATAATGTCCTTCATAATACTAAAGAAGGTGTTGATACAATATAATAGATATGAATTGTATAGAATGAATTCCATGATGCAACTTAGGTGTGTACATTGGATTTATAAGTGATGATGTGTCTCAACAGTATGCACTGACCTTACAGGTGATGACATGTGTTAACATCATGCATTGACTATAAAAGAGGTGGAGCATCAGCATTATTGTCAATGATATTAGTAGGTGATAATGCAATCAGATGCCAATCGTTAGGGCAATATAATCGGGATGACAATCAAATAGTGAACATTAGTGGTCTGTCGATAGCGGTTAAGAGGCAGTTTGATGTTAGCATCATGGTGACATTGATCAGTTAGCAGACTTGTAATGGTAGCTAGGAGGGGATTCGACAAAAGTGGTTAGGTGGTGAACTTGGGATGTTGGCCAAATGACGATCTGCCAATAGTGGTTGGGAGACAACCCGATGATAGTGGATGAATGATGATACTTGGATGGTAATTTAATGATTGTGATTAGGCTGCAAATGAACCAAGCGTTTAACAAACTATTTGTGACTCGACTCGATTTGAGCTTATTTATGTTCGTTTGATTAACTAATCAAATGAGTTTGAACACTTATGTAACTGCTCGATTGTTAATTGAACAAGCTTGAATAATTTGTTGTTCAGTTTATTCATAAATAATATCATTTAAAGCTTGTGAACAAGTTGGTTAAGGAGCTTGATTACGGCTCGATTAAAGCTTGTTTGTAAACAATATCATTTAAAACTTTATTTTTATGCATACTAAACTTTAATTGGTACAACTTATTATATATTTATCAACAAGCTGCTTGTGAACAAGCTTTATTAAAGCTTGATTAAAGCTCATTTATTTCATTAAACAAGCTACTCGTTAACAGCTCGATAAACCCAATTTGAACGCGAACAAAATCGAGCCAAACTTGAACAAGGTTTTTTTTTTTAAACGAGCTCAAGCTTGAACTCCATTCTAAAAACTCAAATCAAGCTCGGTTCAAGCTCGGGCACGCTAATGATAAGCGAGCTTGAACTCGAACAAGCACATACTCGGCTCGGCTCGATTTCGTTTGCAACCCTAATAGTGGTTGAGCAATAATCCGATAGTGATGGCTAGACGGTGGTTCAACATCAATGGTCGGGCGACAGTTTGATGATGATGGCCAGATAATAATGCGATAATGGTGGTTGGGTATTGGACTGACAATAATGACGTTCCAATGATGGTAGTTAGATGACAATTTGATGGTAGTGGCCATGTGACTATCTAATGCTAGCAATTGATTGGGCTGTGCTCAAATGATGATGGTTGAGTGGCGAACTAATGATGGTGGCCAGTGGACAGTTCGACGATGGTGGTTGGGTGGCGATTTGATGACAGTGAGTCAGTGATATTGTTCAGGTGGTGTCCAACGATGCTCTGAGATTATTCCAACTTCGACACTCTTTCATCTTCAACTTACCTCCCTTTATGTGAAGAATATGAGTCTATTTATAGATTTTATAAGTGATATTTTTATAAATATAGATAAAATTTATATCACTTCATGGGACATGTTAGAATAATCTCCTAGATCTTAGGCTTGTCAGATTCACATCGTCAAATTATTCGATTTGATTGTAGACATACTATTTTTGAAAGCTATATATAAACCTAAATAATGTTTCAAAATTTTCATCTATATTTAAGTGATTGATTTAAGCTCATTTAGATTTAGATCGAGCTTGCTTTGGTATCATTGTGATATTTAGCTATACTATATGATTATTGAAACAAAATTTTAACGACTAAGATTTTGATTTCAAAAGAAATTCAATTGTACGTACATTGAGAATCATAATTAAATAGATGAATTTTTTTAATGACAGATCAACATAGAAATGTAAATAAAAATAAAAATAATTTCATCTATATTACTAATTAATCAAGCTGAAATGTAAACCGTCTCAGGTCCAACTTGGTTCAATTGAGGTCGAGACTATAACTCATTCGTGTCAGCTTGATTTTTTTCCTTTCTTCAATTTATAAAGCTCGCCAAAAAAATCGGGATCGAATGCCTATTACTGTTTTAGTACTTCCCTCCCCTGTCATTAATATTTCTGATTGTGGGCCCCTTTGCATCTCAGCCGTCAGGGAAGAAAATGGAAATATTTCAAGAAATATTTACTTAACATTTTTAAAAAAATATATAAAGAAATAATCATACAATATGAAGCTAAGATTTATTATTATTATTATTATTATTATTATAATTCAGTTAATTTGCACTAAGGTTATTCTAATTAAGAATTCATCCAAAACCTAACGTTAGCATATATTAAAACTATATAATTTATCAAATAGTAAAAATGTAATTGAAGATATTATTGAGGTGAGGGAAAATATGCATAGATAATCATGGCAATAATATCAATTATCAAAGCATATAAGGACACAATTATTGATATTTTATTTCTATCTTTCCAATTAATTAGTCATGCAAAATTGGTACTATATTATGAATAATTTGGTGAATTTTTGAAAAAAAGAAAGAAATTCTTCACATGCAATGAATTTTTGAAAAAAAATAAAAATTTAGGGAATAAAGATTGATGAGTAAAACTTAATGTGCAAAAAATTAATGAAAAATACATTTTATTTTTAGAGGAGTGCAATATAAATTTTAATTGATTATACATATATTATATTCATCTTATAATAAGTTTAATGATTTGAAGGCTCATTTCGATTCAATTTTTCACTCAAGTACCTCATTAATTGCCAAATTGACTTAGCATTGATGTGAAATTTATATGAGTTGTTGAATAAAATGAAATTTCAATTATATTGTGATTTTGTGACAATCATAGCATCGGAGACAGCTCATAATGTTCTTTTATTAAAATTTGTTATTATTATTATTATTATTATTATTATTATGCTGACTTTTTCTTCTTATATATATATATATATATATATATATATATATATATATATATATATAAAAAATATATATATATATATATAAATATAATATATATATATATATATATATATATATATATATATATATATTACTGAGATAAAATGGAGGATATTAAAAAAAAATCGTCACTTAATTGAGTAAAATAAATCACATATTTGGTTATTTTTAATTTTTCAAAAATTTTAATATGAGAAACATAATTGGAAATGATTAACTAAAATATCACTAAATTCAAATTTAATAAAACTCACTCTACTATATTAAATAAATAAATTAAAATTCTACTAATTTCATTAATTAAATAAAATTAAGAGATTGTTACAGAACACAATTTTGAAATCTATTAATTACACCATAAATGAATTATGCGCTGCATAAAATAAGTACTGGTATTTGATATAAACGATTCATGTGAGGAGAATGATGAGATAGATTCAAAAAAAAAAAAGTCTTAAATTGAAAATGAAAAAAAAAATGTAGTTGTTATTATAGTATTAACAATGATTAATTATTTTAAATGAGCATAAAATTTTAAGATTTAATTATAGTGAAAAGAATTGTTTATAATTTTCTTATCAGCTTGTAGGTTGAATGCTCACAAATGGAAGAATAATAAAGCATGATTCCATGCTTGATTTCAAAAGAAACTTCGCTTAAGAGCAAAACCCTTTCAGAAGAGGTGGCCTTATTGGACAGACATATGCCTAACTGACAATAGTTGGCCTCTCCCTGTCTTTTTTTTTTTTTTTTTTTTTTTTGCAATGGGTATCCACCCAACACCCACTGGTCCCTACCCATCTTGTGGGTGGGGATATCGTGTGTTAATCTGGGCCATAGCGTTTTCAGTAGCGTGTGGTCTTTCCACTTGGGTATGGACCTGCTCAAGAGGATTGAACTCGTCGGGGTTCTCTGCTCCTTAACTAAGAGGCTGTGCTCTCTGTCTTACTCTCCCTAACCTTTTCACATATTGAGATGCCCAATTGACCTCAGCCTCTTTACTATTCTCATCCAATGTGAGAACTAAACCCAAAAATACACTAAAAAATAACTAATTAAAAAAAAAGACTACTCATTCTATTTTTTAATAAAATAATGTATAAAAATTCATTACATTATAAAAATGTTATATTTATGTGCACTATATTATCCAGTCAAATTGATAAATAATCAAAAAAGAATTGTTGGTGTGCACTTTTCCTTCTAAAGACACTATGAGGAAAACTAAGTATCACTTTGATGGTACAATGCATTCAGATTTGCATCTTCCATAGAATATGATGCTCTTCAGAAAGAGAAGCTTTTGATAAAGAGTTTTCTGCACCTCTAATTTTCTCTCTTTCTCTGAAAAACAGGCTTGAAGTAAAGCTGATCAATATATTTATTGCTCATTATTTTTTTTAGTTAAAAAAAAGATTTTGGATATGTATTTTTTTTACTATAATACCTTTTGAATCATATAATTATAATAGTATATCTCTAAATCTTTAATATTGCTGTAATTATACCATCAAAATACATATACCTTTTTCTTTAAATTCACATTTTAAATTCTCTTAGTTCGCACAATGCACTATGAAATTAATGTGTATCATAAGGTCAAAAAGGATGATGATTGCCATATAATCTCCATATGTTAGTGTGTACAATACCACTTTTAATTCTTAATTAAGATTAGCATCTTTCAATAATTGAAGAAATAAATTGTAATAGTAACTTAAAAATATTTATCTTTTGAATTTTTTGAGATTTGAGATAAAATTAACTGATTTTAGTACTTTAATATAAAATATTTTAGAATCAAAATTACCCATAAAAAAATAATTAAGATCTTTATAGAAAAATGAATCATTCATTGAGAGCAAAAATAATAGAGAGAAGATAGATTGAAAATATTTTCTTATAAATTCTTATATAAAGAATCAGATCAAACTCAGTTGATCAAAGAATAGCGAGTCAAATCAAGAAAGAATGAAAAAAAAAACTCAAGAAAATAGAGAGATTTTGTCTGGGGTTTTATACAATTTTCTTTATAGATTTTATGTCTCGCATTAAGCTATTAACTTCTTCTTTTTAGGTAATGATTAAGGTCAACACTAAATAGATGACATGCTACAATTACATTCAAAATGAATTAAGTTTATTCTACAATAGTTAAATATATAAAATGCGAGAAAAGTCAGCTGCAAGTAAAAAATTGTGTGCGAGTTCTAGATTTATCAAGTCAATGATTTCAATGATTATATATCTTTATTGACAACTAGGAACTATAGGTCAATGGGAAACTTGAGAAGTCTTTCGATCGAGTTTAATGGTATAGTACTAAGGATCAATTTAGAGCAAATTCTAGAGCAACCTTTTTTTTAGATATGTTTATGAAAATTTTCAAAATAAACTAAGTTTTGAGTTGAAAATAGTTTTACTTGATTTGCAATCATTGGCTTCATAGATTTTGCTCAAGTCCTCAATGTGACTTGATTAATCTAACTTAGATGAATTTGAATATGAATCAGTTCCTTAATTCTTTTCTCTCTTTCATGGAGTAGTTCGAAAGAATCACAGACTTAGTTATCCTCAACGAACTTTGAAAGAAATTCAATAAAGAAAGTTGCCAAGTGAAAATGTCCTTTGTCCATTGGGGGATCAAAGAAAAGATAAAAGAGAATATATGAGAATTCAGATTCACAGTAGTTGATTAAGGTGGCTCCTATGGAGATCATTGATGTTGAGAAAGTATTGTTGAGGGGATCGTTTATGCATGCGAAGGTTTCAAAAGATGCAGAAGGGACTGAAAGCCAAGCTTCAACCCCTAAAGGAAGCAAGGCACAAATCCAACTCCACTGAATAAACTACACAGACTCGAGCAAATCAATTCTTCGAAATTATAGATGTCAATAATCTCAGAGCAAGGATTTTATCTCTGAACTACTTATAAACCTCCTAAAGGAAACTATGGAAGTGGTTTTGGTTTCCAAAACCAAACCATTACTTATTGTGGGAAAGAGTTCCTCGAAGTTGCTAAAATAGAAAAATGCAATAAATTGATTGACTAGAGGAAAAAAAAAATCTAAAAGTTGTTGATACAGAAATTGAGAAGATGAAGTTAGATGTGCAGTTGGAGATAATGATTATTGAGTAGAAAATCTTTATGAAACTAGTTATTTTGTTGAGCCAGATTGTGACGGTCAATCAGAGAAGTACTATCAACTCAACTATTAATTTTGTTGGTCGAGCTTAAGCGTTGCTTTTGCAGCACCTCGGCCTTTAGAAATAAAAGAATTTGCTTCAGATATAGAGAAGCTAATATCTCAACATTGGAGCATCTTGAAGCTAGGATTCATTGAACTTTGTTAGAAAGACAGAGGAACCAAGGCTTTGGCATTTTAGTGTAGCATCACGGTGATAGAATCCTTGCAAGGAGCTAGATTGATAGAGCGGTCGACGTCTAGATCCTTCTTTTGCGGTGCTATAAAGTGGCAATATTTTCTTTTTCAATTTATGTGTGTATGTAAAGTGTGTGTCCTCTAGAGTGAGTGAGGCGTGGAGATTGCTAGAGAAGTTTGTGTGAAGAGAGATTTCCTCAATTCTCTTCATATTGAATTTCTTAGTGTGATGTGACTCCATGATTTTTCAAATTTAGAAATTTTCATATAAAATTTAATTTTCTTCTTGCTCTTTTCGATTTTGTTTTTTTTTAATTTCATTCTGAATTTGCTCCTATTTCTTCGATTCTTCTCCCAACAGAATTCACCTCGATTAGATGGATGTAGATATGAACTTTCTTATAGTCAATTACCCTAGTGATCTATCTAAAACATTTCTTACGTAGAAGTTGATGGGATTAGGACGAAAGTCATCTTGATAAAAAGGTTCTCAAAGACCTCCAAAATGAGTTAGTTTGTAGTAGGAGCTAAATTTGTACTTCATCAGTTAGTTGAGGAGATTTCCCACGTGAGGTTGTGCCTGATACAAGATTTTGTTGTGTGCTTTAAGGCGCTTCACTGTATCTTTATGATATGAGTTTAAAATTTTTTGCTCTAACTTGAGCCATCCTTAAGACTATAGCCATCTGGAAGTTGTTCTAATATTTTTTTATTATTTTTGAAAATTTTCTATGCTTCATGCTCAAAGAGAGAAAATATTAGTATAAATATTAAAGTTATATATATATATATATATATATATATATATATATATATATATTCTCAATTGAAAGTGGGCTCGAAAATTCATGTCTCTCACAAGAGAGTGATTTAAGTATCAGTGTAATTTTCAGAAGACAGATGAATAGTAGATAAGACACTACCTAAAGATTTCACCCTCATTTTATGAGGACTTTAGATTTGGTTCTAGGTTTCCATGAGCAAAACACCATAGTTAATTACCTCTCAGTCTTTGAGAGAGAACTTTCGATTAAGGCTAGTCATTAGATAAACTATAGCGTATAGTAGCGTATGTGGAGTTTGAATTTAGAATTTATGAAATTCATTATATTTAACTTAAGCGGATGGTTGGGGAGCGATGATGCGTCGATCTAGATCTCATGGTTACGTCATCCGGTGTCGTGATCACTAGTCTACTTAGAGGAGGTAGTGACGAGAATCATTGTCAGCAATACATGGGTTACGTCGTCTAAGGTGTTCTTGTAGACCTGAGGTGGTGTTTATCTAAGGAGATAAGCTTAAGTCTACCTTAGCTAACAGAGAGCTTTTTGCCCTATCAAGTATACCCTATGGTTCACAACTCAAAGGGCAAAGCCATTGGGAACATATGGGCTACAATCGTGATCGTAATATAATGGTGTCATTTAGCGACAACCACGATGGAGGACTCTGAGTAAATGCGCATCATTTGTGGAGCTATGTAAAACGTGATGGAGGACACGAGCCGTCCTTCGACAAAAGATTGATTGAGAGTGAACATAGTAGAACACTTGATTTGACATTAGCTCCTTTGTGAGCTAAGATTTTCTTAATTTGTCACATCTGATAAAATGTTACGGAAGGTGGACAGATTGAGTTTTGCTTTAAGCTTTTAACGATAGAATTTCATTTAAGCAATTTTTTAGATTGACACTCAAGTTGAGTTAAATTAGTTTAAATTTAGAATCACATTTTGATGGAAGTACCCCCTCCGATTGAAATCACCATTCAACACAGCCATTATCGGGGTAGTTAATTGAATCGAATATATTTGAGAACTTTAGATCTTATCAACTCTGTTTAGCTCCTAATAGAGGATCAGATCTACTATCACATGGCAGAATTAGCTTCTCATATATTTTACTAAGTTTAAATTATCATAATTGATTTTTAAGTTTTGTTAACCCGGACCCAATTCTAAGACTAAACTGGGAAGCAACCCACGCAGCATCCTCAAACACTAAATTTAAGCATTCAGCATAGTGTTGGGGCCCGTGCAGGTGTATTTAATTTTATATTTGAATTATGAGATTAATTTTGTATTTATTTAATCTCAACTTAGCCTGCGCAGCCTTTTCAGACATTAAAATTTACACTTTAAATCTCTATGTCCGAGCACATGTAGGTATTTATAGCTTAGATAATTTCATCTAATTAATGAAATCATTGAAATTAAAAATCATAATTAGACTAATTTTTTATTTTTGGATTGAAGGAAAGTTCCTTCATTCATGCAGTATTTAATTTAGTGTTGTCTTTTGTCTGTGTTGATCTCATTTTTAGAATGAGTTCTCGACACCTCCATCTTAGACATATGACTCTCTCTTAGACCTTAAGAGTTCCTAGTCTTAAGACACATCTAGTGATTAGGTGGACACTCTCTCCTGGCCCTAGAAGACTTAGAAGAGTTAGCCATAGGAATAGGTCATGCCTTAGGGGTGTTAGGAAAATCTCCTACCCTTTAGCTTAAACCATTCCTCACTTTCCTTCTTTCAAGTCAAACTCCAAATAAATTCTATTTGATTTTCTCAAATTTGAATCAATTCCATGATTGAAATCCATGATTGAAACCCATGATCAAAATCCATAAAAAATTCCTAAGTTTAAATTTCCTAAGTCCTTAACCCTTCCTTAAGGACTTAGCCAAAATTGTGATTCAAACCTATTCAAATCTTTGAGATTTTCTCATGATCCATTTATATTCTCATATATAAATGAAATATAAATTTAAACCCATCAAATCAAATTCAAAATTCTAAATCAATTCATGAAAGATTTTCTTAAGTCACTTTAATTTTTCATTAAAGGACTTAGCCAAAATCAACCCTAAACCTTGATCAAATCACTTAAAATCCTTTGGATTTTCTCAATGTTATTTATATCCTCGTTTATATTCTCATATATATATATATATATATATATATGAAATATAAATATAAATCAAACCCAAAAATTAAATTTTAAATTTAAAATCCTTAAAATTCCCATAAATCCCTTAATTTTTCATTAATGGATTTAACCTAAACTTTGATCAAACATATTCAAATTTATGGGATTTTCTCAAAACTTATTTGTATTCTTATTTATGTTCTTATATATAAATGAAATATAAATATACATCAATCAAATCCAATTCAAAAAAAATTAAATTTTAAATTTAAAAATTCTCTTAAATCCTTTAAATTCCCTTTAATAGATTTAACCCAAATCATGATTAAACTCTTTCAAATCCTTGAAATTTTCTAATGATCAATTTATATTCTCATTTATATTCACATATATAAATGAAATATAAATTCAAACAATCAAAACCCACTTCAAAAATCAAACTCAAAATCCATTCAAAATCAAATCTAAGCCTTTCAAGCCAAAATCTTGAACTTAGTAAGATCACTTTCAAATCAAGCCAAATCTTTGATTTTCTCTCATGGTTCAATCAATTCTACAATCATGAGCTCATATATAAATCTAAACCTCAATCAAACAATCAAAACCCAAATAAAAAATCAAACCCAAGACCCCTTCATATTCTTCCTTTGAATACACAATTTTTAAATGGATCAAAATCTATTTGACTTCAAACCACTTGTAAATGGATCTATATTTCAATCATAAGTCCATATACAAGATCACTCAACTTCAAATCAAGCTTTGACTAAGCCATTTGACCCACTTAGGCTCACTTGACCCAAAGTGACCTGAAGTACCCTTATGAGCCAATTTTTGATCCTAACTAAATTGGATTGAACCAAGCTCATATATCCCTCTCATCATGATCAACAATCATCATGGGATGATCAATCAATCAAATTGGGTTAAAGCAAGTCAAACCTAAGGGTTGACCAAGTCAACACTTAACATAAAATGAAACCTTACATAGCCAAAATCCACCATAAGCCAAATTGATTGAAACCATTGATCTAAGTTTACTCATGACCTATGTTTGAACTAGTCCAAGCCAACATTTTAGCCTAACCTAGCCCAATTGACCCACTTGACCCATTTTGACCTAAAGGGTCAAAATGTGTCAAAACTTGATCTAAGCCAAATTGATTGAAACTAATGGGTCAAGTATATCCCAAATCACTTGTGGAACTTGACCAAAGCCTCAATTGGCCAACTAGACCCAACCTAGCTCAATTTCCCTTAGACCCAACATGACCTAAAGGGGTCATGTTGAGCCAAAATTGAACTTAACCCAAATTGATTGGAAACAAATATACCAATCCACTTTATATGACTAACCAAACCTAAACCTACCCTTGACCTAACACAAATAGGTCAAATGGGTCAAATTGACCCATTTGATCTGAATGAGTCATATGAGCTAAAACCAAATCTAATCCAAACTGAACCAAACTAAAGGCACCAAAATATTTCAAATGGTCATATGAACTTGACCCAACCCTTGGTTTGACCCAATTTGACCTATTGGTCAACTTGACTCAAGTTGACCCATTTTGACCTAAATGGGTCAACATGAGCCAAACCCTATCAAATAGATTCCAAATCCAATGAAACTTGGTCAAACCTATTTTCTCAACATACCAAACATATCCAAAGTGAAAAAAAAAATAGCAAAATGACCATTTTACCCTAAGGCCATAGAACAAATTTTGGCCTATCCCATGGGTATTTTGGTCATACCCTCATCATAATCACTTGAGGCTTTCCTAAAAGCTCAAGGGGACTTAGTGATGAGTGGTGCACCCAAACTAATGGGTTTGGGTTAACCCATTTGACCCATGGACCAAACTCGACCCTTAGCCTTGAAATTGAAATTTCAAACTCCCCCTAAGCTCAATTCAAGTACATGGGGAGTTGGCATTCCACTCCTCTAACCAAACCGACCATGTGCATTGATCTAACAACCTAAACATCCCACTCTATAGGGTCAATTGGATCAAAATGGTAAGGTCATTGCTAACCGTCCGATTGCCATAGGGGAAGATATACTCCCCCTAATTCATTGAAATCTCACTTGACTCTTGATCGATTGGAACCTAGGAACTCTTAGCAATCACCTCAGAGCTTTCCTAAGGTCCATAGAGAGGATTTGAATTCTTCATTCTTTAGTTTTGCACAGTACAAAATAGGGGAGGTCCATTGAAGAGCCAACTTCTTCTACACTTGATCTTAATCCAATTCCTTCTACACTCTTTATCTAAGTACCAAGTCGAGCTCGCTCAAGCATCTATTTAAGTTCCCACAGTAAGGAGAGCCTCAATTGGATCAAAGTCATAAGGGAGATCAAGGGGAGTTGGTCCACCCATTTATTCACTCAACCTCAAGGTCTAGGAACTTCAACAGGGCTTCATCTCCATTAGACGAAGCTACCTCATCGATCTCGAGCGCCGGTGATCACCTCCGGTGAGGTTAGTGATTTTCTGACCACTTAGATTAGGAGGTGTTGGTCCTTTATGAATGGAATTTTCATTGTATGTGAAACCCATCGTTGGATTGGCCGCTCTATTCCTCTAGATGGCGTGGGTTGAGTCTTGAATGATTCTATGCTAGATCGGGCTCAGATCTTCCCTTGGATCATGGACGGTCTCCATTCATCCTCATGGAAGAACTCAACCCATCTCAGCCGTCCATCTGTGTATTTTAGATGGATGGTTGAGATTATTAAGCACGTTTATAAATCCTTTATCCAATTTATAAATTGTGGGTGTATCCTCAGCCGTCCGATCATTGATAGGACCGCTAAGGATATTAGCGCGTGTGCCGCCAGCCGCCCCCTTGATGTGATATTTAAGTGGATGTCTCACAGTGTGACGCGTGTAAAGTGCACTGATCGCCGCCGCCATGCGTCACGCCGTGAGCTGATATTAAGTAGGGATTAGTTAGGGATTTTTGATTAAATCCTAATTAATTAAAAAAATCTTTAAAAAATCATAACTCCTTCAATGAAATTCAAAAAAATAAAAGAAAAAAAATTTATGGATAGATAATTCCATCTATAATATTTTAAAAATATTTTCAATGGATTTTGAATTCCCTTTTTCTCTGAATTTGGGTTTCTTTAGGAATATTAATTAGTTAATTTCTCCCTAAATAAGTCACCAATTGATCTCAAATTTCTAGGGTTCATTTTAGGGGATGACCTCTGCCTCTCCTAATTTTATTGAGATTTATTGAGGCCTTAATTGGAAAAATTGCTATTTCTTTTCCTAATTACCCCTTTCATGTAATTAAGGGTAATTAAGATGTGGTTAGTGGATTTACCCTTTGATTACTTTTGATTAAGGTTAGATCTAGTGAGTAGGAGTTTTATGGAATAATTTTGGGATATTTCCCCAAAGATATTTCCTAAACTCCCTTTTTCTTTCCTTAATCTCCTTTTAATTAAGAGTTAATTCATTAATTATCCCTCTAAACAATTTTCAAAAATTCTAAAAAATTCCAAAACTTAATTATCTATCTTGGATAGATGCTTAGGTGTTTAATAACCTAAGTCTAATTAAAAAAATTAAAACCCCTTTCATAAGTGTGAAAGGGTGTTTTAAAAGTTCTTAAGCTAAACCTCTTAGCTTAATTAACTTTTAATTGTGAGCCAAATTGCATTAGGCCTTTTCAATATTAGGTGCATTGCAAATTTAAATACCTTGTGGGTTTTATGTTATCTCATTGGCTCATAATTATTTAGTTAATTTTTCTAGGGTGGTGTAAGTAAGCGTTAATCAAGCCACTTAATTCATACTATAACCTATTCAATGCTTAAAATGGATTTAATTATCTGAAAATTAAACAAAAATTCAAAACACATATGAAAATTGGTTAGGAATAGCAAACTCATATCACCTTTTCAAAATTAAATCAAACTTCAAACTAAACAAAAATCATTTTGAAATTCACTTTGATTTATTATAAATTTTCTTATTCTTTAAGAATGTCTTTAGGATTTAAGTGAAGTGAGTTTGTTTACATGCTTTCATTTTTTTAGATCTTTTTCATATAATTTAATTTCATTTCATAAAAATTTCATGTTTAAAAATGAAAATTATTTACTTTATGTCAAATATTATGTATTAAAGTAAAATATGAATGACTATTATCTATTAAATATTAAATCTAAATACTTTCAAAACCTATAAATAAAATATCAAACTAAAGTCTTTAATTATAAGCTTGCATGTGATGGATTATAAAGTCATGTTTACTGTAACCTTTTCTTTCTTTCTTATGTTAGCATAGTTTTGAATAGGAGTTGGTAAGATGTAGGGTTCATTTGAAAAAAAACCCAACACTTACTTAGTTTCAAACCCTATTCATCCCTATGCTCTCACTTAAGAAGGGTTGCCTATACTTGCATGAATAAATTGCATAAATAAAAATGAAACTATTAAACAACTTTTGTATATTCCTTCTTCATTTCATTTCTTTTATATGCATGTTTATACTTAAGGAAAGTGGTATATTAGTCTGGACAACCCCAAGGTTGCGAGGCTTTAAGTAGCTTTAAGTAGATCTTGTACCTTACACCTCTGGTTAATAATGACACTGTACTCACTTATACTTTTCTTACTTTCATGCATGTATGTGAAATTTTGGATAAGGAAAATCTTTTCTACTTAAGAAAAATCATGCATATTTAACTTCTAAATTTTCTTAAATAGATTACTTAGCATGCATCATAAAGTGTGTTAACTATTCTCATTTGTATGTATAGATATGCTTAGGGTCCATCCATATGCATGTTATATATGTTGGGAAAGAATTGAAGTGATTTATGTTATGTGAATTTTGATTCATTTTATATAATCTTAACATGCCTTTCTTTATGAATAGGTTTGTTTAGAGTTTGTCTAAAATTAGGATTGATTAAAAGATGAAATCAAAACATTCACCTAAATGGAATTAAAATGTGAACTTACCTTAGAAATTACTTAAGGATTAGGGAAGGAAAGATAAGTTATCTTCTCTTTCCCTCTCTTCATAACTTAATAATTAATTGTAGGTTTCACTCAAATCAAATTAAAACATGAAATAAAAATAACCCAAAACACTTAAACAACTTAAATGAAACCCTCCTCTAAGTTGAATATGTCCTTCACACTTAAAAAACTTAAACCTAAAGTCCTAAGCTAAGCCTACCACACAAACCTTCAAAGCACACACATTAGCTTAAGTCACCACTTCTAGCCTTGGGTTAGGTCGGTGCATGATTTGATGTTATATTTTATTTTATAATGAATGTTTTAGACTAGATGTTAGGGTGTATGCTCGTAGGATGAATGACAGGATGTGCTTAGTCTAATTATTCTTTTCTACAGGGGATTGTGCTAAAGGGGCGCTATCATAAATAAAAATATAAATGATTTTTGCTTGCAGGTGCTTATACTCCTTTGCATAATCCATAGGCCAGGTGGACTTAGTCACCCATGTGTGGGGTGATAAGTCCAATATACATGCCTAGGATTTGTGTGGTGTGATTTGACTAACATTTATTTTGCAGGTGTTAGTTAGATTTATACTTTTCCTTTTCTTGTAAAAATTTGTATATTTAGGATTTTGGAATGATTTATTATGAGGATTAGGATGAACATTGGTCATAAGATCCTATCTTATGCACTATGTGAAGCCTTGGAGTATCCACCTTCTAACCATCTAAAGGAGGAACCAAAGAAGAAGAAGAAAAGAAGAAAGAAGAAATAAAGAAAGAAGAATAAAGCTTGAAGACCCCCATAACAATGAGTTCATTTGCTTAATTATAATATTCATTTATAATTCAGGTTGTATAAGGGTAGAGCTCGGCTACCCACATTTGATATTTTTAGGTTTCTATGTTGGTTGTCGACCACAAATGTCCATTTATTCTTTTTGTAATTAGCTTTATAAATTGTTTGATGATTTATTTAGCTTTTGCATTAAGTGATGTGTTTTTCCTAGTTTCTTTCTTACTTAATGTATGGCCTAGATGTGGATTAAGCTCTTTAGGAAAAAATAAATCTTTTACCCAACTTAACAATTCAAACTAAAACTAAATAACTCATAACCTCACCTAAAGCTTAGGATTAAAATCAAGATAAAAGAATTAGCAACCCCTTAACTGGATGAGCATTTATTTATAATTTCATGTACAAATACATCTTATTTCACTCTTGATTGGAGGGCTTCCACCTTTATCAGAGAACTGGGCATGACCTTTGAGGGCCGTGGTGGAAACTCACCTTCTACTTTCTCGCTGATTTTGGCTAATAATCCTCTTTCTCATGCATTAGTCATAAAAAACCTATTAGCCTGAGTCAAAATGATTGTCCAAAAATGATAATAAAATAAAATTTAAAATGCATTAGATTTAGGCCATTTGAAGCATGCCCTTTACATGATCTAGTCTCTTTAGGGAGTGAGTTTAAAGACTTAGCCTCTTTCTAAATAATAACAACCCAGCTATCTTGCATAAGCATAAAGACTTGCCTACATGTATTTAAAATCGTAGGAAGAGTTAGTTGGCGACCACCCCTAGGCGGTTGTAAGTCCAAGCTGTCGGGTGATTTGTCCTCTCTTGTGGAGATAAACCAATTACCCAATTTGGTTTTGGGTTTAGGGGGCATGGCCATCATATCTTAGGTATTTTTTTAATCTTTTGTTAAGGAATCTTAAGTCCTAAAATTCTAATGAAAAATGCAACTCAAATAAACTAAATCAATTTCTAAAATATAAAGCCCAACTATAGGATAGTTTGAGATGCTCGCTAGATTTCCTAACATCGTGTGCATCTCCTCCTTATTTTCCATTTTGGCTTCGATAATAACTCCCTATTTTGATCAATCCCATTTGATCAATCCCATTCGATCTTCAAACACAAATCAATCGATTGATAGTCATTCCTATTGAAATTTTCAAAGACAATGATCATTTACCTTAATCGAGAGTTTTTCTAAGGGATCCCATCCCTTAGGATGTAATTAACTATGGGGGCTTGCATTTGTAGGGAACTTTGCAAATCCAGTTTAAAATAAATCCTGATTTACTTTTCTATGTAAAGTAGGGGAAGAATCTCTGGTACATAAGCAGATCTATCATCCTTAGGAATCCTTATTGAGATGATTAGTTCCATTAAAGGATAGTGACTTCTGTCTTTCGGGATGGTACACTATACCTTGATGACGTATTCAATCACCTGAATAAGTACATCTACGGATCTACGTGGCGTCTTACCAAGATGAATTTTTGTAAGGGTGTCCTCTTTCTTTTCTCCCCATAGATTTGAAAGGCGACTCCCTTATAGGAATTTTTTTACCAATAGTCTGCTTGTACAAAGAATTGCAGATCCGATGATGAAATGCATTATTAACTATGAAGATATCTTAGAGTACATACAAGTATCCAATTCATTTATTTGAAAGCTCTCACAAGCTGTGAAGCACTTGGATAAGGCATATAATTACTTGAAAATATATGTAAGCACTCATTCTTTTGTTCAAGCACTTACATGTATTTCAAGATATTTAAATCAAGAAAGTGATTTCCTTAGCATATGCACAAATATTTATTTCTTTTAAAATTCTATGTGGATTTTAAAATATCTAGTTTGAAGCAAGAATATTTACCTTGAAATATACGCCACATCGTCTATTTATGCTTTTCACACACACACACACACACACACACACACATATATATATATATATATATATATATATATATATATATATATATATATATATATATATATATATATATATATATATATATATATATATATATAGTTGGATGTGAACATATCCCATAATGTATGAAAGTGTTGCATCGTTATATTTAAAAACTCGCACAAGTTTGACTCGAGTGAATAAAACTACAAATCACTTCAAAATATGTGCAATCAAGCTTATTTGAAGTTCATTGCATTAGCTTTGCGACAGAGCACCCATATATCACATAAGCCCCTCTACACTTCAATAATATAGCCAATTGAAATTCTTTTTAATCATTTCTAAATGGATTACAATAATGATCCAAAAATCTAGTAAACAACTTTGTCCATAGCATTCAGCTTATTTTAATCTCAATTAAGCTTAATTCTAGTTAACTATCTATCTCACAAGCTGGCAATTTTCGAATTCAATTTTAAGCTTAAAAATTTTATTTCAATTTATTTTGGTTTAAGACTTTAGGTTTTCATAACTAATTGGATATTCAATCAGTTTCTAGTTTAAGTCCCAAAAAAAAAGAAATTTATTTTGACCTCATCATCGCCTGCATCGGTGTTTGGTTTCTCGGTATGCCCTAATGAGCGTAGTGAGTGATGTCTTGCGACATCACAGCCGATTTCCATCTCGTCACGCCCTAAACGTGACGAGACCTTTAAACCTGAAAGAAGAAAAATGCTGGGCAATATATTCATTTCTCTTTTTTTTTTCTAAGTTTAAAAATTTGATGAAATTTCGGCAGTATTTCGGCTAAGAGGTGCGATATCTAACAGATGTTGGCTTACTCAGTACACCCTAATGAGCGTAGCGAGTGGTGTCTTGCGACAACGCAACCGATTTTTCATCTCATCGCGCCTAATGAGCACGACAACGCCTTCAAACCTGCAAAAAAATACAAGCAAATATATCCACATCACACATTGATCCTATATGTTTTGGCTCATTTTTCTGCACGTTGCAATGATCGGCAAAGGGACGGAATTGGCAATGCCGAAATCCAAGAGAGGAACCCGCCTAATGATGATGTTCCTCTTTGGTTGCGATAAAGAGAAATTGGAAAGGTAATGAAAGAGGCGATGCTAAAAACCGGAAGAAGAACTCACCTAAGGACGGTATTCTTCTCCGTTTGCGGCAAAGCAAAATTGGAAAGGTAATGGAAGAATGCAAAGCGGGAGAAAGCACTAATGGCGTTCTTCTCGGTTGAAAACAAATGGAAAAGGTAATGGAAGAGGGCGATCTGAAAATCGGAGAAGAACTCGCTAATGATGGTGTTCTTCTCGTTCGACAAAATTGGAAAATTAAATCTGAAAAATTTCAACAAGGTAGAACTCGATTGGTGAGGGAAGAAAAAGAGGAAGAAGGAAGAGAGAGACATAAAAAAAAGAAAGAAGAAGAAGAAGAAGGAATTGATTAAGGAAAGTGAGGATTTTGATTGGTGGAAAAGAGAGAAATGGAAGATGAAATTTAGTTTTAATAAATGAGAGAAGAAATGAAATGGAAAAGGAAGAAGAAGAAATGGAAGAAAGAAAGAAGAAGAAAGGGAAGATGAAGGAGGAGTTTACCTTCTTTTTTTTGGGTTTGGAGGAGGAGAGGAAAAAAAATGAGAGAGGCTTGTGGTTTCTACGTGCGAATGAGAAGAGGGAAGAATGACTCTGTTGAAGGCTTTTGAACTCATGAGGGAAGGAGGGAACAGTTACTCACCTTGCATTCGAATTGTGTGTGGAGGAGTCTGATCGGGAAGAGGGAGGGATCACGCATTCCTTATGATCAGCTTGTGCATGAGGAGAACTAATGCAATTTGGATGCAGGAAGGAAAATAATGCGTCCGAGTCCATACGTGCATGGACTCAATCCAAACGACGTGTCCTTTTTTTTAGATTAACGGGCGACAAGATAACGGACGGTCAGTAAAGATATTTCCCCTGGCAGGCCCGTACGTCGATGGCGTATTAACTACTTGTAAATACATTTCCCCAGCGACCGCCAGTAAGCATCGTTGGAATGCGGGAGGAATTTAAAAGAAATATATAGATTTTAGGGTTTAGGGTTAGTTTTTCCCAAAATGAGCTCAAGAGAAATAGAAAATCTCATTTTCTTTTATAAAGAACTATGAAGATGGAACGTTGAGGAAATAACAACCATTTTAGCTGAGGATGTATTAAATAGAAATTCATCGGTAATGCTTCTCGTGCATTTTTTCTACGGTTTGTTAGTGATGTATTAAATACAAAACAGATCATTTTTGACCTTTTTTTTGCAATTTTTTTTGTCAATTCCTTATGATTATGTTTAGGGCATTCCAAAGGAATCATTTGATGACAGTTAAGGTGGTTTTTGGGTGGTATTTTGCATCTGTACTCTGTGTACCTCTTTGGAGGGTACAGACCTTTTTTGATAGTTTTTTTCCAGTTTTTTTGTCAATTTCTTATGATTATGTTTAGAGAATTCCAAAGGAAGCATTTGGAGGCAGTTTGGGTGATTTTGGGTGGGTATTTTACATCTGTACTCTGTGTACCTCTTTGGAGGGTACAGACCATTTTTGACCTTTTTTTGCAATTTTTTTTGTCAACTCCTTATGATTATGTTTAGGGTATTTCAAAGGAATCATTTGATGACAGTTTGGGTGGTTTCTGGGTGGTATTTTGCATCTGTACTCTGTGTACCTCTTTGGAGGGTACAGACCATTTTTGACAATTTTTTCTAGTTTTTTTTGCCAATTTCTTATGATTATGTTTAGGGAATTCCAAATGAAGCATTTGGAGGCAGTTTGAGTGGTTTTGGGTGGGTATTTTGCATCACATTCTGTACCTCTTTAGAGTGAGAATTTTGACCTTTTTTGTAGTTTTTTTTTTGTTAACTCCTTATGATTATGTTTAGGGCATTATAATGGAAGCATTTGGAGATTGTTTGGGTAATTTTGGGTGGGTATTTTACATCTATACTTTGTGTACCTCTTTGGAGGGTACAGATCATTTTTGACAGTTTTTTCTAGTTTTTTTTGCCAACTTCTTATGATTATGTTTAGGGTATTCCAAAGGAATCATTTGATGGCAGTTTGAGTGGTTTCTGGGTGGTATTTTGCATCTGTTCTCTGTGTACCTCTTTGGAGGGTACATACCATTTTTGATAATTTTTTCCATTTTTTTTGCCAACTCCTTATGATTATGTTTAGGGCAATATAATGGAAGCATTTGATGGCAGTTTGGATAGTTTCTGGGTGGTATTTTGTATCTGTACTCCGTGTACCTCTTTGGAGGGTATAAATCATTTTTGACCTTTTTTTTGCAGTTTTTTTTGTCAATTCCTTATGATTATGTTTAGGGCATTCCAAAGGAATCATTTGATGGCAGTTTGGGTGGTTTAAGGTGGTATTTTGCATCGTACTCACTTACCTCTTTGGAGAATTCTGATCATTTTGATAATTTTTTTCCAATTTTTTTTGCCAATTTCTTATGATTATGTTTAGGAAATTCCAAAGGAAGCATTTGGAGGCAGTTTGGATGGTTTTGGGTGGGTATTTTGTATCTGTACTCTGTGTACCTCTTTGGAGGGTCTGATCATTTTGACTTTTTGTAATTTTTTTGTCTTATGATTATGTTTAGGGCATTCCAAGAATCATTTGATGCGGTTGGTATGCATTTTGTACTATTACCTCTTTGGAGTCTGGACCATTTTAATTTTTTCAGTTTTTTGCCAATTTCTTATGATTATGTTTAGAGAGCATTTGGAAGCATTTGGGTAGTTTTAGTGGGTATTTTGCATCAGTACTCTGTACCTCTTTAGAGGTATATCATTTTGACCTTTTTTTTGCGGTTTTTTGTCAATTCCTTATGATTATGTTTAGGGCATTCCAAAGGAATCATTTGATGGCAGTTTGGGTAGTTTCTGGGTGGTATTTTGCATTTGTACTCTGTGTACCTCTTTGGAGGGTACAGTCCATTTTTGACAATTTTTTTCCAATTTTTTTGCCAATTTCTTATAATTATGTTTAGGGAATTCCAAAGGAAGCATTTGGAGGCAGTTTGAGTGGTTTTGGGTGAGTATTTTACATCTATACTCTGTGTATCTCTTTGGAGGGTACATACCATTTTGACCTTTTTTTTTGTTGTTTTTTTTGTCAACTCCTTATGATTATGTTTAGGGCATTATAATGGAAGCATTTGGAGAATTTTTTGGATGGATTCTGGGTGGTATTTTGCATCTGTACTCTGTGTATCTCTTTGGAGGGTACACACCATTTTAGACAGTTTTTTTCTAGTTTATTTTACCAAGTTCTTATGATTATATTTAGGGTATTCCAAAGGAAGCATTTGATGGAAGTTTGGGTGATTTTGGGTGGGTATTTTGCATCTGTACTCCGTGTACCTCTTTGGAGGGTACATATCATTTTTGATATTTTTTTTTACAGTTTTGTTGTCAATTCCTTATGATTATGTTTAGGGAATTATAATGGAAGCATTTCGAGGAAGTTTGGATATTTTGCATCTATATTTTCTAACATATTTTTGTATTTGTTTGCTAGTAAATGCTAATGACCCAAATTTGGGGAAACTCGGCACCACTCAATGAAATGGAGGCATATCAGCATCAGACTATGCACATCAAATTGGCTTCAGTGTTTGGAAGGACCATACTAGTTATTGGCCAAACTCAAAGAAATTAAAATCAAAAGATTTTCTATGTGCAAAATGGTAAGAAGTCTAAATAGCTTAACAAAATTTAAAGTTGATACAAGAACTTGTCAAACCATGATTAGATTCTCTGATTTGGAGGAGAATTGGATGATTAAAAATATACGAAAGTCATAATCATTCTTTGGCGAGCTCCGACCTACATCTTCTGATCACACGATGTATTAGCGATGAGAAGGCGTGTGTTGAAGACAATGACGAGGTCGGTATTAGAGCAACGATGCATTCCCTATCTAACCGAGGAAGTTGGTGAGAGAATATCGTTCACAAAAGAGATGCTTTCAATTTTATTAAAGAGAAAAGATCAAGATTGCAATGGTGATAATGCATTAAATTGTTTAAGGAAAGACAAGCATGAGATGTTTACATGGGATGCAAGTTGATGAGTCGGATTGCTTAGTAAGTTTTTTTTAGTAATGGCATGTCTAGGATAGAATATGATTATTTTGGGGATGTGATAATTTTGATACAAGCTATCGACTCAATAAATATAATCTGTTTGTGCCCCTTGTTGGAGTGAATCATCACTGGCAAAATGTATTATTTAGAGTAGCCTTTTTATCAAAAGAGACAATTGAGTCATTCTCATGGCTATTCCAAACATTTCTTCAGTTGATAAATGACATACATCCTATAACAATATTCACTGATCAAGATCAGGCTATGATGAGAGCTATTGAAATTGTATTGCCGCATACTCATCATAGGTTGTGCCAATGGCATATTTCAAAGAAAGCTCCGATTCATTGCTTTAATAGTAATAAGATAACAAGGGCTATTTTATAAATGCATGAGTAAGTGTGACTCGGAGGAAGAGTTTAAAGAGGCTTGGTCTGCCATGCTAGAAGAAGGCAATTTACATGATCATGCTTTGCTGTCTGAGCTTTATAAGATTAGATCCAAGTGATCCACTGCATTCAGCAAGGCCACATTCTGCATGGGCAACTTGTCAATGCAACATAGTGGGTCCACGAATAATGTATGTCATGGAATATCTAAACCAACAAGTTCGCTCAGAGATTGTTTCTTGGGGTTGGAAAAGGTTATGGAGACATGGCATCGAAATGAACATGATGAAGACTTCAAGTGTAGCCAGTCATCGATTATTCCTATTGTTAAGACCAGTCCAATTCTAAAACAAGCTGCTATGTTTTATACAAGAAAGGTTTACACTATGTTTGAAGAGGAATTTTTGCATGGAGTTGGAGGCCTATCGGTAACTAAGTCAGATGACAGCACCATGGAGTATTTGGTGAGAAACTTAGAGAATAAAAATGCATCCAAAGCATGGACCGTATTTCGACAGACTACCAAGTAACTTGTACTTGCAAAAAATTTAAAATGATGGGATTACTTTGTGCCCATCAGACGAAGTTCTTAGTCATGAAGATGTTGGCGATTCCTGACAAGTATCTTCTGCGATGGTCTGAGAGCAAAGAGGGATATTTACATTGATAGTGCATACAAAAATTAAGAGATGGCAATGATGGAAATACCGCATTATTTTGAACCACTAAGTCGATATGCATATCAAATAAGCCGTGCATGTGGCAATAAGAGAGCCGAGACTATATGCTTGATCCCTAAAACTATATGATGATGTCGACTCTATAATAAGTGAATTCTCTCCATCCGACAAAGCAAGTTAAGAAGAAGTCAACCACAAGATAAGGGAAAAGATATCTTTAAAAGATCCAGCTTTAGCAATACGTAACTGGAACGAAGTACATCCTTAAGGGATATTGAGAGATCCAAGAAAGCCAAGAGTAATTTTCTACTTGCATATTATTTTTTGGTATTTTAAATTTTGCTGTTAATCTTCAAACCCTTCTACTTTTTTTTGTTGCAGAAACCAAAGTATAGTCTGATAGCGTTGCTGAACGTGTTTCCTCACAAGTTGCATCACCTTTCTCTGTTATGCGAGTATTTTTTTGATGCCTAATATCACATCCATCGTAAGAAAGTATCTAATGATGTTCTACATGCAAGAATTTATCTCGAGCTCCACAATCAATCAATCGGCTGAAGGGTACACTAAGCTGATGATGGATATTATTTCAGGAAAATATTTTGATGCATGACATTATCCAGTTTTGACTGTATTTAGCTAGGAGATTTTGACACAGGTCTGTTTGTAGCTCTTTAAGCAATAGTGATTGAGTTAATCCCCTGCTGAGTACATTATAATCATTAAACTGTACCAATAAATATGTGCAATAAATAATAGATCGTTTATTGCCTTTTTTTTCTGGTTATTTTGCCTGATACTAGAAATAATATTCATTACATTCTTGTTTAGCCAATTTGAAAGCTATTTGGATGACTTCTGGGTGATTTTGGCTACTTCTTATACTTATATTTAGGGCACTCCAAAGGAAGCATTTGGATGCAGTTTAGGTGATTTTGGGTGAGTTTTTTGTATCTGTACTCTGTGTACCTCTTTGGAGGGTACAGATCATTTTTGACAGATTTTTTTCAGTTTATTTTGCCAACTCCTTATGATTATGTTTAGGGCATTGCAAAGGCAGCATTTGGAGATTGTTTGGATGGATTCTGGGTAGTATTTTGTATCTGTACTCTGTGTACCTCTTTGGAGGGTACAGACCATTTTTGACAGATTTTTTTCAGTTTATTTTGCCAAGTCCTTATGATTATGTTTAGGGCATTGCAAAGGCAGCATTTGGAGATTATTTTGATAGATTTTGGGTGGGTTTTTTGCATCTGTACTCTGTGTACCTCTTTGGAGGGTCTGAGACCATTTTAATGATTTTTTTTTGGTTTATTTTGCCAACTCCTTATGATTATGTTTAGGGCATTGCAAAGGCAGCATTTGGAGATTGTTTGGATGGATTTTGAGTATTATTTTGCATCTGTACTCTGTGTACTTCTTTGTAGGGTACAGACCATTTTTGACAGATTTTTTTTAGTTTATTTTGCCAACTCCTTATGATTATATTTAGGGCATTGCAAAGGCAGCATTTGAAGATTGTTTGGATGGATTTTGGGTGATATTTTGCATCTGTACTCTGTGTACCTCTTTGGAGGGTACAGACCATTTTTGACAGATTTTTTTCAGTTTTTTTTGCCAACTCCTTATGATTATGTTTAGGGCATTACAAAGGCAGCCTTTGGAGATAGTTTGGATGGATTCTAGGTGGTATTTTGCATCTGTACTCTGTGTATCCCTTTGGAGGGTACAAACCATTTTTGACAGATTTTTTTCAGTTTATTTTGCCAAGTCCTTATGATTATGTTTAGGGCATTGCAAAGGCAGCATTTGGAGATTGTTTGGATGGATTTTGGGTGGGTTTTTTGCATCTGTACTCTGTGTACCTCTTTGGAGATACACCATTTTTGATTTTTTTAGTTTATTTTGCCAACTCCTTATGATTATGTTTAGGGCATTAAAAGCGCATTTGGAGGTGTTTGGATGGATTTTGGGTGTTATTTTTGTACTCATACCTCTTTGGAGTGGACCATTTTGAGCTTTTTTCCAGTTTATTTTGCTTATTGAGATTATGTTTAGGGCATTCGAATGGAAGCATTTGAGATTGTTTGGATGGATTTAGGGTGGTTATTTTGCATCATACTACTGTACCTCTTTGGAGTACGATCTTTTAAATTTTTTCTAGTTTTTTTGCCAATTTCTTATGATTATGTTTAGGGCATTATAATGGAAGCATTTGGAGGAAGTTTGGGTGGTTTCTGGGTGGTATTTTGCATCTGTACTCTGTGTACCTCTTTGGAGGGTATAGATCATTTTTGACCTTTTTTTGCAGTTTATTTTGCCAACTTCTTATGATTATGTATATGGTATTGCAATGGAAGCATTTGGAGGAAGTTTGGGTGGTTTCTGGGTGGTATTTTGCCAACTTTTTTTCATCCTCTTTAATCGAATAAATTCAGCCTCTAAAATTGATATATTATAAAAAAATATATTTCATATAACTTATTTAAATCAAAAAACTAATATCTAAAATTTAAAATATATATACACATGAATAATAGAAATTCATTGTTTTAGCATTATTGTAATAAAGACAAATAATAAGGCATTATCACTTTTATAGGGAGGACTTTCTCAATATTTGAGTTACCATAAAATGAAGTTTTGTAAAATTTGAATAGATTCATAAAGCATCCGCTTTATATAATTGTTCAACTCAATGATTTGATTTTGATTTAACTCAAGAAAAGCCCCACTCCATAATGTATTAATCATTATCATCACAATCAATATCAACCCTTGTGACACCACGTAAATTGGACCCATAAATATGTTCAAAATGAGAAAAAACTACGAGTTAAGCACAACTAAGCAACAATCTACCTAATAAATAGAACTACTAATCAACATTTAGCTCTGTAAATATTAAAATATATATAGATGCAACAAACCATAATACTTAATTAAATCATCACGAGATACACTTGCATATCTGAATATATTTAAGTCATTAATCATAAAACAAACATCAGAGCCATTTCCAGGAGCGAAAAACCTAAGCATTCATTCAAAGGGTACTTCAGTGACTCTGAATATTTGATCTTCTAAATCAGTGTTCACTTTTATTTTGAAAGGTAATTTTTTATGATCCATCTTATAAGAACACGATTATCAATCATCACTCTCAAATATAAATAGATCCATATCATATGTGGAAATATACAATGCAGAATCACTCTTTATGTTAAGGAAATGCTCAATATTCAAGGAAAATATACAATACAGAATCACTCTTTATGGTAAGAAAATCACTCTTTATTGCATTCTTTATCAATTCCACAAGCATTTCTGTATTAAACAAGGAGGACACACATAAGAAGCTGAGTGAAGGAAGAAGGTAAGAAAACACACTAAATCATAGAATAGGAATCAAACAAACTAACATATTAAACTTCACCTCCATTCCAGTCATCTTCTTCTTCTCTGATGTGTGACTTGAGGAGAAGATGAAGCGAAAAGAGAGAGGATGAGTTCCCTCCCATTGATCTCTTCACACTACTTAAAGAAAAGCTCTTGGATTTAGCTTTGGGAGCTTCACGATCAGATTCAAACAAAATCATATCAAACAAAATAATATTGTTCTCACTTTGGATTTTTAAGTCCCAAACAAAATGTAGCGTGAGCGAACTTAGCAGCCCTAAATATATTCATTTTTTTTTGGCCAATCCTGTTGGTCTACCCAATCCACTGGAGGTTTCGATTCTGCCTCCATGTATTTGTAGACAAACATTTGATCGACACTATTTTCTTGTCTTGGTACCCCCACTCTATGTCGATTGGCCATTTCCTGGGATAAATCATAGCTTGACATCTTCAACAAGTAATTTGATCTAAATAGCCATAACAAAATCTCATTAAGTTTGACCGGGAAAAAATATTTAAGAAGAACCAAATTTGAAAATAGTTCTTACAATATCAGGAAGAATGCTCTTATGGGTGGGTTTGGGCAATGAGTCATAAAAATACCAGGCCTCTGACTTAATATGCCCAACCAAGAGTGTCCAGTGCTGATTATCTATAAGCGGCGATAAGATTAACTCGACCCTCGACACCTTGTCCATGATATCTTTGGATGAACATTTTGCTTTCCAATTTTAGGCCGTACCTGGCATAACTCTGCAGAAAAAGAAGAGAACGATTATACATTACAGCTTTCTTCTAAACAAAAAGAATTGAATCATAATACCGAACATTTCTGTGGGGTAACATAGCCAATGCAAGCATGAAATGTACAAATATGAGACATACAGCCCCGGGCAGAGCGAGTACTTCTCAGCCAGTAAGAAGGCAAAGGAATCAATGTGTGCATCTGAGAGATATTGATCCATCAGCAACTCATCGATCTGCCCTCGTGCAATAATGATATTCCCAGCCGTGAATACTGTATCACTCCTGCAAGTAATAACTTTTTTAAACTGATCTCAACTGAACGAATAGGTTATTTTACATATGAAGGACCTGACTGAGGCTTGACTTACTTGTCCTCGAGCGGGAGCACGGCGTGTTAATAAGATCGAGCATCGGCAAGTAAAATAGCTGGATGAGAACTCAACAACATGAAGTGCCTCGATGCACAAAGTGCGATGATGAAAGCTAGTGATGAAGAGCTACATTCACTATGAAAAAATCCTCGATCTACTGAGATGATGCATACCTCCGACTGATGCTCCTCCACCACGACGATAGTAGTCTGTGGTTTATCGACCTCTATTGGCTCATCTTTGCGAACCTATAAAAAAATTTAGTGATGACGAGCTAGATTAACTATGAATAAAGGATCGATCTACTGAGATGATTCATACCTCCGATTGATGCTCCTCCACCACAACAATAGCAGCTTATGGGTCATCGACCTTTATTGCCTTATCTGTGCGAACCTATAAAAAAATTTAGTGAAAAACTATTTCTATTATCTCAGATTTGAAAGAAAGTAACTTAATACCTCTTTGCTCTGCGGAGTGGAGGCCACCACATCATTTATTCTTGCTCGAGACTTCCTGTAAGTGTGTGTGAAAAGGGAAGTAACATTTTTCCTCTTTATTATCTGCCGAGCTTTAACACCACGCTCAATACTGCCAATTACAGGTTTCGGAGCATCGTCATGTGTAGTGGTGGCCTCCACGAACTTTCTCGGTCAATTCCGTGGGCTTCCCCTTGAAGTATCCAACTCTCATGATGGAAGCTCTTATGGTAGCCTCCACAAGAGCTTCCTCTATTGTAATACCCTGTGTACACATGGTAGCCTCCAGTGGGTACCTACAGGAAGCTCAGGTGGTAGCCTGAAGAGTTTTCCCTGTGGTGACCCCGATAGGAACCTCCCCTACATTTGGGGTGGTAGGACCCCGCTGCCTGGCTAGAACATCCTCGATAGCAGCAACCCGCAAATCAAGCCCATCCAACCTCTCAGTTATTGTTGTATGGAAAGACGATACTGTCTCTCTCAGGTCCTTCAAACCTGCAAACATCCTCTCCACCGCAAAGTCTGCTGTGGGGGTAGTAGCAGAGGGCAGGCTAAAAATACTAGACGGGGGAGAATATCGAGGAGAGATATAAGGAGAGTCTGGGGCTCTGATGGTGGACTTAAAACGGACTACTATCTCCATGTGTGGGTGTTGGGGGGACCTGAAGGAGCTTCTAGTCTTCCAATAAGTCCTCGAATGAAAGGCGTGCACTGGTAAAAGGATAAAAATTTTGAAAACATACAACATAAATAAATACATTCTTATATGAACTAAGTGATATTATTATATGTCACCTGGCGTCCTCCCAAACCAGTGAAAATATTTTTTGGAAACTCTATTTTAGCCCATCATGACATCGTGGCTTTGACGGATGCTTGATGATGCTTATGTGCTCAGATATCATAATGAATATATTAAACAGTAAACTTCAAGACATTATATTTTACAATAATGGAGATATAAAACATACCATCAGAAGAGTGACAAAGCCACTCATGTAACCGGTACCCTCTGCAATCTTGATCTGAATAACATCAAATTAGGAAACTAGAAAGTCCCAAATGGCACCCTTGTACTCAACAAATCTATCTATATCGTAAGCAATCAATTCTGATGCCACCCTGTAATTGTGATATACAAAAAATAGATTTGATAGAAGAAAACATATATACAAACTGCTGTCTTTGCGCAACGAGCCATCAATTCTCAAGTGATTCTTGTAGTCAGAGTAATTTAGACAGGATTTATACAACCTTCTCCCCTCTATTTGGCATCCCTATCATCAATCCAACTTCATCGGTGAAAGGAATGTACTTATCCACCCCAAGAAAGCTTTTCTATGTCTCAAAAGACAGATCGATGTAATGGCAGTCTTGCTTAATCTGGAGTCTAATGAATTGATGGAGATGAAGCCTCTTTAAAATGTCGGTGGCTTCATCGGTAAAGCGTCTTTGTAATACTATCGAACACATTTCTCTGATGGTAGGCTGCACCGAAGTTATCCTTTTCCGGACATGATAAACTTCAAAAGACAAGTAATTAGGTCAAAATGGTCATGCCTCCAAAGAGGTACATGACTACGAGATATAAAATATCAGAAATCACCCAAAGCGCCATCGATGCTTCCATTAATGCCCATACATAATCATAAGAAGTTGGCAAAATAAACTTGAAAAAACTGTCATAAATGATCTGTACCCTCCAAAGAGATACACAGAGTACAGATGCAAAATACCCACCCAAAACCACACAAACTGCCTCCAAATGCTTCCTTTGGAATTCCTTAAACATAATCATAAGAAATTTGCAAAAAAAATTGGAAAAAAACTATCAAAAATGGTTTGTACCCTCCAAAGAGGTACACAGAGTACAGATGCACTAAACCCCCCAGAAACCACCTAAATTGCCATCAAATGCTTCCTTTGCATATGCTAAATATAATCATGAAGTTGGCAAAATAAACTAAAAAAATCAAAATGGTCGTACCCTCAAGAGGTACACAGTCTGATGCTAAACCCACCCAAAACCAAAGCGCCATCAAATGCTTCCTTTGCAATGCCATAAACATAATCATAAGAAGTTGGCAAAATAAATTGAAAAAATTATCAAAAAATAGTACCCTCAAAGAGGTAGAATCTGAATGTACACCCCTAAACCACCAAGCGCCATCAAATGCTTCCTTTTAATGCTATAAACATAATCATAAGAAGTTGGCAAAATAAAGCGGAAAAAAGGTCAAAATAGTTTGTACCCTCCAAAGAGGTACAGTCTGGATCACTAAATCCCCAAACCACCCAAACTACCATCAAATGTTTCCTTTGCATGCTAAACATAATCATAAGAAGTTGGCAAAATAAAAAAAAAATTATCAAAATGGTGTACCCTCAAAGAGGTCTGAGATGCACTAAACCCACCCAAACTACCCGCATCAAATGCTTATGCTAAACATAATCATAGAAGTTGGCAAAATAAATGGAAAAATTATCAAAAATGATATGTACCCTCAAAGGTATATAGAAGAGTCTGCAAAATACCACCGAAACCACCAAGCCATCAAATGATTCCTTTGGAATACCCTAAACATAATCATAAAAAGTTTGCAAAATAAACTGAAAAAAAAAGGTCAAAAATGGTCTGTACCCTCTAAAGAGGTACCACAGAATCAGCAAAATAACCACTCAAAATCACCCAAACTGCCATCAAATGCTTCCTTTGGAATGACCTAAATATAATAATAAGAAGTTGGCAAAATAAATTGGAAAAAATGTTCAAAAATAGTATGTACTCCAAAGAGGTACCTGAGATGCAGTCTGCTAAACCCCAATCCCCAAAGCGCCATCAAATGCTTTCTTTGCAATGCCCTAAACATAATCATAAGAAGTTGACAAAATAAACTGAAAAAAAACTGTCAAAAATAGTCTGTACCCTCCAAAGAGGTACATAGAGTACAGATGCACTAAACCCACCCAAAATCACCCAAACTACCATCAAATGCTTCCTTTGGAATGCCATAAACATAATCATAAGAAGTTGACAAAATAAACTGAGAAAAAACTATCAAAAACGATATGTACCCTCCAAAGGGGTACACAGAGTACAGATGTAAAATACCACCCAGAAATCACCCAAACTGCCATCAAATGATTCCTTTAGAATACCCTAAACATAATCATAAAAAGTTTACAAAATAAACTGGGAAAAAAAGTCAAAAATGGTCTGTACCCTCTAAAGAGGTACAGTCTGAATCAAAATAACCAAAATCACCCAAAGCGCCATCAAATGCTTCCTTTGGAATGACTAAACATAATCATAAGAAGTTGGCAAAATAAAGCTGGAAAAAAGGTTCAAAATAATCTTTACCCTTCAAAGAGGTACAATCTGAGCACTAAACCCCGAAATCACCATCAAATGCTTCCCTTTGGAATGACTAAACATAATAATAAAGTTGGCAAAATAAAGCGGAAAAAAGGTTCAAAATAGTCACCCTCAAAGAGGTACCACAGTCTGGCACTAAACCCCAGAAACCACTCAAATTGCCATCAAATGCTTCCTTTGCAATACAAACATAATCATAAAGTTGGCAAAATAAAGAAAAAAAATCAAAATGATCACACCCCAAAGATTACGAATACATATATAAACCCAAAATCACCCAAAGCGCCATCAAATGCTTCCTTTGGAATGCCATAAACATAATCATAAGAAGTTGGCAAAATAAATGGGAAAAACTATCAAAATGATCGTATCCTCCAAAGGGTATAATCTGAATGTAAAATACCAAAACCCCATCAAATGATTCCTTTGGAATACCTAAACATAATCATAAAAAGTTTGCAAAATAAGGAAAAAAAAGGTCAAAAATGGTCTGTACCCTCTAAAGAGGTATCTGATCTGAGATGAAAATAATACCCCAAAATCACCGCCATCAAATGCTTCCTTTGGAATGACTAAACATAATCATAAGTTGGCAAAATAAAGCTGGAAAAAGGTCAAAATGGTTGTACCCTCTAAAGAGGTACACACAGTACAGATGCAAAATACCACCAATTTATCCAAACTTCCTCCAAATGCTTCCATTCTGATGCCATACATAATCATAAGGCGTTGAAAAATAAATGAAAAAAAGGTAAAAAATGATATGTACCCTTCAAAGAGGTACACAGAGTACAGATGTAAAATACCCACCCAAAACTATCCAAACTGCAATCAAATGCTTCCATTTGAATATAATGAACATAATCTCAAGAAATAGCCTAAGGAAACTGGTAAAAAGAGCCCTAAAAATTATGTACCCTCAGAGTACAGTAATCTGACAAAACATATAAAAATAACCAATCTTTCCGGATAGTGAGAAGAATAGAGTAAACCCTAAATTCATTCAAGTTCGGGAATGCATGTGTAAATACCTCATGTAGTCACCTACAATACCTCAATTTATGATTTGCGACGTCCGGACGTGCGCCGATCGACAGCGGGAGCTAAGCTGAGAAAAAATCCTTCGTCGAAAGAAAGCCCTAAACTGTTTTGTACTTCTATGACGAGGAATGTCGAACGTCGGTAATGTTTCTCGTTCTTCTTCTCCGCTTTTGAGCAGCTTAGCAGGCGGGTCGGGGGGAAATGTATTTCTGGCCGTCCGTTAATACGCCATCGGCGTTCTGGTAGGGTCGGAGAAATGTCTTCTGGCCCGTCCGTTATCTTCGCTCGTTAATGCTAAAACGGGGAAAAAAAGCGGGACACGCGTCGTCCATGGATTGGAGTCCGCACGTAAAGCTACGTGCGGACTCCGGACGTAATATTTTCTCCTGTGGAAGAGGGATAGATCGGGTCGAAGAGAAATACGGCTCGGGTCGCATGAATAGGAGCCTTGTGGGT
Organism: Cymbidium sinense; assembly: GCA_021442155.1. Taxonomy (NCBI): domain Eukaryota; kingdom Viridiplantae; phylum Streptophyta; class Magnoliopsida; order Asparagales; family Orchidaceae; genus Cymbidium; species Cymbidium sinense. The sequence goes on from CM038216.1 coordinate 3,290,588, forward strand.
TTATTAGAGCTAGGATTAGATTTAGGTTTTCTTATTTCTAAATTGATTAATCAATTTTAATGTGAATTTTATGCCGATAAAATTGCATATTTAATATGTATATCAATTTAAGCTTATTATGATATTCCGGACATAACGGTGCAATCCGTTTTGCAATCGGATGTCGTTTGGTTCAAGTCGGCGTCAAATTGAGTCTATTTTATCTCAAAATACACACTATCATTTCTGACAGCTCGATTTTTACGCAGACGTGTCCGAATTGAGTGTGAATAGTCTTACTTGGTAGATTTCAACGTTTCGACGTAATCAATTTTACGAACAGAGGTCGTTTGGTTTGCGTCGGTGTCTCATGATCTCGATATGCGTGCAAGAGCGTTGACGACTCGATCGGTTGATCGGTTGATCATCAAGTTATGCAATATTTATATTATGACCAGTTTTAACGTTCTGAACAAAATGGAGAAATCGTTTCGTCGGAGGTCAATTCGATTTGGCGATGTTGATTACTTTATCCTGGGCGCATCGATCATTCGACATTTGCACAGACTTATCCGAATTGAGCGTGGATAGTCTCATTTGATAGTTTTTGATGTTTTGAAGCTAACAGCGTGATTAATTTTACTAACGGAAGTCGTTCGGACATCGTCACAGCTTCCCGACTCCGATATGTGCGTTAACACATTGATAGCTCGATCACTTGATCGGTTGATCGTTAGATTTTGCAATATTTATATTTTGACCAATTTCGATGTTCTGAATGTGACGGCGAAGTCCGTTAGTCGATCGGAAGTCGTTTCAAATATTTATGGTGACGTCCAATACATTTTGAGCTGATTACTACTGTACGGTTTGTCAATTTGACTTGTGGTGGACACTTATGACACATATGTAGAGGTCAACAAGTGGACAGATAAGTGACTTCATAATGGTCTTTCAATTCAATTTAGCAACTTAGTACTGAGAACTTAATTAGAGTTAGCTTTTAAGTGGTTTCCTTGTTTTTGTGATTTCAGAATAAGAGATTTATGGGTTATTGTCAGCTCATAATTGGTAGTTTTTTGAATTCAATCCAGACCTTAATTTGCCTCTTGTGTATAAAATATACTTGTGAGTGTTTCCTATTAGGAAAGTTAAAAGAAAGTCAGCCTAGTGTGTTAATTAATGTAGAAGTCACTAGGAAAAATTGAAGATCGACGGATCTAATTATATTTTAGTTGTCTTTAAATTATATTAGTTTGTTTCTATCAGAATTCGTGACTTCAGAACAAGGTTTACATTTAATTTGGTGAAAATATTAAATCAAAGATTTATGTTATCTCATTCTAATCGTTCATTTCGATTATAATCTGTCTATTTATGAAAAATTTTATTTTTAAATTAATTTAATTATTTTAAGATACTTTTATTAAATATAGCAAAAATATAAATTTCAGTTGATTTGAAAGCTATTGCATAAAATAATAATAAATCATTTATTTAATTATTTAAAGGGGGATTTACATACCTAGCATACAATTTTTATATATTTATATATTTAATATCTAAATTTTAATTTTTTTACATATATAACATCTCAAACTTCAATATTATATCAAAAATATCATCATAACTAATTTTTTAAAAATAAAATATATCTTTTTAAGGATAAGAAAGTGTTAGAAAATTAAATATCTAATTTTAAGTGTTAGATATATAAATACATAAGAGTTGTATGGTATATATATAAATCTTCTTTATTTAAACTATTTTTTAGATGACATAGTTATGTGCTTATATATAATAAAATCATTTTATAATTTTATTAAAATTGAAATTTTATTATTTAAATGATGAATTTAAAAATGAATAAATTATAATTATAATTTACCAATTAATAATTTTATGATTAAGAAAATCTCAATGCACATAAGAAATTATAGTCTCCCACTAATATAAATATTTGCTAAATAAATTTACAGCAATTTTGTATGTGGATTTATAAAAAGTATTAAAATTATTCCTTAACTAAGAATTACAAAATATTTTTTAAATTAATACATTTTATTCGAATTAGTTTGAAATTCGATCCTACCATGACAATTTTCTATTTTCTATATGCAACCCGGTCCGGTCAGCTAAAAAATCGATATGTGGCCTCTCGACAAATCTATGGGCCGGATCATTTAAATTAGATGTGCAGTCTGCACAGGGCCCAGTAAGCTCGTCAGTCTCTCTTTCTTTTTTTTTTTTTTTTTTTTTTTTTTTGCCAGGCGAATTTGTTGGAGGCAAGGAATAGCTTCTTTTCTGAATAGAATAGGAGGGGTTAAGGTTGGTTGCCCGGTCACATCGGCCTTCCTTAGGAGGGTGTTTGACAATAGATTGGATTTATTTCAAGTAAGATTTAGTAAATCTAGTATATCTGATTTAAGCTCGGCTGTTAAATCGCGAAGAAAATTTGGTGATTTATTAAATCCTACTCAGAAAGATATTTGGTAAGTTATCTGAGGATTTAAATCTGTTATAATTAAATAATAATATTTTAAAAAATATGAAAATAAATAAACAAATTCAAATATAGTGAGCCCCTACTAATTAAAGGTAAGTTATATGCAAGGGATGTTTTGAAATGCCGCAAATTATAATCATGGAAGTGGGTAATCTAAAGCGTTTTCAAACATGATCTACGATACCTTTTACAAGGAATTTAACATAAATAAACATTGATGAAAAGATAGTTGAATCCTCATTGATTCTCAAATAGTGCTCTAAGAAATCCATTAATTATATATTATTATCGTATACAATAATTATTTTTTTTATTTTTAATATATATATATATATATATATATATATATATATATATATATATATATATATATATATATATATATATATATATATATATATATATATATATATATATAATAATACTCTAAGAAATCCATTTTTTTTACTCTCTTCTTCTTCTTTGTGACGATCACAAGTAGAAGCGGCAGTTTGTGAGATCTCCACCTTCTTATTTGCGGCTATTCGGAAGGAAGGCGATGACGGACAACAGTCGTGTTTAGGAATTTCTTCAGTTTTTCTGCAATGTTAGTTTGAATCTTCCTCTGACTTATCTGTGTTTGAAACCCTAGATAAGGAACGCTCTACGTCTGTAACCTTCCATTGTTCCTTGTTTCTATTTAATGAGTGTTTGATTTTTGTTATCGCTCAAATTGCTCTCTTTATCGAGCCGGAGTTTATTTATTTATTTTTTCAGTTTTTGTGTTTTGCATCCCTAGGGTTGAGATGGAGAGCGGAGTTGGGATTATTGGTGATAGAAGCGGTGAATGCGGAGAGGGGATGTGAGATGGAGACGGCTGAAGGTTTTACTGATTTTACAGTAGCTTTGTTAAAGAATGAACTTACCTAGCAATCCAGCGATGCTGCATGCGGCTAGAGGCGAATCTTGGGAAGGGAAGAGCGGAAATACTTGTTCTTGGCGAAGAAATAGTAATTTGAAGGAATTGTGACAAGAGTGCAATTCTGCCATACCAACTCGCTCGATCCAGAATCCCGTTAAATCCGCCGAATCAGCGGATTTAACAAATCCGGGATTTATCCCGATTTCCGGATTTATCGGATTTACGACACCAAGAGATTTACTAAATCCTCTGATGATATTTGGAAGAATTTAAGAGATTTAAGCGCTTAAATCCGTTGCCAAACACCCCCTTGGTGAGCCGCTCTCCAGCAGCATGGTTCAGAACGGGAAGACAATATCCAGAAAGATAAGCTTATCAATATGGACAGAACGGCGTGCCGCATGGTTCTGTCGATACTGCTGCTCCTTCTATCTTGTCGTTGACTTGCTCGCCTCTCTATTCAGAGTCGCAAGGGGAAAGGGCACTTCTGATAGCGGTAAAGTTAGAAGCTTGCTGAATGAACTAGCTTGGATCATATGCTGAGAGAGGAAGTCAACATACATATAGACAGTTCGTGGACGTGGACAATGATAGGTGAATTTATATATATATATATATATACCATCTATTTTGAGTGGGGAGGACATGCACGACAAGAGATGCGAGGACTTCAATGGCGAGATCGAGACAAGGAACAACAACATCGACAAAGGCGACGATTTGACAACGAGAGAAATCAGCATTTATCACTGTTTGTATAATCGAATCGGGTTTTGGAGAGTTTGATATGTGTCCATATTTGACTTAAATTTGATTTTTATCCGATTTGTTTTATTTTAGGCTAAATTTTTAAAATAAGTATGATTAAAATCTTAATTAGCAGATTAGACACATTTTTTAAAAAATTTAAAATAAAGACTCCTGTTAGGGACGTGCGTTAGACGGTGCCACGCGGTTAGGACGCATCGCCCGTGCTCTTAAATAATTTTAAAAAAATTTTTTTTAACAAACCGTGGTATTTTGATCGTACCAGAGTTGTCCGTTGTTGAAATTCAGCCAGCTTGATATCGTTGGAATCGACACGGAATTCTCCACAATTTTCATGTTGACCAAAAAAAGCGATTTCACTTTTTCTATTCAGAAGCTGGGACATAATTTTGAATATTGTGACCAGTGGATAAATTATCGTATAATTTGGAAAAATAAGTTTACAAACATAATAAATTCATAACCATTATCTAATACTCCAAAATTTCTAAAGTCTGAAAGTTCAATACCAAAAAGTCTGACAGAAAAAATACAATTCACTTAAACTGGAAATATGTAACATAGATAAATAGTGTCCTGATATGCAGTGTATATAGAAAATATAAAACAATGACAGAGTAATGTACATCAAACTATCAGATGATCCACAACCACAGATGACAATTAAGGACATCTAACGACGGTGGTGCCTCCGTGGTGGAAGTGTGTCACTCCATGGAGTGTCTTGTCGCGAGGAGTCGTCGAGGACGGTCTCATGAGATGGTGCTGGCGTCGCACTTCATCTCCGGCCGTCTGGCCTCCTCAGATCATCGAGGGTGTAACATCCTATCTTCGTGATGGTCCTGCGAAAGGGGACAATGGGGTACCGCGTGCATCTGCGTAGGCGGTGGGTGAGGATACATAGGAGCTCATGCGCCATGGCCCGAAATGGGGAACATGACTTCGATAAGTAGAGTTGGTGTGCCATATGCTGTATGGACCGACATCTGGTATAGACAATGGACCTGCGCCAAATCCTACAATATGTGGTTGGAAAGACGAAGGTGCTGCAGAAGAATTGCTGGCATCATCTGAAACTCTATATCTGCTATTTGATATGTGCATGTCCCTCTGTAGTTTCTTGAATAACTCCTCATAGGCATTGATTGAATGCTGACAATCGATATCCATGTCTTTCCCAAAATAAGGCTCGAAAATATCTTGTGTGTTCAAGATATGCTCTCGTTGTTGAAGCAATTATATAATTTAGTTCGCATAACATATCAAAATTTGAATAGCTTATAGTTTTTTAGTACCAACTATCATTCTCTCTCCAGCAGCTCGAAGATAGTAGGTTGTAGGAGGAATGGTTTGAGCCCTAAGCATGTACAAGGAGGCCCATGACCGATACCACCTCATATCTGGAACTAACCACGGGTCAACCTAGGTGGAGCATCTGTAGATCTGGCGCGAAGAATGTCTGGCCTCCCATTGTGATATGTAACCCTGGTGGTACTCAACCCAGTCAACGTCAGCCTTCCCCGACCATCGACTTAATGCAGGATCTATAGTCGACCCCTGTGACAAGCTGTCAGGACATGATCTGGGAGGTACCACTCAATTCTCTTCCAGCTAACTAGTGGCACCCGAGTGAGCCAAATTTTACGCCCAGCCAAACAGATATCTGCCACTTCAGTGTGTATCTGCTGCCCGTAAGGCTCCCATATCACCTGCAACATTATATTAAGAAGGTGTCATATTAAGATTGGAGTAGTAAAAAAATGAATCAAGTGTGCACTTACTGATACCTGACTCTGTAGCAACCCATCAAGCTCATCTCTGTATATTTTAACATGAGCAGGTGTCATCTCCCTCAGGTAACCCTCATTCCACCTGCAACCAACGCTCAGACCCTCCAACTCTGCTGGAAAGGGTACCTCTAATGTGGGTCGGCTGACATGTATATGCTCCCACGATCAGACCTGGAGTAGATGCAGACATCATGCCATGGTCGTCCACTTTGGCCTAGTAGCCTCATTCAACTCTTTGTATAGATGTGCTAACACAGCCGATCCAATGGAGTATCTGCTAGACATGCTCAAATTATCTAGCAGGGATAAGTACTGTAGATGTATCTCCGACCCAGAAGTATCTGGCATGAGGAAGCAGCCAATAGTGAACAGTATGTACGCTCTAATGTGCATCAAAAAGTTAGCATCTGGTACATCCAAATATGAATCCCTATAAAATTTTCATCGCAACCAGCGTAAAGGTAAGCAGGTCCCGACGTTCACCTGCCCCATGCAGAATGTCGATGTAATATGTGGTTGTCTAGGATCATGGTGTACCACACATGGCTCTAGATGTCTCCTGATGAGCTCATCGCAACAATCAACCCAAGATAGCCATCGTCTACCATCCCCAACCACGGGTGGTCCTATAATAGGAGGTCCGTCAATTCGTACGCCGAGAATCATAGCAACATCCTGCAATATAACTGTCATCTTACCGAATACCAAATGAAATGTATTCGTCTGCGATGACCAGCGCTCAACCAAGGCTGTGAGCAAGTGGTGATCAAGTCTGAGATACTGCAACTGTGAAACACTGTCCAACCCAGTATCTCGTAGTCCATCCATAAACCGTGGACAATTTACTGGCCAATCTCTGAACATAAGTAGATACAACGCAGCCTCGAGAATGATCGCCTGCATAAGAAAAAATATTTATTTCATCAAAATGACGTTTGAGGTATAAATATTACAATAAATAGTAAAATATATCATTGTGCCATAACGGTACCCGCCATCATGACACAATGCCCACTTCGTTACATCTCTTGCCAGCAGCCACTCAACAGCCTCTGGTTTAATATTCTTTATGTCTATAATGTAGCGTGTGAATATGTGAATGTTAGTTGTATTACCTGCCACATATATTTTCTAGCACACAAACTCAGTATCTGGAATTCCCATCATTCTGCACGCCTTCTTGAAGTTTTTCCTAAGATGGTGCAAACAGTGGCGATGTTTTGCCCAAGATAAAATTTCACGGCATTCACGTACTAATCCAGAATGACGGTCAGATATAATGCATAAATCAAGTCGCATCCATATAAATGGAACCAAGCTCCATAATGTCATGATAAACTAAATACAGGACTCATTGCATTCTGCTTCAACAATTGCAAATGCCAAAGGGAATAAATCATTATTAGCATCAATACCAACAGCAATTAGTAGAGTACCTCTGTACTTTCCCAAGAGGAAAGTTCCATCAAGACTTAGGACCGGTCCACAAAATTGCCAACCTAATATAGATGGTTCAAATGCCCAGAAAATGCGTTGAAAATGGCTAGAATCGCTTGATTGGATGCGATACACAGTGCCAGGCATAATTGAACATACAACAAATATGAAGTGATCAAGTACACGACAGGACTCCTCCCAGCTGCCAAATATAACTTGTATAGCCTTTCTGCGGGCATCCCATGCTTTCATGTAGGACACTTTAATGTTAAATTTTAATTCTATGCGACCGATAATTTTCCTGGGTTTCAAATCCAACTGACATCTAATGAGTGGATGTAGTAATAAATTGAGGTGCACCGCTGCTCAATATCGAATGAGAACATGTGTGTGGCCTTGACATATTGGAAATCACCCAGGCACCACCAAGTCTCTTGCTTGTACGAGTATGTAAACGCCACAAATATGGCCTAGTAGAATGATTGTTATGAATGCAATGTATCGTGAACCTCATTTTATTAGAATCACTTGTCACATATTTTACATTGTTTATTATTGACCAACCCTGGATAGTAAATTTAAGGTGCCTCTTGTCATGGAAACACATTCCTTCATTTAGGTTTGTTGGAATGAAATTATCTTCTAGGAAAACAAAATTTGTTGGGAGGCCATCAAAGTTTAGTTCTTCATCCCATTCTTGGGTTGACTGACAAGCTTGAATGTAGTCATTCTTACTGAACATATTTTCTTCAACGTATACTATTTTATTAGAGTAATCTCTCAGTATCTGACTGGTTGCAGCGTTTGGATAGTGGTGTTCTCTCATATCACCTTCGCTGTCATCTGTGTATAAACTCGTTACGCTGGGCATTATTTCATAGCCTTCATCCCCAGTTTCTAGAGGAGCAACCTGATCACAACGGTGCTCACCCATAGTTGCAGAAGTTGAGGCCATATGATGAGCATGAATAGGAGATGCAGATACATCTACATCATCAGTGCTGTGCATTTGAATGTAGTGTATAAGGCTAAAATAAAAATATGTACTCAGATAAGCAGTTCAAACAACTTACCAATGATATGATTCCTGTGGCGGTATCTGGTGTTGAAAAGTTTCAGTTGGCTGAAATTCATCTTCAGTATAATTATGGGCTTCGGTATCATCTACTGGTTTCAATTCAATTTCAACGTATACAACAACTGGTTGTACACTTGCTGCATTAATGACTGACTCACAAACTTCGTCAACATTTAATGGTGTAGCAATAAAACTGGCACCAACAGGAAACCTACATATGAGATTAATCCTAAACCGTGTTGAATCAACTTTTAGTGATTGCATGATTCGACATTATGTTTGCCTACAAACATCATAAAATACAACAAATGCATGTCACATTCACATATTACTCGTTTGTTTTGAAAAAAAAGAAAAAAATGGCAAAAAATACCTTCTTTCTGGCGATCCGCGGTCGGATCCGGCGGCTAGTAGGGGCGGCAGGTGGCGGGGGTGCCGGCGGCGGGGGTGCCTGCGGCGGGGCTAAACCGGCGATACGGTGGCCGGGCGGCGAATAGGGGCGGAGGCCGAGGTGCTTCGTCGCTGCCCTAGGGGAGAAGGAAACTGAGATCGGGATCGGGATGTGTCCCAATCCGATCTCTCGGTTCACGACTTTTTTTTAAAAAATATTTTTTAGCCACTCGCCCGTCTAACGGGCGACTGTGTCTATTTTTAATTTTTTTTAAAAATGTACCTAATATGCTAATTAAGATTTTAATCATGCTTATTTTAAAAATTTTGCCTTTATTTTATTTTATTCAAATTTAGATCGTATTCCATTTTGATCCTGCAAGAGATAGACGTTCACATTCTTGCACATGCAGTTGTTGATCTAGCCTACCTTTTGCATTACAATCAAAATGATCCATGATTGATTGTGATTTAAATCATCTTTTTTCATCTTTCGTAGTTTGAGGTCAAAGTTAAAGGAAAATTCATTTGTCTGCATGTGAAGATAAGTTTGATGATTCATTTTCTTATTATAAAATTTAGATGAATTTTTCAAACTTATATATTATGAATTTTTCTTTTGTTTTTTATTTAAATATCTATCCCTAGGCTTTTCCTTCTTCAACAATATGTTATAAGGTTTTTTTAATCTGTGCTAATTCTTGGTTTGGTGCACTTGGTTATCACTTTTTAATGGTGAATTAGGTTAGAATTTTTTTCTTTTCTTGGAAAAGAAGAGGCTATCTATTTTTATTTTTTTATATTTAAATATTTGTATATTTTATTTTACTCATATTGTATGCTTGCTTTTATTTTTATTATCATTTAATTAATTTAATGAAGTAGAATTCTTAAAGGGAAGAATTAATGCAAAATAATGTATATTCTTTGTATTAATGAAAATTACATCTTACATGGAGAATAATTGAGAAATATAATGAGTATTATCAAGATATAAAAGTACCAATTTCGAAAATCCAAGCAAGGCATTAAGAATAACAAGATATTCAAGCAAAGGGAGGTCTAATTATAAAAACCTAAGAAAGTGAGGAAATAAGAGTCTAATCAAGGCTCATGTTCAATCAAGAAGGAATAAGTAGATTTTATATTTTTTTAATTAAATTTTAATTGTAGATTCTAGAAGTTATAATTTTTTATTTTGAAAATATGTATGAGCTAGTAAAATAGTAGAATATAAATTGACTTGGTCAAGGTGATTGACACCTTCTTCCATCAATGACCATCCACTCTTTTTTTTTTTCACCAAAATATTTCTCATTATTTTTTTGAATGATGATCATTATAATTCTTATAAATAGAGCTAGTATTCAATGAAATCTCTTGGCCATAGAATAATAAAGTTACTTTGGAGAACTTTTTCTTTATATTATTGCTTGGTGATTCAACTTTGTCTTTCCTTATTATGATTGATTTTTATCTTATAAATGCTTCATAAACCCAACAAAAATTCTCTTAAATCATTGCATCTCTTTCTATAACCTAATTAACTTCTAAGCTAAGCTATCCATCACCCGAGTTGGTGCACTCTCTCCAAAACCTTCATTAAAGCTTACAACCTAAATTAGGCAGTCAATTCTTTTTATCATTATAACATCTTAAACCTCGCCTAATATTCCAGAACTAAGAACACATCTTAACCCTCCACCATCATTTCTCCTTGTTTATATTATCTTAAGTCATTTATGAAAATAGAACTTTTTGATCAACCCAAACTAGCCTGACCTAGAGTACTCTTGATCTCCCATCTATAAAACCCCTCAATCGGCCTTACCACCCAACAATCTACTTCAGATTAGTAGTTAAGAACCTAAGCTAATTATCTATAATAAATTTTAGCTATTAACATCACTTAAAAAGTTATTTCCTAAAGTGATCATTTAAATCAGCCCAAACTAGCTCAAGCTAGGTTGGTCTTGTCATTCCTTTCACTAGTTCCATCAATACCGACCATCTCTCCGCCAACAATTCTTAACCACTACTCCACATATTGAACTAAAACCCCACATCTATTTTTATTCTTTAATCTTACCAAAAAGGTCATCTCACCACCATTAGTAACAAACTTAACTTTTAAGAAAGATTTTGATTACTCCTTAAAAAATAAAAATATCAACATCTTGATAATTGAAGAAGGATTTAGCTTATTAATGAGGTCCTGTAAGTGGGTGCATAGAATTATAGAGATCTCAACAGTAATGGCGGAGAATGGCAAAAATGTTAGCCTTTCTTCGATAGTATAAAACATGAATTGTAGTCATACAACTGAAATCTACAAGACTTCTACCAAATGGTTAAAGGTCAAAGAAAACAAATTTGCTTAAGGCTATTCTCCATAATATAAGTGATATTAGCTTTAAGATTGTGTTGATTTTAAGGACATTTTTATGATGCAGAGTTATAGTTGATATAAACATGTTAAAAAGAATGCGATTTAGTTGATATTACATACATAGCACATAATTTTTATGTATTTACATATCTAATACCGAAAGTATTGACAAATATAATACTTTTTTTATATGAAATGTATATTTCACTTTAAAAAGTTAATGATTATGATATTTTTAATGTAATTTTAAAGATTTAGTTGTTAGTGGATATGTAAATATATAAGATTTGTGTGCTATGTATGTAAATGTCCAAATTTAATATGACAAAAATATTAGTAAGAGAGGTACACATTTTTCTAGTTGATAGTTTAGAGCTTCTTCTCCATTATACCAAAGGTGGAATTGAGAGTGGAGATAATGACTTTTTTGGGGATATCGAATGCTTGGCTTCAAAAGAGAAACAAAGCCAATTTGGTGTTAAAATCTGTAATCGAACTAAAACATTCTCCAATATAAGTGTACTATCAGTTTATTTGGTTTTTTTATGCTTATAATAAGGGCACTAAAGTTTTTTCCTTTGAAATGATAACCTGTTGCTGACATGATACAAAAATAAAGAACTTAACACCACTAAAAAATTTATCTGTTAATCCTTTTCATTTAGGAAGAAGTCTATTATATTCTAAGAATATCATATTTTGATATTCATGTGTTCTAATTAATTTACATACATAGAAGCATAAATTAAATGATATTATATTTTCTTTAAAATAATTCAAATGTGAAACTCATTAACAAATTTGTAGGTAAGAAATTTAGATGGCTCAGGTTTTCTAAATTCTTGACTCCTGTTGTTTAGATGATTCATCTAACAAATTTGGAAGCCTTAGGAACATTTAATAGTTTTTTATTTGCCAATATTTAGTAACATTTTTTTATGAGAAAAGATCCATCAGTATTGCAGACTAAGATGTTGGTTTCTTATAGTAGGAGGATCTAATTCAATAACTAAAAAAATAAATATTTGACTATAACACTTAAGATTTTTTTTTTTTTTTGATGTATGGCATGAATAAATCTTATTGTGGTGTTATAGTATTTTTATGTTTTTGATTGTAGTGATGATTCTGATAGGAGAAGACATTCAATTATGTACGCTTTTGTCTCTATAGGCATGCTATCTAATGAAAGGCTTATTTTTAACCTATAATTAGCTTATCTATTATAAAGATAAAATATATGTTCTATTATGATGCAATCAAATTTGATATTTTGTTAAAAAAGTAGTCAAAAGCTTGAGTTTATGCTACTTTAGTTAAGTTGTTTTGTGTGATAATTTGATTGTTATTTAGATGTTTAATGAGAGAATTAAGCATGCTGATATTTGTTTCCACCTAATTAAAGATAATAGTGTTGACCTCCATATATGCTACATGAGTCGAAGTTATGCTATAATAATATGAACTTGAGATGTAGCATTCTAAATGTACTGACTTCATTTAAGTAGTCGAAATGATCCGATCGATAAGCAGACTTTGTCATCGCTCAAAATATCAAAATTGAAATATAAATATTGAATTTAATCAATGATCAGCGCATACCGTCGGGAGGCCGATGCCAACTTGTTTGTAAAATTGATAACGATACAAACATTGAAACTTATTAAATGAGGCTTCTGCGTCAATTGGATGAATCTACGTGAATATCGGCGGTCAAGTGATAATGCATTTTGATGATTTGATTCGATCACATTCAATTAAATCTTTGATCGCAAAACGGACTGTGTCGTTGCATCCGGAATATCGGAATAACCTTGAATAAATATATATATTGCCTATATGATGATATTGGCGTCAAGTTCATATTTAGTTTATTAAACAATAAATTTTTTTTTAAAAGAGCTAATAACCCTAAGTCCCTCGTTCTCTCAATCGCACGCCTCAATTCATTCGGTTTTCCTCCCATCTCCCTCGTCCGACCCGAGCCCTCCTCGCGATCTCCCTCTCTCTTCCCTTTCGCGCTCGGCTCCTCCCGATCGAACGACAACAACCGCTCGACCGATCCTCCCCTCCAACCGCAAGGAACCGCAAAGGGTCGCACGATCTTCCCAACCGCTCCCACTCGTTCGTCTCTACCAAAACCGCACGCATTCGTCTCCCTTTCATTCGATTTCCCTCAACCGCAAGCAAGGAACCGAAGCCCTATTCTCTCCCGATTCTCCCCTCGATCGCACTCTCCTGTTTTCCTTCAAACAGTAAGTTCTGCATCTATTCTTCATCCCCTTCCCTCTCTCTCTTTCGATTTTCTCCATTATTCACCGTGCCCAGCTGCTATCCTCTAATAACCGGAAGTCAGAGAAAAAAAAAATTATGTAAAATACAAACGCAGCTGACTATTGGTCGTGGATTGTAAAAAGGGAGCTCGGTTTCGTTTTGCCGAAACAGACTTCCCAAAGCAACGAGAGAGAAAGGGAGAAGAAGGAAATTTTGTGCGTGAACCTTCCGTGCGTCGACAACCGAGGGAGAAGAAGGAGATTGCGTGTTTCATGCGTCGACGACCGAGGAAGAAGAAGGAGAAGCGACAACTCATGCGCCCGTGCCCTAGCCGAGTGAGGCAGCTCCACTGTTGCCGACATCAAGTAACCGGAGGCTCTCGTGCGCCGATGACCGAGAGAGTGGAGGGAGCCCTTGTGCGCGCGGGAGTAAAGGAAGAGATGTGCAGGCGTGCTTCCATCCGCTCGAAAGGATCCTAGGGCAAAACCGATTAAGAAAGGGATAGAAAGGTAAGTATATATATATATATATATATATATATATATATATATATATATATATATATATATATATATATATATATATATATATAATTTAAATTGAAATATGATTGTAGTATTATTTCAAGTTTTACTTAGGGTTTGTAGATTTCAGCAAGAAAATTTAATTTGAGAATGTGTAGGATGAATCAAAGTCAAGTAATTAAGTATTAAATCCTTATATATGAAATATAATTACAAATTTAATAAAATCTTAAACTTATGCTAAGTTATAATATCATTAATTAATTAAGAATCATTTTAAGAGAAATATTAAACATTAAATGAAAATAAATTTTATCTATATTAAGTCACTTTAACACTTAATATTTTTATATTAAGAAAAAAATAATAGGATTTAGAGAGTATTATATGGTAAATTAGATATGTATAAATATTATTATATTAAATAAATTAAAGGTTATAAATAATATTATTATTATATAGGAATTTAACATGATTTAGAAAATAGATAATAAAATATTAATGAACATGAGCGTTAAATAATAAAAAATATACTCAAGTATCGTAGATAAGAAATAGATAAAGTAAAATAAATTAATTTCCAATATTGATCCAATCAATATTTTGTTCTATATGAATTTCAATTAAGGAAAGAAGCATTAAAGAGAACGAAATTCAAGAGAAAACTATAAATTAAAGTGGATAATTATGTTCTTACATTTATGATAAAAATGTCTTTGATTTCTTCTGATGAAATGCATTTTTATATGATTATGATTGTTTCAAGTACTGCAGATTATGATTTATTTTCATGTTTCTTCATAAATTGTGATTTATTTTCTTGTTCATCATGTTGAATAATAGCCTGAATGCTAGATCATATTATCGCTTCGTTATTTTATAAAATTAACTGATTTACTGTTAGTTATAAATAAATATGCATAACTGTATAATTGTATGCTATGAATGTGTTTGTTGAAAGTGAAGTTCACTCCTTTAGATCTGGTTGAGGATCTGATGTATGCACGAAAAAATGAAATTAATGAAATAGTAATGGCTACTTATCCTTTGGATGAGTTTTGGTAAATATTTTCTTTTGATAAAGGTTTAGACGGTGACTCCTAAAATGGATGATAAATGTAAAAGTAAAAGTTCACACGAAATGTTCATTTGTACATACCTTCTATATGTTTGATTATCTGGCAATTTCTTTTATGTACATGTTATAATAAAAACTGACATGCATACTAATTCTATCTTCTTGTTTATTATAGTGTAACACCATAATTGATCCACTGAATTTTATTCAATTATTAGTTGTTTATTTTTTTCAGGTAACCATCCTAACTAAAATGGATGATAAAAAGGATGGTTATGTTTATCACCGTAGAGAAACTTTAGGAGATAGATATTTATGTCAGTTATGTTGATTTATGTTTAAATTGTATTTCATATAAATTTTGTTAGTATATATGTGTGGACAAATTATTAAAAAAATTTGTGGATTGTAGTGGCTCTTATATGATTGTAGATTTTGTTTTAGATTGGAAATGTTAGGTAAGATTTTCTTTTATCCTTCCGACTGCCTGTTTTCGCCTTGGTATTCCAAGCTTCCGGGCCGGGACGTGACAAGAGTGGTATTAGAGTAAAGTTTTTATATTTAGGGACATAAGTATGATCATAATCAAAGAGCCATTAAGAAGATAATAAATTTTATGAAGAGATTTGCATATGATTATATTGATTGATGTGTAACAGTTATAATTTATTTGTGTTTCTTAGGCCTATGAAATCAATTCAAGAAGATGCTATGGGTGAAAATAGAGAGGCACAAACTGCTGAGCACTAGAATTTGGTGCAACTGCCTTCATTAGCTATAGATACATTTACACAAATGATGGAAACAATGACTCAAATTATAAGAAATCAGCATACTCAAGCTAGTGGAAGTGGTGGGGTTCCTATGGACAAATACCTGAAATTATTTCAGGATATGAGGCCATCTCTTTTCTCAGGAACAGGAGGACTTGTTGAATCAGAAAACTGGTTGATGCGTATAGAGAAAATTCTAGAAAGTATGTCATGCCCTCCTGAAAGAAGAGTTGCTTTGGCTTCTTTTGCTTTTGAGGGTGAAGTTGAGAGATGGTAGCAAGGACAATTGCAAGAGAAGTTTGAAGGAAGGCCTTACAATCATGTTTCATGGGAGAATTTTGTGAAGACAGTTAGAGATTGATTTGTACCCCTCTCAGCTAGAAGATAAATGCAGGACAAGTTCATCAGATTGGTACAGGGAGATCATTTTATCATGCAGTATGAAGTTGAGTTTACAATAATTTCAAGGTATGCACCTCAGTTGATACAAAATGCAGAAGAGAAATGTCATATGTTTCTATCTGGACTGAAGGATGTTGTCAGACAATCTTTGATTCCTCTTAGTATTGATGACTATATTGTACTTGTGGAGAGGGCTAGAAGGATAGAATTGAATTTGTAAGCTACTTAGAGGAGGAGAGATATTCAGAAGAGGAGGAATGGTGATCGGTCAAAATGAGGGTAGAATGTTCAACCTGAAAAATCAAACTAGAAGAAGCCTAAGTCATATACTAATGCCAGCAGTAGCAGTGTTACTACATACCCAAAATATAGAAGAGCACATAAAGGAGAGTGCTTCTCAGGCACAAACACTTGCTATTGGTGCCATCAGCTAAGACATATGGTGAAATCTTATCTTATCTTGGGTTAGAAATCTTCAATTGGTATTATGACAAGTGTTCAGCCTCCTTAGAGGACTGTTAGTAGACAAAGGATGACTGAATCAACTGCATCAGTTCCATCTCAGAATCAGAACCAACAAGATACATAACCTCGAGTTTATGCACTCACACAGCAAGAAACAAAAGACTCGCCTGATGTCATTACATGTATGTCTTTATTTAAATTAGCATTGTTAAAATTGTATATTGTGCTAGATATATTTGCTTTATATATCTACTCATTTATATGTATCATCTTTATTCAAAGTAAATCAGTTAGAGTTTTATTTGATATTAGAGCATCACATTCATTTATATCTGAGGAATGTGTGAGAATTTTGGGATTGAAAGTTATGGAAATGCCTATAGTACTTTCAATTATAATGCCAAATGGGTCTCATATGAATGCTAGAAATTTTTGCAGTGTGAACCTGAATATTTGTGAAAGAAACTTGGATGCAGATTTAATAGCATTGCCGATATATGATTTTGATGTAATTTTAGGAATGGATTGACAATCTAAACATTATGCTATTATAGATTGTTGCAAAAAGATAGTCAAATTCAATATTCCTGGAGAAGAAGAATTCAAATTTGTTGGGCATAAGGGAGTATTAACTATGATGGTGTCTTGCTTGAAAGTTCAAAAGATACTAGCAAATGGCTATGAAGGTTTTCTTGCACAAGTTACTGATTTTACTAAAGAGGTAAAGAGGTTAGAAGATATACCAGCAGTAAAGGAGTATCCATAAGTTTTTCTAGATGATTTACCAGATTTACCTCCAATCAGAAAGATAGATTTCTCTATTGATTTAATTCAAGGTGCAAAACCTGTAGCAAAAATACCATATAGAATGATGATCAAAGAATTACAAGAATTGAAGAATCAGTTGCAAGAATTGTTGGAGAAAGGATTTATCAGGCCTATCACATCTCCTTGGGGAGCTCCTGTATTGTTTGTGAAGAAGAAAGATGGGAGCTTAAGGCTATACATAGATTATAGAGAGCTTAACAAACTCACATTGAAGAAAAAATATCCCTTACCATGGATTAATGATCTTTTTGATCAACTAGAAGGAGGTTTAGTATTTTCAAAGATTGATTTAAGATCGGGTTATCATCAGCTTAGGATCAAAGAAGAAGAAATATCAAAGACTGCATTCAGTATAAGATATGAGCATTATGAGTTTGTGGTGATGTCTATTGGCTTAACAAATGCTCCAGCTGTATTTATGGATCTCTTGAATAGAATCTTTAAATCCTTTTTAGATTCATTTATGATTGTATTCATAGAAGATATTCTAATTTATTCCAGAGATGAAGCAGCTCATGAAAGCCATCTTCATATTATTTTGCAAACTATGAAAGGAAATGAATTATATGCAAAATTTTTAAAGTGTGAATTTTGGTTAAATAATATTATATTCTTGAGACACATAATTAGTAGTGAAGGTGTTTTTATGGATCAGAATAAAGTAAGAGCAATAATTGAATGACCCAGACCAACCACTGTCACAGAAGTCAGAAATTTCTTTGGGTTGGCGGGATATTACAGGAGATTCGTTGTGTGAGTCACTTTACAACTTAAAAATTTGACAAGATAGAATGCTCACTTAATATTGATAAGAAATAATAAAATAAGTATCTTAAAGTAATCTTACTATGATATTTATGTTATTATAATTTGTAGACTAATATAAAAATGATTTCAAAATAAATTCACAATATTCTTTTTCACAATAAAATAAATTTCAGCAAGGAATAATTTATTTTAACCAAAAAGATGCTTTCAATTAATGCAAATGATCACAAAATACTTAAATAAAATTATTACAAATAAAATTATTATATTATAGATCTAAGTAGGCTAGTAAGCTATTAATTAAAAAGAGAGATCTAGCAAATAATTTCAGCATAATAAATTAATTTAAAATGTTTAAAATATACTTCTAAAATACATCTAAGAATAAATGATCTTTCAAATAAGACTAATGAAGAAATATTTCAAGAAACTAAATAAAATTTGTAGGAAGATAAAAATTTCAATAAGTTGAAATAAATCCTACAAACTATCACAATAGTTTTTCACAAAAAAAATGATTAAAGAAACTTTGATGTGAAAAATTTAGACTTTGATATCCAAAGACTAATCCACCAAAAAGTATAAATTGGGAAGAATAAATAGATGGTAAAAATAGTATGAACAACTAAAAAGGAATTAAGATCAAGAAATAGTTTGTTTAGTTGAAGATGTTGAAGTTTTCAAACCAAGGATTTGATCTTGCAATATTTGGAGAACACTTGCAAGAAAAATCTAGGAAATTTTTTCTTAGATTTCCTGGAGGGATTTTGAATTTGAACAAGGAATACTTTCATGAAGAGAATAAGGACTATTTAAAGGCAAGAAGATTATTTTGAATTATTTCAAAAAAGTATATTATTCTAACATCATTTTATCATATAATAATTTAATATTCAATAAACATATAATTTATATTAAATAAATATTAAATTCAAGCAGCCAAAATTCGATTATTCACATGGGCAAGTCAAAAATAATCAAATATGACTTTTAATATATTCAAAGCATGTAGCATGCATTTATTATTAAAATCAGCTAATATTTGAAAAGTCATAATTAATTCAATTTTAATCAAACGTGGGTCATGTAACCTATCAAATTAAAGGAAAAAATCCAAGGAATTTGTTGGAGATGAAATTAGATATAAATTCCTTGATTATAAAATGAATTTAGCTAAAATACAAAATTTCACATATTTTTGTTAATTTTGAAATATGATATTTAAATATTATGATATAATTTATATATGATCATACATATGCTATCTTATAACCTTCAAATTAAATTAAAATATTTAATTATATTAAGTAAATAAAATAATTACACTTAGTAGTCATAATTTATTATCATTTATTATTTTTACAATTCAAATGCTATGTATGAAACATATAATTGAATGTTAATTAGATAGAGATTTATATAAATTAACCTCATTAAAATAATAAGTTAAATTGTGAGTAAATTGATTCATGCCAATGAACTCATATGAATTTCTAAGATAGTTATAAATGCATATAACCTAAAATATTATATCTTGAACTTCACATTATCCATTTTGATCTATCTTTCATTCTTCTATTCTTGCAATTTTCTCAAACATATTGTGAGATGTATTGGATATGTAATTAGCAATTAATATATCTGAAACAAATAAAAATATTCATTAGGACATCCAATCATTCGTTTGTTATAATCAAAATTGATCAGATTGAACATGAGGCTCATCAAGCCAATACGTTGAAGGGTTTTCACAGATTGCCTATCTAGACTAACTCAAAAAGCAATCAAGTTTGAATGGTCATATCAGTGTGAAAAGACTTTTCAAAAATTGAAGAATTGTTTAATGACTGCACCAGTATTAACTATTCCATTAGGGACATAAGAATTTCAAATTTATAGTGATGCATCATTAGGAGGTTTGGGATGTGTACTTATGCAGAATGGAAGAGTGATTGTTTATGCATCAAGACAATTGAAAAATCATGAAAAGAATTATCCAACCCATGATCTAGAGCTAGCAGTAGTGGTATTTGCATTGAAAATTGAGGCATTGTTTATATGGAGTAAGATGTGAAGTTTTCACTGATCATCAAAGCTTAAAATACATTTTTACTCAGAAGGAGCTAAATTTAAGGCAAAGGAGATAGTTGGAACTCATTAAGGATTATGATTTGAATATTCAATATCATCCTATGAAGGTAAATGTAGTTGCTGATGCTTTAAGTAGAAAAATATCTGGTAGTGATTATTGGTTGATTTCTCAACAGGAGGAGTTGATTAAAGATTTAGAAAAATTGGAAATTTTAATTATTAAATCTACAGATGATCATGCTTTATTGTTAAATAAAATGACTATACAATCAAATTTGAAAGGCAGAATACGAGATGTTTTACCTTAAGATGATGACTTTCAAAAAATTTTAAATTTGGTAAAAATAGGCCATACAGAGATTTTGAAATTGATGGAGAGGGATTATTGAAGTATCATGATAGAGTTTGCATTCCAGATGTTGGAGATTTGAGGAAAGATATCTTGCATGAAGCACATCATTCTAATTATACAATTTATCCAGGTAGTAGCAAAATGTATCAAGATCTTAAGAAAATATTTTGGTGGTCAGGAATGAAAAGAAGTGTAGCTGAATTTGTCTATAATTGTCAATCATGTCAGATGGTTAAGGCTAAACATCAGAAGTCAAATGGACTTTTATAGCCTTTGTAATGCCTGAGTGAAAATGGGATGATATTGTTATGGATTTTATGGTTGGCTTACCTAGATCCAGAAGATGATGCGATGCTATTTGGATTATTATTGATAGGTTGACTAAATCTGCACATTTTACACCTATCAAACAATCGGCTAGTAAGGAAGTATGTTGATGAAATTGTGAAGTTATATGGTATGCCAAATTCTATAGTGTCCGATTGGGATGACCGATTCACATCTAGACTGTGAAAAAAAATTCAAGAAATTCTAGGTACGAAGCTTACTTTCAGTACTACATTTCATTCTCAAAATGATGGCCAGTCAGAGAGAATAATTCAGACACTTGAAGATTTGCTTAGACTTTGTACCCTTGATTTTAGGAGAAATTGAGAAATTCATTTGCCTTTGATTAAGTTTGCCTACAATAATAGCTTTCAAGCAAGTATTGGTATGACTCCTTATGAAGCCATGTATGGGAGGAAATGCAGAACACCACTTTGTTGGGTGGAGACATGTGAAAGAAGAATTAATGATAGATGAGTAAACCCGAAAAGATCTATTGATTTGTGATAGATTGAAATGTTATAGGAGGAAATACTATGATGCTTGTTAGTAGAGTTTGAAGTGGTAGAATTTGTATTTCTTAAAGTTAGCCCCATGAAAGGTATAAAACTATTTGGCAAAGTTAGAAAGTTGAGTCCACGCTATATTGGTCCATATGAAATCTTGGAAAGAATTGAGAATGTCACTTATAGATTAGCTTTACCTTCTCACATGGAAGGAGTGCACAATGTGTTTTATATTTCTCTTTTGTGAAAATATATTACTCATGAAGCCAACAAAATTATTGCGGGTCTTATTGATATTCAACTTGATCTCACATTTTTGGAGGAGCTAAAAAGAATTATAGATTATGATGTTAAGCATCTCAGGAATAAGGAAATTCCATTTATCCGTGTACTGTGGAAACATGTATCATTACGTGAGAAGAAAAAATCAATCTGAGCTTTATCCTCAATTGTTTAATTAAATGTATGTTTATTTTTATTATTGTCATTAAATTTTGAGGACAAAATTTTTATAAGAGGGAGAGATTGTAATAACCGGAAGTCAGAGAAAAAAATAATAATAATGTAAAATCTAAATGCAGCGACTGTTGGTCGCGGATTGGAAAAGTCAAAAAGGAGGAGCTCGATTTCGTTTTGCCAAAATAGACTTCCCAAAACAACAAGAGAGAAAGGGAGAAGAAGGAAATTTTGTGGGTGAACCTTCTGTGCGTCGACGATTGAGGGAGAAGAAGGAGATTCGTGCATCGGCGTCGTCCATGAGGGAGAAGAAGGAGAAGCTGATATTCGTGTCCATGACTCAGTGAGGCGACTCCATATCGACATCGAAGTGGTCAGTCTCATCTTGTAAATGACAGAGAGAGGGAGCCACTTTATCGGGAAAAAGAAGACGTGCATCGTGTTTCCATTCTCAAAAGGATCCTGGGAAAAATCAATAAGAAAGGGATAAAAGGTAAGTATATATATATATATATATATATATATATATATATATATATATATATATATATATATATATATATATATATATATATAGTATTTAAATTGAAATCCGATTTTAGTATTATTTCAAGTTTAACTTAGGGTTTATAGATTTTAGCAAGAAAATTTAATTTGGGAATATGTAGGATGAATCAAAGTCAAGTAATTAATATTAAACCCTTCATATGAAATATAATTGTAAATTTAATGTGAGCATTAAATAATAAAAGATATACACAAGTATTGTAGATAAAAAATGAATAAAATAAAATAAATTACTTTCCAATATTGATCCAATCAATATTTTGTTCTATATGAATTTCAATTAAAGAAAGAAGCATTAAAGGAAAAGAGATTCAAGAGAAAATTGTAATTTAAAATGGGTAATTATGTTCTTGTATTTATGATAAAAATGTCTTTAATTTATTATGATGAAATACATTTTTATATGATTATGACTGTTTAATATACTGTAAATTGTGATTTATTTTCCTATTTCTTCATAAATTGTGATTTATTTTCTTGTTTCATCATGTTGAATAATAGCCTGAATACTAGATCATATTGTCACTTCGTCATTTTATAAAATTAATTGATTTACTGTTATTTATAAATAAATATGCATAACTGTATAATTGTATGCTATGAATGACTATGTTGAAAGTTGAGTTCACCCTTATAGTGCATGGGGATGTGATATGCATGCAAAAAATAAATTAATGAAATTATACTTGTCCTTTGGATGAGTTTTAGTAAAGTTTTCTTTTGGTAGGTTTAGGGTGACTCACAAATGAATGATAAATGTAAAAGTAAAGTTCACACGAAATATTTATTTGTACATACCTCATATATGTTTGATTGTTTGAGCAATTTCTTTTATGTACATGTTATAATAAAAATTGACATACATACTAGTTCTAACTTCTTATTTACTATAGTGTAACATTATAATTGACCCACTGAATTTTATTCAATTGTTAGTTGTTTATTTTCTTCAGGTAACCATAATAACTAAAATGGATGATAGAATGAAGGGTTATGTTTACCGCCGTAGAGAGACTTCAGGAGATAGGTATTTATGTCAATTATGTTGATTTATGTTTAAATTGTATTTCATATGAATTTTATTAGTATATATGTGTGGACAAATTGTTAAAAAAATTTGTGAATTGTAGTGGCTCTTATATGATTGGAGATTTTGTTTAAGATTGGAAATGTTAGGTAAGGTTTTCTTTTATCCGTCTGATCGTTTGTTCCCGCCTTGGTATTCCAAGCTCCCGGGCCGGGTCGTGACATGTCCAATCGAGCTACACCACTCACGATCCCTCTTACCTTCTCCTTCTCTACTTCGCCTCTTCAATCCGACTTCTACAAACTTCTTTTGTCCGGTAACGCTTGCTTCGGCTATTATCTTTGGGTAGATTCCCGTCGTTGATGTCAAGGGGAGGAATGGTAGTGTCGCTAATTTGGATAAATCTTGGGCTTAGTAACAGCTTTCTTTTTCCACAAAAGAGGGCAGCCAAGAGGCAACTCCGTCATCAGGCGGATTTCTCTCGGCATATTCTTCTCGTTTCCTCCCCCGATCATTCTCTTTACCGCAATCGAGAGGAAACTTCATCATCAGACGGGTTTTTCTAGGTTTCTGGCATTTCCCTCCTTTCCCCTTTCTCCATTTCTGTCATTGTTGGATTCGCAACAACCACTGATTCCTTCCCAGCCTAGTAAACAGTAAATGACATCTTCCTACATCGCTTTCAAGTCGCTGATTAGTCATATTGGCTTAGAAATTTATTATTGTGGTTGGTTGTGGATGTGTAAAGAAATGAATGTGTATATGATGTATATATGTGTTTGCTTCTTTATGCAGGTTTGAAGGCTTCGTCACGCTCATCAAGGTGTGACGAGATGAAAACCGGTCAAGGTTTTTCAAAACACCGCCGTTACGCTCATTAGAGTGTGATGAGAAGGTCCTAAACTGTTAGATGTGACACCCCTATGCCGAAATGTTACCAAAATTTGAACTAAATTTTAGACTTTTAAAAAAAGAAAAAAAAACTAGCTTAAAAGCACTAAATAAAAATATATATAAAACTAAATTCAAATTAAAAGAATCAAGTAAATATGCAAAATAATGTGAATATGAGCATTGAATAAATAAAAAAATAAGGCTTATAAGATTCTAAGCAAGTTAAAAACCCATGTAGGCTTTGAGCTAGAACCCATCTCCCTCTTCATTGCTTCTATGAACAATCAGAGCTTTGCAAACTCTTAAAAAGATTCAAATAACATTATAATAAGAAGCATTCTATCCTCTAATTTATAGAAATGAAAAGGCAATGTGGAGTTCACATGTTACTTAAAGTAATAATAGATGGTCGCGTGCTCAATAAATATTATTACCCTATGAAAATGTACTAAGTGAAGGTGAATTTAGTCACTCAATTTATTGCTAAATGAATGCTTGACCCGTTGTTTCATATGTTTAAACCAATGAGGATACTTAAGTTGAATGCGAGTGAAACTTAAGGAGGCTAATACTAAACTCATAAGAGACTTAAAATAAGTTTGAAGTCTAATTTTTTTAAATAAATATAACACTTGATGTGGAGTTAAGGGTAAATCCAGTTTGAATTTGATAACTCTTACATGAACACAAATGTGACTACACTTCTAACCAATGAGCATCAATATGGCTCATGCGATAAACAAGGAGATTACTACGGCTTATTCCAAGTGAACTAAAAATATTTTGAATTGAACACAATCAAATAAATTTTTTTTTATGAAGCTTGGTAGCTTGCAGATTAACATGAGTGGGCTTTGACATCTTATCGAATAACATGAATAAATTTCTTGTTGATTATTGAAGGTGTCAATTTCATAAGCAAGTAATAAGTATAAATAAAATTAATTGAATACTTAGGCAGCTACGTTTGATGTCAAATGAAGTAAGGATCTCAATTGAATATCCAATGACCAATGATTGGTGATAAATCTAAATGTTCAATTTAAAATTGAGAATAAGAGTGTGCAAAGAATTTGGTAGCTTTCTTATAAGTACAAGTTCAATTAGGCAACTCATGAACAATCATGAATGTGGCCTTTAAAAGGGTCATTTGAATCTTGTATTTGAAATCGATTTGAAGCACATGAGAATTATGATATATCGAAGTGCCTATCTTTAAAATTAAAGGTATTCAAATAAAGTTCACAAAAGGACTTACAATGTAGCTAACTAGCTCATCAATAAGTATATACAAAGTCTTTCAATAATCGCTCAAGTTGCACTACATGATATATTGAGTGAACCAAAAACAACTCATACAATTTGAATCAGATTTGTGGTGAACTCAATGTTCACTTATAGATATAAGATCAGCTCTTTTGGGCTAGAATAAAAGCTGAAAGTCATGAATTGGTAAATATTTGAAAGTTATTTAATTATTACAAGCCAAATAATGTGTGAGAATTGGAACATTCAATAAGCAAGCTAAGTGCGAGCAATGTTTTAAATTACAACATAAATTAATACGTCACCAGATCTGCGATTCTTCGTACAAGCAGACAGAAGACGATAGTAAATTAAATTCTTCATGAATTATGGAGTTTCTTTCAATCCAAAAATTAAAGAATTTCATTTTAATTATGATTTTCAGAATCAATGATTTCATATTGGGTGAAATTATCTAAGCTATAAATACCTGCATGTGCTCAAACATGAAAATTTAAAGTACAAATTTTAATGTCTGAAAAAGTTGCGCAGGTTAAGTTGGAATTAAATGAAAATATGAAATAATCTCATGATTTAGAAATAAAATTATTTGAATTATTAAATACGCCACCGGATCTGTAATTTTTCGTACAAGTAGACAGAAGGCGACACTAAGTTAAATTTTGCACGAGTTATGGAGCTTCTTTCAGTCCAAAAATTGAGGAATTTCATTCTAATTATGATTTTCAAAAATTAATAATTAGATGAAATTATCTAGTAATTTTTTGCGTGTGACGAGATTTAAAATGCAAATTTTAATGCGAAAAGCGCACTAAGTTAGAATTAAATAAATATAAAATTAATCTCATAATTTAGAAACAAAATTACCTAAATTACTAAATACTTGCATAGGCCCCGACACTACTTTGAATGCTTAAACTTAATGTCTGAGGATGCTGCGTGAGTTGCTTCCCGATTTGGCCTTAGGACCCAGTTCGAGTTAACAAAACCTAAAAATCCAATTATTATAAGAATTTCAACTTATTAAAATATCTGAAAAGTTAATTCTGTCATATGATAGTAGATTTGGTTCTCAATTATTAAATTAATAGAGTCGACAGGATCTAAAATAATAAATTAAATGATTAAACAATACATCCACCCCGATGATGACTGTTGAATGAAAATTTCAACCGGAGGGGATACTTCCATTAAAGTATGATTGCAATTTCAGAGCAAATTAACTCAAATTAAGTATCAACCCAAATATGAAATCTAATATGTCATTAAGCTATAAATATCTAAATGAAATTTATTCTAAAAACTTAAAAGCTAAAAATTCAATCCACCTTCCACAATTGTTTGTCGGAGGTGAAAAATTAAGAAAATTCTAGCTCACAAAGGAGCCAATGTCAAATCAAGTGTTCTACTATGTTCACTCTCAATCAATCTCACGCTAGTAAGGACGTGACCCGTGTCCTCAATTAGGTTTGGCTAGTAAGTTCCTATGATGCGATTACTGAGTCCTTTGATGGTGGTACCAAATGATACCATTATATTATGATCATGACTGTAGCCCGTATACTCCTCAATGACTTTTCCCTTGGAGTTGTGAATCATAGGGTATACTTGATAGGACAAAAAACTCTCTATCAGCTAAGATAGACTTAAGCCTCCAGGTCTACAAGTATTTCTTGGATGATGGGATTTAGATTGAGTACGTCATCATTCCCCCAACCATCCGCTTTAAGCTAATGATGGTGAATTTCATAAATTCTAAATTCTAAAACTCCACATGCTGCTACTATACGCTATGCATTAAGCGATCTAACGACTAGTCTTAATCAAAAGTGTTCTCTTAGTATTGAGAGGGGTAATTAACTATAGGTGCTTGCGCCTATAAGAAACCTAGAACTAGATCTAAAGTTCTCACAAAATGAGGGCGAAATATCTGGGTAGTGTCTTATCTACTATTCCATCTTCCTTCTGAAAATTACAACGACACTTAAATCATACTCTCTTCAATGCAAGAGATCGGTGGTGAATTTTCGGAGCCCACAAATAATAATGATTAACTTTCATGCGTATTAATGTGTTCCCTAGTCAATATTTGTATGATTGGTTTGAGCAATTGTTGATACATTCTAAGGCTTTTGATAAGGAGTTGATTTTAGTGATTTAAAACAAATTTAACCATTCATTTTGTTCTCTTACAATATAGAGGATTCAAAAAAAAAAAGATGAAATTGTAAAAGTAACATCAATTGCGTAGCAACATAATTATAATTTTTCAAATTTCCTTGTTTTCATGTTATATAATAAGACTATTTCTTATAAATGAAATTGAATAATTGAGTGGTTCTATTTCTTTCATTGTCTTTCAAGTGTTGACTCTTGAGTGGGTAGAGATTGAATAAAAAGGTTATTAGTTTATTATAAGCTTTGAAAGACGAATAAAAGTCAAGAATGACCTCATATAGCTGAGATAAGCATTACAATCTTCAAAAGGGGAACAAGGGTTGTGGCTTCTTCCATTTTTCATAGAGGCTATGCCAAGTGATCATATTACTTGTATTCGTAGAGATTTTGTGCGAGAAGAGTTCTTTACTCTCTCTTTTGCTTTCTCATTGAGAAAGATTGCTCCAAGATATTTTGGGATCTTCTCCATCCTTCTCATTGGTGTTACAAGAAGATAATCTTGTCTATTTTATTATTTTAATGCTATATTTTTATGTGAAATATTAATTTTGATCTTGCAAACTTAATTTGATTGCTCTAGATGCTTTGAAAGAAAAATTTTGGGCACTTTCATTGCAACAAATTATAAGTCGATTGAATTTAAGACCCAACGCAAACAAACGAATTAAAATATAACAATTAAAAATAAAAAGTTTAAAGTCTGACAGGATAGTTATGATTTTTAAAACAAATTGCCATTGTTGAACTTTTAAATATGTTGCATGAGAATGGTGCTATGTGGTGGCTTAGAAGCTATGGTTTATATGAACAAGTTATAGGAATTCTAATTAACATACTAGTGCAACCTGACTAAATTCATAATTTTAAAAAAAAATCTTGTGTAGCTTAACAAAATGTTAAAATATGAGAATGAAATTTTATTTTATATTTTCTTTGAGTAATGAAACATCAAACCAACTCATAGAAAATTGTGAATAAACAATAATTAACAAAATAGAAATAATTAAGCTGCATGAATCTCAGGAAAATATATTCAATCAAAATGGACTTGCATGAGTCTAGATTAATTGGCGTAGCTTGAACCAAATTGGACATGCGAGCTTGATTCAATTTCTTTTCTTGTGTGGGCATGTGGCAACATAATGGGGGGAGGAGATGATGACGGCTTGCACCATAAATACATTAAGTATTAAAAGACGATTACTTTTAATACATAATTTTTTTATACATGTACGTGTGTTGTGTGTGTCTTATATAAATGTAACACAAACTAACATCAATTCTATTATCTTTAAAGTGCCGTTACATAGACAAAGATACCTCCAAGTTTAATTCCTATCTCTGACACCATCGGTTTATTTCATCTCCTCCTCACACTTCATAACAATACTATTATAAACATAGAACTTAGAAATAATTAAAAATAAGATAAAATTAATGACCATTAGAACAACTAAAAATTCGTAGTAGTAGTCGAGATGAGATGCGTTCAGATTATTTACTATCCATCCATCACTATTGTTTGTCTTTGTCACTTTTGACACGATTGACAAAAGAAAACTGCTGAGAAAATTGCTTATTCCCAAGCTCGAAGTATAGATTGATGCCCCTGAACTCTTCATCTTTTCTGGAGATTGATCATAGAAGAACTCCATCTGTGCAACCTCAATGAACATTGCTGCAAATCCAACACCTATAAATTGTGGCAAAAGAGCAAACATAGTTAATGGAACCTTAATATTTTGTTGGGGAATTCCTTTTTTTTCTCTCACTATTTTTAATCTCCATCTCTCTATGAAGACTGTCATAACTGTCAATTCTTGCTTTTGGCCAATGCCAATTCTTGTAGTGGTAGATTCTTTTGTGTGCTTTTGTGACTCGAATGGAAGATGACAAAGAATGCAGAGAAGCTTGCAGGTGGTATGTTGAAGTGAAGGCTGAGACTAGAGTCTAGTGTTTATACTTGCTTCACAAATAAGTTAGCACTTGAGCCATCATAACACTTGGCATGATTGTCAGGAAAAATACTGGAAGTTTTTTTATCATTTGTTTGATTTCTTCTACTTGAGTCACAGAACACAACTTTCATGGATTTTCCAAGTTGTTGATCTTCACTGCTGCCTTATCAAGAAACCTATATATGTTGAGAATAATTGTAATTAATACATATGGTTAGTATGGTTTCTAAAGCAATTAATTTCTTAGGCATATTTATGTAAATAATTTGACAAATAGTATAATGCTACATAGAAGAATAGCATGATGTGATTTAGTAATTCTTTTGATTTTATAAGAAAAGCATCAATAATGGCTTACTATCACATAGAAATAAATAATCATAAATCTTTATCAATCAATAATAGTGATGAATGCTGAGATGAGGATGCTCAGGTGGATGAGTGGCTTTACCCTTAGAGATAGAATGCAAAATGAGTATGTTCGGAAAAAAGTTGGAGTAGCTCCAGTGGTAGATAAGATTAGGGAGAGTCGCCTTAGATGGTTTGGCCACATAAAGCCGGTAGTCCGATGACGATTAGGAGAGTAGATGCATTAGATTTGTATGTTAAGAAAGGTAGAGGTAGACCTAAAAAAACTTGGTTAAGATGTATAAAAAATGATAGTATCTTGAATTAAATGAGAATTTGACACATAATAGTGATCGAAAGATTCATGTAGCCGACCCCACCTAGTGGGATTAAGGCTTGTTGTTGTTGTTGTTGTTGTTGTTGTCTCTCTCAAATAATACTCTTGGTGAAATTCAAATAGATCTTTTGAGTCTTTAGGTATTGGCACATTCCATTTCCTACTTGAAGCCACAAGCACTTGGGCTAACTTTGTGAATGGGCTACCAGAGGGCACCCTATGTCTATAAGTTGGAGTGTCAATTAATAAGAATAACATTGAAATAGCTGTGATAATTATCGATAGGGTGTATCCGAAAGACCAGCTAATATTATTCTGGATATACACAAGAACTATGCAAGAGAATAGAATCCCAAAGAAGATAGCAACCGTCCACCAATTGAAGAATGAAAGCTTTTGAGCTTGCTCATTTGGATTAAAATTGTCAAATTGGCCAGCTCCAAAAGTAGAGGAATTTGCCTTCATTCCACCAACACCTATAGCTATCACATAAAGTGAACAAAAGAAAAAGGTGGCATGAAATCGAGAGGTGTGATTGTTGCAGTCTTCAATGTTCAATGAATTACATTTCTTTGGTCGTAGTGAGGGCAGTGAGACAGTAAGAGTCAGAAAGCTCATCCCCATAACGGCAAACTACCAGACTCTTGCAACATAAATTATAAAATCAGAAGAATTTCTCTTACAAATATAATTTTCAAATAAATTATGATTGAAATTAAAAGTAGTTAGCAAATGCAATTTATTCGTTTTAAGAACTTTGAAGTACTTGAATTTTATTTTAAATTTTTAAAATATTTGGAATCAATCTAACAAAAAATTCATATTAGTAATACTCTTAGTGTTGATAGAACATGACATATATAAAAGAAATCAAATGATACAAACATAAATTAATTGTATAGTTATATATATATATATATATATATATATATATATATATATATATATATATATATATATATATATATAGTCAAACTTTTCTCTCATATTTTGCCACTCATTCACTATCATAATTATTTTTTTAAAAATATTTTAAATGAATAAAATAAAAGAGATTACATTCTACTTCTCATTTAGAATATAGTGTAAAGTAAATACAGAGATTTTAACTTTTTTAGTGTTTGACTTGAAGTAAAGTACATTTCCAAGGTAATGTAATGTATTCCAAATACATTACATAGGTCATTTTTGGAATATTTGGAATTCAGATTTGAATTTCAAATCACACCGATAATAAAGTGATATATTATTGTTGCTTCGTCACCCTACGCACATCCACCTCCACCGCCTCCTGTCATATCATTGTTGGGCTTCAAAACTTTTAAAATATTTTATATTATATTTTTTTATCAAATAAAAAAAAATAAAATCATGAATTCATAAAATTCTCAATTAAATAACTGTAAAATAATTTTTTTTACACTATATTTTTTTGATACTATATATTTTTTATATTGTATTTCTTTTTCCAAACAGCCCCTAAAGCCGATGGGGGGAACAAGAGTGCCTTGCCAACCGATTTCTCTTCACGCGATAATAGCTGGTCAGTTTACAATAAATGCCAAAATAAAAAATAATAAAAAAAAAAGTCTTTCTGGACTTCCGGCGGAAGAAAGAAGAGACTGTCATTTTTTATTCTGCTTCAACACTCCCAGCAGCAGGGACGGATCTAAAAAATTATTTTAATATAAGCACAATAAAATAAAAAAAATAATACTCATATGTAAAATAAAAATTAAAATATTTTATAACAAAATAAGAAAAATTAAGCATCACAATAAAATAAATTTTCTTTACATTGCATATTATTTATAATTTCTCCTTTTGAGATTTATATTTTGAAGTTATTATACAATCAATTTGTTATCAATATTTATAAATAAATAATTTTCAATATATACAACAATACAATCATTTATCTAAAAATCTCTCATTCTATTTCACAAATAATTTTTTACGATCTTTATTGTTGAAAATACTCATTCAATAGTTATTATTACAACAACAACAAGTCTTCATCCCACTAAGTAGGGAAATAGTTATTATTACGATTGATAATGTCAATACGATCTTTATAAGCAAATATACAGAAAGTAAACATCATTTTTTTTTTCTATCAACTTTTATGGAAGTTTTCTAATGTCTTTCAACTTTGAAATGTACTTGCAAGTTCTCCAAATCAAGATGTACTAGAATATCTTCTAAGTTCTACATGAACTTTTTTAGACTTCTTATTACTATTCTCACAAATAGTAGTATGTGAAAAAGTTGAGCTCTATTGCTTCTATTTTTTTAAAAAATATCTATTCATATCTATTTAAAATAATTAATTAAAATAGTGAAATTAAATACGGTATAAATTTTCAAGTATATCAATAAAAGCTGAAAAAAAGTATACCAATGCTATCATATTAAAAAAGAAAAACTCATTGAAGGATTAAGTAAGATTATGACAAATGATATTTCACCTTCACATATTATAATATAAAAGTAAATTGTCATCATTTCTCCTCTAGAAATTTTTACTGAATTACTGACACACATGAAATACATTTTGAACCTCTACAATCGTTTATTATAAAATTCAACAAATGATAATTTATTATCAATAAATACATGATCATATCAAAATACACAAATAAATCAAAAATCAAATATAACATACACATTTTATGTGACTGAAAGATATGTTTTCTTTTATTCATAATTAAATACTAAACCTGCTATGTTTAGTTTTTTTTTCCTAATTATACCTAAATTGATAAGTATTTAAGCAGCATTAATATAATTAAGTTACAGCAGTTGCCAACTAATTATATCTAAAATGAGGGTGTGCAAGGCAGGACTCAGGAGCAAAAGCGTGATGGTGGGATTTCTTGATCAAAGCCAACGAGAGAATGAAAGGAAAAACCAATTGCCAAAACTATTATTGATATGACAAAAAATTCTAAAGATAAGACGATCTTGATGTTAAAAGCAAGCTGATCTGAAGTTAAAACTAGCCGAGATTAAGCAACTAAAATATCATTAGAAACTTTGGGATATCAGTTAAATCCCTAAATAGCTCTCAAATATGAAGTGTTTATAGTCAAATAGAGCGTCTCGACGAGCCGGATCTAACAAGCCCAAGATCTCACAATTCCGACTTCATTTGAGCATTCAAATACTTAAGATACATCAAATGATCAAAGGAATCATTTTGAGCCATCCGATGAAGTGGAGTGGCTTGGATTTTGTATGTATTTACAGAGACGCCACTCCTCCAATCTATAAATAGTCTCTCATTCCTTATATGAGGGGAGGCCAAGCAAGAAAGAGGAGAGAGCTCTAAAGCTTGAAAATCCTCCAAACACAATCGTGCCACCACTCGACGGTTGTCAACCTCGCCACCGCCGCCGCCTGATCCTGCCAATCTCCGTTTGTCTCCATCATGACGACTTTCATCGCCGCTGGTCGTTCTCGCCGCTCACCATCATCTCGCTACCACTAGCAACCGTATAACCTCAACGTGACTATATGGTTGTTGCCTAATTTTGGGATTCCATTGAGCCCCTTCTCATATACAATTATGTAATCCCGTTATCGGGAAAACTTGTACTCCAAAATAAATATATAGTGAAGCTTTTTACTGGGCTAGGCCCCATGATTTTTTCCCTCTTTTCGAGGTTTTCCACGTTAAAATTTCTGGAGTTTTCTTGTTCACTCTTTAAATACCTGTGTGTATGCTGGATTTCACAACAAGTCTAAGGCATAAACTTTTACTCTACCACAACTTATTTTCTAGCACGCAATATTTTGACGCTGTCTGTGAAAAACTAATTCCCATTATTTCATCTTGTATGATGACCAAGTTTCCCAACAAGATCAAAACCACCATCGAGGTAGAGCATTTCAAGCTTTTAAAGAGCGCAAGCGAACACTGAAGATTCATCAACGTTCAATCCTTCAATTTTGTTAGAGACTAGGGGCAACTCTTAATCTCAAAATATTATCCAAACTAATATTCTGGATATCTAATTGATTATCAGTTAGAGAAGCAAGTCAGCAATACTAATGAAAAAGATCAAGGTTAAGGAGCAACATTGGCTACAACCATAAACGAATGTTTTGATTCGACCTCTTCCATATAGGTTAGCGTCATCGGGTAACACCCTGACAAATAAACTCAGATGGGTCAAAATCCTCGATTCAAGACTCTTCCATACAGTTAACGCCAAACACTCGACAAACAACCTCGATGAGTCAAAAATCCTCGGATTCAATGACCTCTTCCACGTGTTAACGCCAAGTAACACTCGACAAACAACCTCGGATGGGTCAAAAATCCTTAGGATTCAATTCAACCTCTTCCATACAGGTTAACGTCATCAAGCAAACATTATGACAAACAACCTCGGATAGGTCAAAACTTTGTACCTACTCCACACAGGTTAACATCATCGAGCAAACACTCTGACAAACAACCTCGGATTGGTCTCGCCGGATTCAATTCAACCTCTTCCATAGTTAACGCCATCGAGCAAACACTCGACAAACAACCTAGATAGTCAAAAACTTCACGCCTTCTTTTCACAAGTTAACGCCATCGTAACACTATAAAAAACAACCTCGAGAAAAATTCTCGGATTCAATTCAACCTCTTCCATACGGTTAACGCCATCATAAACACTATGACAAACAACCCTGATAGTCAAACAAATTTTCCCACATGTTAACATCATCGGTAACACGACAAACAACCTCGTGATAGTCAAAATCCTCGGATTCAATTCAACCTCTTCCATACGCCATCGAAGTCACACACTCGACAAACAACCTCGTGATAGTCAAAATCCTCATCGCCAAACTTTGCCGCTATTATCCTCGGTGACTACGACGCTCGCCACCGCTAACTATCGCCCTTATTGCTACCGCCACCAATTCTGCCGCCAAACACCGCTGGCTACCGCCAGCCACCATCGTCTTCCTCGCATCTGCTGGTCACCATTGCCGCTACTATCCCCGCCACTATCGACGCTGGCCAATTATCGATTACCGCCGCTAGGCCGCTGATTCCTTTGGCCGCCAACCACATCGCTAGCTGCCGCCGACTACCGCCGCCGGCCATATATGCCGGTTACCACCATCATCGCTGGTTATCCTCATCGACCACCGTCACAGGTCACCGCCACCGACTATTATCGCCGGCCACCATCGCCAGATCGCTGTTTTGTCCGGTCATCGCCGATGATCGCTTTCAACCCGGACGGGTCCGATGAATAGCTTGACGCCTTCTTTCGAGGGAAAACTATACACGATGTATTACTCGCCTCGCTTCCAAACCCGGTTCCACCAACGAGTATAGCTGACGCTTCTTGAGGAAAAACTATGAGACACGACGATATCGCCCTTGATCGCCTCAACCTCGACCGACGACAGTACAGCCTTTTCCGTGGAAAATCAGACACGACATGTACCGCACCTTGATCGCTTCCAAACCCAATCACCAACTACAGTACATTGATGCCTCTTCGAGGGAAACGTAGACACGACGTGTCATGGAGCTCACGATCCAAGTACCTCTTCTTAAGAAGAAGAGGGACACTCCAGCATATGAGGAGTGTGCCTTCTCCCTTGGCCCTAGGAGGGTTTTTATAGACCCCCTACAGGGATAAAATGGTAACAAATCAAAGAAAAACCGCCAAAAACTGTTCAAAACGGGCCAAAATGGGTGAAAACGGGAAAAAATGAACGTTATACCGGCATATGTAAAGGCCATGGGCGCCACGCCTCACGCTTCTCTGCTCCAAGGCGTGAAGCTGCTGCCACGCCTGCTAAGCCTGTTTCCCATTCTCATGGACCCAAACCGGCCATGACCACCGAATCAAGCGACTACCTGATCGCAGATCCAGACGACTGCCAAGGCCAAATTGTCACCAGGTGTTCCGGACTGACGCCACTTTTCAGCTGGGCCAGGTCCTGTTTCATCGACTTCACACTACGGACTGAGTCTGACCCTGGCTTAAATCTGACTTTGCGCTGATCTCGGCTCTCGCGGACTGCCAGCAAACCACATTCCACCACCGCGGGCAAGACGAGTGCCCATCGGGCCGCGAGCCTGTAGTACCTGATTGATCCATAATCCCGAAATCTTACACACGCGCATACCTACACACATCCGCGACCCTGCATCCACTTCCGTGGTGATAATCTTGTGCTCACAT
This sequence comes from Cymbidium sinense, assembly GCA_021442155.1. Taxonomy (NCBI): domain Eukaryota; kingdom Viridiplantae; phylum Streptophyta; class Magnoliopsida; order Asparagales; family Orchidaceae; genus Cymbidium; species Cymbidium sinense. The sequence continues at coordinate 3,327,448 of CM038216.1, forward strand.
GAAGATCTGTTCTCACAAAATGTATGGTTAATGGACTTGCAAATTTCATTGAAGAATTTGTCATTTTCAAGTATTTGACATATCTATTTTTGGATGATTGAGATAATGTCATCCAAAATTTGAGGCGCATATGATATGACTCAAAATTACTACACAAGACAAATCTTGATGTTAAAAGTAAGTCGAAAGTTGAAATGAGATTAAGTACCTAAAATATCATCAAAACTTTGGGATATTAGTTAAATTCTTAAATATTCCTCAAACATGGAGTGTTTATACCAATCGAAGCTGCCCCGAATGAGCCTGATCTAACAAGCCCAAGATGTCACAATTCCGAATTTCATTTGAGTATTCTAAATACTTAAAATACATCAAATGATCAAAGAATCATTGAGCCGCTCACGTAATGGGAGCGTTCTGATTTTGCAATGTATTTACAGAGACACCACCTCCAATCAATAAACAAATTTCATTCCTCATATATGCAGAGCCAAAGAGAGGAGGAGAGAGCTCTAAAGCTTGAAAATCCTCCAAACACAATCGTACTATCACTCAACCAGAATAACCACCGCCGATCCTCGCCGTCCATCAATCATTTGCCTTCCATCATGACGACTTTCATCGCCGGGTATCGCCTCTGCTCACCATCATCTCACCGCCACTCAAGAACTATTACAACCTCAACGGACTATATATGGGTTGCCTAATTTTGGATTCCTATCACCTTCTCATATATAATTACGTAATCATATCGAAAACTCAGACTCCAAAATAAATATATATAGCTTTTTTAGCTGCTAGCTCTGCGGATTTTTTTTCCTCTTTCGGTGTTCACGCTAAAATTTCTGAGCTTTCATTAATTTTAAATACCCATGCCAGTGCTGCTGGATTTCACAACAAAGCAAGGCCAGAACTTTTACCTCCTATATTTATTATATAATATAATTAATATTAGATATATATATTTATATATATATATATATTATATGTATAATATAATTATTATAATATTTATTATATTATATGTTATATGTATATAATTAATAATATTATGTTATATATATGTTATTATTATTATTATTATTATTATTATTATTATTGCTTATTTTATTGTTATTAATATTACATATAATAATATTATATATTATTATTACATAATGTATATTATATTAATATAATACAACATTGTATGTAATATGATATTTTAATATATTACACGTATAAATACATGCATACATTGTACGTATGCATATTACGTATGTGTATTTTACAATATTATTGTTGCTGTTATTATATGTTATATATATAATATTATATATGTTATATATTATTACATTAATATATATATATATTATTTATTATATTAATATGTATAAATAATACACACATATGTATAACATACATGTATATACATACATACATATGTATATATACATATATACATATATATATATACATATATACATATATATATACATATACATATATATATACATATATACACAAGGTTGTAAAACCCAACCTATTACGTAACCCAAGATGAGAGTTCAGATTTAGGAACCGGGTCAACCTAAACCTGATGATATAATAATGAATTAGATCCAAATATGAACTAACAAATACAAAATTAAATTAAAAAATTGCTAAATATGAATTTAACAAATACAATTCACTTATACATATTATGCTAAATATAAGTTTTGATGAATATTCATATGTTAAACCTATGAACAAACAAATTAAATCATATATGCTTTCAAAGAACGCAGACCGAGCCAATCTTACTGATTTTTCATCTTAACTTTACTTCATGATTCTCAAGTAAAGGTAAACTAGCACAAAACAAACAAATATTTGGCAACAATTATATAAAATATACAAGAAAATATAAACTAAACTAACTACAAAAAGATATTGTAAATTATGACGTGGAACACTTAATAATTAAAATTAATAAATAATAAGTCATAATAAAATTAAGACATTCATTATTCAATAAAATGATATTATCAATAATTTGTGATCTTTAATCAAAACTTATTCTAAAAATTAAAATATCAAATACATATTAAAATTTATCTAAAAAAAATCAAAAGAAATAGATTATAATAAAAATAAATAAACTAAAAAAAATATTATCTGTGTTCATCCTCTTGTAATGGCTGACAGAAAATAAAATTTTAAAAAGACTGCTGCCTCTATGGCGGAAATAAAAAATAAAAAATAAATTAAAAAAAGGGTATTGAAAGTGGACCGAAAAGACTGTAGTGCAAAAACGGATTAATAATCAAAATTGAAAATAACTATTTCTCAAAAATCTGTACGCAAAAGACGGTAGGGAAAAAAGTCAAAAACCCGTATTAGTTTTTTACCGCAGAAATTACTATGTCATCAGCCGTCCGCCGTCCGATTGGAAATCAACAGAAAATCAAGATCGAGGCGTTAAACCGAAAATCAAGAGCGGTTCTCCGGTTCAGCGGTTCAACCGTCGGTTTTATCTGGTCTCCACCGGTTTTTTATTGGAGCAGTTTTTTTAACATTCCGGACCGGCACAGTGACCGGTTCACGGCCGAACCGGTTGAACCGGCCGGTCCGGTCCGGTTTTGACAACCATGTATATACATATATATATATATATATACATATATATATATATATATATATATATATATATATATATATATATACATATATTATATATATATATGTATATATATATATACATATATATATATATATATATATATATATATATATATACATATATACATATATATATATATACATATATATATATATATATATATATATATATATATATACATATATATATAAAGATGAGCCAGTGCACGTATGAGCCCCAATCGTATATCCGCCATCATGTAAAGCTCATCAACCAATGAGATTTACTAAATCAGACAAGGCAATATAGGACTGGAGAAACAAAACTTAGATTTTGCTCATTTTAGATCGTTTATGCACATAGGATTTAACTCAAGTAGAATTTAGTAAATTCAATAAATCTAGATTTAATAAATTATGTGAAAATTAAATCTAGAAATAATTTGGTATGATGATAGTTAAATCTTGTGCTAATGTTTGGTTATTTATATGAGAATTTAAATTAATTATTTTATTTAATATTTAAATAATGAATATTTAGAGATTATTTTTAATTGTATTTTTTATCACAAAATAAAATTTTAAAACTATTTAAATAATTAAGTCAAGAAGATATAAGTCAAGTAATTAAGAATACAATAGTAATGTATATGATAATACTAATTAAATTTATATTAAATGATATCTAATAGATACGCAAATGATAGTTATAAAAATACAATAAAAAATAAGCAAATGATAGTAATTAACATATTATTCTTAAATATTATTTAAGTAATCAATAAAATATATAATCTACATGTGTGATGAGATTATAATGGAGAATATTTAATAAGTGAATTAAATAATAATTTTTATTTATTTATTTATATAAAAATAATAATCATAATCAAATTAATTATAATATAATATTTTAATTAATTATAAATCTATTAATTAATTATAAAGCATTAAGTCTATATTAATTATATTTAAGTTCATATTAATTTATAATTAATCTAAATAAAAATAACTAAAGAGAAGGTATTGACGGCATATCGGCGTTCGAAACCCGCATCTTGGTATTCCTTCCTGGCTTCGCTGCTGCCCGAAAAAGAGAAGGGAGACGTCGCGAAGGTATCCTTGTCTTCCTTCCCACCCTTCTTCGCATGTTTCTGCTTTTCTAAATTTCGTAAATCCAGCTATGAACAGGATTTAGTCAATCCGGATTTAACTTGCGAAAGCGACTTTAACGTGATTACAAAATCAATGGATTTAACTTCTCTAAAAATATCGTAAATCCTACTCAAATACTGCAATCAAACAGCTATTTTTTTATCTCAGCTAACTCAGTGGGGGCATGAGCTCCAGTGCCATCCGCCAGTGCGCAGCAGCCTCTCCTCTTATTGCACGAAGCCTTTTGTTCGACCCCCCGTGCTCTGTCTCCAGCGAGGATCGCCCTCCATTTCGCGTTTCCTTCTCAGCTGAGCCGACACTTCCCTCTTGTCCTCTTCTCTGCCGTCTCTCGCACAGTCGCCGATCATCCCCCTCTCCCTCGCCCAGCCCCTCTCGCTCACTCTCTCGTACTCATTCCCCAAACCGAATCCAGCTCTTCTCACTTCTGACCCCGTCCCCATCTCTCCCTGTTCTCCTGTAGCTGTCGAAACCAACTCCAGTCGCTCTTCCTCTCCTTTTCGTTTTTTTTTTCCATTTGAAGCCTCTCCCTCTGCTCCCATTCTCACGCCACAGCCAACCACACCGAGGCATCATCATCGAGCTTCATCTCCTGCTCTCACCTCACGACGATCATTGCCGGCAACACCACTCCGCCTCTTCGCTCGCTCACCCCTTTTTGTAGCAAGCCCTTTGACTCACTAGAAACTTCATCCCTACAGCCCTTTTCTCTAGCGGCGAACCTCCAGACATCAATCACCTAACTCTTCGATCAACTCCTCTCCAACATAGAACTGTAGCTGTTACTTGATTTTCCTCCTCCAGGAGACCTCTTTTTGCACTTCTCACAACCGGCCAACCTAAACAAACTTCACCCTTCGCCCTTCTACATTCATCACTCCAAACAAAGACCTTTCCATTCTCATCACATCATACAACGCATAATAAAGTATAAATGATATAAAAAAAATGTCAAAGGCATATTAAATATTTTTCGAAAGATTTTGTTGTTTGTGATATTTCTTTGCAGGTAAAGAAGCCCATGCAAAACGTGATAGGTTTAAAGAACTTTAGGTTACGATGTCACTTAACACAGATCATGCATATTTTTTTAGACGTGATAGACAAACTCAATATATTTGAAGTAGTCTCTTATGTTATGTGAGGATGATGTTAAGTGTTGTCAAAATTTTATTAAAACCTGAATTAATAGGGGACTTAAACTGAATTAATTGAACTCAAATTAAAGCTAAAATATGAATGTTTTAAGTCTTAAATAGAAAGCAAATTATAAAAATTTTAAATTAAAGGACTTACAAAAGATTAGAAAGAACTTAAAGAACTCTCTCCCAAACAACAAGCAGCCCCTACATGGTTCTGACACTGTTAAAAGCCTAAATCTAGTTTTTGAGAATATTACACGAATTAGAATTTAGCATATTTAAAGTATAATTACCTCAAAAAGCATGCAAACCCTAAACATAAATCAATAATTACTTCGAAATTACACACTTCTCTCATAAGTTTGAGTCTTAAATGTTGAAACATTCTAACAATGCTAATTGGTTACTTCTTATATTTACATACGACCATAAAAAATTTTAATTAAGAAACTTCATATTCAAAATTATATATTCTTTATCTTAAGACTAAAAATATGTTCACACCATCTAATTCTTGACCTGATCATTTGTTAATGGACAAATATAGTTGACTGTACTAATGTGTTTAAAATATCTAGATTACATTAAATAGATATTCATATTATATGGGTTGATGGATAAGTGAGAAACACACAATTACTTATCTGAATGATTCAAGACGCATGAAAAAAAAAAGTTGAATCTACCAAAAAAAAAAAAAAAAAAAAAGGAATAACAATCACATAAAAGATAAAATTAAACACAAAAGATTAAATTGAAATTAAAGTTATAATTAACTTATGTTAGATAGTTATTTAATATAATTATTAGCATTATAAATCACTTATGTATGTCTTAGATATTGGTATTATTTAAATTAATCAAATCAAGTTGACTTATTTTAAAATTAATACGTATATTTAAGTAATCAACTAATTATAATAAAGAAAATAATAATAATTAAATTATGTTACATTAATATTTGTTATAATAAAGTTGAAAAGCGGAAATGATTAAGCTTAATTCAATTTGTGTTGGATTTATATACCCATCAATATAAAATAGAAGCCCAAACTGATATGTAGCCGATGAGCTTATTGGGCCAACGAAAATATATGGGCCTTTAATTGCAATTCATATACATTGATTTTTTAAATGCTTTGAAGTGCATAAAATACAATTAAATAACATCATTTTACAAACGAAACAAGCTCCTAGAGCCCAGTATCCTTACACTAGAATGATAATGAATATTTGTTATGTTGAGAACATCTAAATTATTATGGATAGGAGCAATCTATAGATAATACAATAGAACATAAGAGTCATGATATAATAAACTTCTAGATTATTGATATTATTATAAGAATGCCATCATAGTATATTTGTCCTTATTTAAAATAAATTATGCTTAAGAAAAATTAATTTACATTTGATGATTTTTTTATTATGAGGGAATATATTATCTGCATTAAGATTTGGTAATCATCTTGGCTAGAATTGGGACATTTCTGATTAATACTACACAATTTTGGTTGACATAAATAGTTAAGTGATTATTATATGCCTAACCATCTTCATGAATCTTAAATTAACAATGAATGATTATAATCTTTTCTTTATAATATTTGCAACACCTTTCACAGGTTTTTGGCATAGGCATAATCACTCTTTTGGTCACTTTAGCTGAGCCATTTTACAATCGTATCTTTTGATTCAATTTATTGTAAAAAGTACTAGCTCAATCTATGATGTGATATTCAATCAATCAACTATTTATTTTAATAGCTATTGCATCTATCCCCCACTTGACGATCAAAATTTCAACATGTATTACACAAATAAGAACGATTAATTATTAATCCGTTTGACTACATCCAATAAATTCAATAAGAAAATCTTATCATTAAATCAACCTCAGGAAAATGAGTTCATCTTCTCATTAGCTACTTATATCATTTAAATGTTTAGAAGAATTTGTATTGCATCAAGTTATAGTCTTTATCTTTTGGAGGTAATTAAATATTTAATTTTTGTTCAAGTTTCAATTTAAACTATCTTATATCCTATGTTAGATATTAATAACTTTTTTAAATGAATAATATTATAAATCATAAGACCTCACGAGAGTAAATTTTAGATAGGGTTTTCTATCTAAATCCATAGAAGGAATGCTTACAAGAAAATTTTAATGAAAGTTAATGTGGGCTCCAAAAATTCGCCATCGACCTCTCGATGAAGAGAGTAGATTAAATATTGGTCAAATTTATAGAAGGCATATGAAATAGTAGATAAGACACACCCAGAGATTTCACCCTCATTTTGTGAGGACTTTAGATCTGTTCAGGTTTCCTGCAGCACTATAGTTAATTATCTCCTATCAGAGAGAACTTTCGATTAAGGCTAGTCATTAAATCGTTGAATGCGTAGCGTATAGTAGCAGCATGTGGAGTTTTGGAATTTGAATTTATGAATTTTATTATTTCAACTTAAAGCAGATGGTTGGGGGAACGATGACGTGTCTGATCAAGATCCCATGATTCCGTCATCCCAAGTTGTCGTGGTCCCTAGTCTACTTAGTTAGAGAAGGTTGTCGACCCAACCTGACCGAAGGATGCTTGTTATCAACCATGGGTTGCGTCATCCAAGAAAATCTTGTAGACCTGGGGTGATATTTGTCCAAGGAGATAGGCTTAAGTCTACCTTAGCTAACAAAGGGCTTTTTGCCCTATCATGTGCACCCTATGGTTCATATCTCAAAGGGCAAAGCCATTGAGGAACATACGGACTACAATCATGATCGTAATATAATAATGTCATTTGGCGGCAACCACCTAATCAGAGGAATCTGGTCGTAACCACATTATATGTGGAGTCTACTGGCCAAACACGATGTCAGATGACACATGCCATGTCCTTACTAGCATGAGATTGATTGAGAGTGAACATAGTAAAACACTTGATTTAACATTAACTCATTTGTGAGATAGAGTTTTCTTAATTTATCACCTTCAACAAACAATTGGGGTAGGCAGATGGATTGAATTTTGCTTTAATTTTTTAGATATTGAATTTCATCTAGGAATTTATAGTTTAATGCTATATTAAATTTCATATTTAGATTAATATTTAATTTAAGTTAATTTGATCTGAAATTGTGATTACGTTTTGATGGAAGCATCCCTCCTATTGAAATCTTCATTCAACACAACCATCATCGGAGTAGATCATGTCGATGATGGTTTGCTTGATTCTTTATTATTCAAGATCATGTCGACTCTATTAATTTAATAATAGAAGATCAGATCTAAACTTATATCTTGAGAATTTTGAATTTGAGATTATCGAATATAAATATCTTGGATATTTTGATAATAATGACCCATCAAGTTGATATTTTCAATCAACTCAACTATCATTGGGGAGTGTGAGTCTGCTTGATCATTTAGCTTATTATTCTAGATCCTATCAACTCTATTAATTTAATAGTAGAGGATAAGATCTAGATTTATATTTTGAGAATATTGAATATAAATATCTTACATATTTTTGATAGTTATGATCCCTCTAGTTGATATTGTTAATCAGCTCAGCTATCATTGGAGAGTGTAAGTTTACTTGATCATTTAGTTTATTATTATAAATCATCATTAATTTAATAATAAGATTTAGATTAATATTTTGAGAATTTTGAATTTGAGATTGATGAATATAAATATCTTAGATATTTTTTATAATAATTCCTGGTGATATTCTCAATCAACTAAGCCATCATTAGGGAGATAAGTATGCTTGGTTATTTAGTTTATTGTTTGAGATTCCGTCAACTCTATTAATTTAATAATAGAAGATTATATATAGTGATCATTTAGCTTATTATTCTAGATCCTATCAACTCTATTAATTTAATAGTAGAGGATAAGATCTAGATTTATATTCTGAGAATATTGAATATAAATATCTTACATATTTTTGATAGTTATGATCCCTCCAGTTGATATTGTTAATCAGCTCAGCTATCATTGGAGAGTGTAAGTTTACTTGATCATTTAATTTATTATTATAAATCTTATCGACTCTTTTAATTTAATAATAGAGGATCAGATTTAGATTTATATTTTGAGAATTTTGAATTTGAGATTGATGAATATAAATATCTTAGATATTTTTTATAATAATGACCCCTTCCGGTTGATATTCTCAATCAACTAAGCCGTCATTGGGGAGATAAGTATGCTTGGTTATTTAGTTTATTATTTGAGATCCCGTCGACTCTATTAATTTAATAATAGAAGATTATATCTAGACTTATATTTTGAGAATTTTAATTTTGAGATTATTAGATATAAATATCCTAGATATTTTGATAATAATGATTCTCCTAGTTGATATCTACAATCAACTCAGCCATCACTGGGATGTTAGGAGATAGTTGTTATACTGTCATAAGACAAAATTAGCTTCTCAAAAATTTCCTCAAGTAGAGAAAGCTATAACAACATCATTAAGTTTTATTAACCCATACCCAACTCACAAACCCAATCGAGATTATTTATTGCTTCAAAATTTATAGTCCTCAATACCTTATTAACTCTAGCTTGAGCATAGAGGATTAGGTTTGAGACTTTCCTCTTGAGGGTTTAAACTTGAGAAATTACATTAATAATGATGCCGATAGATTTATCTTTTATAATTCTATGACAGAATTAGCTTCTCAGATTTTATTAAGATGAAAATATTATAATTGCATCATTAGATTTTTAGATTTTGTTAACTCGGACCCTGTCCTAAGACCAAATCGGGAATCAACATGTGCAGCATCCTCAAACACTAAGTTTAAACATTCAGCGTAGTGTGAGAGCTCATGTGAGTTATTTAGAATACTTATACTAATTTTGAAAAGATCAAGTTGAATTGAAGATTGCTTTCTATTTCGTACAATAATTTATTTCTTTCTAATAATTGCATAAATTTTGAAGCACTTGAATTGAGTGATAACTGGCTCCATGATTTATGCAAAATTAATACATTTGAAGTCTATTTAGAATTTAAGGCAATGCATTCTGTCTGCAAACATTAATGTGGTGCAGATCCGGTGGCATTATATTTTAGCTCTTCTTTAATTCAGAGCACCGTACCATCATTTATATTTATTTCTTTATTTATTGAATTTGAAAAATTCAATAAGTTTCATATGTGCTTATTAATTAGCTTATAAGCTCATTATAATTCTGCTTTAGACTTCTTTTTTTTTTTGTTTCATCAGATACAATGCTATCTAAGCATTCGATAAATAGCTCTATTCGTACTCATCAGTAAGCTATTTTAGCTCATTTCTGCTTGTAAGCTAGCTACTAAGTATTTGTCTTGCTTATAAGTAATTATCATGTTTATTTGCACATTTTATGCAAATACTTTTAGTTCATTTGGAGCTTAACTTATGGATAAGATTGTCCAATAATGGATGACATTCATGTACATAAACAATCAAGTTCTCTGTGAGTTCCTTATAAATTTAATTTATGTTCTTATTCTGTCTATCAATGAGCCTTCAAACTCATAGCAATTCTTATTCATATTTCATTTTGAATCACTTCAATGTGTTGAATGTGACGAGTCACACAATTTAATTTTTCAATAGAATATGTTATCCAGACACTTCGTCTAGCCTTCAAGTTTATTATGAATCTCATTTAAGTTTTTTTTTTTGTCTTCAAATTGCTTAATTCATGATATAGAGTTATTTAATCATTTATTAAGTAGAACTGATCATGCTTATCAGCAAACTACACAGCTCCACTGTAAGCTTCTTGTGAATTTTTTTTGAGTTCTCTTCTAATTTGAAGGTGGGCATTCAAGTATATCACAAATCTTTGTACATTTTGATGTATAAGATATAAAAATTCAATAGTTCTTTGAAAAGTTATATTCATGCACATAAATGAGCATTGAATTATAAGTTTCATTTGAATTAAATTTTTTTTACAAGTTCATTCTTTTATCTCAAAAGTTGGCATTTAATTTACTTGTTGATTTATACATCAAATATTCTAATAATTCATTTGGTTTGAATTTTTTTAAGTCCACAATCTGTAAAATTTTGACAGCCTCCCGGCATCATCCCCACATAGGGCGTTGCATCAGGGACTGCTTTGACCTACCCGCCCTACTCTTCTAAGCACGGTGGTTGGTGTCTTGCGACACCGTGATTGTAGTCTTCAATCCCACCATGCTCTTCTAAGCATAGTGGGGTCTTCAAATATACCTGCATAAATTGGAAAACAAATAACTCCTTCAAGGTTAGCTGAAGCAATTTTGTCGTAACATAGTTCCTTGTTTCCTCACTCAGAAGTGCAACTTTATCAATAGGAACTCTTGAGACAAACTCTGCCGTCAAAACCTTTCTGCCCAACATTTCATCAATGACCATAGGAACAAAAAAAAAAAAAAAAAAAAACTCTTCGAATCGAGAGTAACCTCTAGAATCTCTTTTGGTTGGCAGCTTTGAGAACATAATCACATTCCCTAGATAGTTCTTCTCTTGCCACCATCATAGCCCTGTCAAGAAATAGCCTTTTAGGGATGAGATTTGTGTATTCCAAATGCCTTCTCACATTTTCAATATCACTCTCAATGCTGCTTGCAACACCAAGGTACTAAAATTTCATTGCAACTTCTAAACCATTCTTCATCACTGCTCGATGGACTTGCCTTATACTTATTGCAGCAACTGGTTCATAATCAAAACTCTACAATTTTGATGACCAAAGTGTACCTAATTCTGCATCCAAAACTTCATTAAGCTGACTCCTCGGCATCACATATGCACCTTGCCTAATAATATCCAAAGCTGCCAAGATCTATGGTGGCACAAGGCTCTCATCATGTATGCTAAGCATCTGGCCCAATTTCAAGGTAGCTCCTCACATTCTACATAGAGCAAGAGCTAAACGCTCAGCATTTCACTTAGACAACAAAGGGGATGAGAGGGGAAGTGAGGAGGAGGCCAACAAAGGAGGAGCGGCTGGTTCGGTCAGGCTGTTGCCTTCGGCTTCCTATCCAAGAGAAAATGAGAATGGGAGGGAGATAAGCAGCTGCTCGGCTCTGCTGGGTTTTTGTTCGTTAAATAAGAGGTGGAGATGGGCTTCAGATGGGAGAGCCGGATGAGAAGGAAGTTTGGTTGCAGCTTGCTGTATATAGTAAGGAAGAATCCTGGGAGCACCAGCAGATTTTAGGGAGTTGTCAGGTTGTGGCTCTTGTAGATGGGAGGAGCAGCACTAGACAGGGAGGGGAGTATGTTGCGGTATGTAGTACTTGAGATGGGCAGCAAGTGGTGTTGTAGGATAGGGATAATAAGAGCTTGGAAGGGAATGGAGGAGCATCTAATCCATTTAGCTAGCCCTCCTCAAGAAGTGGCTGGTTGCAATTAGGGCTGTCAAAATAGCTCGTTATTCGTGAACAACTCGTGTTCAGCTCATTCGTTAAACTAACAAGCCAAACAGGAACATAAATTTTTTGTTCAAATTCTAAATGAGCTGAACATGAACAGAGGACCTATTCGCTCATGTTCGGCTCGATTAGGCTCGAACAGAGCCCCCTTGATTATGTTATGCGATTCAACTTCTGGGCGGTCCAACTTCCATCGTTTCACATTACCAATGGAGCGGTCCTTACACTGTAACAGATGATTCTTAATCCTAATTGAATTCCTAAAGCCCTAATCTTCTATTCGCCTATTTGCTCCTGTTCACTTATTCCGAGTTCTCCACTTCTCCTCGACTTCAAGGATCCAAGCTGTCCGCAGTCCCTTCCTCTTGCCTCTCAGATTTCTCTCATTCTTGCATGGCGTCTTGAGCAAGTGGAGTCATGATGGTGTAGGGCTTCTCTGATCCTCTGTCCCTCTCTCTCATTCTTGCTCTTTTGAGTCATTTGACTCATCTCTGTGGTTCCCACTATCTCTCGACTCTATTAACGCTTAATCTCAGATTCTTACCTACTCGACCTGCTTAGGTATTTCACAAGCCTTTTTAGCCTTTCACCAATATATGATTATTGTGATTATGTGATTCTTTTAGAGCATAACTGCTCTGACATATGCGAGCCTCTGTTGAAAGTGATTATATGGTTTGAATTAGGCTCTGATGGGTTTTTTTTTCTCAATGTGCAATCGATTCTATGTTGAAATCGATTTGTTGGTTTATTTAGGGTGTCACATGTCAATGTTGCAATCAATTCTTTAGAAAGATTTTGTGTTTTTCTAATCAGTGAGCATACGTCTGTTGCTGTGTTGCAGTTGATTGTGAATCTATGAAGTTGTTTACTTTCAATGTGCTTCTTTCCATGTGGTTCCTTCGTTCCTCTCATTCTCGTACCTTTGAGTCGTTTGACTTGTCTCTGTGGTTCCCTCTATCTGTTTAGACTATTTTGCAATTGATGGAATGATGGTAAAGTGAACTTATTTTTTCTCTACCCCTCTCTATTGTTTCTTTGTCAGTCCTCCTTTGTGCCGTTGTGCGGTTGTGCGACCCATGCTACAATATGACATGCAGTTAGATATATTTTTGGCTTTCATAAGAATCAACTCTTTCAGTCTTTTGCATTTTCAAATTATGTCATGAACATACCCTGTTCTATGCGTGTATATTTGAGGAAAAAAGAAAAAATGCTACCATTATATATATATATATATATATATATATATATATATATATATATATATATATATATATATATATATATATATATATATATATATATATATATATTTGTAAAACTTGAAAGCTGAAGTTTCATCTTTCTGATCTCTGATCATCCAATCTGAGTTCTTTTATTATATAGTAGTCTTAAGAAGAGTAGCTTATGCTATATCTTTGCTTCTCTTTGAGTGATTTGGTCTGAGATGAACATTAAAATAATATGATTCTTTGGTTTAGACCATGGAGCTTAACTCAAACTGAAATCAACATGGTTTATATGCTTTTACTTTGCTATTTGATGATTATTTGTTATTTCTTTTTTTACCAAGTTATTTTTGGAAAAAAAGTTAGATGAGCGTAAAATACTTTTATGTTTCAACCTTTGTCTCTCTATATTTGGAATGGCATGCTAAAGTTAAACAAGCAACCATATAGAGTGTACGAGGTTATGCGCTATAAATAAATTTGAGCATTTCTAGTTTCAAAACTCATATATTTTCATTCAATTAAAGCGTCGCTGTCGAATGTTGATATATTTATTCAATCCAAAATAGGTATACTACATTATTTCATTAGTATTTTTTTTGCTTATTTATCATAAATAAGATTTTGGTGGTTATCTATAAAGTTATTTTGATGCTAGAGGAACATTGGACAATGCCTTTTCTTAAGCAAGATTTAGTGGTCTAGTTGGTGTTTGGCTGCCAGGTTGGTTACATAATCTTATGTGTTTGGCCACTTCAAACTTTTTTTCTTTCCTATGTTGGCTACATGCTTGCATTTGGCTTCTACTGTGAGTCTGTGACTGGTGTCCACTATCTAGTTCTATGCTATTTTATTATTTTGCTGGTTGTTCTTCTACTCTATCGTCTGGTCTCCTTTTGGTGGTTGGTTTTGTTTAGCTGCTTTTTTGTAGCCTCTTTGCCTCTGTTTCTAGTGGGTTGTTCTACATGTTGGTGCTATTGTAGTGTTGTTATTTTTTCTAGATTGGTTGGCTACTTGGCTATTGTTGCTTTGATGGTTAGTTTTGTTGATTCTTTCAGGCTTGGTTGGCTGATCTGGGTGGACTTGTGGTGCCTTTTTTGTAGCCTCTTTGCTTTAATTAAAACTATTTTTTTGGATTGGTTAAGTAGAACTATTTAGGGTGGACCTATGGTGCCTTTTTTGTAGCCTCTTTTCTTTAATTAGAACTTTTCTTTGCCTCTTTTCTTCTAGTGGGCTGTTCTATATGTTGGTGTTGTTGTTTTTTCTAAATTGATTGGCTACTTGCCTACTTGGCTGTTATTGCTTTGACTACAAAGCTTAACTCACTTTGAAGGTTGCTTTTGTTGATTCTATAGGCTTGGTTGGCTGTTCTGGGTGGACCTTTGGTGTACACTTTTGGCTGGTCTCTTTGCCTCTACTTCTAGCAGGCTGGTCTCCTTTTAGAGATTGGTTATGTTGATTTGTTGGGCTTTGTTGGTTGTTCTCGGTGGACTCGTGGTGTCTTTTTTGCAACCTCTTTGCCTCTGCGATGTTGTTGTTTTCATTAGTTATGGTGGCTATGATGGCTATGATGGCCATGATGATCATATAATTATTTTCTTTGGCTGGTAGCATCTTCTGTGATTGTAACCCTTCTTGGAAGTTGGATGCTCACTTATTTGTTGCCCCTTGTGTTGATAATTAGAATGGATGTTTTTTTTGCTCTAAGCTTGAGCCTTCTATGCCTTTTATTGTGGATCTTAGTCATATAAATAATTTTTTTTTCTCTTCATTAAGTATCTTCTCAAGTATTTTTGCATATTATTTTCTCTTCTCCTTTCAAGATGTTGGACCTTGAATTCTGCTAGTCTTTTTCAAATTCTCTTCCTCGGTTACTATCTTTTTCAGTTTTTATTTTTTCTTTAGTTGTTTTTATTTTCTGCTTTTTTTTCTACTTAGATGAGGATTTAGCTTCTTAGGCTTCTTGTAGCTCCTTAGTCTTCTTGTAGCTCCTAGAGCATTAGATCTTTGAGTCTTATCCCCTATAAAGACTTTGTATCCCTTTCTCTAGTTTAATAAAAATATCATTTTGTATGTCTTTTATTAGAAAAATTTGATGTGAAATGTCTATTGTAAATTGGAAGAATTATTTAATGTTAATAAAATTTTTATATTATTAGGTGTTTTTTTTGTTATTTGAATCAAAAATTTTGTGTTTTAGGTTTAATAGTTCAAAATAAAAAAAATAAGTTAGTTTTAGTACTTCATATGATAAATTCGAGACTATTTTAAGCTTCTTTTTGAGCTGAAGTCGAGCTGATTCGAGCAAACAAATAAACGAGCCTAATTTGAGCCGAACACGAACACATTCAAGCTCAAACAAGCAATAACGAGCCAAACATGAACATTATCATAACAAGCTTAACTCGAAGACGAGCCGAACACGAACAAAGCCTCAACACGTTCATGTTCGGCTTGTTTACACCCCTAGCTGCAATGTATGTGTCTCCTTTTTTACTTTGGTAGGTGGAATAGAATTAAATAAAAAAATATTTGTTTAATAAACAATGTGAAGGAGTATGGGGCGTGCATAGCTAGCAGCTTGATATTGGCTGCATTGGGAGGTGAAAGCATGGTGATGGGCGGTTGTGAGTTCCAAAGCCCTGACAAGATGTAATTAAGGGATAATTAGGTAGATTTATCTTGAAATGCATGTTAATTTTGACAAAATTTTGAGCACAGTAATCTTAATCAAATTTTATATTTATTATAGGTAATTTTGATATTTCAGATGCAACGATGCAGTCTGTTTCATAATCGGAGGTCGTTTGGTTCAAGTCGACGTCGAATTAGCTTAGTTTCAGTTCAAAAATGCGCATTATCACTTCCAACTGCTTGACGTTCATGCAGACTCATCCAAATTGAGCACAGACAATCTCGTTTGATAGGTTTCGATGTTTCAACGTTAACAACATGATTAATTTCACAAACAGAGGTCCTTTGGGTATCATCGTAGCCTCCCGACTCCGATATGTGTGTTAACGCATTACGACTTGATCTCTTGATCGGTCAACCGTCAGATTGTACAATATGTATATTTTGACCAATTTTGATGTTATGAACATGATAGCAAAGTCTGTTTGTTGATCGGAGATCATTTCGAGAAATTTTAATTATGCCTAATATATTTCAGCTTTGATTTGCGCGTTATTGCATCCGAAATCCGCAAATTTGTCTTGTAGGTTCGACTTGACTTATATGCTTGTTGACCTCACTTTTGGAGTGAGCTTTCAACTTCCTCATCCTAGGCATAAGGACTCCTCTAAACACTAAGAGTTCCTTAGTCTTAAGACACTTCTTGTGATTATGTGAACACTTAACCTAACCCTAGAGACTTAGGAGAGTTAGCCATAAGAATAAGTTATGCCTTAGGGGTATTAGAAAAACTTGCCTACCCTATAGCTTGAACCAAATCCTTAATTCCTTCTTTCAAATCAACTTCAAATTAAAATCAATTTAAAATTAAATCTTAAATCAATTTCAACTTAATTGATTCTCTCAAATCTTAAATCAATTCCAAAATCTTTCATAAGCCATTTTGATTTCATATTATGGACTTAGCTCAAATCAAATCCAAATCACTCCAAATTCAAGTGATTTTCTCATAACCCATTTATATTCTCATTTACATTCACAAATATAAATAAAATATAAATTCAAATAACCAAAACCAATTTCAAAACTCAAATCCAAACTCAACTTAAATCCAACTCATACTCTTTCAAGTCAAATCCTTGAACTTAACCAAACAAAATTCAAATCACTTCAAATTCAAAAGATTTTCTCATAACCCATTTATATTCTCATTTATATTCACAATTTAAAATGATGTATAAATTTGAATAACTAAAACTAAATTTAAAACTCAAACCCAAATCCAACTTAAAACCAACTTATACCCTTTAAGTCAAATTCTTGAACTTAGCCAAATCATTCTCAAATCCATCCAAACCTTTGGATTTTCTCTTCAAACAATAATTCCTTCAATCACAAACCAAATATAAACATAAACTTCAATTATCAAACCAAAATCAAACTAACCCAAGTCAAACCCATGTTCACCCCTTTGACTTGAAATTGTCAAATGAATTGAAACCCATTTGACTCCAAATCACTTGCAATTGGATTTATATTTCAATCATAAGTCTATATGTGAGTTCAACCAAACTTGGATCAACCCTTGATCAAGCCAATTGACCCACTTAGGCTCACTTGACCCAAAGTGACCTAAAGCACTTTTTTAAGCCAAATTCTAATCTAACCTAAATTGGATTGAACTAAGCTCATCTAAGCCTCACATTGTGAGCAACAATCATCCTAGAATGACCAATCACTCAAATTGGGTCAAACCAAGTCAAACCTAGCCTTTGACCAAGTCAACACTTTGCCCAAATGGAACCCAAACTAGCCAAAATCTACCATAAGCCAAATTGATTGAAACCATTGATGTAAACCAATCCATAATCAATGATTGAACTTGTCCAAGCCATCAATTGAGCCAAACCAAGCCTAATTGGCCACTTGACCTAAGTTGACCCAAGTTGAGCTAAAAAATCAAAATGGGTCAAATCTTGATCTAAGCCAAATTGATTGCAACCAATGGGTCAAATTCATTCTAAATCACTTGTTGAACTTGACCAAAGCTTCAATTGGCCAACTAGACCCAGCCTAGCCCAATTGACCATGAACCGAACTTGACCTGAAAGGTCAAATCAATTTGAAATCAAACCAAACCAAAATTGACTGAAACCAAAGCTTGCAATATATTTCAAATGATCAACCAAGCCTAAACCAACCCATGACCTAACATAATTGGGTCAAATGGGTCAAATTGGTCAACTTGACCCATTTGACCTAAATGAACCCAAATGAACCAAAACTAAATCTAAACCAAATTGAACCAAATCAATGATACCAAAATACTTCAAATGGTCATATGAACTTAACCCAACCCTTAGTTTGACTCAATTTGATCAATTGGTCAACTTGACCCAAGTTGACCCATTTGACTCATTTTGACCCAAATGGGTCAACTTGAGCCAAATCATATCAAATCAACACCAAATTCATTGAAAATTGGCACAATTAATTTTTGAAACATTTAAAGTCTGCCTAAAGTGAATCCATGGTCAAATGACCAAGATACCCTTGGGTTAAGGGTATCACATCAGGTGAAATACCCATGTAATGGATTATCTACTCACATGCACACTTGACACACATTCCTTAGGCCACCTAGGCACCTAGAACATCACCCATTCCATGCCATGAATGGTTAGATTAGCCATGACCCAAGTTGAGGTGAAATCACCTCCTCTCCTCCATTAGTTCAAGCCAAACCACCCAAGCCAGACACCACCTCCCAAGAAAACCTCCTAAACTTCATTCTCCACTCAAGGGGAGACACTTGGCATGCTTAACTCCTTAGTTTGAGCTCTCAAGCTCAGCCATTTGATGCAAATGGTAAAATAGATCATCCCATCCTCAGCCACTGGATTAATGGAGGGAGGGGGATACCCCCCATTCTCTTTTCAAACCACTCGTATTCACTCACTCTTGATTTTTAGAGCATCCTCAGAGCTTCCCCAAGTTCCAGCTCCCGCTGATTTCTGCCTCAACCCAAGCCAAAGGAGAAATCCCACTTGGCCAATTCACTCAATTCCCCATAGAAGTTCATCAACTCCTCCCACACCTTCATTAGAGCCAATCTAGCTTGAGCCCACCTTTTCCCAAGCTCTCAGGCCACTATAGAGGTGATTTCAATCAACTCCAACGAGCTTTCCAGTGAGGCTTGGTTCACAGAGCACTTGGAGGAGAGGCAACATACCGTTTTGCATGGCCGCCTCTACTTGACCTAAGCTACCTCGCTTGAATTCATGATGGTGAGCTCTAATGGACCTCAAACCGTGGATTTAGAAAAATTATTTGGTCATTTGTAAAAGAAATTTGCACCTCATCGAATTCTAGCCATTGGATGTTCTTCCCTACACCTCTTGAAGGTGTGGGGTAAATCCCAGCGTAATCCAGCTCAGGTGAGCTCGGATCAGGCAGTGGATAATGGGTGACCCCCTTCTCCCACAACTTAGGCAGGGATGAATCACGAGCCATCCATCCCGCATGTTTTGGATGGACGGTCCTGATTAAATCACACTTAGATCATTATTTTAAGCCCTTTAGAACCACAAGATTAAGATCGGATGGCCTAGGGGAAAGCTCGTTCTGTCGCCAGCTGACGTGGCATGCAATGTGATAACTTAAATAACCAATCCCATCGAGCCACGTGGAAAGCGTGCCATGTCAGTAGTCCATGTGGCGCTGACAGGATTAATTAATTAATTAGGTTATTTTAATTATCCATTAATTATAGAAACTTCATAAAATCATAATTAAATGTAGAAAAATCCAAAAAATAAATGAGGGCTCATTTTAAAGGTATTTCAAAGGGGAATCCAATAAAGTTATTTCTAATTGAGTTTAAATAGTGAAATTATCCTTAATTAAGATTTAATTAAAAATTTAATTGCTTAATTTCTCCCTAATTACTTAATTAATTAATTCCAAGTTTCTCAGACATGTTTAGTGGGATGACTTCTGCCTCCCCTAATTTTCTTGGAATTTATCAATGAGTTAATTAGGAAAATTAATTAATGAACCCCTAATCACTCTTTAATGTAATTAAGAGTAATTAAGCACATGAACAGTGATTTTATCCCTTAATTGAAATAATTAAACATTATTTAAGTAAGGAGGAGGTTTATGGAATGGGTTTGGGATATTTTCCCTAAGTTATTCCCTAAACCCCCTTTCTTCTTTAATCCAAATATAATTAAGAATTAATCCACTAATAATCTACTTAATTAGTATAATCAAACTTTCAAAATCAATCTGGAATTAATCAATCTCTTGTTGGGTAAATCCTTAGGTGTTCAAAAGCTTAAGGTAAGTTTGAGAAAATCATATCCAACTCACATGTGTGGGAAGGTTATGAAAGTACTTAATGAAAACCCTTTAGCTTAATTAAATAGTAATTGTGAGCCAATTGCATTAAGCCCCTTTATTTCTTAGGTGCATTGCTGATTTAAATTCCATGTGATTGTATATCATATGTTGGCTCATAATTACTTGTTTAATTATGTTAAAGTGGTGTAGGTAAGGGGTAATTAATGGATTCAATTCACACCTTAACCTAAACAAAACATAAAATCAATCTAATTGTTCTAAAATCAAACTAAACCAATTCACAAATGAGGGAAATGGGTTAGGACCAACAAACTCTTTTCATTTTTTCTAAGACAAACCAAATTCAAAAAAATAAAACTCTCTTTAAAGAATTTTGATTCACTTTAAATGATCTAATTTTATAGGATAGTCTTTAGGGATTAATTAGGGTGAATGAAGTCATATGCTTACATCACTTTATTTCTTTCCAAGCATGCTAAATGTTATTTTTCATATGAAACCATGCATTCATCTCTTTTTGTAAAATAAATTAAATAAAATGTTTCCTTTTATGTCAAATTGCATATTTTGGCTAAAGATTAATAATATGAGTGGTTATTATCACTATTAAACCAAAAAGTATTTTCAAAATCTAAACATCAAAGATTATAAATGAAGTAATGCTACTTATAAATACTTATAAGCTTGCATGTGATTATAGCATAAGATGTATTTTATGTTACCTTCTTCTCTTCTCTTAACATGGGTTTGAATAGGATTTGTAAAGTGTATGGTTCATTTGAAAAGAATAAAACACTTGCTTAAATCTATTCCTATGCACTCCCATGCTATGACTTAAGAAGGATCTTCACATTACACATGTAAATTATACAACCAAATCAAACAAACAAAAATATTTTGCATGATTCTTCATCCATTTGTTTCTTTTTGTACATTCTCATGTATTTAAGAAAAGTGGTATATTAGTCTAGACATCCCAGGGTTGCGAGGCTTTAAGTAGACCCAAGTATGCCTTGTACCTTACACCCCTGCTATAGAAAATAATGGCACTGCACTCACTTATTTCTTTTATACATGTGAATGTGCATTATGTTCATGGATAAAGAATCCCTTTTTTTCCTACATAATAAAAACATGCATTCATGAAACTTTCAAATTTCTAAATCATATCTCTTAGCATTCATCATCAAGGTGTGCTAAAATTTTCATTATATGTATAGGTATGCTTAGGATTTATTCATATGCATGGTATACAAGTTGGAAAAAATAAATTATTGTGTGTTATGTGATAGTAATTCACCTTAATTAGTCTTAAGATGTCTTTCTTATTGAATAGGGCTATTTAGAGAAAATCTAAACTTAGGGTTAATAAAAAATATAATAAAACATTAATTAAAGAAAAATCATTAATGAATCTACCTTAGAAATTACTTAAGGTAGGGATGAAAGAGAAGTTCTCCTCTCTTTTCTTCTCTTTACAACATTTAGTAACTAAATGTAGGTTCATTCAAACCAAATCAAATAATCAAATCAAATTGATAAATCAACTAAATCACTTAAAATGAAACCACCTTCTAAGTTGAACCCTTCACACTTAGAAAATTTCAACCTTAAAGGTTAGCTAAGACACGCCACACAAGCCTTAAATGACACACACATTAGGCTAAGTCATCATTTCTAGCTCTATGTTAGGGTGGTGCATGGTTTGATGCCTGGTTTTATTTTGTGATGTAATATTTTTAGACTGGATGTTAGGGCATATGTGCATCGACTGAATGATAGGACAATCTTAGTCTAATTATGTATTCTATAGAAGATTGTGTTTTAGGGGCGCTATAATAAAAAAATTAAATACTTTTGCTATGCAAGTTGTTATACCCCTAAGCATGATCCAAACTAGGATTGGTGGACTTGGTTAGCCATGTGTGGGGTGTTAAGTCCAAATTATTCATATAATTGCTTGGTTTGTGTGGTATGTTTAGCTAATCTCTATTTTATAGGTTTAGTTAGATTTATCTTTCCCATTTTGATGTAATTTTTATAATTAAGATTTAGAATGAATGTTATGGGGGAATTAAGGTAAACATTGGTCATAATACCATGTCTTATGTACCATATGAAGCCTTGGAGCAAACCACATCTCAAGTCAAATAAAAAGGAATAAAGGAAGAAATGAAGAAATGAAGAAATGAAGAAATGAAGAATAAAGACCCCCATAACATGAATTCTTTCTAAATTATAATTTTTCATTTGTAATTTGGGCTGTATGAGGGTAGAGCTCGGCTACCCAAATTTTGTTTTGAGTTATGTAGTGGTACCTGACCACATCGAACACTTATTCTTTTGCACTAGCTTTATAAATTTATTTGATGTTTGTTTAGCTTGTGCAATAGAAATGACATAATTTTCCTAGTTTCTTAGTTGGTTGATGGTTGTTGAATGGCCTGGATGTGATTAGGCTCTTAGGAAAAAATAGATTTTATATCTAATTAATCAACTCAAAACTAAACTTGATAACTCATCACCTCACCTAAAGCCTAGGACATAAATTAAGATAATAAAAGATTTAACAACCCCTTAGCTGGATGTTGTATGTCTCACAGATGCGTAAAAATATATTGCTTCACTCTTGCTAATGGAGGGCTTCCACCTTTGCTAGAGAAAATAGCTTGACCTTTGAGAGCCATGGTGAAAACACACCTCCTTCTTTCTAATTTTAGCCCATAATCAATTTCTCATGCAATTGGGATGTGAAATCCCATAGCGTGTGTGTGGTGAAATTTTTAAATTTCTAAAAGAAAAGTATACCTCCATCTTCACTCTATGCAGGATGAAGATAGAAATATACTTTCTTTTTATGCATTTTGGACACCACATAGATCCATAGATGTTCTTATTAGGGTGATTAAGTACGACATTGAGGAGAGGTGTACTATCTCAAAAGATAGAAGTCACCACCCTACAATGGACCTAATCACCTGAATAAGAACTCTTAAGGACAATGGGTCTGCATATGTACCAAAGATTCTTCTCCTATTTTATATGAAAAAAGTAAAGCATGGTATATTTTAAATTAGGTTCATTAAGTTCCCTACAGGGGCAAGCCCCCATAGTTAATTACATCTTAAGGAAGGGGATTCCTTAAGAATACTCTCAATTAAGGTAAATGATCATTGTCTCCAAAGATTTCAATAGGTAGGACTATCAATTGATTAGTTTATTTTAGATCAAATGAAGATCAAAGAGAGAGAGAGAGAGAGAGAGAGAGAGAGAGAGAGAGAGAGAGAGAGTTAATATTGAAGCCAAAGAAAGATAAGTAGGAGATGCTCATGATGCTAAGAAACCTAGTGAGCATATCAAACTATCCTATGGTTGGACTTTACATTTTTAAAATTGATTCAATTTTTTTGAGTTGAATTTTTATTAAAAATTTAGGGCTTACAAATCCATAATACAAGGTTATGGAAATGCCTAGGAGGTGAGAATTTATACTTATGGCCCATAAAGGGGAGAAGCAATCTCAGAACCTAAATCTAGAGAGCTTTGGCGAAGGCCAAAAAGCATAACCTAGATCTAAGATAAAAATGAGTATTTGGTTTATCTCCACAAGAGAGGATAAACCAGCAGACTTCTTAGACTTACAATCGCCTAGGGGTGGCTATCAATTAACTCCTCCTATGATTTTAAATTCATGTAGGCAAGTCATATGCTTTATGCAAGATATGTAGGCTGTTATTTATTTTAGAAAGAGACTAAGTCCTTAAACTCACTCCCTAAGAGACTAGATCATGTAAGGGAATGAAAAATGACCTAGATCTAATGCAATTCATACTATATTTTATTTTCATTTTTGGACAATCATTTGACTCAGGCTTATAGGATTCATATTCCTAATACATGAGAAAAAAGATTATGGGCCAAAAATCAGTGAGAAGAGGGAGGTGTGTTTCCACCATGACTCTCATAGGTCAAGCCAAGTTCTCTGGCAAAGGTGGAAGTCCTCCATTCAAGAGTGAAACAATATGCTTTTATGCATGATGTTATTAAAGAAATACTCATCCAACTAAGGAGTTGCTAATTCTTTTATCTTGATTTTTAACCTAAGTTTCAAATGAGGTTATGAGTTCTTTTATTTTAATTTTGAGTTATTTAATTTGGTATAAGATTTATTTTTTCCTAAGAGGCTAATCTTCATCCAGGACATACATCAAGCAAGGAAGAAATGAGGAAAAGGATGCCATCTTAATTCATAAGCTAAATAAAACATCACACTTTTTATAAAGCAAACACAAAAGAATAAAATACCATTTGTAGTCGGGCACCATCGCACAAACCCCCAAAAAAAAATTTGGTAGCCGAGCTCTTCCCTTATACAACCCGGATTACAAATGAATTAATTTACAACCAAGCAAGGAAATTCATGTTATGAAAGTCTCCATTTTTCATTTCTTCATTCTTCTTTTCTTCTTTCTTCTTTGGTTCCTTCTTTTGGATGGTTGGAATGTGGGTGTTCCAAAGGCTTCACATGGTACATAAGATGTAATCTTATGACTAATGCTCATCCTAATCTCCCATAACAATCATTCTAAAATTCTAATTACAAAAATTACATGAAAAGAAAAAGTTAATCTAGCTAATACCTGTAAAATAGAAATTAGCTAAACAAACCATACAAATCCCAAGAATGTATTTTGGACTTAGCACCCCCACATGGGTAACCAAGTCCACCTGGCCTATTGGATTATGCTTAGGGGTATAAGCACCTGTATAATAAAAATATTTATATTTTTATTACAGCGCCCCTTAAGCACAATCCCCTGTAGAAAATAATGATTAGACTAGATCTTCCTATCATTCATTCTACACACATTCACCCTAACATCCAGACTAAGACAAAATGTCATAAAATAAAAGCAAACATCAAACTATGCACTATCCTGACCTAAGGCTAGAAGTGGTGACTTAGTCTAATGTGTGTGTGCTTTAGAAGGTTTGTATGATATGCTTAGCTATGGCTTTAAGGTTTAGATTTTCTAAGTGTGAAGATGTTTAATTTAGATAGATGGTTTCATTTAAGTGTTTGGATAATTTGAGTTGATTTTATTTGATGCTTTGTTTAGGTTTGAATGAATCATACAAGTAATTATTAAGTGTTGTAAAGAGAGGGAAAAGAAAAGAGAACTTCTCTTTCATTCCCTATCCTAAGTAATTTCTAATGTAGATTCATGTTTAATTTTGTTTAGTGAATATTTTATTATGTGTTTTAATTAATCATAAGTTTAGATTTTCTCTAAATAAATCTATTCAAAAAGAAAGATCTTTTAAGATTAAGTAAAGTGAATTAAGATCACAAAACACACATCACTTCATTTATTTCTCAACATGTATAACATGCATATGAATGAATTCTAAGCATATCTATACATACAAATAGAAATGTTTAGCATACTTTATGATGAATTCTAAGTAAGTTATTTAAGAAAATTTGAATGCTTTATGATGCATGATTTTCATTAAGTAGAAAAGAGGTTTTCTTATCCATTTTTCACATGCACACATGTATGTATGGAAGGCATAAGTGAGTACGACGCCATTGTTAGCACCAGGGGTGTAAGGTATAAGACCTACTTAGGGCTACTTAATGCCTCGCAACCCTGGGGTTATCCAGACGAATATACCACTTTCCTTTAATACAAACACATGTTTACAAGAAATGAATGGAAAAAGAAAAATGCAAAAGTTTGTATTTGTTTGTTTGATTTGTTTAGGAAATTTATATGTGTAAATATGGGTGTCCTTCTTTAAGTAATAGCATAGGAATGAATAAGAATGGATTTAGGCAAATGTTATGTTCTTTTCAAATAAACTATACACTTTTCCAAATCCTTTTCAAAACTATGCTAAAAGAAAAGAGGAGGAAAAGTACACTATGCACATCTTCATATTTATATCCACATGCAAGCTTATAAATAATTATAAGTAGCACACTTTTAGTTTTAGGTATTTGATTTATAAATTTTGAAAATAGTTTTTGATTTAATAGTGATAATAGCCATTCATATTTTGCTTTAGCCAAAACATGCAATTTGACATAAAGAAAACAAAAAAAAAACATTTCATTTTCAATTTAATTTTTGAAAAGCATGAATGCATGAAATTCATATGACATACACATTTAGCATATTAGGAAAGAACTAAAGTGATGAAAGCATGTAAATACATTCACCCTAATTAATTTCTAAAGACAATCTCATGAAATAAGAAAGCTTAAAGCAAATCAAATTATTTTAAGGAAGGCTTGATTTTGTTTTGAGTTTGGTTTAATTTAAAAAATGTGAGATGAGTTTGCTGTTTCTAACCCATTCACACATATGTTTGTTGTTTTAGTTTAATTTTTAGGTAATTAGATCAATTTTATGCTTTCATTAGGTTAAGGTATAAATTAAGCATGTTAATTACCCCTTACCTATACCACCTTAGTACGCTTAATCAAATAATTATGAGCTAATGAGATGACATAAAACCACACAAGGAATTTAAATTAGCAACGCACCTAGTAAGAAAAGGGCTTAATGCATTTGGCTCATGATTAGTGATTAACTAAACTAAGGGGTTTAACTTAAGTACTTTCATAATCCCTCTCACATATGTGAGTTAGGTTTTGATTTCCTTAATTGTACTTAGGCTCTTGAACACCTAAGCATCTACCCAAGATAGTTTAATTGAGTTCTGGAAAGTTTTATAATTTTATGAAATTAATTAAGAGGGTAATTAGTGA
Organism: Cymbidium sinense; assembly: GCA_021442155.1. Lineage (NCBI taxonomy): Eukaryota > Viridiplantae > Streptophyta > Magnoliopsida > Asparagales > Orchidaceae > Cymbidium > Cymbidium sinense. The sequence continues at coordinate 3,354,822 of CM038216.1, forward strand.
ATTAACCCTTAGTTATGGTTAGATTTAGGGAGAAAGGGGTTTAAGGAATATCTTAAGAAAACTATTCCCTAAATCTCATATTCACTTAATCAAAACTTAATTGACTCAATCAGTGGGTTAAACTACTAATTATACCCTTAATTAAGCTTAATTATATTAGGGAGTGATTAAGGAATGAACTAGCAATTCCTCTAATTAAGCCACCAATAAATCTCAAGAAAATTAAGGGAGGTAGGGGTCATCCCACTAATTAAGCACAAGAAGATTGAGATTAATCAGTGAAGTAATTAGAGGGTAATTGATAAAATCACATTCCCAACAAAACCTAAATCCATAGAAAAGCACTATTGAAAATCCATTCAAATCATTTTTAGAATATTCTATGTTCAATTATCTATCCAATGCAATTTATTTCATATTTTTCTAATTTTTCTAGGCTTAGATATGAATTTAGGAAGTTTCTATGGTTAATTTATAATTAAATATCCTAATTAAAATGTTTAATCCTCGCCATGTGGTACGACACGGAATGCCAACATGGCACACGAGATTTGATAAAGTAGTCACATCATAGCCTCGTCACGGTGCTTTTCGCTCTCACCCGTCCGATCTAGGATCAGACGGTTGAGGTTCAAGCCGCAGTTCTAAAGGGATAAAATGTGGATACTACGTGTCTTAATCACAGCCGTCCATCCAAAATGTGCGGATGGATGTCCCATGATCTATCCCTATATTTCACTGTGAAGAATGGACATTGTCCATCTTCTAGGGGATGATCCAAGCTCGATTGAGCTTGGATTGGATTGAAACTCAACCCACACCATCTAAGCATAAATTCAATCACATCTAATGGCTAGAATTCCATGGGATTAAAATTCACTTCACAAAGCTCCAAACCACATTGAAATTAAGCTCGGTTTAATGGCTAACATCGCCGGAGGTGATCACCGATGCTTGATTCTCTTGGAGAAGCTTCGTCTAGTGCAGACGAAGCTTTATTAAAGTTTGGAGGCTCTGAGATTGGGTAGATCCTCCTATGGGCCAACTCCTCTTGCACATGAGCTTGGTCTTGATCGAATTAGATCCTCCCTTACCTTTGGAGCTTGGGAAAGAGCTTGGGTAAACTCGACTTGATCATCTGAGGGTGCTCGAAGGAGGAATTAGGTTAGTTCGATGTATGGACAAAGTTGGATTTCCACTTGAGCTCCCCTATTTTGGTTTGAAGAAATTCGAAAATGAGAAAATCAAATAGGCTCTAGGAAGCTCGGGATCACTTGGAAAAGGCTCCTCTGGCTTCCCTTAGCTCAATCGAGTATGACACACTGAAGATTGAATTGAATTAGGGGGAGTATATCTCCCCCCTGAGGGATCGGATGGCCGTGCCTTCACTTGCCATTTTGATCCAATTGAGCTTATGCAATGGGTTTGTTAGGCTATTAGAGATGTCCTTGAATTCGATTTTGGCCATAGGAGGAGTGGATGAGGTGGCCATGTGCTTAAATCAAGTGGAAGGAGGATTCCATGTGGCCAATTTCAAAGGAGGTGGTAGATTTTGGGTTTGGGTTTAGTTTGGCTGACCCAAATCCATTGGGTCATGTGCACTAGGTCCATTAGTGACCATTTGGTCCACTAAGAGGATGCCAAGTGTCCATGAAAAAGAATTGACCAAATTCCAAGTGATTTTGATTTTGGGTTACCCTATGGCCTAGGGGTAAAATGGTCATTTGACCTTGATTTCAGTTTGGTCATGTTTGGTATGCTTGAAATATGGGTTATGCCAAGTTTCATTGAATTTGGAGTTGGTTTAATATGATTTGGCTCATGGTGACCCATTTAGGTCAAAATGGGTCAACTTGGGTCAAGTTGACCAATTGGTCAAATTGGATCAAACCAAGGGTTGGTCATATGACCATTTGAAATATTTTGGTGGCTTTGGTTTGATTCAATTAGGTTTTGGTTTTTGAATTTGGTTCATTTGATTTCATTTAGGTCAAATGGGTCAAGTTGAATTTGACCCATTTGACCTATTTGGGTTAGGTCATGGGTTGGTTCATGTTTGGTTGGTCATATGAAATGGATTGGTATCTTTGTTTCCAATCAATTTGGTTTATATTTGAGTTTGGTTCAATATGACCCTTTAAGTCAAGTTGGGTTGAAGGTCAATTGGGCTAGGTTAGGTCTAGTTGGCCAATTGAGGCTTTGGTCAAGTTCAACAATCATTTTGGAATGAACTTGACCCATTGGTTTCAATCAATTTAGCTTAGATCAAGTTTTGACACATTTTGACATTTTAGGTCAAGTTGGGTCAACTTGGGTCAAGTGGCCAATTGGGCTATGTTATGCTTAAATGTTGACTTGGTCAAGTTCAAACTTTGATCATGAATGAACTTAGAACATGGCTTCAATCAAGTTGGCCTATGGTCAATTTTGGCTATGTTGGGTTTCATTTTGGCTAAGTGTTGACTTGGTCAACCCTTAGGTTTGACTTGGTTTGACCCAATTTGAGTGATTGATCATCTCATGATGATTGTTGATTACGATGAGAGGCATAGATGAGCTTAGTTCAATCCAATTTGGTTAAGATTAGAATTTGGCTCATAAGGGTACTTTAGGTCACTTTGGGTCAAGTGAGCCTAAGTGAGTCGAATGGCTTGGTCAAAGCTTGATTGGAGTTTGATTGAACTCACATATGGACTTATAATTGAAATATAAATCCATTTGCATGTGGTTTGAAGACAAATGGGTTTTAGTTCATTTGACAATTTCAAGTTTAAAGGGTGAACATGAGTTTGACTTGGGTTTGATTTTTGAATTAAGTTTTGGTTAATTGATTAAAGTTTATGCTTATATTTGGATTCATGATTGAAGAATTGATTGAATCATGAAGAAAAATTAAGGGTTTGGCTTGATTTGAAATTGATTTGGCTAAGTTCAAGATTTCGGCTTGAAAGGCTTAGGTTGGATTTTGATTGAACTTGAGTTTGATTTTTGGAATTGGTTTTGGTTGTTTGAATTTATTTTTCATTTATGTCTATGAATATAAATGAGAATATAAATGGGTTATGAGAAAATTTCAAGGATTTGAAGTGATTTGAACTTGATTTAGGTTAAGTCTTAAGAGGGAATCAAAGGACTTAGGAAATATTTTGAATTTTAATTTTAATTTTTGATTTAGTTTAATTGATTTGAATTTATATTTCATTTATATATGTGAATATAAATGAGAATATAAATGAGTTGTGAGAAAATTTCATGAGTTTGGGTTGATTTAGATTTATATTAGGCTAAATCCTTAAGGGAGAAATAAAGGACTTAGGAAATATGTTGAACATGAAATTTCAGTCATGGGCTTGAATCATAAGTTTCAATCATGGATTTCAATCATATGGAATTGATTTGAGTTTGGAGAAAATCAATTAGGCTGGATTTGATTTAAGTTTGATGTTGATTTGATTTGAAGTTTGACTTGAAGGAAGGAAGTGAGGAATGTGGTTCAAGCTATAGGGTAGATAGTTTTTCTAACACCCATAAGGCATGACCTATTCCTATGGCTAACTCTTCTAAGTCTCTAGGGCTAGGTTGAGTGTTTGGCTAATCACTAGATGTGTCTTAAGACTAAGGATCTCTTAAAGTCTATGAGGAGTCCTTTGTCTGAGATTGAGGAATTGATAACTCATTCTTAAAATGAGGTCAACAAAGGGTGCCCAATAGGTGTGGTGTGACTGACAAGGAACACTGCACATATTGGTGTTGACTGAAATGATCAACAACACCAAATGATCACAAGCACTAATAGAGACGAACTACTCCCAACCCAAGGTGTAGAAGGAATCCAGAGCTTAGCGTAATGTGATGTTACTTATGTCAAAGACATAAGAGTAATGGAGAAATCCACTAAGGATAGAGTATGTGAACCTTCCACTAGAGAAGTAGGTTCAAGTTATTGACAAGGGGATGAGAGGTTAGATTTAAGCCTTACTGGGGAGAAAAAATTGATTTGTTTAATTAAGTTTTGCTGGGGAAGAGGGTTGAATTTGTTTCAATTTGTTGTTTGTTTGATTGTATTTATTTTGACTCCATCGGGGTTAGAAAAGTGAACTCTCCATTGGGGAAGCAAGTTTAAGTCATCCACAAGGGAGGGGTTGCGAAATTCCCTGAGGGATTAGAATTCTAAGTTCGTTGGGAAACTAGAAAGATTTGCATCTCATTAAGGAGAAGTAAAAGATTTGATTGATTGATTGATTATTTTATTCCTTTTGTTTCATTGGATTTATTTTGTTGAATTTATTTCAAATTTTTAGATTTTGGATTTTGAGATGAACTTAGTTGGTTTGCGATGGATCGCACTGAGTAGGTGCCATGGAGGCCTATACCTAATTTATATTTACCAATCCAAAGGGATAGTCTACCAAACACATAGTAGGACTAGCCAACCAAAGGGATTCCTTTTGGTATGCAACAGTTGTACTAGGAAGAAAGCATAGTAGACTTACATCCTCCAAAGTAGGGACCAGTTGTTGGGGTGATCTATTGGCGAGACAATGGATCGAACCCAACCTAGGGCTAACTATTGAGTGAATGCCGCTGAGGGACTTAGATCAACTCAAAGATAGTCAGGATTAATTTCATTTTTAGATTAATTTTGATAGGTCCCGTCGATTTGCGATGGAATGCACTGAGTAGGGGCCATGGAGGCCTAGGTCTAACTCAGATTTACCAATCCAATGGGTGTAGTCCACCAACCGTAAGGTAGGACTATCCAACTAAAGGGGTGCCTTTTAGTTTTCTATTGTCAAGTCTTAAGAAGAAAGCATGGGGACTCACATATTTTAGAAACAAGGAACCACTAGGGTGATCGGTTGCTTTGGGCAACAAATCAAAACCGACCAAGGGCTGAATATTGAGTGAATGCCATTGGGGGACTTAAATCAGCTCAAGGATAATCGAAGGTTAATTTTATTTTTTTAGTTTATTTTGATGGATTCTGTTGGTTTGCGATGGATCATACTGAGAATGTGCTTATATCAGCCTAGACTTATCTAAGATTTATTGAACCAAAGGGAGTAGCTTCCCGACCGATGGGAGAACTATCCAACTAAAGGAGTGCCTTTCAGTTTACAATGATCAATTCAAGGAAAGAAAGCTCGGGGACTCACATCTTCCACTACAAAAGATTACTGGGTGATCAATTACTTTGGGCAACAAAATGAACTGACCTAGGGCTGCCCGTCAGTTTGCGACAATCATGCTAGAAAGAATGCATCATAGTCTTGCATCTTCCAAAGTGGAATGACTATTGGGGTAACCTTCTTGTGACAAAACAGATTGAACCCGACCTAAGGGCGACTAGAGAGTGAATACCGACCCGAGAATTTATCTTAATTCAGGTAGTCAGGCAATTCCTATAGGGAGTTTTGCTGGCACTGCCCTAAAGATAGGATGCCTGCTTGGGAAAAGGGGCCTTTTGGGGGCTTGAATTCTTAATAGACAAGCTAATTAATTTTGTTTGTTTTGTTTATTTTATCATGGGACCTGTTGGTTTGTGAGAGATAAAATTGAGAAGGAGCTTATATCAGCCTAGACCTATCTAAAATTTACTGAACCAAGGGAGAATCTGCGTATCTGCTGAATAAATTCTCCAACCACAGGGGTGGCTACTAGGAAAGGGGAACTATCTAATCTAAAAGTAACCTGGGTAGTGTCTAAATGGGGTCGCAAAGAATGTGATCCAAATAGAATGCCCATAGGGAGAGGGGTCTCTAAGGGCTTAATCCAAAACCCTGAAGAAGATGACATGGCTAGTCATATATCAAATAGGTATTCTGTGTCCAACTCAAGGAGAAAGCTCGGGGACTCACATCTACCAAGAGTGGTGTATCCACTAGGTGAGTCACTATCAGCATAGCGAACATCAACCAACCTAAGGTGCCCATCAATTTATAATAATCAGCCTAAGAAAAAAGCTCAGGGACTCACATCCTCATATAGTGGAACTGATTGCTGAGATAGTTTACATTGGCTTGACAGGTGCCATCCGACCTAGGGCGACTATTGCGTGAATGCCACTGGGGGACTTATATCAGCTCAAATGTAGTCAGGAAGAAAGGAGCCTTTGGGGGACTTATCCTAAACCTCAAATATACTTAACATAGTTAGTGCATGATGGCTAGTTCAAGAAGAAATCAATGGGACTTACATCTTCTTAAGAAAAGTCAACATGAGGTAGCTTACTGGCTAGGCAGTGAAGCCTACCATACTAATAAGGTGCTTATTTATTTCCATTGGTCAAATTAAGAAGAAAGTGTGGGGACTCACATCTTCCAAATAAGTGACCACTGGGGTGACATACTAGCGAGGTAGCATGTAAACTCGACCTAGAGCAGCTAATGAGTGAGTACCACAGGGGGCTTGCTCCCACATCTAGCCTGAGACAAAAGATATGTGTTTAATTTTTGTTCATGTGTTAAAGAGAATAGGATGCCTTTCGGGTTCTCTCACACCTACCTAAAACACGTTAGGGATTTTGATGAAATGGAATCAAATTTTGTTCTTCGATATAATTATTTTAAAATATAATTTTTATGAGTAATATTTCTTTAAATAGAGCCCATTAATTAGAAGCATCGGGCATTTCCCTTTACAATCAATAAGCTAATAAGATCCTCCTTGGTGGGCCTTCTCTATGACATAGGGGCCTTCCCAAGTGGGTTCAAACTTGCCTCCCATCTTTCGATGGGTAACAATTAGTCTCCTTAGGACAAGTTCTCATACTTGGAAAGACCTAGGGTGGACCAGCTTGTTGTGAGCTTGAATTATTTTGGCCTTGTACAACTTGAAGTTCTGGCATGCCCGTAGGTGACTCTCCTCCAAACCTTTGAGCTCTTCTAACCACAACTTTGCATTCTGCTCTGTAGTGATCTTAGTACCCAATGCTATCCTTAGTGATGGGAGTTAAACTTTTAAAGGTAGAACAACTTCAGACCCATAAACTAAAGAAAATGGGATAGATTGAGTTGGAGTTTGGGATGTGGTGCGGTAGGCCCACAAGGCTTCAACCAACTATTCATTCCACTACTACTTGCTGTCATCAAGAGTCTTCTTTAGTATCTAGATGAGAGTGCTTGAATGCCATTTGCCATAGTAGATGGTGGAGTATCTCTAATCTGTCTCTCAAGCGCGTTGATCTTAGTGCTTTTGAATGTTGTACCATTATCGATATAATTTATCAGGTATAAAAATGTTGTACCATCGGGCATATCCTCCTTTATACGATATGATTCCTAAAAAACTAAAGCACATGCTGAGCTGTGACCTCTCTGAGTGGATTTCCTTCGCCCACTTGGAAAATTAGTCGGTGGCAGCTAAAATGAACTGGTGACCCTTGGAAGAAGGATGATCGATCAGACCCATAATGTCGGTACCCCAACATTGAAATGGCCATGAGGCCAATGTAGGGTTTAGAATGTTGGGTGGTTTGTGGAGGACCACACCATGCACCTAACACTGATGGCATTTCCTAGCTACATCCATGTAGTCTGTAATCATCGAAGGCCAGTAGTATCTTAGTCTCTTAATCTTCATCTTCATCTTCAGACTAGATTGATGTGCTCCGCATAGACCTGAATGTACCTCAGTTATAATTCCATGGGCTTCATGTTTGTCTAAATAGCGTGACCATATTTGGTCAAAGGACCATTGGTATAAGGTGCCATCCACGAGCATAGAGAGAGAGCTCTCACCACTGATGGGCTTGTGAATTTTCTCGAGGTGTTCAAATAGTCAAATAGTCCTATGAATCTTTCCAGCTTGTCCATTTTGGCAACAACCTCCCCTTCAAGAGAAAGCCTCGATGAGTTTAGCATCAATAAGGATGACTTGTCTATTTTGGACCCTTATTGGAATGGACTCATCTTCTGATATGCCAATTCTTGGCAAGTTTGGCCAAAGAATTGCCATTCTCTCATGGAGAACCTTGTAGATGGTGAATTGTGGATTTAGGACTTCATGGTATACTCGTAGTAATGACGAAGCTTGGGTTTAAGAACCTTGTAGGACTCGACGATCTGGTTGATGACCAACTGAGAATCCTCAAAGATATTATTGCTCTTGACATTGATTATGATGGATAGCTCTAGACCGACAATCAAAGTCTCATATTCGGCTTCATTGTTGGTGCAGGGGTTGAAAAGATAATATGAGAATCTCATCACATCGCAGTCTGGAAGAAGAACTATTCTTACCCCTGCCTTTCTTGGAAGAGTAGATCGTGATGCTTCCCCTTTATGAAAAGAAGCTGCACCATCAAAATATATCTCCTATCGGTGGTTTTCAACCTCCGCTAAGTTCATGATTTGTTCATCAGGGAGATCATCACTAAGATGAGAATCAGCAGGAAGTGGGTGTGCTGCTAAGAAATCTGCTAGTGCTTGTCCTTTTATCACATGGAGGGGTACAAATGTGATATAAAACTATGAGAGAATCATGGACCATCATGCCAACCGTCCGGAGAGCGTTGTCCGTGTCATGAGATACTATAGTAGATTGGATTTGGAGATCAAGTTCACCTTATGAGAAAGCATATCGTGGTGTAGCTTTTGGGAGGCAAAGATCAAAGCTAGACAATGTTTCTCAATAGGTGGGTAGTTCACTTCAGCAGGAATCAAATGATAGCTGAGGTAGTAGAGAGCACTCTCCTTGCCTTCATCATTGGCATGGGCCAACAGAGCACTGAGAGAGTCATCCAATGCAGTAGTATTGAGGACGAGTGGCCTACCTGGGATAGGGGCTGCTAGAATTGGCGGCTTCACCAAATACTGCTTGATATCTTAGAAGGCTTGCTGACACTTGTCATCCCACTTGAACTTGGCATCTTTTTTGATAAGTGCTGAAAATGGCTTGCATCTCCCTGATAGGTTAGAGATAAAGCACCTCAGATACACCAACCATCCTTGGAATGATTTGAGTTGAGTTAAACTTTTAGGAGGTGGCATTTCTAAGATAGATTTGATATTCTAGATCTATCTATTCCTAATAACAAACCCAAGGAATTTCCCGAAGCTACTCAAATGCACGCTTAGGGATTCATTTTGAGGTTATATTATCTTAACCGCTCAAAAACTACTCAAGTCAAAGAGATTCTTTCTCCGCTTTGACTTTTGACTAAGATCAACATAGCACTCAACTTGATGATGGATGAGTTCATTGAAGATCTGAGTCATGGCCTGTTGGTATGTAGCACCAGAATTTTTAAGGCCGAAAGGCATGAACTTATAACAAAAGATTCTAATCGGGGTTCAAAAATGGTGTTTCTTTCATCTTCAGGAGACATCTTAATTTGGTTATAGCCAGATGATCCATCCATAAAAGAGAACACTACATGAAATGAGGTGATGTCTACTATTAATTCTACTATAGGAAGAGGAAACTCATCCTTAGGACATGCCTTGTTTAAGTCCCTGAAATTGACGCAAATGCGAATTTGGCCATTCTTCTTCTTAATTGGTATGACACTGGCTAACCAAGTAGGGTATTTTTTTCCCTGATGAAACTTGCATCGATCAATATCTTGACTTCAGAAATGACCTGTTGTTCGATTTCTAATTGTATGCATCTAGGAGCTTGCTTGATAGGGTTAGTACTAGGATCTATTGCTAGTTTGTGGACTGCTACATCAAGAAATAATCTAGGCATTTCTTCATAACTTCAGGCAAAGTAGTCCTTAAACTCAGTTAATAGCCTAACTAAGTCATTGGTTTCTTCTTCATTCAATAATGAACTAGTGTACGTCGGGCATGGATTTTCTTCTATCATGTGGTTGATTTCTTTAAAATTGTCAATTGTTGAATGGATCTCCTCTTCAAATTCTGGTGGTGCATCTTTGATTTGGAGATCATCGGGATCATCTCAGATTTCTAAATACACATTCTCATAAGAGTTAGTGTTGTGTGAAAAGAACATATCAGACTCCAAATGATTGGTACAACCAAGCAAGCATCATCATCGATCGACCCACTACAATCCTAGTCCTTCTCTTGATTGTGCTTCCCTTCCTGTATTGTTCCATAGCTTCTCAAAATACTCTGACCTGTGCTTGGACCATGTATGAGGAACCAAAACTTTTCGTATAAGATTATGAACACAAGATGAGTAAAAGTTAAACTGTAATTCCATTAATTCTTTAAATGAATCCTCCTCATGTTCTACATCAACTTCAGGACTAGAGGATGATGATCCCAAAAAGAATCTCTTCAGTTTCATATCTTTGGAAGATTTAGGGGCTTCCTTAACTACTAAACCTTCAACTTTTTGAGATAAAAGTGAGGTTAGAGCTACTTCCCACAATAGTCTCACATAAACTGATTCAAATACTTTGCTGTCTCGAGGCTGGCCTCATCGGATCAAAAGTTACCTCCAATGGAACCCGCTGAGGGGTTGTCAGATATATTATAAGACTCATCCTTGAGCTAGGATTCCAAGTCTATGTGAATAGTAGGGTACCTATGAACTGAACATAACCCTTGTTTAATGGCCAACCAGGGTCTTCCACCTAGAACTCTCTATTTCTACCTCGCCTAGTGGAGGTTGTCATCATACCCACATGTCCATATGATGGAATGGACTATGGGTGGAATGTGATATGCATCTATTTCTTCTTCAATTCCCCTTTTCTTGTTCACTTGGATTTTCAGCTTTTCTTTTCATTTCCTTTTTCTTTTGAATTTGAGTTTTGTTTAAGTTCACCAGAAAGGGTGTTTTGTGAAAGATAGTAGGTCGCATCCTCATAAATCTCAATCTCTTTAATTGAAAATGGCTTTTCATCTCCATTAACATGGTATTAAATCCTATCATTTCTGAACTTGATGCACTAATAGAGGAAAGATGGAATTATCTTATTCTTATGTATCCAGAGTCTACCGAGCAAAATAGTGAATGAAGTATTTGAATCAATGATGTTAAACTTGGCTTCAATCTTCTAGTCACCTATCTCTAAAGGTAACACTATGGAACCTAAAGCCCACTCACCTTGTTCATTGAATCCTCTCAACATCATCTGATCTCCTAAGTGTGTGGAGATATCGATCCTCAAATATTTAGACTCATAATGTTCACCGATGCACTTGGATTGAAGAGAACTCTAGAAAATCTAAATCTGCCAATGTCAACTATAATGTAAAGGGGACGGTTGTACTCCATGTCCCCCAGAAGAAGGTCTTCATCTGTGAAAGTGATCCCCTGAGCCTCTTTTGTGTGATGTGCCTCCTCACCAATAGTGGTTAGCTGAGCTAAGCATATCTCAGGATCAAGAAAAGCCTTGATTAATGACCTCCTCATCTCTTTGGATAAGATAAGAGCATCATATATGCTTAGCTTAGATGCCAACTTTCTTATATGAGAGAGGACATTATAGTCCACCTTGGGCTAATCCTCTGTAAGCATATCCAAGAGCGGAGCATCCTGTGGAGGGGCTTCTTGATCCTCTGTACCAATGCCTTGTTTTCCTCTATCTTGAGGTGCTACCTTAGGAGGTATAACCTTGCCACTACGGAGGTTGACTTCGGTGATCTCTTGTGGTAGGGTAATGGAAGATTCTACCTGCACATCAGGCTCACCTATAGCTTCTCCCATAGGACCCTCAGAATCGAATGATTCCAAGTCTATCTCAAGAGGCAAACTGATAGTATTCAGAGTAGAAAAGTCTAACTCTAAATCAGAAAGAAAAAGATTAGAATTGTTATAGTTATTTTGACTTAAAGAGTTATGATTAAGAATAGAAGAAGACAATCCATTATAAGTGACACTGATGTAATTCAAGATAGCTTTATTCTTCAATTTTTTGGATTTAATAAAAGGTATAAAGTAGAAATAAAGTAAAGTAAGAGGAGTGAGGGATTTGATGCCCTCATCTGTTGATACAAGATGTCTACTAGCAAAAGAAGAACTAGTTAAAGTAGTGGGAGTCACTGATGTGGTAGCTACAATGGTGGATTGGAGGCTGGACTCGGCCGGTTTACTAGACTATCCTGGCATAGCACGCCGAGCTCCCCTTCCTAAGTTATCCTGAACAACTTGCAAACCTCATTTGATGTTGGAAGTTTGAGCAGCTTCAGGCACCTACAAAGAAAGTTTCTTGATCTTATGAATAATCTTTTTAGAGATTTTGGATAAGGAGATATCCCAACCATCTTTGGTTTTGGAGAGATTGCAAGTATCCCCAAGGATTACCCTAATGGAATTGGATGATTGTTCCATAAGATATTCCTTCGGGATGACTATAGCACTGATCTTGAAGCTATGTTCAAGCCAGCCCTTAAAGGTGAAGCAATCTTCCAAATAATGACCTAGCATATGGTGGTTGGGGCAAAAGTTGGGATCATGGCTTTTGCCCACTTCCTCCCAGTCTTAGGTTCGTAGTAAATCTTTTTAAGAGATTCTTAAAGATCTTCCTGATTACCTCCCTCTTAAATGAATAAGGCTTGTTAAGTTTATCCAAAAGAGTAGGTGGACCATAACTACCTGGCCATGAGTATGTGTATCACTGCTGTTGATGGTGTGGCTAAGGAGGAGGTGGTGTAGGCCATGGAGGCTACTGTGGTGGCCGATCGGGCTGCCTTGGTGGTGGTAAAGGAGGTGGAAGCAAAGGTTGCTGAGGTCATGGTCTCTCAGACTGATCTATATCTAGTTGCTTCCCCTTGTCTACTACTGTTACTATTCTTGGCTTCTTCTCATATACCTTCTGTGGCTTTGACTTGTTCAACTGCTCTTGAAAAAGGCAACTGTTTGGCCTCTCCTTGTAGACTAGCTGCCTTATTGATTAACTTCTCAAAAGTTTTGATAATGAAGCCCTTAAGCATGAAGGTGACCAGGCCATGGATATTCTTTAGAAGAATCTCAATGGCATGCTGTTCAGATAGCTACAACTCACATTTCATACTTAGGTTATGCCATATGAGAATGTAGTCAACAAGGGACTCACCTAGGTGTTGTTGTGCTACAATGAGATCATCCACAGTGACCCATTGCTGAGCTCCAACAAACCTCTAGATGAAGAGTTGCTCCAACTCAACAAATATCTTCACTAAACTATTAGGAAGTTCAGCATACCAATCAAAAGCTATCCCCACTAAGTTATTATTGAAGAGGAGGAATAGTAAAGTGTCGCTGCTACTGATGTTGCAATATCTAGCTCTGAAGTGTGCAATATGCTGCCTCGGGTTCCCACTGCCATCAAAACTCTTGAAGGAAGGTGGCATAAAATCCTTGGGATATTGGATTGCATCAAATTCCTCTGGGTAGAGTCTACCCTTTAGAACTGATGATCCTCCCCAAGCTTGAGCCAACACTTCCTTCACCTGCTACTCAACCATGGACTTGATATCTTTTTCTTGTATGGAGGTACTTTCCATTACCTTCCTATATATGCTGGTGCTACCTTGCTCAAATGGAGGTAAAGTCTTGGCTGGGTCCAAGACATGCACCAACTCCGACTAGTCTATGGGTAGATGAACTGTGGTTGTTTTAAAGAATGCTAACAAGTCCGCCTCACCATCCTATCTATCTGTTCATCTTTCTATTTTAATTGATATCAAAGGTGTTGGGCTGATTGGGCTGTGTCTTTCTGCTCAATCTCAACACCTTCCATAGTTTGCTGCTCTCTAAGGAGGGATCCTCTAGTATCTACCATGCAAACTTTTACTGAGTCTCCCAACAAATCATCTTTGTTGGGATCGAAGCTGATCTTCTCCTCATCAGACCAATCATATCCCAAGATTTCTTTCTTTTCCATAAGATAATGTGCTACTATGTCCTCTAGAGAATGATCAATCTGGACTATCATAAATAATTTTGACTGACCGGTGTGATCACTATCATGTACTGAGATGCATCAGACCTCCTGTGATACTAGAGAATCATTCTTGTGAGGATTATACTCGCTAGAAGAAATGCACTCCTGACTGTAACTAACTCTGTAAGGGGTGACACTCCTAGGAGGCTCTACTATTATGGGTGCAATTGGGTTGCCACCCTCTCCCTCTATAACTGTTGTGACCATCTCCAACTCATGCTATGGTGGTGATGGTGAAGGGATGATAACTATGCTTGGGTCACCATTCCTTCCTACACCAGGGCGTAAGGTCGAGAGCTGAGAGCCTCACCAAGAGGGTGATGGGATGGGATCCTCCAGGATCACCAACGAGGTCCTCTTCTCTGGATGTGGCCTTCCTCTCCTGAACCGGAGATGCCGATACATGAATGGCGATGGTGGATGGGGTAGAGTGGTGGTGGAGACACCACTTCCTCCCGTGATGAGTTGTTCCCATAAGTAGAATATCTACTATGGATGTGACGCGAAGCACAATCGAAAATTAATGAGTGCAAAGGTCACCCACCAAACCTCTGCATCTCTCCCATAGTGATATGACTGGGGGCCTCCCCGCCCTCTCCTATCAGATGCTTCCCCACTGGGGATAATAGATCTCAAGTCAATTGACCCATACTAACATCCGTAGCTACCAACCAGAACTAAATGAGGCCGATATGACCTCTCTCACGACTAATCTAAAAATTGAACCACGTGGAGGTGAAGTAGGGATCCTCCTAGCATCCTCTCTGTCAGACCTAGAGATAGGATGGAATGGGTTCGCTATAACCAACAGGGAAATCATAGTGGGCAACTCCTTCGTAACTGACCATGTAGATGCCTCCATCTCCCGAGCGATGCGTGTATGGTACTGCTTTATCATGCAATTTTTGTTCCTTTTTCGAGTCTTGGTGGGGCAAACTGAGTAAGAACTAGACCCAACCTCAAAAGCTAGGGAGACAATCTCTCAGATCAGAGGAGCCTTACCCTTGAGGAAATGATGAGGTGCTAGCTTTACAGAAGACAGAAACAATCGACCGCACCATCACATGCAGACTAGCATACCACTGTAGAAACTATCACCGCTTTCTTAAGTGAGGGGATATCAGATTCTAAAGGCAAGTCAATCTGAATGACTGGCTTTTACCCAGCCATTGTGGTCCTGCTAACAGTTGTGAGGGGAATGCCCTCATATGTATTCCTTGCCCCCTCAAAGCCTAGTACAAAATGAATGAGGTGGGCGTAATCAACATAGGGAAGGCTGGCCTGATCCAGGGCCAAGTCCATTCCATGGGGAAAGGTAAACACATACTTTTGAGAAGCCATAACAATCAACTATAACTAGAAATCAACGAAGTTGCAACAAAACTGTGCAGAGTCTAATGTTGAAAACAAACTTGGATCATTGATTGATTTTTTTGAATTTGAATTTAAAATTTGAACCCACATCCAACATCTTGGAAGTGTTAAGTGGGGTTCTAATGGATTTAGAAAAGATTTAGAGATTTGATTGGAAAGAGAAATTTTTGAATATGAAATCCACTTTCAATAAATTTGGGTATGTTGAAAATGGGTTCAAATATTTTTGAAGAGATGCTTCCATAGGATCTTGTTTGAATTTTGATTTTATTTTTGATTTGAGGACCCTTCATTTAACAAATTTGGGTATGTTAAAGTAAAGTGTCAATTTTTTTTTGTTTTAGATTTGAGATTTTATTTTTGGAATTTACTCACTTAGCAAATTTGGGTATGCTAAGTGAGATGTTTGAAAAAAAATTTCTTCTTGTATTTGAAAAGAGAAATAGAATTTCTCATTTAGCAAATTTGGGTATGCTAAGTGAGAAAATCCAAGTGTGTTTTGTTTTTGAAATATTTTTTGAAAATAGGATCCTTAGAAAATTTGAATATGCTAAGAAAATCCTAGTGTGTTTCTTTTGATTTTGATTTGATTTTTGAAAATTAGGATTCTTAAGAAATTTGAGTATGCTAAGAAAATCCTAATGTGTTTCTTTTTGATTTTGATTTGATTTTGAAAAGTAGGATCCTTAGTAAATTTGGGTATGCTTAGGAACTCCTAATGTGTTTCTTTTGGTTTCGATTTGATTTATGAAAATAGGATTTTTAGCAAGTTTGTGTATGATAAGAAAATTCTAATGTGTTTCTTTTTGATTTTAATTTTATTTTGAAAAGTAGGATCCTTAGCAAATTTGGGCATGCTAAGGAACTCCTAATGTGTTTCTTTTTGAATTTTATTTGATTTTGAAAAGTAGGATCCTTAGCAAATTTGGGTATGCTAAGGAACTCCTAATGTGTTTCTTTTGGGTCTGATTTGATTTTTGGTTGAAAGTGGAGACTTCACTTTAGCAAATGGGGTATGCTAAATTGAAATTCCAAAAGTGTTTTGAAAATTTTGTGGAATGGAGATTTCACTTAGCAAATTTGAGTATGCTAAATGAAATTCCAAAGATGTGTTTCAAATTTTTGTTTTTGGAAAAGGGAAACTTCATTTTAACAAATGGGGGTATGCTAAAATGAAATTTCAAAAGTGTTTTGAAAATTTTGTGGAATGGAGATTTCACTTAGCAAATTTGAGTATGCTAAATGCAATTCCAAAAATGTGTTTCAATTTTTTGTTTTTGGAAAAGGGAGACTTCATTTTAGCAAATAGAGTATGCTAAATTGAAGTTCCAAATGTTGTTTTAAAATTTTTTGTTTTTTATTGATTTTTCAAAAGGGAGATTTTATTTTAACAAATTTGGGTATGTAAGATGGAAATCAATTATGTTACATTTTCCAAAGATGTATATTTTGTGTGTGATTATTGCTTTTTTTTGAAAGAGGAAATCCCAACCTAATCATATATGAAATATATTAAATGGCATTTTAAATTGATGCTATTTTATTTGGAAATAAAATTTCCATTCAATAAATTTGGGCATATTGAATGGAGATATTCATATGTGCTTTTGAAAAATTTCTTTTTGATTTTGTTTAAAAATGAAACATCCATTCAATAAATGTGAGCATATTGAATGGAGATGTTTCATATGTAATTTTTGAAAATTTATTTTTGATTTTGTTTGAAATTGAAACCTCTATTCAATAAATGTGGGTATATTGAATGGAGAGATTTCATTTGTGCTTTTTGAAAATGTGAAAGTTCCAACCCAACACATGTGGAATGTGTTGAGTAGAACTTCAAAGTTGTGATTTTGCTTGAAGATGTAATATCCATTCAACACATTTGGGTGTATTGAATGGAAAGACCCATCTTCAAATTTTATGCTTTTGAAAACATGATTGTTGGAATTTTATTTTTGAAAATGATGTTTTCGACAAAATGAATTGAGTGAAGAAACTCATTGGTGCTTTTAGAAAAATGTGATTATTGGAATTTTATTTTGTAAAGATGATCCTGCATATAACAATTATAAATATTGGTTGATGAAGATGATTTCGGAAAATTTTTGTGCAAAATATTTTATTATGTGCATTTTTTAAAGAGTAATTTTTTTTTTGAAAAAAAAAAGTTTTATGAAGGATTTATTTTGTCTTTATTATTTTAGAAAGAACCTTTCCTTGCCATAAAAATGGTAAGGAGGAAGTCTTTAATTAATTATTTCTGATTAAGCTTTTATTTTCACCTATTGGGGAACCCAACGGGGGGTTTTGAGACCAACACAGGGAGAGACCCTAAAACCTAAAGATGTTGGCTAACTTAACTTAAGGATGAAATAAGCTACGTGCCAACAGAAAGAAATATAGTGTTGGATTTATACTAAAGTACAAACCCACTATTGATACTTGGAGACAATGATCATGTACCAAAGTTGGAGAGAGGAACCATCCCAGCGGAGTCACCAGAAAAATATGTGGTGAAATTTTTAAATTTCTTAAAGTAAAGTATACCTCCATCTTCACTCTATGCAGGATGATGATAGAAATATACTTTCTTTTTATGCATTTTGGACACCATGTAGATCCATAGATGTTTTTATTAGGGTGATTGGGAATGACATTAAGGAGAGGTATACTATCTCGAAAGATAGATGTCACCACCCAACAATGAACCTAATCACCTGAATAAGGAATCCTAAGGACAATGGGTCTGCATAAATACAAATGATTCTTCTCCTACTTTACATGGAAAAGTAAAGCATGGTTTATTTTAAACTAGGTTCATTAAGTTCCTAATAGAGGAAAGCCCCCATAGTTAATTACATCTTAAGGAAGGGGATTCCTTAAGAATAATCTCGATTAAGGTAAATGATCATTATCTCCAAATATTTTAATAGGTAGGATTATCAATCGATTAGTTTATTTTAAGAGATCAAAAGAGAGAGAGAGAGAGAGAGAGAGAGAGAGAGAGAGAGAGAGAGAGAGAGAGAGAGAGAGAGAGAGAGAGTTATTATCAAAGCCAAAGGAAGATAAGTAAGAGATGCTCATGATGCTAGGAAACTTAGCGAATATCTCAAACTATCCTATGGTTGGGCTTTACATTTTTAAAATTGATTTAATTTATTTGAGTTGAATTTTTATTAAAAATTTAGGGCTTATAATTTCATAATATAAGGTTATGGAAATGCCAAGAAGGTGAGGATTTATACTTATGAAGGGAGAAGCAATCTTAACCTAAATCTAGAGCTCAAGGCCAAAAGCATGCAACCTAAATCTAAGCAAAATAGGTATATTGGTCTCCAAGAGAGGACAAACCACCCAACTACTTGGACTTACAACTGCCTAGGGGTGGCTGCCAACTAACTCCTCATATAATTTTAAATTCATGTAGGCAAGTCATATGCTTTATGCAAGATAGCTAGTTTATTATTTATTTTAGAAAGAGACTAAGTCCTTAAACTGACTCCTTAAGAGACTAGATCATGTAAGGGCATGAAAAATGACCTAGATCTAATGCAATTCATATTACATTTTAGTTTCATTTTTGGACAATCATTTGACTCAGGCTTATAGGATTCATATGCCTAATGCATGAGAAATAAGATTATGGGCCAAAAATCAGCAAAAAAGGGGGAGGTGTGTTTTCACCATGGCTCTCATAGGTCTAGCCAAGTTCTCTAGAAAAGGTGGAAGCCCACCATTCAAGTGTGAAATAATATTCTTTTATGTATGATGTTATAAAAGAAATACTCATCCAGCTAAGGAGTTGCTATTTTTTTATCTTGATTTTTAACCTAAGATTTAAATAAGGTTATGAGCTCTTTATTTTTAATTTTGAGTTGTTTAATTTGATAGAAGATTTATTTTTCTCTAGAGCCTAATCGTCATCCAGGTCATACATCAAGCAAAAAAGAAACTAGAAAAAGGATGCTATCTTAATGAACAAGCTAAACAAAACACCACACATTTTATAAAGCTAATGTAGAAGAATAAAAGGCCATTTATGGTCAGGCACTACTGCACAAACTTAAAAAAAACAAATTAGGTAGCCGAGCTCTACCCTTATATAACCCGGATTACAAATGAATGCATTTACCACCAAACAAGGAAATTCATGTTATAGGGGTCTTAATTCTTCATTTCTTCACTCTTCATTTCTTCTTTCTTTCTTTTCTTCCTTCTTGGTTCCTCTTTTGATGGTTGAAATGTGGATGCTCCAAAGGTTTCATATAAGATGTAATCTTAATGCTCATCCTAATCCCCCATAACAATCATTCCAAAATCCTAATTGCAAAAATTACATGAAAAAGAAAAAGTAAATCTAACTAACACCTGCAAAATAGAGATTAGCTAAATAAACCATACAAATTCTAAGCATGTATATTGGACTTAGCACCCCACACATGGGTAATGAAGTCCACCTGGCCTATTGGATTATGCTTAGGGGTATATGCACCTACGCAATAAAAGCATTTATATTTTTATTACAGTGTCCCTTAAGTACAATCCCCTACAGAAAATAGTGATTATACTAGATCATCCTATCATTCATTCTATGCACATTCACCCTAACATCTAGACTAAAATAAAATATTATAAAACAAAAGCAATCATCAAACCATGCACCATCCTAACCTAAGGCTAGAAGTGGTGACTTAGTCTAATGTGTGTGTGCTTTAGAAGGTTTGTGTGGTATGCTTAGCTATGGCTTTAAGGTTTAGATTTTCTAAGTGTGAAGATGTTTAATTTAGATGGGTGGTTTCACTTAAGTGTTTGGTTGATTTGAGTTGATTTTATTTGATTCTTTGATTAGGTTTGAATTTATCATACAATTAATTACTAAGTGTTGTAAAGAGAGGGAAAAGAGAAGAGAACTTCTCTTTCCTTCCCTATCCTAAGTAATTTTTAAAGTAGATTCATGTTTAATTTTATTTAGTGAATGCTTTATTATGTATTTTAATTAATCCTAAGTTTAGATTTTCCTTAAACAAACCTATTCAAAAAGAAAGGTATTTTAAGATTAAGTAAAGTGAATTAAGATCACAAAACAAGCATCACCTCATTTCTTTCCCAACATGTATAACATGCATATGAATGAATCCTTACCATATCTATACATACAAATGGAAATGTTTAGCATACTTTATGATGAATGCTAAGTAAGTTACTTAAGAAAATTTGAATGCTTTATGATGCATGATTTTCATTAAGTAGAAAAGAGGTTTTCTTATCCATTTTTCACATGCACACATGTATGTATGGAAGACATAAGTGAGTACGGTGTTATTGTTAGCAGCAGGGGTGTAAGGTACAAGACCTACTTAGGGCTACTTAAACCCTTGCAATCCCAGGGTTGTCTATACTAATATACCACTTTCCTTAAATACAAATACATGTATAAAAGAATGAATAGAAAAAGAAAGATGCAAAAGTTGGTATTTATTTATTTGATTTGTTTAGGCAATTTATATTTGTAAGTTTGGATGTTCTTCTTTAAGTAATAACATAAGAATGAATATGAATAGAGTTAGGCAAATGTTATATTCTTTTCAAATGAACTATACACTTTGCCAAATCCTATTCAAAACTATGCTAAAAGAAAGAGGAGGAAAAATATGCACATCTTCATATTTATATATTTATATCCATAAATTATAAATAATTATAAGTAGCACACTTTCAGCTTTAGGTATTTGATTTATAAATTTTGAAAATATTTTTGGATTTAATTGTGATAATAGCCATTCATATTTTGCATTAACCAAAACATGCAATTTGACATAAAGAAAACAAAAAATATTTCATTTCCAATTTAATTTTTGAAAAGCATGAATGCATGAAATTCATATGACCTGTACATTTAGCATGTTAGGAAAGAGCTAAAGTGATGAAAGCATGTAAACATATTCACCCTAATTAATTCCTAAAGACAATCTCATGAAAGAATAAAGGTTAAAGTAAATCAAATTATTTTAAGGAAGGTTTTATTTTATTTTGAGTTTGGTTTCAATTTTTTTTAATTGTACTTAGGCTCTTGAACACCTAAGCATCTACCCAAGATAGATTAATGGAGTTCTGAAAAGTTTCAGAATTTTATGAAATTAAATAAAGGGGTAATTAGTGAATTAACCCTTAATTAAGGTTAGATTAAAGGAGAAAGGGGTTTAAGGAATATATTAAGGAAATTATTCCCAAAATTATTCCCTAAATCTCATATTCACTTAAGCAAAACTTAATTGACTCAATTAGAGGGTTAAACTACTAATTATACCCTTAATTAAGCTTAATTACATTAAGGGACTGATTAAGGAATGAACTAACAATTCATCTAATTAAGCCACTAACAAATCCCAAGAAAATTATGGGAGGCAAGTGTTATCCCACTAATTAAGTAGAAAAAGTTTGAGATTAATCAGTGAAGTAATTAGAGGGTAATTAGCATAATTATATTCCTAATAAAACCCAATTCTAGAGAAAAGTACTATTCAAAATCCATTCAAATCATTCTACGTTCAATTATCTATCCAATGCAATTTATTTCATATTTTTTTGATTTTTCTAGGCTTATATATTAATTTAGGTAGTTTTCGTGGTTAATCAATTATTAAATAGCCTAATTAAAATGTTTAATTCCATCGGTGCCACGTGGGCTGTTGATGCGGCATGCACTTTCCATGTGGCATGATAGGATTTGATATTAAAGTAGTCACATCATAGCCTCGACGGTGTTACTGCTTTCTCCCATTGATCAAGGATTGGGCGGTGAGGAGCCATGGTTCTAAATGGATAAAACATGGATACTATGTGTCTTAATCATGGTCGTCCATCCAAAATGCACGGATGGGTGGCCCATGATCTGTCCCTTTATTTTCCTATGAAGAATGGACATTGTCCATCTTCTATGGGATGATCCAAGCTCTATTGAGCTCGGATTGAATTGAAACTCAACCCACACCATCTAAGCACAAAGTCAATCAAATATAATGGCTAGAATTCCATGGGATTAAAATTCACTTCAGAAAGCTCCAAACCATGTTAAAAGTAAGCTCGGTTTAATGGCTAACCTCTCCAGAAGTGATCAATGGCGCTTGATTCCCATGGAGAAGCTCATCTACTGGAGACAAAGTTTTGTTGAAGTTCGTAGGCTCTAAGATTGGGTAGATCCTCCTATGAGCCAACTCCTCTTGTACTTGAGCTCGGTCATGATCGAATTAGATCCTCCCTTGCCTTTGGAGCTTAGGAAAGAGCTTGGGTGAACTCGACTTGATCCTTTGAGGGCGCTCAAAGGAGGAATTAGGTTGGTTTTAAGTATGGAGTAAGTTGGATTTCCACTTGATCTCCTCTATTTTTGGTTTGGAGAAATCTGAAAATGGGAAATTCAAATGGGCTCAAGGAAGCTTGAGATCACTCGGCAAAGGCTCCTCTGGCTTCCCTTAGCTTAACTGAGTATGACACACTGAAGATTTAATTGTATTAGGGGGAGTATATCTCCCCCTTGAAGGATTGGACGACCGTGCCTTCACTTGCCATTTTGATCCAATTGAGCTTATGTAATGGGTTTGTTAGGCTGTTAGAGATGTCTTTGAATGGAGGAGGAGTGGATGAGGTGGCCATGTGCTTAAATTAAGTGGAAGGAGGATTCCATGTGGCCAATTTCAAAGGAGGTGGTCAGCTTTGGGTTTGGCTAACCCAAACTCATTAGGTCATGTGTACTAGGTCAATTAGAGACCATTTGGTCCACTAAGAGGATGCTAAGTGTCCATGAAAAGGAATTGACCAAATTCCAAGTGGTTTTGATTTTGGGTTACCCTATGGCCTAGGGGTAAAATGGTAATTTGACCCTAATTTCAATTTGGGCTTGTTTGGTATGTTTTAAAAATGGGTTAGGCAAAGTTTCATTGAATTTGGAGTTGGTTTGAAATGATTTGGCTCATGTTGACCCATTTAGGTCAAAATAGGTCAACTTGGGTCAAGTTGTCTAATTGGTCAAATTTGGTCAAACTAAGGGTTGGGTCAAGTTCATATGACTATTTGAAATGTTTTGGTAGCTTTAGTTTGATTTAGTTTAGTTTAGGTTTGAATTTGGTTCATTTGATTTCATTTAGGCCAAATGGGTCAAGTTGACCAATTTGACCCATTTGACCTATTTGGGTTAGGTCATGGGTTGGTTCATGTTTTGTTGGTGATGAAATGGATTATTATCTTTGTTTCCAATCAATTTGGTTTATATTTGAGTTTGGGTCAATATGACCCTTTAGGTCAAGTTGGGTTCAAGGTCAATTGGGCTAGGTTAGGTCTAGTTGGCCAATTGAGATTTTGATCAAGTTGAACAATCATTTTGGAATGAACTTGACCCATTGGTTTCAATCAATTTGGCTTAGATCAAGTTTTGACACATTTTGACTTTTTAGGTCAAGTTGGGTCAACTTGGGTCAAGTGGCCAATTGGGCTAGGTTAGGCTCAAATGTTGACTTTGGGTTAGAATTAAAATTTGGCTCATAAGGGTACTTTAGGTCACTTTGGGTCAAAGCCTAAGTTAAATAAAAGCTTGATTGGAGTTTGATTGAACTCACATATGGACTTATGAATAAAATATAATTCCATTTGCAAGTGGTTTGAAGACAAATGAGTTTTGATTCATTTGACAATTTCAAGTTCAAAGGGTGAACATGAGTTTGACTTGGGTTTGATTTTTGAATTTTGTTTTGGTTAAGTGATTGAAGTTTGTATTTATATTTGGATTTATGATTGAAGGATTGATTGAATCATGAAGAAAAATTAGGGGTTTGGCTTGATTTGAAATTGATTTGGCTAAGTTCAAGATTTTGGCTTGAAAGGCTTAGGTTAGATTTTGATTGAATTTGAGTTTGATTTTTGGAATTGGTTTTGGTTGTTTGAATTTATATTTCATTTATGTATGTGAATATAAATGATAATATAAATGGGCTATGAGAAAATTTCAAGGATTTGAAGTGATTTGAACTTGATTTAGGTTAAGTCCTTAAGATGGAATCAAAGAACTTAGGAAATATTTTGAATTTGGATTTAGTTTAATTGATTTGAATTTATATTTCATTTATATATGCGAATATAAATCAGAATATAAATGAGTTGTAAGAAAATTTCATGAGTTTGAATTGTTTTAGATTTGAATTAGGCTAAGTCCTTAAGGGAGAAATAAAGGACTTAGGAAATATTTTGAACTTGGAATTTCAGTCATGGGTTTCAATCATAAGTTTCAGTCATATGGAATTGATTTGAGTATAGAGAAAATCAATTAGGCTGGAATTGGTTTAAGTTTAATGTTGATTTGATTTGAAGTTTAACTTGAAGGAAGGAAGTGAGGAATGTGATTCAAGCTATAAGATAGGCAAATTTTCCTAACACCCTTATGGCATGACCTATTCCTATGATTAACTCTTCTAAGTCTTTTGGGCTAGGTTGAGTGTTCACCTAATCACTAAATATATCTTAATACTAAGGATCTCTTAAAGTCTAAGAGGAGTCCTATGTCTGAGATGGAGGGATTGAGAGCTCATTATAAAAATGAGGTCAACAGTGTGTCAAATAAAAATGTCCAAAAATAAAAATAAAACATAACATTATTTGCATTAGATTAAGTTATTATTCATGCCCTTCATGATCTAGTCTCTTAGGGAGTGTGTTTAAGGATTTAGTCTCCTTTCTAAATAAACAATAGCCTAACTATCTTACAAAGCATAAGACTTTTCTATATGTATTTAAAATCGCTGGAGGAGTTAGTTGGCGGCCACCCCCAGGCGACTGTAAGTTCAACAGTCGGGTGGTTTATCCTCTCTTGTAGAGGTAAAGTATATACCCATTTTTGCCTTAGATTTAGGTCATGCCTTAGCCCTCACCAAAGGTCCCTAAATTTAGGATCCGAGATCACTGTTTCCTTTTGTGGGCTACAAGCATAAATCCCCGTCTCTTAGAAATTTCTATAATCTCGTGTTGTGGAATTGTAAACCCTAGATTTTTAATAAAAATTCAACTCAAACATATAATTATTCTCAAATTTCAAAAATATAAAGCCCAACTATAGGATAATTTGGGATGCTTACTAGGTTTCCTAGTATCATAAGCATCCCCTAATCATCTCCTTTTGGTTTCGATAATATCTCCCTCCTTTTGATCAATCCCACTTGATTTTCTAAAAATAACCGATTTGTTGATAGTCCTATCTTTGAAATATTTGGAGACAATGATCATTTACCTTAATCAAGAGTATTCTTAAGGAATCTCATTCCTTAAGATGTAATTAACTATGGGGGCTTGCTTTCATAGGGAACTTAACGAACCCAATTTTAAAATAAATCCTACTTTACTTTTTCATGTAAAGTAGGGGAAGAATCTCTAGTACATTCGAAAACTCATTGTCCTTAGGAGTCTTCATTAGGTGATTAGGTCCATTGTAGGATGGTGAATTCTGTCTCTCAAGATAGTACATTATTCCTCAATATCACATCCGATCACCCTAATGAGTATATTTGCAGATCTGCGTGGTGTCTTAACAAAGACATACAATATTTTTTATTTTTCAAAATTTCAAGTAGTTTGAGAAATAAAAAACACCACAGATTTTTTTGGCGACTCCACTGGGGAAGGTTCCTCTCTCCATCTTTGGTAAATGATCATTGTCTCTAAGTATCGATGGTGGATTTATACTTTATATGAATCAGACTATCTGGCACTTAGTTCATTTCATTCTTAAGCTAAGCCAGCCAACATCCTTTAGGTTTTAGGACCTTACTCCATGTAGGTCTTAAAACCCCTATTGGCTCCCCCAATTGGTCAAAACAAAAATTTAATAAAAAGAGATTATTAAAAATCTTTTTGAACCTCCTCACCATTTCTATGGTAAGGAAAGGTTCATTCCAAAAATAAAGAAGAAATAAATCCTTTATAAAAATATCACTTTTCAAAAGCACTTTTTCAAAATCCACACAACAAAACATTTGTACAAAATGTTTCACAAAATATACATAACTTAATCTCATCTAACAATCTTCTAGATTGTTATATGAAGGAGCTTTTCAAAACAAAATAAAAAAATCATCTTTCAAAAAGCACATATGAACATCATCATTCAATATACCCAAATTTATTGAATGAAGATTTTCTTTCCAAAAAAAAAAAAATCATCTTTTCAAAAAACACAAATGAACATCCTCATTCAATATACTCAAATTTATTGAATGAAGAGTTCCTTTCCAAATAAAATAAAAAAAAAATCATCCTTTCAAAAAGCACAAATGAACATCTTCATTCAATATACCCAATTTATTGAATGAAGATTTCATGACAAAAAAAATAATCTTTCAAAAAGCACATATGTACATCCTCATTCAATATATCCAATGAAGATTTCATTTCTAAACAAAATCAAAATCATCTTTTCAAAGAGCACATATTTGAAAATGAACACCCTCATTCAATATACCCAAATTTATTGAATGAAGATTTCATTTCCAAATAGAGTCATATCATAACATTGAAATTCCATTTCAACATATTTTACATATGCTGAAGTTGAAATTTCTTTCTTCTCAAAAAGGTCAAATTTGAAAATATGCCGCTTCATTCGATATATTCAAATATGTTGGATGGAGGCTTTATTTTCAAATAAAATTACACCATTTGAAATTCCACTCAACACATTCCACATGTGTTAAGTTATAATTTCATCTTTTTCAAAAAATAATAATCTATTTTTGATGGATTTGATTGGTTCGTGATGGATTACACTGAGAAGGAGCCATGGAGTCCTAGACCTAACTCAGACTTACTAATCTAAAGGCAATAGTCTACCAACCACAAGGTAGGACTATCCAACCAAAGGGATTACCTTTCAGTTTGCGATGATCAAGTTAGGAAGAAAGCGCAAGGACTCACATCTTCCAAAATAAGGAACCACTAGGGTGATCGGTTGCTTTGGGCAACAAATCGAACCTGACGTAAGGCTGAATTTTTTCCTAGTCTACTTAGTCAGAGGAGGTAGTCAACTCAACCTGACCAAAGGATCCTTATCAGCAACAGATGGGTTACGTCATCCAAGAAATCCTTTTAGACTTGGGGTGGTGTTTATCTAAGGAGACAAATTTAAGTCCACCTTTGTTGCTAGAGAGCTGTTTGCCCTATCAAGTCATGCAATATTTATATTTTGACCAGTTCTGATATTTTGAATGCGATGGCCAAGTCTGTTCATCGATCAGAGGACCATTTCATGACATCTAGTATATTTTGAGCCCTGATTTGCACACTATCACTTCCGAAGTCCATCAAATTTGACTTGTAGGCTTCACTTGACTTATGAGATATATATGGTGGACTTAAATCTATCTCCTTAGACAAACACCACCTCGGGTCTATAAGAATTTCTTGGACGATGTAACCCATATGTCGATAGGATTCTTCGGCCATTGTCAATACAGACTGATAGGACCGATGACGGAACCATGAGATCTAGATCGGGCACATCATCATTCCCCCAACAATTCAGTTTAAGTTGAAATGATGAATTTCATAATCTTAAATTCTAAAACTTCATATGCTGCTACTACACGCTATGCATTAAGTGATTTAAGGACTAGCCTTAATCGAAAGTTCTCTGTCACTTATTGAGATGGGTAATTAACTATAGGGGCTTGCACTTTATAGGAAACCTGGAACCAGATCTAAAGTCATTGCAAAATGAAGGCAAAATCTCTAGGTAGTGTCTTATCTACTATTCCATCTGCCTTCTGAAAATTACACCGATACTTTTAAATCACTCTCTTTAAGTCTTATTTGTCGAGAGGTTAGTGGTGAATGGATTGCAGTGAGAAGGAGCCATGGAGGCCCAGACCTAACTCAGATTTATCAATCCAAAGGGGTAGTCTACCAAACACATTGTAGGACTAGCCAACCAAAGGGATCGCCTTTCGGTGTGTAGCAACTGTACAAAGAAGAAAGCATAGTAGACTTATTGTTTAATTTATTTTGATTATTTTGATTTGATTGGCTCCATTGGGGGAGGTTGATTGGATTTATTTTATTGAATTTGTTTTGTTTGTTGTTTGACTCCACCGAGGGAGGAGGGTTGAATTTGTTTCAGATTTTTTTAGAATTTGGATTTTAAGATGGGCCCTTTTAGTTTGCGATGGATCGCACTGGGTAGGAGCCATGGAAGCCTAGACCTAACTCAGATTTACCAATCCAAAGGGGTAGTCTACCAAACACATAGTAGGACTAGCCAACCAAAGGGATACGTGAATGGTGAAGTAGGCATTCATTATAAAATAAGAGTGTTTATACGCAGTGCCTTGAAATTCACATATGTTTTTTAAAATGAGATACTCACATGTATTTCAAGGGATATATAAAATCTAATTTAAAAGTCTCAAAGAATGTGTAAATATCTTATGCAATGAATAAACAAATATATGTAACTATTCAAGATCGATCAATAACCAGCCTGTGCCCCGACTCTACACTGAGTGCTTAAATTCAAGTGTCTAAGGATGTTGCGTGGGTTGCTTCCCAGTTTAGTCTTAGGACTAGGCATGTGTTAACAAAATTTAAAAATCTATTATAAGAATTTCAACTTAGTAAAATATTTGAGAAGCTAATTTTGTCATGTGACAATATATCTGATCCTCTATTAGGAGCTAAATAGAGTTGATAGGATCTAAAGTTCTTAAATATATTCAAACTAATCAATTTTTCAAATCAAATTAACTCAAATTAAGTATCAATCTAAAAACTATTTAAATGAAACTTAATCATTAAAAACTTAAAGCAAAACTCAACCTATCTACCTTCTGTAATTATTTATCGGGGGTGACAAATTAACCTTGAATTAAGAGTTTTCTCATATTATCTTGATCTATCGATCAGGTAGAAAAATCTCTTGGATCCTGATTACTTGTAATCACTAAGCTGGATCTGGTTTGAGATTGAACAACTATCATCATTGGATTGACAAATAAGGGTTTTTTCACTGCGGCCTTTTCTTATGACTTGTTGAGCGAGGAGAGTGTCAACAACTCAACCACATTTGAGCTTGTTGAGTTCGACCTTTAGAACCTACTGGAGTCTTCAACTTAAGCTATGAGGGGTTGGTGATTTGTCATCATACTAATAAATGGGGGCTCTTTCACTGCGGCCTTTTCTTACAGCTTATTGAGTATGCATAGCATCAGCAACTCAGCCATTTATGTGTGATAGGGCCGAACTGGGTTTATTAGAGTGGATTTTAGGGATTGTTCTACCTTTTCACTTGATTTAGGCTTTATCCTAGGATTTTTGAAATGATATCTTTGTTGACTTTAATTTATTTGCCTTTATCTTTATTTGCATTTCCATTCTTTGATGAAGGAGGTAAAACTTTACTACTTCTCAACTGAACTTGAATCACCCTATCTTGCTCAGATTTCTCTGAAGAGGTAGTTTCTTCAAATTTTTTTTCTTATTCTAGAGGATTGACCAAGAGAGTTCAACTCACTTTTCAACTTCATATGTGATGATATCGGTGAGTTTGATTCTTCTCCATCAGGAAAACATAAATCTTCATCTGAACTGTTATCTTCTTGTTGAGTCATTATGAGGCTATTTTTGTGAGATTCATTTTCTTTAATATAATTGATTAAAAATCAAAAGTTCTCTCTCACTTATTGAGAGGGGTAATTAACTATGGGATCTTGTGCCTATAGGAAACCTAGAACTAGATCTAAAGTTCATAAATGAGGGAGAAATCTCGGTGGTGTCTTTATATATTCCATCTAGATTCTAAAATTACACCACACTTTTAAATCACTCTTCCATTCATATTTGTACGAGAGTTCAAGTGGCAAATTTTGGTCTATAGATGGAATAGTAGATAAGACAATTACCTAGAGATTTCACCCCATAGTTTTGGAATTTAAGATTATGAAATTCATCATTTTAGCTTAAACTGGATGGTTGGGGAATGATGATGTGCCCGATCTAGATCCCATGGTTCCATCATCGCCGACGTGTTCCCTAGTCTACTTAGTCAGAGGAGGTAGTCGACCTAAGTTGACCAATGGATCCTTATTAGCAACACATGGGTTACGTCGTCCAAGAAATCCTTGTAGACTTGGGGTGTTGTTTATCTAAGGAGGTAGATTTAAGTCCACCTTAGCTGACAGAGGGCTGTTTTCCTTATCAGAGGTCTTTTGACATCAAGAAAGCCTTGTACACACTTAGTTGTGCAGGGATCTTTGTCAGATGTAATAGAATATTATAATTTATCTTTTCGCTTGATTTAGGCTTTGTCTTAGGATTTTTGGGAATGATATCTTCGTTGACTTCAATTTATTTGCCTTTTCTTTATTTGCATTTCCCTTCTTTGATGAAGGTGGTAAAACTTTACCACTTCTCAACTAAACTTGAATCACCCTATCTTGCTTAGATTCCTCTGAAGAGGTAGTTTCTTCAAATTCTCTTCTTATTCTGGAGGATTGACCAAGAGAGTTAAACTAACTTTTCAACTTCATATGTTTCAAACGTGATGATATCGATGAGCCTGATTCTTCTCTGTTGGGAAAACATAAATCTTCATCTGAACTGTTATCTTCTTGTTGATTCATTAAACAGAAAGGTAATCCCTTTGGTTGGATAGTCCTACCTTGTGGTTGGTAGACTACTCCCTTTGGATTGGTAAGTCTGAGTTAGGTCTAGGCATCCATGGCTCCTTCTTAGTGTAATCCATTGCAAACCAACAGAATCCATCAAAAATATAATCACACACAAAAATTTCATCTTTGAAAAATAAAACATGATTGACTTCCATTTTACATACCCAAATTTGTTAAATGGAAATCTCCTTTTCAAAAAATTATAAAAGTTAAAATACATTGGAATTCCATTTGACATACCCAAATTTGTGAAATAAGAATTTCATTTTTCAAAAAAAAAAAATGAAAATAAATTGAAGTCTATTTAACATACCACATTTGTTAAATAGAAACCACAACTTTCAAAAATTAAAATCAAAATACATTTGAACTTTATTTAGCATACACAAATCTGCTAAGTAAAGTTCACATTTGCAAAACTCAGAACATCAAAACCAAAAATACACTAGGATCCTTTATTTAGCGTACCCAAATTTGCTAAATAAATATCCTCTTTTCAAAAATCATAAAAATCAAACACATTTAGATTCTTTATTTAGCATACACAAATTTGCTAAGTAAAGATCCTCTTTTCAAAAATCACAAAAATCAAACACATTTAGATTCTTTATTTAGCATACCCAAATTTGATAAGTAAAGATCCTCTTTTCAAAATCACAAAAATTAAACACATTTAGATTCTTTATTTAGCATACCCAAATTTGTTATGTAAAGATTCTCTTTTCAAAATCACAAAAATCAAACACATTTGGATCCTTTATTTAGCATACCCAAATTTGCTAAATAAAGATCCTCTTTTCAAAATTATAAAAATCAAACATATTTGGATTCTTTATTTAGCATACCCAAATTTGCTAAGTAAAGATCCTCTTTTCAATATCACAAAAATCAAACACATTTGGATCATTTATTTAGCATACCCAAATTTTCTAAATAAATATCATCTTTTCAAAATCACAAAAATCAAACACATTTGGAATCTTTATTTAGCATACTCAAATTTGCTAAGTAAAGATCCTCTTTTCAAAATCACAAAAGTCAAACACTTCTGGATTTTTATTTAGCATACCTATATTTGCTAAGTAAAGATCTCTTTTCAAAATCAAAACATCAAAATCAAACACATTTGAACTTTATTTAACATACACAAATTTGCTAAGTGAAGTTCTCATTTTCAAAAATCAAAACATCAAAACCAAAACACGTTTGGACTTTATTTAGCATACACAAATTTGCTAAGTAAAGACTCCATTTTCAAATTCACACATGATTCACATCATGAGCAAATAAGCAAAAGAAGAAAATTATTTTCAAACAACTCATTTAGCATATCCAAATTTGCTAAATGAATAATCTAAACTAAAAATCAATTGACTCTCTATTTAACAAACTCAAATTTGTCAAATAAAAGGTTTCCATATAGAAAAGATCAAGTTCAAATATGAACCAACGGAAGCATAAAAAATCTCTTCAAAATATTTGAACCCATTTTCAACTTACACAAATTTGTTGAAAATGGATTCTGAATTCAAAAAATCTATTTTGCAATTCTAAAATCAAAATCTCCCTCCTAAATTTAAAGAGCTCCACTTAAAATATTAAAATTATTGAGTGTGGGTTCAAATTCTAAAGCAAAGCAAGACAGAGAATCTGATTTAAGTTTGTTTTTAGAAATTGTAGAACTTCAGCTCTATTTCAGTTAGTTTTTCTGAAGTTCAGTTTAGTATTAATGGATGCCCATAAGTATGTCTTCACTTTCCCCTTTGGGATGAATTTGGCCTTGGATCGGGCCATCCTCCCACAAACTGACTTTGCCCATCTAATTCACTTTGGTCAAGGATTCGAGAGGGTCAAGATCACTTGTGAGGAGGCAACCCTCACAACCATTAGTAGGAGTGTGGTGACTTGGCAGAGGCCAGTCATCCATGTTGAGATGCATTCAGATTCTAAGTTTCCCTCACTAAAGAGGAAGGCTGTGGAAGTTGCTGTAGTAGTTGCAGTTTCAGTGCCCGTGTGTTCAGTTGTTCCCATTACTGCCCCAATACGGCCTAGTAACCACTCACTAGCTTCTTCCAAGGGAAGGCTACCTGCTTTGGGATGTCTCCCTACCTATGAGATAGTGTCTAGTTCCTGTATTGCTCCTCCTAATAGAACCCAACACCGCATTAGATGCCACAAGATCAAGGGATGTCATGTGCGCATAGCCAAGGAGATGGAGGCAGTTTCTCAGTTTCCAATAGAGGAGTCACACAGGATAGTTTCTCCTCTGATTACATAGAATAAGTTTCATCCTCTTTTTGGATCTGATGGAGACTAAGATGTTAGAAGGTTTACATTGTCACCTCCACCTGTAGCACCTATCAGAGATAGAAGGAGGTCCAATGTTAGCCTTAGGATAATTTTGTGCCAAGTTGGCAGAGATTCTGGATGATCAGAGTTCAAAGCCCAATTTGATCTACGATCAGTCATTCCTCATAGCGTAGGCGAGCATATCCGGTAGGAGAGGGCCAGAGAGTCCCATTTATTAGTGCATGTTACCAGCAGAGAGAGGCAAACGTATGCCAGATAGTTAGCTACATCCACTTTTATGGATTTTCCAAATCAGCGCGCTACCTGCATCGATAATACCGATAGTATTGTATTGATCAATACTACCCATCATGGGAGGATAGCTCCTGCATAGATAGAGTCAGTGTTGTCTCCATCACACCACTCCACTCCATGTCCGCCATCACTAGTACATGTTCCATCTTCCACAGTTCCATCTAAAGCCATGAAGGCATCAGGGAAAAAGAAATCCCCATCGGTGATTCAGCTATGGCCAAGAGATCCCATTTCATCTACATCGCCGACTGAGGTGAGGCCGAGCTCTCCTACTCAACCTCCTACTTCAGTTGCAGTGAAGAGGAAGTGGTGACCTTGTAGTATCATAGTCATGCCATCACCACCACAATCGCAACAGATCTTGGACATAACAGTAGTAGAGGGAGAAGGAGATAGTTCAGTTGCCCCTATGGCGATAGATCCTCCCAGGAGTAGCACTCCACCCATGTCAGTTGATAACCAGGAGCATGTATCCTCTAGTGAGCATAACCATCACAAGATTAATATTCCAGTAGCCATGGAGGTCAGATGTATCTCTGTTCATGAACATGATTCCACCACCGGTCAGCCATGAGCTTTTGTGCTTACATAGTTGGAACGCTCCCTAGATGATATTGTAGCACTAAATCTCATTGAGAAGAAGGAAATCTTAGGGTATGATTGGTCTGACCTAGAGGAATAAAAGGTTAGCTTTGATCCCAATGAAGATGATTCATTGAAAGATTCAGCAGAAGTGCATATGTTGATACCAGGGGTTCACTCTTTCGAGATAATCAGAGTTTGGAAGGTATTGCGGCCGAACAGGATGATACAGCCTATTCGACCCAACACCTCCTTCAACAACTTAAATAAAAGGATGAGCAGATTGACAAGATGGGAAAGTGGCTTAAAGATTTACTAGCGGTAATTTTGGCACGTTAGAATTAAGCCCTAAAGACATCCTACTATGGAGACCGAAGAGTTAGTGTCTTGGATCAACCTAAGAGTTCACCTTCGGTAGAGCAGGGCAGCACTAGCTTGTATAGAAAGGTAGTGGATAGTACCACCATAAAAGAAAAAAAATTTAAACTCATGGTTGAACAAGAAGTGAGAGATGCGCTGGCCCAAGCCCGAGGTGGTTCATCGGTTCCAAAAGGTAGACCCTACGTTGTGGAATTTGATGCTATCCAGTATCCTAAGGGTTATGTGCCTCCTTCTATCAAGAGTTTTAATGATAGTGGGAACCCACGCTAGCACATAGTGCACTTCGAGATACCGCTTTGGCGTGATGCGCTATTGTTCCATCTTTTTGTTAGTAATGTATTAGGCATATCCTTTGATTAGTATGCTGAACTCCCCAATAGTTCAGTGAAGACTTTTATTGAGTTGGAGCAACTCTTTATTAAGAGATTTGCTAGAGCTCAACAAAGGGTAACTATGGACGATCTCGTTGTAGCACAACAACACCCTGATGAGTCCCTCATTGACTATATTCTTAGATGGCATAATTTGAGTATGAAATATGAACTACAGCTGTCTGAATAGCATGCCATTAAAATTCTACTAAAGAATATTCATGGCCTGGTCACCTTCATGCTCAAAGGCTTTACCATCAAGACATTTGAGAAGTTAATCAACAGGGTGACTAGTCTACAAGGAGAGGCCAAATAGTTGCCTTTTCAAGATCAGTCATCAAAGCTAAAACCATAGAAAGCCTATGAAAAGAAGCCTGGGCTAGTAGCAGCATTGGACAAGGGGAAGCAATCGGCCAAAGATCAGTATGAGAGACCTCATGCTCCATAGCCATCACTTCCACCTCCTTTACCACTGCCTAAGCCATCCTACCGGCCGCCACAGCAGCCTCCATGGCCTTCACTGCCTCCTCCTTAGCCATACTCTCAGCAGTGTACACATACCCGCCCCTAAGTAGTTACCATCCACCTACTCTTTTAGATAAATTAAATAAAACTTATTCATTTAAGAGGGTGGTAGTAAGGAAAATCATTAAGAACCTCTTAAAGAAACCTAATTTTTGGGTACCTGAGCTTAGGAAGCTGGAGGAAGTGGGCAGGAGCAATGATCTAGACTTTTGACCCTATAATCACATGCTAAGCCATATTTTGGAGGATTGCTTTACATTTAAGGACTATCTTGAGCGTAACTACAAGTCAGACACTATAATTATCCCTAAGGAATATCTAGTGGAACAACCATCCAATTCTATTAGGATAATTCTTGGGGATACATGTGATCCTCTCAAAATAAAAAGGTTAGGATATATCTTTATCCCGAACCTCTAAAAAGATTGTTTCAAAAATTAAGAAACTTTCCTCCCATGTACTTGAGGCAGCTCAAACCTCCAACATTAAAAAAGGTGCACAAGTTATCAGCAGTAGCAGAAGCCCATACTTGCCCGAGATAGTCAAGTAGCGCACCACTGACCGAGCCCAGCCTCCATTCCATCATTATAGCTACTACTTCATCTAGCTCTTCTTCTAGTAGACATCTTTTATCGGTGGATAAGGGCATTAAATCTCTCACCCCCCTTACTTTACTAGATTTCAACTATGTACCTTCTTTTAAATCCAAGAAATCAAGGAATAAAGTTATTTTGAATTACATCTGTGTCACTTCTGATGGGTTGTCTAATTCTACTAATTTAGAAAACTCTTTAACTCTTAATAATAATTATAACAACTCTGATCATCCTCTTTCTGATTTAGAAATGGACTTTCATTTACTGAATACTGCAAGTTCACCTCTTGAGATAGACTTAGAATCATCTGATTCCGATGGTCCTATAGGAGAAGTTGTAGGTAAGCCTAATGAGCAGGTAGAATCTTCCACTAACCCGTAATAAGAGATCATCGAAATTAACCTCCATAGTGGTAAGGTTCTACCTCTTAGGGCAGCACCTCAAGGTAAGGAAAAATAAGTCATTGGTACCAGTGAATAAGAAGCCCCTCCACAGGATGCTCCACCTATGGATATGCTTATGGAAGATTAGCCTAGAGTTGATTACAATGTCCTCGCTCACCTAAGAAAGTTGCCAGTTAAGTTAAGCATATATGATGCCCTTATCTTATACAAAGAGATGAGTGAGTCATTAATCAAGTCTCTTCTTGATCCATAGATATGCTTATCTCAGCTGACCATTATTGAAGAGGAGGCACATTATTCAAGAGAAGCCCCAAGAGTCACATTCACCAATGAAGACCTTATTCTGAGGGACATGGAGCACAACTGCCCCCTCTACATCACAGTGAATATGGGCAGATTCAGACTTTCTAGGGTTTTAGTTGATCTAGGTGCATTGGTGAACATTATGAGTCTAAAGACCCTTGCCTACTTGAGGATTGACATCTCTAAGCTCTGAGGAGATCAGATGATATTGTGAGGATTTAATGAACAAGGCGAGAAAGCTTTAGGCTCCATAGTGTTACCTTTATAAATAGGGGACTAGAAGACTGAAGCCAAGTTCTATATAATTGATTCGAGTACATCATTCACTGCTTTGCTCAAGAGGCCGATACACGAATAAGATGATTCCATCCTCTCTTCATCAGTGCATCAAGTTCTGAAGAGATGGAATCAAATACTATGTCAAAGGAGATGAAAAGCCATTTTCAATTAGAGAGGTTGAGATATATGAGGATACTATCTACTATCTTCCTCAAAATCAAAACACCTTTTCTCATGAACTTGGTCAAATTCAAATAGAAAAGAAAAAGAAAAAGAAGCAAAATAAAAAAAGAGAAAGAAAAGTACGAGTAAAAGGGAAGTACAAGTGAGCGAGAAAAGGACACCAAGGAAGAGGTAGAGCCACATGTTACATTCCACCCACAGTTCGTTCCACCATATGAACATATTGGTAGGATGACTCAACCTTCACCAGGCAGAGGCAGAGGCAGATACAAAGGCAATTCCAGAGGTGGAAGACTCCCTGGTTGGCAGCCAGCCAATAGGGGTTATGTTCCAGTTCACAAGAGTACTTCTATTATTCACATAGATTTGAAATCCAACTCGGAGGATGTGTCTCATGTGATTAGCATACCAGCCAACCCCTCTTAGTAGATTTTATTGGAGGTGACACTCAAGCCAGACAGCGATGAAGACCAGACCTCCAAGCAAAGCATAAATGTATTTGAATCAAGTTTATGTAAGACTATGAGGAAGAAATTGGGAACTTTAGCTCTAACCTCACTTTCTTCTCAAAAAGTTGAAGGTTTAGTAGTTAAGGAAGCCCCTAGGTCTTCCATAAATGTCAAGCCAAAGAAATTCCTATTGGGATCATCATCCTTAAGTCCGAGGATAACTGATTAATGGAATTATGGTGCTCGCCTTGTGTTCATAATCTTCTAAAGAAAGGTTTGATTCCTTATACATGGTCTTGGCACAGGTCAGAGTATTTTGAGAAGTTGTGGAACAACAAAGGCAGGGATGCACAATCAAGACCAAGACTAGGATTCAGTATAGTGGGTATAGTTAATGATGATGATTACTGCTTAGTTGTCACCAATCATCTAGAGTCTGATAGGTTCTTCTCAAACCACACTAACTTTTATGAGGAGGTGTGTTTAAAAACTTTAGATGATCTTCAAATCGAAGATGCACCTTCAGAATTTGAAGAGGAGATCCATTCAACTATTTACAAGCTCAAAGAAATCAACCTTGGGACAAAAGA
The DNA here is from genome assembly GCA_021442155.1 of Cymbidium sinense. NCBI lineage: Eukaryota > Viridiplantae > Streptophyta > Magnoliopsida > Asparagales > Orchidaceae > Cymbidium > Cymbidium sinense. The sequence continues at coordinate 3,393,004 of CM038216.1, forward strand.
AGATCCACGCTTGTCAAACATTAGTTCCTTATTGAAGGAAGAAGAAATAGATGACTTAGTTAGGCTATTGATTAAGTTTAAGGACTACTTTGCATAGAGCTATGAAGAGATGCCCAGATTATCTCCTGACATAGCAGTCCACAAACTAGCAATAGACCTTAACGCTAACCCTATCAAGCAAGCTCCTAGATGCATGCGATTAGAAATCAAACAACATGTCATTTTGAAGTCAAGAAATTGATCGATGCTGGTTTCATTAGGGAAGAAAAATACCCTACCTGGTTAGCCAGTGTCATGCCAGTTAAGAAAAGAATGGCCAAATTTGCATATGCGTCAATTTCAGAGACTTACATTAGGCATATCCTAAGGATGAATTTCCACTTCCTATACCAGAGTTAATGGTGGACATCGCCTTATCTCATGCAGTATTCTCCTTTATGGATGGGTCATCCGCTATAACCAAATTAAGATGGCCCCAGGATGAAAGAAACACTACTTTTGAACCCGACGAATCTATTATTATTATAAGGTCATGCCTTTCTCCCTTAAAAATGCTAGTGCTACATACCAGCGGGCCATGACTCAGATCTTCAATGAACTCATTCATCATCAAGTTGAATGCTATGTTGATAATCTAGTAGTCAAAAGCAAAGAAAAGGAAGACCATCTATTTGACTTGAGAATAGTTTTCGAATGGTTAAGCTAATTCAACCTCAAAATGAACCCCCTGAAGTGTGCATTCAGAGTAGCTTTAAGAAAGTTCCTTGGGTTTGTTGTCCAACACCAGGGAATAGAGATAGACCTAGAAAAGATCAAAGCTATCTTAGAAATGCCACCCCTAAAAGTCTAACTCAACTCAGATCTTTCCAAGGGTAGTTAGCGTATCAAAGACACTTTATCTCCAAACTATCAAAGAAATGTAAGCCATTTTTAGCACTTATCAAAAAGGATGTGAAGTTCAAGTGGGATGACAAGTGTCAGCATGCCTTTGAAGACATCAAATAATATTTGGTGAAGCCACCAATTTTAGCAGCCCCTATCCCAGGCAAGCCACTTATCCTCTACACTGCTGCATTGGATGATTCCTTTGGCACTTTGTTGGCTCAAACCAACAACGGAGGGAAGGAGAATGCTCTTTACTACCTCAGCCATCATCTGATCCCTGCTAAAGCAAATTACTCACCTATTGAGAAACATTGCATAGCTTTAATCTTTGCATCTAAAAAGCTATGACATTATATGTTTTCTCATAAGGTGAACTTGATTTCAAGAATCAATCCACTACAGTATCTCATGACACAGTAGACATTATCTAGACAGTTGGCGCATTGGTCCATGATTTTCTCACAGTTCGACATTACATTCATACCCCTCCGTGCAGTGAAAGGACAGGCAATAACAGATTTCTTAGTAGCACACCCACTGCCTGTTGATTCCTCGCTTAGTGATGACCTCCCTGATGAACAAATTATGAACTTAGGGGAGGTTGACAATCACTGTTGGGAGATGTATTTTGATGGTGCGGCTTCATTTCAAAAAGGAGAAGAACTATGATCTACTCATCCTGGTAAGGCAGGGGTAAGAATGGTTCTCTTAACTCCAGACCGCGATGTGATGAGATTCTCATACTATCTCTCCAATCCATGTACCAACAATGAAGCCGTGTATGAGGCTTTGATTGCTGATCTAGAGTTAGCCATTACAATGTGTGTCAAGAGCATCAACATCTATGGGGATTCTCAGCTGGTCATCAACAAGATTGCTAGGTCCTATAAGGTTCTAAAACCTAAGCTTCGTCATTACCACGAGTACACCATGAAGCTGTTGGCCCAAATCCTTGAGATCACCATCTACAAAGTCCCTTGAAGAGAGAACACATTTGTAGATGCTTTGGCCAAACTTGCTAAGGAATTGGCATGTTCAGAAGATGAGTCAATTCCAATAAAGGTCCAAAATAGACAAGTGCTATCCCTTATTGACACTGAACTCATCGAGAGACTTTCTCTTGAAGGGGAGGTCGCTACAAAGATGAGGAGCTGGATTGGAGACAACCATTCATAGATTACTTGAACATAGATAAACTACCTCAAGAGAAATCATAAGCCCATCAGATGAAGCAGAGAGCTCTCTTCTATGCTCTCATGGATGACACCTTCTACCGATAATCTTTCTATCAAATGTGGTTACGCTATTTTGACAAACACGAAGCTCGTAAGATCATGACTGAGGTACATTCAGGTCTATGCGGATCACACCAATCTAGTCCGAAGATGAAAGCAAAGATCAAGAGACTAGGATACTACTGGCCTTTGATGATCACAGACTACATGAACATAACTAAGTACACGATGTGGTCCTACAGCAACCACCCAACAATCTACATCCTACATTGGCCTAATGGCCATTTGAGTGTTGGGGTACCGACATAGTGGGTCCTATCGATCCTTCTTCTTCCAAGGGCCATCGGTTCAACTTAGTTGCCACCGACTACTTTTCTAAGTGGGTGGAGGCAATCCTAGTCAAAGAGGTCACAACTCAACATGTCCTTCAATTTTTTAGGAATCATATCGTATATAAGTTTAGGGTGCCTCGATGAATTATATCTGATAATAGTACTGCATTCAAGAGCACCAAGATCATCAACTTTGCCAGGAGACATAATATAGATTAGAGATATTCCACCATCTACTATCCCAGGGAAAATGGCCTAGCAAAAGTATTCAACAAAACTCTCATCCAGATACTAAAGAAGACACTCGATGACAATAAGTGAAAGTCGCATAAGCAACTAGTTGAAGCTTTGTGGGCATACCACACCACATACAGAACTCCAACTCAATCTACCCCGTTCTCCTTAGTGTATGGGTCTGACGCTGTCCCACCCTTAGAAATTCAACTCCCATCACTAAGGATAGCAATGGGTAGTAAAATCATTACAAAGTAGAATGCCATATTATGGTTAGAAGAGCTCAAAGGTTTGGAGGAGAGATGCTTACGGGCATGACAGAACCTCGAGTTATAGAAAGCCAAGATGATTCAAGCTCACAATAAGCTGGTTCGCCCTAGAGCTTTTCAAGTAGGGGAGTTTGTTCTAGTTCTAAGGAGACCAATTATTGCCCGTGCAAAGATGGGAGGTAAGTTTGAACCCACTTGGGAAGGCCCTTTTGTCATAGAGAAGGCCTACCAATGAGGATCTTATCAGCTTATTGATTATGAAGGGGAACACTCGATGCTTCCAATTAATGGGCTTTATTTGAAGAAATACTATAGGTAAAATCATGTTGAAAATAATTATCTTCAAAATTCTATTCCAATTCATCAAAATATTCTCTTCATTCGAAGCATTGTTTGCGAATCTGCCACGACGTGTTTAGGGAAAGTGTAAGAAAACCCAAGAGGCATCCTATCCCTCTTTTACAGCACGAACACAAATTAAACACAATTCCTCAGTGCTACTAGAGTAGATATAAGAGAACTCAAGAGGCATCCTATTTCGACTAATATGACTAAGTTAGGTATAAGAGAACCCAAGCGGCATCCTTTCTTAGTGGGATCACAACTGCCATTCGTGGCACCATTTCATCAACTTTTAAGAGTATTTTAGGATATGTTTGAGATAACCCAAATGACATCCGGTCCTCTTCAAACACTAACACAAACATGAATAAAAATTGAAAAAACATATCTTTTATCTAGGGCTATTTTTATGTGGGAGCGAGCCCCCTGTGGCACTCATTCGTTAGCTGCTCTAGGTCGGGCTAACATGCTGTCTTGCTAGTATGTCACCCTAGTGGTCACTTGTCTACAGGATGTGAGTCCCCATGCTTTTCTCTTGACTTGACCATTGCAAACCAACGAGCGCCTTGTTAGTTTGGTAGGCCTCATTGCGCAGCAAGTAAGCTACTTTATGTTGACTTTGTTTAAGGGGATGTAAGCCTATACACTTTCTTCTTGAACTAGCCATCATGCAATGACTAGGTCGAGTATATATGAGGTTTAGGATAAGTCCCCCATTGGCTCCTTTCCTCTCGACTACTCTTAAGTTGATATAAGTCCCTAGTGGCACTCACTTAGTAGTGTAGATAACACCTATCGAACTGAAGACAAACTATCCCGACAATCAGTTTTGCTATAGGAAGATGTGAGTCCCCGATTCTTTCTTCCTAGGCTGATTATTGCAAATCGACAGATACTTTAGGTTGGTTGATGTTCGCTATGCTAACAGTGACTCACTCGGTGGATACACCACTCTTCACAGATGTGAGTCCCTGCACTTTTTTCCTTGAGTTGGCCATCGAATACCTATAGATATTATCTTCTTGGGTTTTGAAGCCCCTCTCCTCCGGGCACTCTACTTGGATCATGTCATTTGTGACCCCATTTAGAAACTACCCAGGCTACTCTTGGATTGGACAATCCTCCTTTCCTAGTAGCCACCCCTGTGGTTAGAGAATTCGTTCAGTCGATGCACAAATTCTCCCTTGGTTTAGTAAATCTGAGATAGATCTAGGCTAATATAAGCTCCTTCTCAGTATGATCCCTCGCAAACCAACAGGGTCCATGATAAATAAACAAACTAAACAAACAAACAAATTTATTCACTTATGGATTAGGAATTCAAGCCCTCAGCGGCCCCTTTCCCAAGCAGGTATCCTATCTTTAGGGCAGTGTTAGTAGAACTCCCTATAGGAATTGCCTGACTATACTTGAGTTGAGATAAGTCCCCGAGTCGGCACTCTCTCTGTAGTCACCCTTAGGTCGGGTTCAATCCATTTTTTCCATAAATAGGTTGCCCCGACAGTTATTCTACTTTGGAAGATGTAAGTCTACTATGCATTCTTTCTAGCGTGACAACGAGCAGCCCTAGGTCGGGTTGACATGTTACCTCACTAATGTGTCTCCCTAGTGGTCTTTTATTCAGGAAAGATGTGAATCCTCATGCATTCTTCCCTGAATCAACCACTGCAAACCAAAAGGCACCCCTTTGGTCAGATAGTTCTCCCAGAAGTTACTCCTTTGGATCATTAAATTTGAAGTTAGGTCAAAGACATGGACCCTACTCACCCATCACCGATGGGACCCAAAAATATAACTAAAATGAAATTAATTTTGACTATCTTTGAGTCGATTTAAGTCCCCCGCATTCACTCAAGATCGCCCTAAGGTTGGGGTTTGATTCATTGCCTCATCAACTGATCACCCTAGTGATTGATCCCTACTTTGGAGGATGTAAGTCTACTACGCTTTCTTCCTAGTACAGCTGCCACACACTGAAAGGCACCCCTTTGGTTGGATAGTTCTCCCTTCGGCCGAGAAGCTACTCCCTTTGGATTGGTAAATATGAAGTAGGTCAAGGCTGACATGGCCCTACTCAAGATCCATTGCAAACCAATCCATCAAATATAACTAAAAATAAAATTAATTTTGACTATCTTTGAGTAGATTTAAGTTTCCCAACAACATTCAAAGTCGCCCTAAGGTTGGGTCTGATTTGTTGCTCAAACCCGATCACCTAGATCCCTACTTTTGAGGATGTAAGTCTACTACGCTTTCTTCCTAGTACAGCAGCTACACACCGAAAGGTCATCCCCTTTGGTTGGATAGTCCTACTATGTGATTGATAGACAACCCCTTTAGATTGGTAAATCTGAAGTAGGCCAAGGCCAACATGGCCCCTACTCAGTACGGTCCATCGCAAACCGACAGGGTCCATCCCAAAATCCAAAAATTTAAAATATGAAATAAATTCAACCCTCCTCGCCAGTGGAGTCTAACTTATTAAATAAATCAAATCAATTAGCTTCTCCTCAATGAGATGCAAATCATTCTAATTTCTCTAGTCAATTCAATCCAACTTACTCCCTTGGGAAGGTTCACATCTTTTATCCCCAGTGGATTCCAAATTTTAATCCCCCAGTGAATTTCACAACCTCTCATCTCCCAATGGATGACTTGAATCGCTTCCTAGAGTGGAAGGTATTCAATCCCAGGATTCTTCCTTCACTCTCTTATGTCTTTGACATAAGTAGAGTTAAGTAAGCTTTTGATTCCTTCTGCACCTTGGGTTTTGGAGTAGATCATTTTTGTTAGTTCTTGTGATTGTTTGGTATTATTGATCATCTCGGTCAACACCAATATGTGCGGTGTACCTTGCCAGTCACACCACACCTATTTGGCACCCTTTGTTGACCTCACTTTTGAAGTGACCTTTAAACATCCTCTTACTAGGCACAAGGACTCCTCTAAACACTAAGAGTTTCTTAATTTTAAGACACTTCTAGTGATTAGGTGAACACTTAACCTAACCCTAAAGACTTAGGAGAATTAGCTATAGGAATATGTTATGCCTTAAGGGTATTAGGAAAACTTGTCTATCCTATAACTTGAACCAAATCCTTACTTCCTTCTTTCAAATCAACTTCAAATTCAAATCAACTTCAAATTCAAATCAATTCAAAATCAAATCTTAAATCAATTTCAACTTAATTGATTCTCTTAAATCTTAAATCAAATCCAAAATCTTTCCTAAGCTATTTTGATTTCATCTTATGGACTTAGCTCAAATCAAATCCAAATCAAATTCAAGAGATTTTCTCATAACCCATTTATATTCTCATTTTTATTCACAAATTTAAATGAAATATAAATTCAAATAACCAAAATTAAATTCAAAACTCAAATCCAAACTCAACTTAAATCCAACTCATACTTCAAGTCAAATCCTTGAACTTAACCAAACCAAATTCAAATCACTCAAAATTCAAAAGATTTTCTAAAAACCCATTTATATTCTCATTTATATTCAAGAAATATAAACGAAATATAAATTCAAATAACTAAAAATAAATTCAAAACTCAAATTCAAATCCAACTTAAAACCAACTTATACCCTTCAAGTCAAATTCTTGAACTTAGCCAAATCATTCTCAAATCAATCCAAACCTTTGGATTTTCTCTTCAAATAATCATTCCTTCAATCACAAATCAAATATAAGCATAAACTTCAATCATCAAACCAAAATCAAATTAACCCAAGTCAAACCTATGTTCGCCCTTTTGACTTGAATTCATCAAATGAATCAAAATCCATTTGACTCCAAATCACTTGCAATTGGATTTATATTTCAATCATAAGTCAATATATAAGTTCAACCAAACTTGGATCAAGCCTTGATCAAGCCAATTGACCCACTTAGGCTCACTTGACCCAAAGTGAGCTAAAGCATTTTTTTAAGTCAAATTCTAATCCAACCTAAATTGGATTGAACTAAGCCCATCTGAGCCTCACATTATGAGCAACAATTATCCTAGGATGACCAATAACTCAAATTGGGTGAAACCAAGTCAAACCTAGTCTTTGATCAAGTCAACACTTAGCCCAAATGAAACCCAAACTAGCCAAAATCCACCATAAGCCAAATTGATTGAAATCATTGATCTAAACTAATCTATAATCAATGATTGAACTTGACCAAGCTATCAATTGAGCCAAACCAAGCCTAATTGGCCACTTGACCTAAGTTGACCCATGTTGACCTAAAAAGTTAGAATGGGTCAAATCTTGATCTAAACAAAATTGATTACAAATAATGGGTAAAATTCATTCTAAATCAATTGTTGAACTTGACTAAAGTTTCAATTGGCCAACTAGACTCAACCTAGTCCAATTGACCATGAACCCAACTCGACCTAAAAGGTCAAATCAACTTGAAATCAAACCAAACTAAAATTGATTAAAACTAAAGCTTGTAATACATTTCAAATGATCAACCAAGCCTAAACCAACCAATGACCTAACCCAATTAGGTCAAATGGGCCAAATTGGTCAACTTGACCCATTTGACCTAAATGAATCCAAATGTACGAAAACCAAATCTAAACCAAGTTGAACCAAATCAATGATATCAAAATACTTCAAATGGTCATATGAACTTAACCCTACCCTTGGTTTGACCCAATTTGAGCAATTGGTCAACTTGACCCAAGTTGACCCATTTTGACCAAAATGGTTCAACTTGAGCCAAATCATATTAAAGCAACACCAAATTCATTGAAAATTGGCATAATTCATTTTTGAAACATTTAAAATCTGCCTAAAGTGAATCCATGGTCAAATGAGCAAGATACTCTTGGGTTAAGAGTATCACATGGGGTGAAATACCCATGTAATGGATTATCCACTCACATGCACACTTGACACTCATTCCTTAGGCCACCTAAGCACTTAGGACATCACCCATGCCATGCCATGCATGGTTAGGTCAGCCATGACCCAAGGGGAGATGAAATCACCTCCTCTCCTCCATTGGTTCAAGCCAAACCACCCAAGGAAGCCACCACCTCCAAGAAAACCTCTTAAACTTCCTTCTTTTCCACTCAGGAGACACTTATGCCTAACTCCCTCAGAGCTCCAACCTCAACCATTTGATTCAAACAACAAAAATGAGATCATCCGACCTCCCATCTGATCAGAGGGAGGGGTATACCCCCATTCTCTTTCAAACCACTGATTCACTCTTTTTATCTAGATCATCTTGAAGCTTCCCCAAGTCTCAAGCTCCCTCATTTATGGAATTTCTTTTTCTCAAAGCCAAAAGAGAAATCCCATAGCCAATTCACTCACCCCACAAGCTCAATCAACTCCTCCCACACATACTGACCATCGAGCTTGAGCCCACCTTTTTCCCAAGCTCTCCTGCCACTAAGAGGTGATTTCAATCAACTCATGAGCCGGTGAGCTTGGTCCACAACTTGAGGAGGCAACTTGCCAAAACTTTAGAAGGGCTTCATTTTTACTAGACGAAGCTACCTCAGTTGAATTCATCCCTGATCGTGAGCTTCGATGAGGTATGGACCTTAAACCATAGATTTAGGAAAATTCTTTGGCCCTTTATGAAAGAAATTCACACCTCATCAAATTATAGCCATTGAATGTTCTTCCCTACACCTCAAGGTGTGGTAAATCCACCTAATACTTGGTGAGCTTGGATCCATGGAGGATGGAAGACATCTCCCCAGCAGGAGGATGAATCATGAGGCATCCATCCGTGATTTGGATGGACAACTGATTAAATCATGCTATTACACTGATTTAAGCCTTTATATGACGGATTAATCGACCGTCGATCTTGACGCCCGGGAAAGCCCATTTCATTACCAGTTGACAAGGCGTGCGATGTGACAACTTAAATAACCCATCCCATCATGCCACATGGAAAGCACACCACGTCAGCAATCCACATGGCGCCAATGGGATTAGTTAATTAATTAGGCTATTTTAATTATCCTTTAATCACAGAAACTTCATAAAATCATAATTAAATGTAAAAAAATCCAAAAAATATAAATGAGGGCTCATTTTAAAGGTATTTCAGAGGGAAATCCAATAAATCATTTATAATTGATTTTAAATAGTGAATTTGCCTTAATTAGGGTTTAATTAAAACTTTACTCACCTTAATTACTCTTTAATTACTTAATTAATTAATTCCAAATTTCTCAGACATATTTAGTGAGATGACTTCTGCCTCCCCTAATTTTCTTGAAATTTATCAATGAGTTAATTAGAGAAATTAATTAATAAACCCTTAATCACCCCTAAATGCAATTAAGAGTAATTAAGCATATGAACAGTGATTTAATCCCTTAATTGAGATAATTAAATATAATTTAAGTAAGGAGGAGGTTTATGGAATGGGTTTGAAATATTTTTCCTAAGTTATTCCCTAAACCCCCTTTCTTCCTTAATCCAAATATAATTAAGGATTAATCCACTAATGATCTACTTAATTAGTCTAATCAAAATTTCAAAATCAATATGGAATTAATCAATGTCTTGCTAGGTAGATCCTTAGGTGTTCAAAAGCCTAAGGTAAGTTTGAGAAAATTATATCCAACTCACATATTTAGCAATGTTATGAAAGTACTTAATGAAAACCCTTTAGCTTAATTAATCAATAATTGCGAGCCAATAGCATTAGGCCCCTTTATTTCTTAGGTGCATTGCTGATTTAAATTCCATATGATTGCATATCATGTGTTTGCTCATAATTACTTGTTTAATTATGCTAAAGTGGTGTAGATAAGGGGTAATTAATGGATTTAATTCACACCTTACCTAAATAAAATATAAAATTAATCTAATTGTTCTCAAATTAAACTAAACCAATTCACACATGGTGGAAATGGGTTAGGACCAGAAAATGCTTTTCATAATTCCTAAGTCAAATCAAATTCAAAAAAATAAAAATAAAAATCTCCTTAATGAATTTTGAATCACTTTAAATGATTGTATTTTATAGGATTGCCTTTAGGAATTAATTAGGGTGAATGAAGTCATATGCTTACATCAATTTATTTCTTTCTAAGCATGCTAAATATTGTTTGCCATATAAAACCATGCATTCATCTATTTTTGTAAAATCAATTAAATAAAATGTTTCCTTTTATGTCAAATTGCATGTTTTGGCTAAAGATTAATAATATGAGAGGCTATTATCACTATTAAACCAAAAAGTATTTTCAAAACCTATAAATCAAAGATTATAAATGAAGTAATGCTACTTATAAATACTTATAACCTTGCATGTGATTATAGCATAAGATGTGTTTTATGTTATCTTCTTCTCTTCTCTTAACATGGGTTTGAATATGATTTGTAAAGTGTATGGTTCATTTGAAAAGAACACAATACTTACTTAAATCTATTCCTATGTACTCCCATGTTATGACTTAAGAAGGATCTTCACATTACACATGTAAATTATACAACCAAATCAAACAAACAAAAATCTTTTGCATGATTCTTCATACATTTGTTTCTTTTTGTACATTTTCATGTATTTAAGAAAAGTGGTATATTAGTCTGGACATTTTGGGGTTGCGAGTTTTAAGCCCCCAAGTAGGTCTTGTACCTTACACCTGGTGTAAAAAAATAATGGCATCACTCACTTATATATTTTATACATGTGATGTGCATTATGTTAATGGATAAAGAATCCCTCTTTTCTACATAATAAAACATGCATTCATGGAATATCCAAATTTCCAAATCATATCTCTTAGCATTCATCATCAAGGTGCTAAATTTGCATTATATGTATGCTTAGGATTTATTCATATGCATGGTATACATGTTGGAAAGAAATAAATGGTTGTGTGTTATGTGATTGTAATTCACCTTAATTAATCCTAAGATGTATTTCTTATTGAATAGGACTATTTAGAGTAAATCTAAACTTAGGGTTAATTAAAACACATAATAAAATATTCATTAAAGAAAAATCATTAATGAATCTACCTTAGAAATTATTTAAGATAGGGATAAAAGAGAAGTTCTGCTCTCTTTTCTTCTCTTTACAACATTTAGTAACTAAATGTAGGTTCATTCAAACCAAATAAAATAATAAAATCAAATTGGAAAATCAACTAAATCACTTAAAATGAAACCACCTTCTAAGTTGAACCCTTCACACTTAGAAAATTCTAATCTTAAAGGTTAGCTAAAACATGCCACACAAGCTTTAAATGACACACACATTAGGCTAAGTCATCATTTTTAACTCTATATTAGGGCGGTGGATGGTTTGATGCTTGATTTTGTTTTGTGATGTAATAATTTTAGACTAGATATTAGGGTGTATGTGCATAGACTGGATGATAGGATGATCTTAGTCTAATCATGTATTCTGCAGGGGATTGTGCTTAAGGGGAGCTGTAATAGAAATTTTAAATACTTTTCTGTGCAGGTTGCTTATACCCGTAAGCATGATCCAAATTAGGATAGGTGGACTTAGTTACCCATGTGTAGGGTGCTAAGTCCAAATTATTCATATAATTTCTTGGGTTGTGTGGTATGTTTAGCTAATCTCTATTTTGCAGGTTTAGTTTGATTTATCTTTCTCATTTTGATATAATTTTTATAATTAAGATTTGGAATGAATGTTATGGGGGAATTAAGGTGAACATTGGTTATAAGATCATGCCTTATGTACCATGTGAAGCCTAGAAGCAAACCACATCTCAAGTCAAATCAAAAAGAAGAAAGGAAGAAATGAAGAAATGAAGAATGAAGACTCCCATAACATGAATTCTTTCTAAATTGTAATTATTCATTTGTAATCTCGGTTGTATAAGGGTAGAGCTAGGCTACCCACATTTCTTTTAGGGTTGTGCAGTGGTACCCGACCACATCGGTCTCTTATTCTTTTGCACTAGCTTTATAAATTTGTTTAATGTTTGTTTAGCTTGTGCATTAGAAATGACATGATTTTTCTAGTTTCTTAATTGCTTGATGGTTATTGTTGAATGGCTGAGATATTAGACTCTTGGGAAAAATAAATTTTCTATCCAATTAATCAACTCAAAATTAAATTATAACTCATAACCTCACCTAAAGCCTAGACATAAATCAAGATAATAAAAGATTTAGCAACCCTTAATGGATGTTGTATGTCTCACATCATGCATAAATCATATTCTTCACTCTTGCTAATGGAGGGCTTCCACCTTTGCTAGAGAAAATGGCTTGACCTTTTGGTCATAAGACCATGCCTTATGTACCATGTGAAGCCTTGAAGCAAACCACATCTCAAGTCAAGTCAAATCAAAAGGAAGAAATGAAAGAAATGAAGAATGAAGACTCCCATAACATGAATTCTTTCTAAATTGTAATTATTCATTTTTGTAATCAGGTTGTATAAGTGTAGAGCTACCTCTCACATTTCTTTTAGGGTTGTTTAGTGGTACCCGACCACATCGGTCTCTTATTCTTTTGTGCTAGCTTTATAAATTTGTTTGATGTTTGTTTAGCTTGTGCATTAAAATGACATGATTTTTCTAGTTTCTCTTAATGGTTGTTGAATGGCCTCATGAGATTATGCTCTTTGGGAAAAATAAATTTTCTATTCAATTAATCAACTCAAAATTAAATTTGATAACTCATAACCTCACTAAAACTATAACATAAATCAAGATAATAAAAGATTTAGCAACCCCTTAGTTGGATGTTGTATGTCTCACATCATGTATAAAAATATATTACTTCAATCTTGCTATTGAAGGGCTTCCACCTTTTCTAGAGAAAATGGCTTGACCTTTGAGAGCCATAGTGGAAACACACCTCCTTCTTTCTGATTTTAGCCTATAACCAATTTCTCATGCATTAGGAATATGAAATCCCATAGCCTATGCCAAATAAAAATATCCAAAAATAAAAATAAAATTTTACAAAATTTGCATTAGATTAAGTCATTATTCATGCCCTTCATGATCTAGTCTCTTAGGGAGTGTGTTTAAGGATTTAGCCTAAATAACAACCTAGCTATCTTGCAAAGCATAAGACTTGCCTACATGCTTTTAAAATTGTAGGAGGAGTTAGTTGGCGACCATCTCCAAGCGGTTGTAAGTCCAACAGTCTGGTGGTTTATCCTCTCTTGTGGAGGTAAACCATATACCCATTTTCTTTAGATTTAGGTCGTTCCTTGGCCTCAAAGCTTTAGGATTGGTCACTATTTCTCTTTGTGGGCTACAAGCATAAATCCTCACCTCTTAGACATTTTTATAATCTTGTGTTGTCGAATTGTAAGCCCTAGATTTCTAATAAAAATATAACTCAACATATAATTCTTCTCAAATTTCAAAAATATAAAGTCCAACCATAGGATAGTTTGGGATGCTTACTAGGCTTCATAGCATCATAAGCATCCCCACTCATCTCCTTTTGGTTTTGATAATAACTCCCTCCTTTTGATCAATCCCACTTGATTTTCCAAAAATAATCAATTTGTTGATAGTCCTATCTTTGAAATCTTTGGAGACAATGATCATTTATCTTAATCGAGAGTATTCTTAAGGAATCTCATTCCTTAAGATGTAATTAACTATGGGGGCTTGCCTCCATAGGGAACTTAACTAACCCAATTTTAAAATAAACCCTACTTTACTTTTCTATATAAAGAAGGGAAGAATCTCTACATTTGAAGACCCATTGTCTTTAGGAGACCTCATTAGGTGATTAGGTCCATTGTAAGATGATGACTTATGTTTCTCGAGATAGTATATCATTCCTCAATGCACGATTATAATGTACATCATGGATCTCATTGGTGTCCCAATAAATACATGCAACATTTTTATTTTTCAAATTCCCAAGTAGTTTGAGAAATAAAAAACACCACATACATGGAGATCAACAATTAATAATGGATAGAATCCTATTTAGAAAATTTCTTGATAATAAGTGATTGATAGTTTCAAAATCTCATAAGTTATAAGACTTATAAGGTATATGTTCTTTATTAAATACTCAAAAGACATGAGCCTTAAATGGTACTAGGGTTGGCTCCTTGCGTTTCTCCCTTTCACACCAATGGTAGATAGGGAGCAGGCGTTCTAAATCCAACTCACGCATACCACTTTCATGGGCGAACAACAACCCTTGGGACCTTTTTCAACCTAGGATGTGATGAGTGACGACAGGTGCCAAACATCTTTGGCAGCAGCTGCAGATACTTGTATGCTTTAGAAAGGACATAATTTTATTAAACCTCATAAGTATGAATCTCAAACAAAATCTTGGAAGATATAAGTCTTAGAAGGTATATATTATTTTCAATAATCTCAAAAAGCATAAGTCTTAGAAGGTATATATTGTTTCTAAAAAAAATATTAATGTACATATTCTTCTCAAAAATCTTAAAAAATGCAAATCTAAAAAAAATTCTTGTATACATATCCCAACACATGTGAATTTTAATTTAATAATATCAAATGTATAAATTTCAGCAGGTATCTAATCATTATCAATCTAAAGATATAAAAGATAGAGACACTTCTATTTTTCTCTCTCTTGCATAAGTTATACTTGAAGGAATAAAAGAAGAATATAAATATAAAGGAAAGGAAAAAAAAAAATAGAAAGGATATCACGATTAGAGAAATGCAATCACAAACATAAATATAAGAGTTTCACTCAACCTTCATTATAAAGAGTTATAGATATTAGAGAAATGAGGCTATAAATTTTAAAAATAAGAGTTACAATTAATTTCCATCATGAAGGTTTTAATTGAGAGGAACAACAGAATTTTATAATCTTTATCGACATAGTATACATAATTTCATTTAGGCTAGCTCTCATAGTTTATTCTATTTTTTTGTTAGGATTTTTAACGATAGAACTCTTTATATATATATATATATATATATATATATATATATATATATATATATATATATATATATATATATATATATATATATATATATATATATATATATATATATGTAGGATTTTTGAAGCTAGAATATAAAGTTCTACATTATGAATTTTTTAGCATTCAATAAAAAGTTATCAGGTTAACTATAGTTTAGTTATATTGATTAGCAATTAATTAGATATAATAAATATGTTAATTAAGAATGTAACACTATTAGGTTATAGTAATTGGGCCCATAAAAAATTATGTTAGGATGTTTCGACACATTTTTACATCAATATGAGATTAATTTTATTATATGTGTTCATGAAATCAAGTGATAATCCACTCTCCATAATTTCATATAGGCTCGTTGATTCTCATACATTTTTCTATAACGATTAGACTTTTGAATGAATAATAATTTGAATTTACCATTTATTTGACAATTTTAAAAAAATTTCTTCCAAAGATTTAATGTAATCTTGTAGATGTTAAAATAATTTCTTTAGAGATTAATTTTATATCATATATTTATCTATTATGACTATACTTATGAATGTCTAGTAGTTGCATTATATTTGTCCTTTAAATTTAATTATTTGTATACTAATTTAGTTGCATTAAATGATGCATTAAATGATTCATACGATAATTAATTTATCTCATTTTCATATAAATATATTAAGATATTATAATCATTTTTCTTTAAATATAGTATAATAAATAAATAAATAAATTGTTAATATTTCAATTATAATGTTAAAACTAATTAAAAGTTATATAAGATCTTAATTAAGATCATTATTATAGCATGGGCAGCGAAAGATTTTAACTATAAGCATCATTAAGAGCGCTCATCACACTTCTAACATTCAAATAGCACAAATATGAGAATCAATAAATGAAAGCATCGATCAGCTTTAAAGGAGCCTATCCATGAAGAGAAGCGTGAAAATTTAAGCAACAAAAAATATAATAATAATGGTGAATAAATCAAGAGCATTCATTCCTCTTCTCAAAAGTAGACTTAGATAAACAGAGAAAAATCTAAACAAGAAATTTATATATATATATATATATATATATATATATATATATATATATATATATATATATATATAGTCTAAAATTGAGAAGATTAAACGAAATATCTTGAAATTACATAGGAGTGAACGATATTCTTGTAGCCATAGCTCATGTACTATGAAGGAATTCTTTATCATAATTATAAGAAAAACTACATTATATTGAAGCCATGAAGACATAATATTGTGAAAACTCTTATTTATTAAGTGAATAATAAATAAGAAGAAAATCTCGATTACTTATATGTCAAATATTTATTAAGTGAATAATACAATTTTTCTATAGACTCATAATTATAAGAAAAACTACATTATATTGAAGCCATGAAGACATAATATTGCGAAAACTCTTCAATTCTAGATAATGATTGGCTTTAGTATTTATGACAAACCTCTTTAATTAGCATAAATATAGCACTCTTAAGACAAATACAATCCACACTGTTTCAACATAAGAGTGTTGAATATTTTTTAGAACTCTAGAACTAGTGATATTTTTCTATTTTATGAAATTTTTATTTTCTAATTTGATAGTTTCTCAAAGGCACAAGCACTTTAGGATATCATCTCCATTATGTAGAGACATTTTCAATTAAGGGACATTGAATCTCTAACAAATGTATTATTGCAAGTAGCTCTTAAATACACGAAAAGATATCATTAACACTTTCAATCAACAAATTTTGATTTGGAGGATGATGACTCTTCATATAAGGTATGTGAGAGCTTAATCTTTCAATCAAGAGGTCTTGAGTTCAAGCCCTTATACATATATTGTGTGTGTGAGTTTACGATTAACTTTGCTCAAATGTCCTAACAAAAAAAGTTAAAAAATATGATGATTCTCCTGATCAAGATCTCATAATTTCATCATCTCAAGTAACTCATAGACTTCAATCTATTTAGTTAGCAAAGATAGATAGTCCAACTAGATCAAGAGTCTTTTCCATTAGTCATAAATTATGTCATCCTATAAGGCCTCAAAAATCTATTTAACTTTAATTATTTCTCTAGTAAGATCATGATATCTATTATTGACAATATGTGTTGATCCACACACCAACCCATAATTGATTTTGGGTAGCTCTTTGGGTGTTCAATAATCAAGGTGAGATAATGAAATTATGGTTTGCTCACATGTGTGAGAAAATCATAAAAGTATCAAGTGTGATCTCTTAAGTTTAATTAACTGTGTCATATAAGCCATTACATTTCTCATTTCTTAGAATATTGCAAATTTACTTTTCATATATGGTTGCATATCATATTAGCTTATTATTAATTAGTTAATTAACTTAAGGTGATAAGATTAATTAATTCATTTAATTCTTACCTAACCTAATTAAAACATAAAATCAACTTAAATTTTTCATTAAACCAAAGTAATTTACACATGGGGAATTGAGTTGGATTAGAAAACCTCCTTCATATTTCCTAAATCAAATCAAATTCAAATTTAAAATGTCTCTAAAGAAGTTTGGTTCATTTTAAATAGCCTTTGATTGTTCTTAGGAATTAAATGGGATGGATGAAATCATGTGCTTTCATTCCTTTATTTCTTTCAATCATGCATATTATTATTCAAATCATTTCTTTTAAAATTAATTAAATGAAATGTTTTCTTTTATCAAATTAAATGTGTTATTATGGGTTGCTATTATCACTATTAAATAAAAAAATTATTATTTCTTACTTATTTTATGTATATTGTTCATTGATGAATATCTATAGTCTCCTTTGTTAATAAGATATGTAATATGAAGTTCTCTTTTATCTAACATGGATTTACATAGTTCTTTTGCATTCATATGTATTTGAGAAGTTCATGTTTGAAATACACCCCCAAATCTACTCTATGCATCTTTGTAAAACTTGTGTAATAGAATAAATCACATAATCAATCAATAGTAATTTTTTGCATGATTTCTATTCATTATAGTACATTCTTTATTTGAGAAAACATGGTATTTTAGTTTGAGTACACACACTTTAAGTAGGTTTTTTGCCTTGTAAAGACCTTAAGTGAAATAATGGCATTCTCCTTATTATGCATGTATGTGGTTTGGATGAAATCCTCTTTTCTATATAAACGTTTCATAATAATCAATCTAAAATATTTAAATTCAGATATATTTTTTTGCATTAAGTTTACATTTGAAAATGTATTTATATATATGGACATTCATAATTGTGTATATGATTTAGTGATCTTGTTTTAAGATCTTCTTTTGTATAAGGATGTTTTGATTGATACCTAAACTTGGTCAATTACATAATAAACCATTCATTAAAGGAAATTAATTAATTACCTTAGAAATTAAGATAGAGACTCTTTCTTCTTTTGTAATCTTTAATATGATTATATGAAATAAAACATAAACATTAATTAATCAATTAAACCAATTAAAAGAGAAATCAACCCTTTTTATAAATCAAATCCCTCAACTTAGCAAATCATAACTCTAAAGCCTAGTTAGACATACCATAAGCTTTTAACACATGCACATTAGACTAAGTCACCATTTCTAGCTTTATGTTAGGGTGGTGCATGGTTTGATGAATATTTGGTTTTGTGATGTATTATTTTTGCCTGGGTGTTAGGCCAATATTAGCCTGATCATGCTTTCTGCAGTGGGGTTATGCTTAAGCAGTTTTGTAATAAAAATATAAGTATTTTTTGCTGTGCAAGTTGCTTATACCCTTAAGCATAGCCCAAGTTAGGACAGGTGGGCTTGGTTACCCATATGTGGGGTGCTAAGTCCAAATTATCTATATGACTTCTTGGGTTGTATGGTGTGTTTAGCTGACATTTATTTTGCAGGTGTAGCTAGATTTACTTTCCTTTCTTTTAATATAATTTTTGCATTAGGATTAGGATAAGTGTTATGAGGATTAAGGTGAGCATTGGTTAAAAGACCATGTCTTATATACCATGTGATGCCTTTGAAGCAAGCTACATCCCAATCAAGCCAAAAGAAAGAAAGAAATGGAGCAAATCAAAAATGAAGAAATCAAAGATAAAGAGTGAAGAATGGAGGATGAAGAATGAAGACCCCCATAGCACTTATCACTTCATAATTATGATTATTCTTTCATTATACCGGGATGCATAAGGGTAGAGTTCGGCTACCCATATTTTTTTTGGGTTGTACGATGGTACCTGACCGCATCGGCCTCTTATTCTTTTGCAATAGCTTTATAAAATTGTTTGATATTTTATTTAGCTTGTGCATTAGAAATAACATACCTTTTCATAGTTTTTTTATGATTGCTAATTGCTGTGTGGCCTGGATGCGATTAGGCTCTTAGAATAAAAAGAAATTTTCTATCCCACTAACAAATCATAATTAAAATTTTAAAATAACTCATAACCTCACATAAAAGTCTAGGAATTAAATCATGATAATCAAAATATTTAGCAATCTCTTAGTTGGATGATTGTGTGTATAATATCATGCATGTCATATTCTTTCACTCTTGTTAAGAGAGGGCTTCCATTTGTGCTAGAGAATAAAGGCATAACCTATAAGAGCCTTTGATGGATGCACCTCTTTCTTTTTCGATTTGGCCCATAATCAGTTTTCTCATGCATTTAAGCATACAAAATTCTATAGCTTGTGTCAAAACAAAAAGTCCAAGAATAAAATAAAATTTGTTAAAATTTGCATTAGATTAAGTCATTACTCATGCCCTTCATGATCTAGTCTCTTAGAGAGTGAGTTTAAGGACTTAGTTGCTAGTTGCACGATCTAACCATCTTACAAAGCATGTACATGGATTTAAAGCATATGAGAAGTTAGTTGACTTTCACTCTAGGCGATAATAAGTCCAACAGTCGGGTGGCTTACTCTCTCTTGTGGAGGTAAACCATATACCCATTTCGCCTTAGATTTAGGTTATGCTTTGGACCTCGCCAAAGATCCCTAGATTTAGGATATGAGGTTGTTGTTTCTCTTTGCAGGCTACAAGCATAGATCCTCACATCTGAAAAATTTTCACAATATTGTGTCGTGAAATTATAAGTCCTAGATTTCTAATAAAATTTTAATTCAAACAAATAAATCTCCTCAATTTCAAATATATAAAGCCCAACCATATGATAGATTGGAGTGCTTACTAGGCTTCCTAATATCATGAGCACTCTCTAGTAATCTCCTTTGGTTTCGATAATAACTCTTCCCTTTTGATCTCTACCACTTGATTTTCAAAAATACAACCAATCCTTTGATAATCTTATCTTTGAATTCTTTGGAGACAACAATCCTACTTTGCTTTATTCTTTTTCTTAAGATATAATTAACTATGGAGGTTTGCCTCTATAGGGAACTTAACGAACCTGATTTAAATAAACCATGCTTTACTTTTTCATGTAAAGTAAGGGAAAAATCTTTGGTATATTGGAAGACCCATAATGCCTCAGGAGTCCTTATTAGGTGATTAGGTCCATTATAGGGTAGTGACTTCTATCTATTGAGATAGTACACTATTCCTTAATGTCATACCCGATCATCCTAATAAGTACATCTACGGATTTGCGTGGTGTCCTCTCATATATACACAAAAAATAAACACATACCAAAAATAAACACCATAAATTTTTCTGGTGACTCCATTGGGGATGGTTTCTCTCTCCATCTCTAATAGAAGATTGTTATCTCCAAGCATCGATAGTGGACTTACATTTCATGTGAGTTCAAGATTATTTTTCTTTCCATTAGCACTTAGCTTATTTCATTCTTAACAAAGTTAGCCAACATACTTTAAGTTTTAGGACCTCACTCTGTGTAGGTCTTGAAACCCCTATTGGGTTCCCCAATGGGTAAGAATCAAATTTATCAACACAAGGAGAGATAATAAAATTTAGAACCTCCTCACCACTAGCTTGGTGAGGCAAGGCTCATCATAAAATTTAAAGAAAATAATTTCTTTAATAAAATTACAATTTTCAAAAGCATCTTTCACAAAATCACAAAATCACAAAATCACAAAATCAAAACCCCCTCCATTTAATGATCTCTATGATTGCTACATGGAGGTTCTTTTCAAAAGCACATTTTTTAAAAATAACCATGCCCATTCAACATACTCAAAATTATTGAATGAGGGATCCATTTTTCAAATAAAATTGAAGCTCCACTCAACATATTTGATATGTTGGGTTGAAACTTCCCTCTTTTAAAGCAATCATCATGCTAACATATCCAAACTTGTTAAGTGATAATCTCTATTTTAATCAAGCATAAAATTTGAATTTTACTTAACATATTCTATTTATTAAGTGGGGGTTTCATTTTCAAAACAAAAATTTGACCTTCATTTAACAATTTCAATTTGTTAAGTCGGGGTATCATTTTTAAAACATAAAATTTGATATTCACTTAACAATTCCAATTTGTCAAGTGGGGGTCTCATTTTCAAAACATAAAATTTGACTTTCACTTACCAATTTGAATTTGTTAAGTGGGAGTTATTAACCTCATTTTTAGGATGAGCTTTCAACCCCTCCATCTTAGACATAAGACTTCTCTTAGATTTTAAGGGATCCTTAGTCTTAAGACACTTATGTTAGCTTAAATCATCTTCAAATCAATTCAAATTCATAAAATTTTTCCCATAACTCATTTATATTCTCATTTACATTCACATATATAAATGAAATATAAATTCAAATCAATCAAACTAAACCCAAAAATCAAATCTAAATTCACAAATCTTTCCTAAGTCACTTTGATTTTCTCTTAAGGACTTAGCATAAATCAAATCTTCGAATCACTTCAAACTCATGAAATTTTCTCATAACCCATTTTTATTCTCATTCATGTTCACATATATAAATGAAATATAATTTCAAACAACCAAAACCAACTCCAAAAATCAAACTCAAATTCAATCAAAATCCAACCTAAGCCTTTCAAGTCAAATTCTTGAACTTAGCCAAATCAACTTTAAATCAAGCCAAAATCTTGATTTTTTTTTCTTCATGATTCAATCAATCCTTCAATCATGAATCCAAATATAAATACAATCTTCAATCACTTAACCAAAACTCAATTCAAAAATCAAGCCAAGATCCATTTCATGTTCACCCTTTGAACTTGAAATTGTCAAATGAATCAAAACCTATTTGACTTCAAACCACTTGCAAATGGATTTATATTCCAATCATAAATCCATATGTGAGTTTAACCAAACTCAAATCAAGCTTTGACCAAGTCATTTGGCCTACTTAGGCTCACTTGACCTAAAGTATCCTTTTGAGCCAAATTCTAATCCTAACTAAATTAGATTGAACTAAGTCCACATAAACCTCTCATCATGATCAACAATCAATCACCTGAGTCAAGGCTCAAACCAAGTCAAGCCGTTTATCAAGTCACACTTAGCCACCAACATAGCTTAGCAAATTGATTGAAACTAATGATCTTTATGCATGATCAATGTTTGAACTTGACCAAGTCAGCCCAGTCCCAAGTTGACCCAACTTGGCCTAAAAAGTCAAAATGGGTCAAAACTTGATCTAAGCCAAATCAATTGAAACCAATGGGTCAAGTTCATTACAAAATGATTGTTGAACTTAACCAAAGAACCAATTTGCTAACTAGACCCAACCTAGCCCAATTAACCCAACTTGACCTAAAGGGTCAAATTCTAGCTCAAATAGGTCAAATAGGTCAAATTGGTTAACTTGACCCATTTGACTTAAATGAAATCATATGAACCAAATTCAAACCTAAACCAAATTGAATCAAGCCAAAGCCACCCAAACATTTCAAATGGTCATATGAACTTGACCCAACCCTTGGGTTGACCCAATTTGACCACTTGGTCAACTTGACCCAAGTTGACCCATTTTGACCTAACATCAAACCAACTCCAAATCCAATGAAACTTGGCCAAACCTATTTTCTCATCATATGAAACATACCCAAACTGAAATAAAGGTCAAATGACCATTTTACCCCTAGTCCATAAGATAAATTTTGGCCAAATACAATTAGAATTTGGTCAAATCCTCTCCATAACCACTCATCACTCTCTTAGTGGATTGAATGAACACTAGGGAGTGTGGTGCACTTAACCTAATGGGTTAGGGTTAGCCCAACCTAGCCCAATGGACAAACCGACCACATGCCTTAAAATGGCTACATGGGAATCATGCCTCCACTTATTTTAAGCACATGGGGAGTTCACCATTCCACTCGTCTTACCAAACCAAATTCAATGACTCATCTGACAGCCTAACAAATCCACTAAATCAAGGAAATTAATCAAAAATGACAAGCTCTTGTTCGTCCATCCGTTTTCCAAAGGGGGAGATATACTCCCCCTAATTCACTTCAAACTTCAAATCCCTCAGTCGATTGAAGCATAAGAACTCAGAGCAAAGCTTAGAGAGTGTTCCTAAGCTTCATAGAGAGGGTTTGAAATCTCCATTTCTCAATTTTCATCACTTGAAAATAGGCGAGCTTGACTGAAATTCAAATTCACTCCACACTCAACTTCAACCCATTTCCTTCTTGAAGTTGCCCAAGCCCTTTCCCAAGGTCTAAAGGCAAGGGAGGATCCAATTCGATCAAGGCTGAGCTCAAAGCAAGGAGGAGTTGACCCATAGAAGAATCCACTCAATTTCAAGAGCTCAAATTTTTAGCAAAGCTTCCTCTCAACCAGCCGAAGCTTCTCCAAGGGATTTGAGCATTGACCATCACATCCAGTGAGGTATGCCATTTTTTTGAGCTTACGTTCAATCTGTGTTGGTCCTTTGTGAAGTGAACTTGAATCCTAGGTTGATCTAGCCATTAGATGTTCTTGTATGCTTGCTTAGATGGTGTGGGTTGATTTCCATCCCAATCCGAGCTCAATCGAGCTCGGATCATGGCTGCAAAGATGGACAGATCTCCTTACTCAAAGAGAGTGGCAGGGACGAATCTCTGGTTGTCCATCCATGCATTTTGGATGGACAGTAGAGATTAAAACATGTAATATCCATAATTTTCTCCCTCAGATTCGTGGCTTTAATCTTAGCCATTCGATCTTTGATCGATGGCTGAGGAGAAAGCGTGTAGCATCGCCAGCACGCGACGCTACAATGTGATGGGTTAAATACCCAATCCGTGCCAAAGTGCATCGCGTCACATGTATGCAATTAATAATATAATTAGGTATTAAATAATTTATAATTAATCACCAAATCTTCTAAAATTCATATCTAAGTGTAGAAAAATTAGGAAAATATGAAATAAATTGCATATGAAAGATAATTGAACATAGAATATTATAAAATTAATTTCAATGGATTTTAAATGGTATTTTTCTCTAAATTTGAGTTTTATTAGGAATGTTAATTTATTAATTTTTCTTTAATTACCCCACTGATTAATCCCAAACTTTTTGTGCTTAATTATTGGGATGATTCCTCCCTCTCCTAATTTTCTTGGGATTTATTGGTGGCTTAATTAGGGGAATTTCTAGTTCATTCCTTAATTACTCCCTTAATATAATTAAGCTTAATTAAGAGCATAATTAGTGGTTTAACCCTATGATTAAGTCAATTATGTTTTGACTAAGTGAATGTGAGATTTAGGAAATAATTTTGGGATACTTTCCTTGAGATATTCCCTAAACCCCTTTTTATTTTTTAATCGATCTTTAATTAAGGGTTAATTCAATAATTTTATGCATTCATTCTTTTCATAAATCAAAATGAAAGTGAAATATTTCTTTTATGTCAAATTACATGTTTTGGCTAAAATAGGAATACGAGTAGCTATTATCACTACTAAATCCAAATTATTTCCAAAATATATGAATCAATTACCAAAACTAAAAGTGTGTTAATTATATTTTATTTATAAGCTTGCATGTGAGTAAAATATAAGGATGTGCTTAGTATAGTTTTCTTTCTTCCCTCTTTTAGTATTAGTTTTGAATAGGATTTGGTAAAGTATTTAGTTCATTTGAAAAGAACCTAACACTTGCCTAATTCCATTTTCTATTCATTCCTATGCTATTACTTAAGAAGGATATCTACAATTGTACATATAAATTGCATAAATAAAATAAATAATCATGTATAAACTTTTGCATATTTTTTTTCCATTTATTTCTTTTGTACATATGTTTGTATTTAAGAAAAGTGATATATTAGTTTGGACAACCCTGGAGTTGCGAGGCTTTAAGTAGTTGTAAGTAGTTCTTATAACTTATACCCCTAGTTAACAATGGTGTCATACTCACTTATGCCTTTCATACATTCATGTGTGCATGTGAAAATTGGATAAGAAACCCCTTTTCTACTTAATGAAAATCATGTATCATAAGCATTCAATTTTTCTTAAGTAAACTACTTAGCATTTATTATAAAGGGTGCTAAACATTCTCATTTTTATGCATAGATATACTTAGCATTCATTCATATGCATGTTATACATGTTGGGAAACAATGAAGTGATGTATGCTTTGTGAATTTAGTTCACTTTACTTAATATTAAAATACCTTTCTTTTTGAATAGGTTTGTATAGAATTGATCTAAACTTAGGATTAATTAAAACACATAATAAAACATTCACTAAATAAAACTAAACAGGAATCCACTTTAGAAATTACTTACGGTAGGGAAGGAAAGAAAAGTTTTCTTCTCTTTTTCCTCTCTTTAAAACTTAATAATTAATTGTAGGATTCATTCAAACTAAATAAAAATATAAAATAAAATCAATCCAAATCAGTAAAAATAACTTAAATGAAATCATCCTCTAAGTTTAACACTTTCACATTAAGAAAATACAAACTCTAAAGCCATAGTTAAGCATACCACACAAACCTTCTAAATCACACACATTTAGACTAAGTCACCACTTCTAGCTTTAGGTTAAGACAGTGCATGGTTTGATGTTTGCTTTTATTTTATGATATATGTTTTAGTTTGGATGTTAGGGTGAATGTGCATAGAATGAATGATAGGATGATTTAGTCTAATCATTGTTTTCTACAGGAGATTGTGCTTAAGGGATGCTGTAATAAATAAAAATATAAATGCTTTTAATGTGCATGTGCTTATACCCCTAAGCATAATCCCATAGGCCAGGTGGACTTAGTCACTCATGTGTGGGGTGATAAGTCCAATATGCATGCTTGGGATTTGTATGATTTGTTTAGTTAATCTATGTTTGCAGGTGTTAGCTAGATTTACTTTTCCTTTTCACGTATTTTTATAATTAGGATTTTTGGAATGATTGTTATGGGGGATTAGGATGAGCATTGGTCATAAGATTACATCTTGTGTACCATGTGAAGCTTTTAGAGAAACAACCTTCCAACCATCCAAAATAAGGAACCAAAGAAAAAAGAACAAAAAGAAGAAGAAAGAAGAAAAGAGGAATGAAGAAATGAAGCTTGAAGACTCCAATAATAATGAATTCCTTGCTTAATTGTACTTAATTCATTTGTAATTCGGGTTGTATAAGGGTAGAGCTCGGGTACCCAATTTATTTTTTTTCAAGTTTGTGTGGTGGTGCTCAATCATAAATGACCTCTTATTCTTTTGTTAGCTTTATAAATTGATTGATGATTTGTTTAGCTTGTGCATTAAGATAACATCCTTTTCCTAATTTCTTCATTGCTTGATGTATGGCATGGATGTGGATTAGGCTCTTAGGGAAAAATAAATCTTCTACTAAATTAATCAATTCAAAATTAAAATAAAGAATTCATAACCGCATCTAAAGCTCAAGCTAAAAATCAAGATAAAAGAATTAGCAACTCCTTAGCTGGATGAGTATTTCTTTTATAACATCATGCATAAATTCCTATTATTTTCAGTCTTGATTGGAGGGCTTCCACCTTTTGAGAGAAACTTGGCTTGACCTTTGAGAGAAATGGTGGAAACACACCTCCTCCATTCTCACTAATTTTGGCCAATAATATTACTTCTCATGCATTAGGCATATGAATCCTATAAGCCTGAGTCAAATGATTGTCCAAAAATGAAAATAAAATGTAATATGATTTGCATTAGATTTAGGTCATTTGAAGCATGCCTTATATGATCTAGTATTTTTAAAGAGTGAGTTTAAGGACTTAGTCTCCTTCTAAATAAATAATAGCCTAGCTATCTTTCATAAAGCATATGACTTGCTTACATGAATTTAAAATCATAGGAGGAGTTAGTTGGTGGCCACCCCCAGGTGGTTGTAAGCCCAAGTAGTTGGGTGGTTTGTCCTCTCTTGTGGAGGCAAACCAAATACCTATTATCGCCTTAGATTTAGGTCATGCTTTCGGCCCTCGCTGAAGCTCCATAGATTTATGTTCTAAGGTTGCTTCTCCCTTTTATGGGCCATAAGCATAAATGCTCAGCTCTTAGGCATTTCCATAATCTTGTGTTATGGAATAATAAGCCCTAAACTTCTAATAAAAAGTTAACTCAAATTAGTAATTCAATTTTTAAAATATAAAGCCTAACCATAGGATAATTTGAGATGCTCGCTAGGTTTCCTAGCATCATTAGCATTTCCTACTTATCTTCCTTTGGCTTCAATAATAACTCCCTCTCTTTGATCAATCCCATTTGATCTTCCAAAATAAACTAATAGATTGATAGTCCTAACTATTGAAATCTTTGGAGACAATTGTCATTTATTTTAATTGAGAGTATTACTAAGAGATCTCATTCCTTAGGATGTAATTAACTATGGGGGCTTGCCCTTGTAGAGAACTTAACGAACTCGATTTAAAATAAACTCTACTTTACTTTTCCATGTAAAGTAGGGGAAGAATCTTTGGTACACATGTAGACCCATTATCCTTAGGAGTCCTTGTTGAGGTGATTAGATCTATTGTAGGGTGGTGACCTCTATCTTTTGAGATAGTACACATCTCCTCAATGTCGTACTCGATCACCCTCAATAAAAACATCTGTGGATCTACATGGTGTCAAAAATGCATAAAAAGGAGATGTATATTTCTATCTTCATTTTATCCTGTATAGAGTGAAGATGGAAGTAAATTATCCTTTAGAAATTCTTATGAAAATTTCACCACAAATTTTTCTGGTAATTCCAGTAGGGAGGGTTCCTCTCTCCATCTTTGGTAAATGATCGTTGTCTCCAAGTATCGATAGTGGGTTTGTACTTTGGAATGAATCCAAGACTATCTTTCATTCCGTTGGCACTTAGGTTATTTCATTCTTAAGTTAAGTTATCCAACATCTTTAGGTTTTAGGACCTCACCATGTGTTGGTCTTAAAACCCCCGTTGGGTTCTCCAATGGGTAAAAATAAAAAGATCTAATAAAAAGGAAACATTTAAAGACTTCTTCCTTATCATTTCTATGATAAGGAAATGTTCATTTTAAAATAATTAAGACAAAATAAATCCTTATAAAAAATCACGCTTTTCAAAAGCACTCTTTCAAAAATGCACATAATAAAATATTATGCACAAAATTTTTCTTAAATCATCTTCATCTAACAATCTTTATGATTATTATATGTAAGATCATCTTTACAAAAAGAAAATTCCAACAATTACATTTTCTAAAAATATAAATGAGTTTCTTCACTCAATTTATTTTTTGTGAAGTCCTCATTTTTCAAAAATAAAGATCCCAATAATCATATGTCCAAAAGCATAAAATTTGAAGATGGGCATTTCCATTCAATACATCCAAATGTATTGAATGGATATTACCTCTTCAAGCAAAATCATAACTTTTAACTTCCACCTAATACATTCTACATGTGTTAGGTTTGGATTTTCATATTTTTTTTAAAAGAAGTACATATGAAAC
This sequence comes from Cymbidium sinense, assembly GCA_021442155.1. Taxonomy (NCBI): domain Eukaryota; kingdom Viridiplantae; phylum Streptophyta; class Magnoliopsida; order Asparagales; family Orchidaceae; genus Cymbidium; species Cymbidium sinense. The sequence goes on from CM038216.1 coordinate 3,422,070, forward strand.
CTCTCCATTCAATATACCCACACTTATTGGGTGGAGGTTTCATTTTCAAACAAAATCAAAAAATAAATTTTTAGAAAGCACATATGAACCTTTCCATTCAATATACTCACACTTATTGAATGGAAGTTTTCATTTTCAGACAAAACTAAAATTTTCAAAAGCACATATAAATATCTTCATTCAATGTACCCAAATTTATTGAATGAAAATTTCATTTCCAAATAAAATCTCATCTCTTTGAAATCCCACTTAACATATTCCACAAATGTTTAAGTTGGGATTTCCTCTTTCAATAAAAGCAACAATCACATACAAAATATACATATTTAGAAAATGAAACATAATTGATTTTCATCTTACATACCCAAATTTGTTAAATGGAAATCTCTTTTTTCAAAAATCAACAAGAAACAAAAATTTTCAAAATACATTTGAAACTTCATTCTAGCATATCCCATTTGCTAAAATGAAGTCTCTCTCTCTTTCCAAAAATAAAATTTGAAACACACTTTTGAAAATTTCATTTAGCATACTCAAATTTTCTAAGTGAAATATACATTCCACAAAAATTTTCAAAACATATTTAGAACTTCAATTTAGCATGCCCCATTTGCTAAAATGAATTCTCCAATTTTCAAAATCCAAAACAAAAATTTGAAATATCTTTGGACTTTCATTTAGCATACTCAAATTTGCTAAATGAAATTTTCACTTCACAAAATTTCCAAAAAGCACTTTTGGAACTTCACTCTTCAACATATCAAATTTATTAAAGTGAAGCTTCCATTTTCAAAATAAAACCAAAAAACAAAAATTTTAAACACATATTTTGGAATTTCATTTAGCATACTCAAATTTTCTAAGTGAAATTTTCATTTCACAAAATTAAGAGGAACTTCATTTTTTTAGCATACCATATTTTCTAAAGTGAAGTCTCCACTTTCAATCAAAAAATAAATTACAACCAAAAAAGGAAACACATTTAGGATTCCCTTAGCATACTAAAATTTGCTAAGGATCCTACTTTTCAAAAAAAATAAATAATAATAAATCAAAATAAAAAAGAAACACATTAGATTTCCTTAGCATACCCAAATTTGCTAAGGATCGTACTTTTACAAAAATCAAAATATCCAAAATAAATGAAACACTTTAGGATTTTCTTAGCATACTCAAATTTGCTAAGAATCTTATTTTCAAAAATCTTTCAAAAATAAAATACACTTGGTTTCTTCACTTAACATACCTAAATTTGCTAAGTGGGAATTCCAAATTTCAAAATCACCAATAATTCATAAGATTAAACAAAAAAAGAAAAAAAGAAACAATTATTTTCAAACACATCACTTAACATACCCAAATTTGCTAAGTGAGTGAATTCCAAAATGCCAAATCAAAACAAAACCAATTGACCCTTACTTTAACATAACCCAAATTTGTTAAAGGAAAGGGTCTTCAAATAAAAATCTAATTTCAAACATGAACCTATGGAAGCATCTTTCTAAAAATATTTGAACCCATTTTCAACATACCCAAATTTATTGAAATTGGATTCATATTCAAAAATCCCTCTTTCTAATCAAATCTCTAAATCTTCTCTAAATTTATTTGAACCCCACTTAACACTTCCAAGATGTTGGATGTGGGTTCAAATTTTAAAATTCAACAAAATAGAAATATGATCCAAGCTTGTTTCCAACATTGCATATTCTCATCATCAGTTTCAGTTGTAGCTACAATTAAGTTTTCAAATTTCAGTTGACTATAATGGTAGTTTCACAAAAGTTTATGTTTACTTTCCCTACGACATGGACTTGGTCTTGGATCAGGCCAATCTCCCCTGACCTAATCACACCCATCTCATCCATTTTGGTAGAGGTTTCAAGGGGGTGAGGATCACCTGTGAAGGCACTCTCCTCACAACTATTAGCAGGACTATAGTGGTCAGGTAGAAGCCGACCATTCAGATTGATTTGCCATCAGATTCTGACATCCCCTAACTAAAGAGGAAGGCGGTGGTAGTTCCATCAGTTCTAGCGGTCTGAGCGGTGGTGTGGCCATGCATGCCGTGGTTTCCGTCTGCCCAGAGGGCTAGCACCTACTCATTAGCACCTTCTAAGGGTAAGGCTCCTCTGATCCCAGAGATTGCCTCCCCAGCCTTTGAGGTCGGTTCTAGTTCTTACACCACTCACCCTACTAGGCCTTAGAGGAAGAATAAAAATTGCATGATTAAGTGGTATCATACATGTATCGCCAGGGAGATGGAGGCTGCTATGCAGTTAGTTATGGAGGAGGTGCCCTCTCTGATTTCCCCGCTGGTTACAACAAACCCATTTCATTCTCTCTAGGTCTGACAGAGAGGATGCTAGGAGGATCCCTACTTCACCTCCACTAGTGATTCAGTACCAACCTGTAGTTAGCCAGAGGAGGAGGTCATATGTCAGCCTCCATTCAGTTCTACACCATGTTGGCAGAACTTACGGATGTTCTGAGTCTAGAGCTCAATTTGATTTGAGATCTGTTATCCCCCACAACATGGGAAAACAACTTCTCAGAGAGGGAGAGGCCCGATTTAGTGCGAGATCACTAGAGAGGCGAGTTTTTTTTGCCGGCCTCCTCCACTCATTGATTTCCGATGGCTACCGCATCGATCACAGATAGTATTATAACAGAACAACCCATCATAGGAAGAGGGTCCCTATCTGGTGGTGTCTCCGCTCTACCCCGTCGTTACCATTCACATTCACATCTCCGTTTGGCCATGAAGGGCCACACTGGGAGAAGAGAACACCGTTGGTGATCTGGCTATGGCCAAAGGATCCCATTCCATCTACACCGCCTACTATGGTATGTCCAAGCTCCCTTGACCATCTCCTTGATTGTGCTTGGGGAATGGCGACCCAAGCATTGTGTACACACCACCACCGGTTTAGGGACACATGGATGGTGGAAGCGATTTGAGTGGGGGGAGATGATAGCCCAGGTGCACCCATGATATTAAAGCCTCCTATGAGTGTCACCCATTTCAGAGTTAGTGACAGCAAGGAGTGCATTTCTTCTAGTGAGTACAGTCCTCACAGGATTGATTCTCCAGCAGTAGGGGAGGTTCGGTGCCTCTCAGTACATAACAGTGATCACACTGATCAGCCAAAATCATTTATGCCCGTTCAGATTGATCGTTCTCTTGAGGACATAGTGGTACATTTTCTTATAGAAAAGAAAGAAATTCTGGGGTATGATTGGTCTGATGAGGAGAAGATCAGCTTTGATCCCAACGAAGATGATTTGTTAGGAGACTCAGTCGGGGTTTGTATGGTAGATACTAGGGGATCCCTCCTTAGAGAGAAGCTAACTATGGAAGACATAGCTCAATTAGCCCAACACCTATGATATTAATTAATGAAAAAGATGAACAAATAGATAGGATGGAGAGGCAGCTTGATGACTTATTAGCAGCAGTCTCAGTACTTCAAATAAGCCCCAATAGTTCATCCTACTACAACTAAGATTAGTCAGCCAGAGTTAGTGCATATTTTGGACCCAGCCAAGACCTTACCTTCCATCGAGAAAGGTAGCACTAGCATGTATAGGAAGGTAGTGGAAAGTACTTCCATACAGGAGAAAGATATCAGATTTATGATTGAGCAGTAGGTGAAAGAAGCATTGCTCAAGCCCGGGGAGGATCATCAATTTTAAAGGGTAGACCCTACCTGGAGGAATTTGATGTAATCCAATATCCCTAGGGTTTCGTGCCACATTCCTTCAAGAGTTTTGATGGTAGTGGAAACCTGAGGCAGCATATTGCACACTTCAGGGCAAGTTGTTGCAATACCGATGGTAGCAATGCTTTGCTATTCAGCCTCTTCATCAGTAGCCTAGTAGGGATAGCTTTCGATTGGTATGCTAAACTTCCCAATGGTTCCGTAAAGACATTTGTTGAGTTGGAGCAACTCTTTATCAAGAGGTTTGTTGGAGCTCAATAAAGGGTTACTATTGGTGATATTGTAGCACAACAACACCTAGGTGAGTCCCTTGTTGATTATATTCTTTGATGACGTAACCTGAGTATGAAATGTGAACCATAGTTGTCTAAGCAACATGCCATTGAGATTCTTCTAAAGAATATCCATGGCCCGGTCGCCTTCATGCTTAAGGGCTTTGCCATCAAAATCTTTGAGAAGCTAATCAATAAGGCAGCTAGTCTACAAGGAGAGGCCAAACAGTTGCCTTTTCAAGACTAGTTGCCTAAAGCAAAGCCATAGAAGGTCTATGAGAAGAAGCCCGGTAGTGACAACAATGGATAAGGGAAAACAACCAGCTAAAAATTAGTTTGAGAGACCACAACCTCAGTAGCCTTTGCTTCCACCTACTTTACCATCACCGAGGTAGCCCTACCGGCCTCCATAATAGCCCATAGCCAACAGCCTCTCCTTAGCTTCAGCTGGTATACCCCAGTAGCTATGATCCACCCAATTTTTTGGATAAACTCAACAAACTTTATTCATTTAAGAGGGAGGTAATCAGGAAGATCTTTAAGAATCTCTTAAAGAAGCCTAATTTTTAGCTACTCGAGCCTAGGAGATCGAAAGTGGGAAAAAGCCATGATCCTAACTTTTACCCCTATCACTATATGCTAGGTCATGTTTTGGAGGATTGCTTCACATTTAAGGACTAGCTTGAACATAGCTTCAAGACAGGTGTTGTAGTTATCCTGAAGGAATACCTTGTGGAATAACCATCGAGTTCCATTAGGGTAATCCTTGGATATACTTGTGATCCTTCCAAAATCAAAGAAGGTTGAGATATCTCTTTATCCAAAATCTTAAAAAGATCATTCAGAAGATCAAGAAACTTTCCTTGCAGGTTTTTGAGTTAGCCCAAACCTCAAACATCAAGGAAGGTTTGCAAGTTGCCAGTGCCAACTTGGGGAAAGGGGGAGCTCAGCAGCAGCAGCAGCAGCAGCAGCATGTGTTGGCCCAAGATAGCCTAGTAGCACAATCAGTGATCGAGTCTAGCCTCCAGTCTACCGTTGTAGCTACCACATCGATGACTTCCTCTACTTTAGCTAGTTCTTCTTCTTCTTCTTCTTCTTCTTCTTCTTATGCTAGTAGAACTCTTGTATCGATAGATAAGGGCATCAAATCCCTTGCCTCACTTACTTTACTTGATTTTTACTTTGTACTTCCTATCAAATCTAAGAAATTAAAGAATAAAGCTAGCTTGAATTACATCTGTGTCTCTTTTGATGGGTTGTCTACTTCTATTCTTAATGATAACTCTTCAAGTCAAAATAACTATAATAATTTTGATCTTCCTCTTTCTAATTCAGAGTTGGACTTTCTTATTATGAATGCTATGGGTTTACCTCTTAAGATAGAATTGAAATCATCCAATTCTGAGGGTCCCATAGGAGAACCTGTAGGTGAGCCGGATGTGCAAGTAGAACCTTCCATTACCTTGTTACAAGAGATCACCGAAGTCAACCTCCATAATGGAAAGGTTCTACTTCCTAGGGTAGCACCTCAAGATAGAGGGAAACAAGTCATTGATACAGAGGATTGAGAAGCCCCTCCATAAGATGCTCCACCCTTGAATATGCTTATGGAGGATCAGCCCAAGGTGGACTACAATGTCTTCTCTCATCTAAGAAAGTTGTCATCTAAGCTAAACATATATGATGCCCTTGTCTTATCTAAAGAGATGGGGAATCATCAATCAAGGCTCTCCTTGATCCTGAGATATGCTTAGCTAAGCTAATTGCTATTGGTGAGGAGGTACAATACATAAAAGAATCCTAGGGGATCACTTTCACAGATGAAGACCTACTTCTAGGGGACTTGGAGCACAACCGTCCCCTCTACATCACAGTTGGCATGAGCAGATTCAGACTTGCCAGAGTTCTCATTGATCCAGGTGCATCGATGAACATTATGATTCTAAAGACCCTTGCTTATTTGAGGATCGACATATCCATACTCTGAGGAGATCGGATGATGTTGAGAGGATTCAATGAACAAGGTGAGCAGACTTTAAGTTCCATAGTGTTACCTTTGGAGATAGGTGATTGGAAGACTGAAGCTGAGTATTACATCATTGATTCGAATACTTTGTTCATTGCTTTACTCGGTAGGCCTTGGATACATCAGAATAAGATAATTCCATCCTCCCTCCATCAGTGCATCAAGTTCAAAAAGGAAGGGATTGAATAACATGTCAATGGAGAGGAAAAGCCATTTTCAGTTAGAGAGGTTGAGATATATGAGGATGCGACCTACTATATTCCTCAAAACACCCTTTCTCATGAACTTGGACAAAACTCAAATTCAAAAGAAAAAGAAAATGAAAAAAAAAAGAAAAGGCAAAAGAAAAAGAAAAGAAAAATGAAAATCCAAGTGATCCAAAAAGGGGAATTGAAGAAGAAATAGACCCGCATATCACATTCCACCCACAATTCATTCCATCATATGGACATGTGAGTAGGATGACTCAACCTCCACCAGGCAGAGGTAGAGGTAGAAATAGAGGTAGTTCCAGAGGTGGAAGACCCCCTAATTGACCATCAACCAACAGAGGTCATGTTCAAGTTCATAGGAGTACCCCTACTATTCACATAGACTTGGAATCTAGCTCGGAGGATAAGTCTAATGTAATTAGTATACCCCTCTCGGCAGTTCCATTGGAGCGACTTTTGATCTGCATGGATCTAAGATCGGGCCTCCAAAACAAAGTATTTGAATCAGTTATGAGACTATTAGGGCAATTGGGAACCATAACTCTAACCTCACTTTCATATCAAAAGTTAAAGGTTTAGTAGTTAAGGAAGCCCCTAAGTCTTCCAAAGGATATGAAGAAGAGATTCTTTTTTTTTTTTGCAAGTCCTCCTCAAGTTGATATAGAATTTGAGGAGGATACATTTAAAGAATTAATGGAATTACCATTTGACTTTTATTCGACTTGTGTTCATAATCTTATACAGAAAGGTTTGGTTCCTCATACATGGTCCAAAAACTGGTGTGAAAGTACTTTGGAAAAGAGTTATGGAAGCACGATCAAGAGTAGGACTAGGATTCGGTACAGTGGGTCTAATCGATGATGATAATTACTTCATAGCTGTTACTAATCATTTGGAGTTTGATAGGTTCTTCTCACACAATGCCAGCTCTTATGAGAATGTGTTCTTAAAAATCTCAGATGATCCAGATGATCTCCAAATTAAAGATGCACCGCCAGAATTTGAAGAGGAGATCCATTCAACAATTGACAAACTTAAAGAAATCAACCTCGAGATGAAAGAAAATCCACGCCCGACATACATCAGTTCATTGGTAAATGAAAAAGAAACCAATGTTAGTTAGGCTATTGACTGACTTTAAAGGCTGTTTCGCATAGAGTTATGAAGAGATGCCTAGATTATCTCCCGACATAACAGTCCACAAGCTAGCAATAGATCCTAACGCTTCCCCTATTAAGCAAGATTCTAGACTCGTACGATTAGAAATCAAACAACAGTTTATTTCTGAAGTTAAGAAACTGATCGATGCTAGTTTCATCAGGGAAGAAAAATATTCTACCTGGTTAGCCAATATTATCCCAGTTTAGAAGAAGAATGGCTAAATTTGCATATGTGTCAATTTCAGGGACTTAAACAAGGCATATCCTAAGGATGAGTTTCCTCTTCATATACCAAAACTAATGGTGGAAATCGCCTCATCTCGTGCAGTCTTCTCTTTCATGGATGGGTCATATGGCTACAACCAAATCAAGATGTCTTCTGAAGATGAAAGATACACTACTTTCTGAACCCCGATCAGAATATTTTCTTATAGGGCCATGCCCTTCGGCCTTAAAAATGTTGGTACTATATACCAACGGGCCATGACTCAAATCTTCAATGAACTCATCCATCATCAGGTTGAGTGCAATGTTGATGATCTAGTAGTCAAGAGCAGATAAAAGGAAGACCATCTCTTTAACTTGAGAGTAGTTTTCAAACGGTTAAGATAATATAACCTCAAAATGAATCCCCTGAAGTGCGCATGCGGAGTAGCTTCAGGGACAGTGGGGAATAGAAATAGATCCAGAAAATATTAATGTTATTTTAGAAATGCCACCTGCTAAGAGTTTAACTCAACTTAGATCCTTCCAAGGAGTTCTGGCATATCTAAGATGCTTTATTTTCAACCTATCAGGGAGATGCAAGTCATTCTCAGTACTTGTCAAAAAGGTTTCCAAGTTCAAGTGGGATGATAAGTGTCAGCATGCCTTCGAAGACATCAAGCAGTATTTCGTGATGCCACTAGTTCTAACAACCCCTATCCCGAGTAGGCCACTCATCCTCTACATTGCTGCATTGGATGACTCTATCAGAGCTTTGTTGGCCCAAGCCAATGACGAAGGGAAGGAGAACACTCTTTACTATCTCAACTATCATCTTATCCCTACTGAAGCAAACTATCCACATATTGACAAACATTGCCTAGCTTTGATCTTTGCTTCTCAAAAGCTATGACACTACATGCTTTCTCATAAGGTGAACTTGATCTCCAGAACCAATCCACTGCAATACCTCATGACACGGTCAATACAATCTGGACATTTGGCATGATGGTTCATGATTCTCTTGTAGTTTGATATCACATTCGTACCCCCTTTGTGCTATGAAAAGATAAGCACTAGCGGATTTCTTAGCAGCACACCCACTTACTGTTAATTCTCTGCTTAGTGATGATCTCCCTGATGAACAAATCATGAACTTAAGGGAGGTTAACAACTGCCGATGGGAGATGTATTTTGATGGTGCAGCTTCTTTTAATAAAGGGGAAGCACCATGATCTACCCTTCTAGGAAAGGCAGGTGTAGGAATAGTTCTCTAACTCCAGACCGTGATGTGATGAGATTCTCATACTATCTTTCCAAACACAATGAAGCGAGTATGAGACTTTGATTGATTGGTTGGAGTTAGCCATCATTTTTAGTGTCAAGAGCATCAACATCTTTGGGATTCTCGTTGGTCATCAACAGTTGATCCTACAAGTTCTCAAACCCAAGCTTCATCATTACCATGAGTATACCATGAAGCTATTGGCCCAAATTCCTAAAGTCACCATCTATAAGGTTCCCTGAGCAGAGAACACAATAGTAGATGCTTTAGCCAAACTTACCAAAGAATTGGCATGTCCGGAAGATGAGTCCATTTCAATAAGGCTCCAAAATAGATAGGTTCTATCCTTATTGATGTTGAACTTATCGAGAGACTTTCTCTTGAAGGGGAGGTTGCCATTATCAAAATGGACAAGGAGCTTAATTGGAGGCAATTGTTCATAGACTATTTGAACACTGAAAAACTACCTCAAGAAAAGTCACAAGCCCATCAACTGAAATAGAGAGCTCTCTCCTATGCTCTCATTGCACCTGTAGATCCTTTGACCAATGTGGTTACATTGTTTAGACAAAACAAAACCATGGCATTGTGGAGGTACATTCAGTCATCACATCAATATGGTCAAGATGAAGATGAAGATCAGAGACTAGGATACTCTTTGATGATTGACTGTGGATGTAGCTAGGAGATGCCATCGTGTAGGTGGTGTGGTCCTCCACCAACCACCCAACATTCCTTGGCACCGTGGCCATTGCCTGAGTACATATCGAGCATTAGGGTCCAATCCATCCTCATTCTTCTAAGGAGCATCGATTCATCTTAGCCACCATATTTTTTCTAAGCAGAGGCAATCCCACTCTCTAGAGGTCTTCAAACTTAGCGCTTGGTTGAAACCTTGTGGGCTACCGCACCACATACGAACCCACCAATCCTCTATTTTCCTTAGTGTATGGGTCCAAAGCTATTCTACCTTTAGAAGTTCAACTCCCATCGCTAAGGATAACATTATGTAACAAGATCACTATAGAGCAGAATGCAAAGTTGTGGTTAGAAGAGCTTGAAGGTTTGGAGTAGAGTCGCCTACGGGCGCAAAAACCTCAAGTTATACAAGGCCAAAATGATTCAAGCTCACAACAAGCTAGTCTACCCTAGGTCTTTCTGAGTAGGAGAACTTGTGTTAGTCCTAAGGAGACCAATTTTGCCCGTAGAAAGATGAGAGGTAGGTGTGAACCCATTTGGGAAGGCCACCATGTCATAGAGAAGGCCTACCAAAAAGGATCTTATCAGCTCATTTGATTGTAAAGGGGAACACCCGATGCTTCCAATTAATGTGCTCTATCTAAAGAAATATTACCCATGAAATAAATCATGTTTAAAAATAAATCTATCAATCAACAAATCTGATTTAAGAGTCCCCCAGTGGCATCCTATCCCTCTTTCATAACATAAACATAATCTAGCTATTAGATTAGGTGCAAGAGAACCCGAGAGACATCCTATTTTGATTAGCACAACTAAGTTAGGTGTAAGAGAACCCAAGCGACATCCTTTCTTAGTGGGAATTCTCGGTTGCCATCCATGCCATCGTTTCATCAAAATTCCCAAGCATGTTTAAGATAGGTATAAGAGTCCCTTAGAGGCGTCCTATTCCCTTTTAATACATGCACAAAAATTAAACACAAATCTTTTGTCTCGAGCTACTTTGATGTGAGAGCAAGCCCCCTATGACACTCATTCAATCATGGATTTCAATCATGTGGCATTGATTTGGGTTTGGAGAAAATCAATTAGGCTAGAATTGATTTAGGTTTGATGTTGATTTGATTTGGAGTTTGACTTGAAGGAAGGAAGTAAGGAATGTGGTTCAAGCTATAGGGTAGATTTTCCTAAGGCATGACTTATTCTTATGGCTAACTTTCTAAGTCTCTAGGCTAGGTTGACTATCGACCTAATCACTAGATGTGTCTTAAGACTAAGGATCCCTTAAAATCTAAGAGAAGTCCTATGTCTAAGATGGAGGGGTTGAGAGCTCATCCTAAAAATGAGGTCAACAAGGGTCTCTTTTTTAAACATAAAATTTGACTTTCACTTAACATATTCAATTTGTTAAGTGGGGATCTCATTTTCAAAACAAAAAATTGACCTTCACTTAACAATTTTAATTTGTTGAGTGGAGGTCTCATTTTTAAATTATAAATTTGACTTTCACTTAACAATTTCAATTTGTTAAGAGGGGGTCTCATTTTCAACATAAAATTTGACATTCGCAACATATTCAATTTGTTAAGTGATGGTCTCATTTTCAAAACATACATTTAGACTTTCACTTAGCATATCCAATTTGTTGAGTAAGAGTCTCATTCTCAAAGCATGTATTTTGTTTTACTTAACACATCAAATTTGTTAAGAATCACATAATCATGCCATATTGGATTCCCACTTAACATACCAAATTTGTTAAGTGAGAATCCTATTATCAAGTCATATCATACTTTGATTTCCACTTAACACACCAAATAGTTAAGTGGGAGTCCCATTTTCAAAAACATATCAAACGCATTTAGGCTTTCGCTTAACATACCAAATTTGTTAAGTGAAGGTCTCTTTTCAACACACATTTGATCCCTATTTTAACATACCAAATTTGTTAGATAAGGACCGAATTTTTTATATCAATTACACTTGAGCTTTCACTTAACATACCAAATTTGTTAAGTGAGAGTCTCATTTTTGAAGGAAAACAAACATATCTCAAACACATTTGGGACTTTCACTTAACATACCAAATTTGTTAAGTGAGACTCCCATCTTCAAAGAAAAGCAAATCTATCTCACAATCACATTTGGGACTTTCACTTAACATACCAAATTTGTTAAGAGAGACTCCCTTCTTCAAAGAAAAGTAAATCTATCTCACAATCACATTTGGCTTTTACTTAACATACCAAATTTGTTAAGTGAAAGTCTCATCTTCAAGTACAAATCAAACACATGTGGCCCCTACTTAACATACCAAATTTGTTAAGTAAGAAGCCCATTTTTTAAATCAAAATATCACACAATCAAATCTTCACAAGCAAAAATATTTCAAATACACAATCACAACATATTCTTAGCATACCCAAATTTTCTAGGTAGAGGTTCTTTCAAACTATACATATTTTCAAAAAAGAAATATAAAATGTAAACAATCTCAAAAAAAATCTCCTCAAATTTTTGAACCCCACCCAACCTATCTAAATTGGTTGAGTATGGGTTCTAAAATCAAAAATCAAATGGCAAAAGACTCTCCTCCAAACATCTAAATCTCTCCAATGAACCCCATTTAACATATTTGAATTATTGAGTGTAGGTTCAAGACTCCAAACTTCTAATACTTGCATGGAACAAATATTAAGACATAAATCTGATACAAGTTATATTTCAACAAATGCAGATAGACAGCTTAGATCAGTCAGTGCAGTGCCTACAGTCAGCAGACATGGCCTCTCAAAAGTTTATTTTCACCTTTTTGTTCGAGATGGATTTGGCCTTGGATAAGGCCAGCCTCCCTCAGATTGACTCCACCCATCTAGTGTTCTTTGGCCAAGGATTTGAGGGAGCCGCATTATTTGCGAGGGGGCGACCCTCACTACTATTAGCCGGGATGAGGTGGCTGGGTAGAAGTCATCCACATCGACCTGCCTTTTGACACCGAGTATCCTTCCTTGAATAGGAAGACAGTTGAGGTTCCACCAGTCAGTCTAGTTTTCACTCAGCCAGTTTCTCCCACAACCGCTTGGGTGCGTGCTAGCACCTCCTCGTTGGTCCCCTCTAAGGGGAAGGCTATCCTGGCTTCAGAGATAGCCTCCACCACCTTCAGTAGGATCAAGCTCCCACACTGCCTTATTGAGCCATACACAGTGCAATAGGAGCCTCAAGATCAAGAGGCACTATGAGCGTGCCACCCAGGAGATGGATGTCACATCCGACATCAGAGGAAGGTTCTCCTTGTGAGGTTTCCCCATTGCTGACTAGCAACCAGTTCCACCCCCTCTCAGGATCATATGAAGAGGAAGATTACCAGAGGATAGCTACATTGCCTCCACCTCCTACATACCATGAGATTCCAACTATGATGAGGAACTCTTAAGCTGGTCTATGGATGGTATTACATCAAGTAGGCAGGGTACAAAGACGTTCAAAGTTTGGTACACTATTTAACTTGAGGTCGATTATCCCCAGAAGTGTTACCAGGCACATTCATTGTGACAGAGCATCAGAGGCTCGACTAGCAACTTAGTCAGGATGAAAGGAGTGATGGAGGTTCTCCATGCAGTCGGCATCCTCCACTCTAGTTGATTTTCCTGGTCATCGGGCCACCAGGGTTAATAGGACTGATAGTATAGTGTTGACAGGTACCACCAGTCATAGGGGAAATCCTCATGAGGGTAGAGTCGGTGTAGTCTCCACCACACCGAACCACTCCATGCCCACCATCACCAGTTCAGGTCCCACCATCCACCGTGCCTAAAAAGGTACAGAAGACAGTATTCAGGGAGAAGAAAGCTCTTGGTGATCCAGCTATGGCCAAAGGATCCCACTTCATCTACTCCATCGACTGAGGTGAGGGTGTGTTCCCCTATTCGACCTCCTACTTTAGTTATGGTGAAGAAGGAGTGGCAACCCTGCAGCATCATGGTCACACCACTACCACCACCACCATCAGAGCCAGTGACAACAACAGCTATAGAGGGGGAAGGGGACAGTTCTGCAGTTCCCATGGCAGTGGATCTCACTAGGGACACTACTCCACCCATCAGCAATCACAAAAATATCTTTTCTAGCAGTCATGACCCTCTAAGAGCTAGCATTCCAATCATAGGCAGTGTCAGGTGCATCTCTGTCAGTAAGCACAGCCCCTCTATCGGTCAGTAATGCATATTTGTATCAGCGCGATTAGATCGCTCCTAGATGAGATTTTAGCATAACACTTTGTAGAGAAGAGAGAGCTTCTAGGGAGTGACTAGACATATTATGAGGAGGAAAAGGCCAGCTTTGATCTAGATGAGGATGCTCTCCTTGAAGATTTGAAGTTCACATGGTCGATACTAGGGGGGTCCCTCAATAGAGACCAACATAGTCAGGAAGGTATTGTAGTTGAAGAAGACAATGCCATCCATTCAACTACACACCTCCTCCAGTAGCTTAGATAGAGGGATGATCATATTGATCAAATGGGAAAGAAGATTGAAGAGTTGATGGTAGTGGTGTTAGCATTGCAAAATTTAGCTCTAGTTTCATAGCATTCTTCCGTAAGAGTTGACATAGCATAGTTGGCACACACTTTAGATCATCCTAAATGCATTCCTACAGAGGGAGACAGTTATAGCTTGCATAAGATGGTGGTGGATAACACCTCCATGAATGAAAGAGATATCAAACACATGATGGAGCAACCAGTGAGGGATGCATTGGTGGAAGGTTGAGATGGCTCATTTGTTCCAAAGGGTGGATCATACTTGAAAGAATGTGATGGTGTTCAATACCCTAAGGGCTTTGTGCCTTCCTTCAAGATTTTTGATGGCAGTGGGAACCCTTGGTAGCACACATAGCACATTTTAGGGCAAGATGTTGCAATGCTGGTGGTAGTGATGCACTCTTATTTCACCTCTTCATCAGTAGCTTGACAGGCATCACATTTGATTGGTATGCTGAACTACCCAATGGTTTAGTGAAGATATTTGTTGAGTTGGAGCAGCTCTTTATTAAGAGATTTACTGGAGCTTAGTAGAGGGTAATTGTGGGTGATCTCATTGTAGCTCAACAACACTGTGCTGAGTCTCTCATTGATTACATTTTAGATGGCACAATTTAAGTATAAAATGCAAACCACAGCTATCTGAATAGCATGCCATTGAAATTCTACTCAAGAATATTCATGGCCTGGTTGTCTTCATGCTTAAAGGTTTCACCATTAAAATATTTGAGAAATTAATCAACAAAGAGGCTAGTCTACAAGGAGAAGTCAAATAGTTACCTTTCTAAGATCAGTCAGCTAAGCCCAGACCATAGAAGGCATTTGAGAAAAAGCCAAGTGTAGTCATGATTGTTGACAAGGGTAAGTAGCCAGCCAGGGTTCAGTCAAATAGACCTTGAGCTCAGCAGCCTCATCTACCACCTCCTTTTGCTACCACCTCAATTGTCATAGCAACCACCTCAGTTGCCACAGCGGCCTCCACCACCGCCTGCTTAGCAGTATCCCCATCCACATCATCAATAGTTGTATTCCTATCCACCACCCGGTACTTATCACTTACCTACTCTTGCCAATAAATTGAATAAATCTTATTCATTCAAGAGGGAGGTAGCCAAGAAAGTCTTTTAGAACCTCTTAAAGAAGCTTGATTTTCAGTTACAGAGCCTAGGAGGCCAGAGGATATAGGCAAGAGTCATGATCCAAACTTTTGCCCCTACCACCACATCCTAGGTCATGTCATAGAAGATTTCCTTACCTTTAAGGATTGGTTTGATTATAACTATAAGTTTGGTGCCATTGTCATCCCTAAGGAATACCTACTAGAACAACCCTCTAATTCTATTAGAGTAATCCTTAGGAATACACATGATCTTCTCAAGACAGAGGAAGGTTGGAATATTTTCCTATGTTAAACCTCCAAGAAAATTATTTCTAAGATCAGAAAGTTACCTTTGCAGGTGCTTGATGGAGCTCAAACCTCCAACTCTAAGGAAGGTTTACAGACACTCTCAATCAAAATAGGTCTAAACACAGGTCAAACTACTTTGAAAAACTATGGGACAACCAAAATAAACACTCTCATTCAAGATCAAGACTAGGATTCGACATAGTGGGTCTAGTTAATGATGACAACCATTACCTAGTCATAACGACTCATTTGGGGTCTAATAGGTTCTTCTCAAATCATGCTAACTCTTATGAGGAGGCATGTTTAGAAACTTCAGATGACCCCTGAGCCTGAATTCAAAGATGCACCATTAGAGTTTGAAGAAGAAATCAGATCAACTATTGATGAACTTAAAGAAATCAACTTGGGAACACAAGAAGATCCATGTCTGATATACATTAGTTTTTTGTTGAATGAAGATAAAACCAATGACTTAGTTAGGCTATTAGTTGAGTTTAAGGACTACTTCGTATGGAGTTATGAAGAAATGCCTAATTTTATCTCCTGATGTAGCAGTACACAAACTAGCAATAAAACCTAATGCTAACCCTATCAAGCAAGCTCATAGATGCATGCGATTAGACATTGAACAACAGGTCACTTCTGAAATCAAGAAATTGATCAATGCTAGCTTTATTAGAGAAGAAAAATATCCTACCTGGTTAGCCAGTGTCATCCCAGCTAAGAAAAAGAATGACCAAATTCACATATGCATCGATTTTAGGGATCTGAATAAGGCATATCCTAAAGAGGAATTTCCCCTTCCTGTACCAGAATTGATGGTGAACATTGCATCATCTCATGTAGTATTCTCCTTTATGGATGGATCATCTGGCTACAATCAAATCAAGATGGCCCCGAGGATGAAAGAAATACTATTTTTTGAACCATGATCAGAATCTATTGTTATAAGGTTCATGCCTTTTGGCCTTAAAAATGCTGGTGCTACATACTAGTGGGCCATGACTCAGATTTTCAATGAACTCATTCATCATCAAGTTTAATGTTATGTTGATGATCTGGTAGTCAAAAGTAAAGAAAAGGAAGACTATCTCTTCAACTTAAGAGTAGTTTTGAATGGTCAAGATAATTTAACATCAAAATGAATCCCCTGAAGTGTGCATTGAGTAGCTTCAAGAAAATTCCTTGGGTTTTGTTAACATTAGGAATAGAGATCGACCCGGAGAAGATCAAGACTATCTTAGAAATGCCACCTCCTAAAAGTCTAACTCAACTCAAATCATTTCAAGGGCAGTTGACATATCTAAGATGCTTCATATCCAACCTATCAAGAAGATGATAGCCATTCTCAACACTTGTCAAAAGGATGCCAAGTTCAAGTGGGATGATAAGTGCCAGCATGCTTTTGAAGACATTAAGCATAACCTGATGATACCGCTAGTTCTAGCATCCTCTATCCTAAGCAAGCCGTTGATCCTCTACACCACTGCATCAGATGACTCCCTTAGCACTTTGTTGACTCAAACTAATGATGAGGGGAAAGAAAATGCTCTCTACTACCTCAGTCATCATCTAATCCCTGCTGAGGCAAATTATCCACCCATTAAAAAGCACTGCCTAGCTTTAATCTTTGCATCCCAAAAGTTATGACATTACATGCTTTCTCACAAGGTGAATTTGATCTCTAGAATCAATCCACTGTAATATCTCATGACATGGCCAACGTTATCTTGATGGTTGGCATGATGGTCCATAATTTTATTACAGTTTAACATCACATTTGTACCCCTCCGTGCTGTGAAAGGACATGTACTTATGAATTTCTTAGCAGCACACCCACTTCCTACTGATTCTACGCTCAGTGATGACCTCCCAAATGAACAAATCATGAACTAGGGGACATTAGCATTCACCATTAGGAGATGTGTTTTGATGGTGCGGCATCCTCTCAAAAAGGATAAGAACCATGATCAACTCTTCTAGGGAAGGCAGGGGTAAAAATAGTTCTCTTAACTCTGGACCACGATGTAATGAGATTCTCATATCATCTATCCAATCCATGCACCAATAACGAAACTAATATGAGGCTATGATTGAGTCTAGAGTTAGTCATTACACTATGCATCTAGAGCATCAACATCTTCGAGGATTCACAGCTCGTCATCAATCAAATTGCTGGGTCTTACAAAGTTCTAAAGCCTAAACTCCATCATTACCACAAGTACACTATGAAATTGTTGGCTCAAATCCTAGAGGTCACTATGTACAAGATTCCTCGAGGAAATAATATTGTAGTAGATGCATTGGCCAAGCTTGTCAATGAGTTGGCATGCCCAAAAGATGAGTCCATTCTAATAAGGGTCCAAAATAAACAAGTCTTATCCCTTATTGACACCAAACTCATCGAGAAACTCTCTCTTGAATCGGAGGTTCCCGTTACCAAAAAGGATGATGAGTCAGATTGGAGGCAACCATTCATGGATTACCTAAATATAGGCAAACTACCTCAAGAGAAGTCATTAGCCCATCAGGTGAAACAGAGAGCTCTCTCCTATGCTCTCATGGGCAGCACCTTATATCGGTCTTTCGATCATATGTGGTTAGTTTTAGCCAAACATGAAGCCTATAAGATTGTGATTGAGGTACATTAAGATTTATGTGGAGCTCACCAGTCCAGTCCGAAGATGAAAGCTAAGATCAAATGACTAGGATACTACTGACCTTCGATGATTACAGACTGCATGGATGTAGCAAGGAGATGCCACCAATGTCAGGTGCACGGTGTGTTCCTGCACCAACCGCCCAACATTCTACATCCTAATTTGGCCTCATGGCCATTTGAGTGTTAGGGCACTGACATAGTGGGTCCGATCGATCCTCCTTCTTCCAAGGGTCACCAATTCATTCTACCTGCCACCGACTATTTTTTTAAATGGGTGGAGGCAATCTCACTTAGAGAGGTTAAACCTCAGTATGTGCTCTAGTTTTTCAAGAACCATATCATATATAGATTCGGGGTGCCTTGACGAATCATATCCGATAATGGTACTACATTCAAGAGGCCCAAAATCAATAGCTTTGCCCAAAGATAAATCATAGATTGGAGATATTCCACCATCTACTATCCAAGAAAATAGTCTAGTAGAAGCATTCAACAAAAGTTTCATCCAAATATTGAAGAAGACACTCGACGACAACAAGAGCGTGGCATGAGTGTTTGAAGCCTTGTGGGCCTACCGACATACGTAATTCCAACTCAATCTACCCCCATTCTCTTAGTGGGTCAAGTCGCTCACTGTTAGAAGTCTAACTCCATCACTAAGGATAGCTATGAGTAGCAAGATTACTATAGAGCAGAATGTCGAGCTACGGTTAGAAGAGCTCAAGGTTTAGAGGAGAGACACCTCAAGGCATAATAGAACTCGAGTTGTACTAAGTCAAAATGATTCAAGATCACAACAAGTTGGTCTATCCTAAAGCTTTTCATGTAGGAGAGCTTATTTTAGTTCTAATGAGAGCAATTTTTGCCCGTCAAAATATGGGAGGAAAATTTGAACCCACTTGGGAAGGCCCTTTCGCCATAGAAAATCCTACCAAGGAGAATCTTATAAGCTCATAAACTGTAAGAGAGAGTGCCCTATGCTTTCAATCAACAGGCTCTACCTAAAGAAAAACTATCCATAAATTTTGTTTAAAATAATCATCAATAAAACTTCCTTTCATATCAAATTCCATCTTTTGTGTGTTATAAGCACCTTTTACTTGCAAATATGCCACGATGTGTTTAGGGTAGGTGTAAGAGAACCCAAGCGGTGTCCTATCCCTCCATTACACAAACATAAACTACATTCAATCCTCCACTGCTACTAGGATAGGTGTAAGAGAACCCAAGAAGCATCCTACTTCGACTAGTGCAACTAAGTTAGGTGTAGGAGAACCTGAAGTGACATCCTTTCTTGGTGGAGTGGTATTCTTACATTTTTAGAATAGGTGTAAGAGCACCCAAGCGGCATCCTATTCCTTCTTTCACAACACAAACAAACACATGTCTTTTTGTCTCAGGCTATTCTGATGTGGGAGCAAGCCCCTATGGCACTCAACTCATTAGTTGCTATAGGTCGGACTGATATATTACCTTGCTAGTATGTCACCCCAGTGGTCACTTGTCGATGTGAGTCCCTGCACTTTCCTCCTGACTTGACCATTGCAAACCAATGAGCGCCTTGTTAGTCTGGTAGGCCTTACAGCGCTTAGTAAGCTACCCCTTGTTGACTTCATTTAAGAGGATGTAAGCCTACATGCGTTCTTCTTGAACTAACCATCATGCACTAACTGGGTTGAGTATATTTGAGGTTTAGGGTAAGTCCCCCAGTGGCTCCTTTCCTCTTGACTACTTCAAGCTTAAGTTTAATCCTTATATAGGACTCCTCACTTAGTAGTTGCCCTAGGTCGGATAGCCCCTCTCGAGCTGAAGATAGATTATCCCGGTGATCAGTTCAGCTTTGGAGAGATGTAAGTCTACATGCCTTCTTTCTAGACTGATTATCGCAAATCGAAGGGCACCTTAAGTTGGTTGGTTATCACCATGCTAATGGTGACCCACCCGGTCGATACAAAACTCTTGACAGATGTGATTCCTCGTGCTTTCTGTTCGAAGTTGTCCACCAAACACCTACAGGATTTCTTTTTGTAGGGTTTTGGATAACGCCCCCAACGACACCTCCCCTGTGGGCACTCTATTTGGATTACGTCCTCAGCGACCCCATTTAGACACTACACTGGTTACTCTTGGATTGGATAGTCCCCTTTCATAGTAACCACCCCTGTGGTTGGAGAATTTGCTTAGTGGATGCATAGATTCTCCTTTTGTCCAGTAAGCCTGAGATAGAACTAGGCTGATATAAGCTCCTTCTTAGTATGATCCCTCACAAACCAATAGGGTCAATGCAAATATAAAATAAATAAAATATATCTTCGCTTATGGATTAGGAATTCAAGCCCCCAATGGCCCCTTTCCCAAGCAGGCATCCTATCTTTAGGGCAGTGTCAGCAAAACTCCATATAGGAATTGTCTAACTACTTTGAGTTAAGATAAGTCCCTGGGTCAATCTCTCGAGTCCTTTAAGTTGGGTTCAACTTATGGCATCACCACCAAATGGTCATCTATGCTTTGAAAGATATAAGTCTACTATGCATTCTTTCCAGCACGACTGTTGTAAATCGATGGGCAGCCCTAGGTCGGGTCCGATTTGTTGCGCAAGTGACCGATCACCCTAATGGTTCCTTGTTAGGAGGATGTGAGTCCCTATGATTTCTTCCTAACTTGACCAATGCACAACAAAAGGCACCCTTTTGGTTGGTTAGTTTTACCCACGGTAGATTATCCCTTTGGATTTGTAAATCTAAGATAGGTCTAAGCTGATATTAGCCCCTTCTTAGTGGATCCATCAAACTAAAATAATTGAAATTAAAATAAACATAATTAAATCAAATGACATTATCTTGACTACTTTCAAGTTGATATAAGTACCTAGAGGGATTCGTTCAAGAGTAGGTTGGGTCCGATTTATCAGTTTACCCATCACCCTAGTGGTTCTTTGTTTAGGAGGATGTGAATCCTCGTGCTTTCTTCCTAACTTGATCATTGCACACCAAAAGGCAACCCCTTAGGTTGGATAGTTCTAGCATGTGGTCGGTGGACTACCCCTTTGGATTGGTAAATCTGAGATAGACCTAGGCCGACACAAGGTTCATCTTAAATCCAAAACTTAAACAAACCATCAACCAACTTCTCGTGAGACATCAATCATCCCGACCTCCCCAGTGGAGTCAATCAAACCCAATTCAAACTTGCATTCCCCAACAAGTGCACCCTTGAAAGAAATCACATCAAGTCCTTATCCCTAGTGGATAACCTGAACCTGCTTCCCTAGTGGAAGGTTCATGCATCTATCATTGGAAGGTTATACATCCTGATCCCTAGCGGATACTCTACCCAAATCATACCTTGCATTCAAATCCAAATCACTTATCCCTAGTGGATAACTTGAACCTGCTTCCCTAGTGGAAGGTTGACATGCTTGATCCCTTGGTGATCCCCTTCTTCCGCCGTTATTCCCTCGGCGTGAGTTGAGTTGCATTGCACTAAGATCTTGATTTCTTCTACACCTCGGGTTTAGGAGTAGATCATTTCTGTTAGTGATTGCAATCCTTCGGACGTCATTGATCATCTCAGTAAACACTAATACATGCAGTGTGCCTTGTCAGTCACACTACACCTATTGGAGGCCCTTTGTTGACCTCACATTTGGAGGGAGCTCTCAGCTTCCTCATCATAGATCTAGGACTCTTATAGACAGTAAGAGTTCCTTAGTCTTAAGACACTTCTAGTGATTAGGTGAACACTTAACCTAACCCTAGAGACTTAAAAGAGTTAGCCATAGGAATAAGTTGTGCCTTCAGAATTTAGGAAGACTTGCCTACCCTATAGCCCAAACCCAATCAAATCCAGCTATCCAATGATTGAAATCCATCATTCAATTCAAACTCCAAATCCCTTCCTACGCCTTTTGATTTTATCTTATAGACATAGCTTGCATTCAAATCTAAATCAACCCCATTCCAATTGATTTTCTCAAATCAAATTCCAAATCTTGAATCAATTCTGAACTCCAAATGATTGAAACTCATGATTAAGTCCAAATTCCAAAATCCCTTCCTAGGCCATATGAACCTTTCATATGCTTAGCTAAAACTCCTTCAAACCAACTCAAACTTGGTTGATTTCTTCATAAATCAATCATTCCTTCATTTGTATTCAAAAATATAAATGAAATCCAAATTTAAACCATTCAAATCAAATCAAAATAAATCAAACTAAATCAAAATCCAAGTTAGCCCTTCTGACCTACACCCCTAAGCTTAATCAAATTTGCTTCCAAATCACTCCAAACTCAAGTGATTTTCTTATAACTCATTTGTATCTTCATTTATATACACAAATATAAATGAAATATAAATTCAAATGACCAAAACCAAATGTAAATCAAATCAAATTCTCAATTTTAGCCCTTTTAGCAAAACTTTTGAACATGGCTAAATGAAAGCCTAAATGAAACCTATTTGACTAATCCAAGCCAAATCACTCCAAACCAACTTATAGGATCCTAGGACTTAGCCAAACCTGACCCAAACATATCCTATTTCATTTCCAAACCAGTCCAAAAGCCAAGTGGACCTCACCAAGGGATTTACCATCAAACCATAGGATTTAAACCTTAAAACCATTGGATCCAAGCCAAAGTCAACTACCCCATCCCCATGGCATCTCATTTGCACTCCATGGAATCTTTTCCTGACCCACCTAGCTAACTTAACTCACCTTAGGTTAGCTAAGGACCTTTGGGAGGTGAGTTGACTCACCTCCAACCCAAACCGAGCACCCATTGGATCCAAGCTTTATAAACCTTGCTGGGTCCATGGAAACTCTTCAGCATTCCTCCCATCCCTAACAACCATTGATGAACTCAAAAAAATCAACTTAAAAATAAAAGAAGATCCATGCTCGACATACATCAATTCCTTGTTGAATGAAGAAGAAACCAATGACTTAGTTAGGCTATTGGCTAAGTTTAAGGACTGCTTCACATGGAGTTATGAAGAAATGCCTAGTTTATCTCCTGACATAGTAGTTCACAAACTAGCAATAGATCCTAAAGCTAATCCTATCAAGTGCTCCTAGATGCATGTGATTATACATTGAATAACAGATCATTTTTGAAATTAAGAAATTGAACGATGCTGGTTTCATCAGGGAAGAAAAATATCTTACCTGGTTGGCCAGTGTCATACCAATTAAGAAAAAGAATGGCCAAATTTGCATATGAATCAATTTTAGGGATCTAAATAAGGCATGCCCTAAAGATGAATTTCCACTACCAATTTCAAAATTGATGGTGGACATTTCCTCATCTCATGCAGTCTTCTCTTTCATGGATGGGTCATCTGGCTATAATTAAATTAAGATGGCCCCCGAGGATGAGAAAAAAACCTTTTTTTGAACCCCGATCAAAATCTATTGTTATAGGGTCATGCCTTTTGGCCTTAAAAATGCTGATGCAACATACCAGCCATGACTCGAATCTTCAATGAACTTATTCATCATCAAGTTGAATGCTACGTCGATGATCTTATAGTCAAAAGTAAAGAAAAGGAAGTCTATCTCTTTAACTTCAGAGTAATTTTCAAATAGTTAAGATAATACAACCTTAAAATGAATCCCCTGAAGTGTGCATTCAAAGTAGCTTTAGAGAAATTTCTTGGGTTTGTTGTTCGGCGTCGTGGAATAGAAATCGATCTAGAGAAGATCAAGGAGATATTAGAAATACCACCCCCTAAAAGTCTAACTCAACTCAGATCATTTCAAGGGTGATTGGCATATCTAGGATGCTTTATATCTAACCTATCAAGGAGATGTCAACCATTCTTAGCCCTTGTAAAGAAGGATGCCAAGTTCAAGTGGGATGACAAGTGTCAACATACCTTTGAAGACATCAAACACTACCAGATGATGCTGCCAGTTCTAGCACCCCCTATCCCATGCAAGCCATTGATACTATATACTGTCGCATTAGATGACTCTTGTGGTGCTTTGTTTGCTCAAACCAATGACGAAGGGAAAGAAAATACTTCTTATTATCTCTGTCATCATCTAATCCCTATTGAGGCAAATTACCCACTTATTGAGAAGAACTTCTTAGTTTTAATCTTTTTATCCCAAAATCTACAACACTACATGCTTTCTTATAAGGTGAATCTGATCTCTAGGATCAATCCACTGCAATAACTCATGACATGATAGATGCTATCTGGACGGTTGGTATGTTGGTCCATGATTTTATCACAATTTGGCATCACTTTCATACACCTTTATATGGTAAAAAGATAGCCATTAGTGGATTTCTTAGTAGAACACCCACTTCCTACTGATTCCCCGCTTAGTGATGACTTCCCCGATGAACAAATTATGAACTTAGGGGACTGTGGTGTTTATTTTTGGTTTGATTGTCATGTGTGTTTATGTGAGGGAACATCATGCAGATCCGCAGATGTACTCATTAGGGTGATCAGGTATGACATTAAGGAATAGTATATTATCTCATGAGATAGAAGTCACTACCCTATAATGGACCTAATCACCTAATGAGGACTCCTAATGCATGATGAGTCTTCGAATGTACTAGAGATCTTTCCCCTACTTTATATGAAAAAATAAAGTAGGGTTTATTTAAACCGGGTTCATTAAGTTCTCTATGGAGGTAAGCCCCCATAGTTAATTACATCCTAAGGAATGAGATTCCTTAAGAATACACTCGATTAAGGTAAATGATCATTGTCTCAAAAGATGTCAAAGATAGGATTATCAATCAATTTGATAATTTTAGAAAATCAAGTGGGATTGATCAAAAGGGAAGAGTTTTTATCAAAACCAAAGGGAGATGAGTAGGGGATGCTCATGATACTAGGAAACATAGTGAGCGTCCTAAACTATCCTATGGTTGGTCTTTATATTTTTAAAATTGAGAAGAATTATATGTTTGAGTTAAATTTTTATTAGAAATTCAGGATTTACAATTCCATAATACAATATTATAAAAATGCCTAAGAGGTAAAGATTTATGCTTGTATCCCCAAAGGGAAATTGCAATCTCAGATCCTAAATCTAGAGAGCTTTGGCGAAGGCCAAAACATGACCTAAATCTAAGGAGAAAATGGGTATATGGTTTACCCCCACAAGAGAGGATAAACCACCCAATTGTTGGACTTACAACTACTTGGGGGTGGCCGCCAAGTAACTCCTCCTATGATTTTAAATACATGTAAGCAAGTCTTATGCTTTGCAAGATAGCTAGGTTGTTATTTATTTAGAAAGGAGACTAAGTCCTTAAACACACTACCTAATAGACTAGATCATGAAGGGCATGAATAATTACTTAAATTTAATGCTAATTTTGTCAAGTTTTATTTTAATTTTTGAAATTTTGCTTTGGCACAGGCTATAAAATTTTATATCCCTAATGCAAGAGAAATTCAGTTATGGGCCAAAATCAGAAAGAAGGGGGTGTGTTTTCACAATGGCTATCAAAGGTCAAGTCATTTTCTCTGGCAAAGGTGGAAGCCCACCATTGGCAAGAGTGAGACAATATGAAGCATATAACATCCAACTAAGGGGTTGCTAAATCTTTTATTATCTTGATTTATTTCCTAGGCTTTAGGTGAGGTTATGAATTATTTAATTTAATTTTGAATTGATTAATTAGATAGAAAATTTATTTTTTCCTAAGAGCCTAATTGCATCTAGGCCATTCAATAATCTCAAATCATAAAGAAACTATGAAAATTCATGCCATCCTAATTGCACAATCATAAATATAACATCAATCAATTTATAAAATTAGCATAAAAGAATAAGAGACCAATGTGGTCAAGTTTCATCACACAACCCAAAAAGAAATGCGGATAGCTGAGCTATACCCTTATACAACCGAGATTATAAATGAATAATTACACTTAAAAGGAATTCATGTTTCTTCCTTTTGGCTTGATTGGAATATGGTTTCTCCAAAGGCATCACGTGGTACATAAGATTTGATCTTATAATTAATGTTCATCCTAATCCCTCATAACATTCATTATAAATTTTAATTATAAAATTTACATCAAAATGGGAAAGGTAAATCTAATTAAACCTGTAAAATAAAGATTAGCTAAACATACCACACAACCCAAGCAGTTATATGAATAATTTAGACTTAGCACCCCACACATGGGTAACCAAGTCCACCTATCTTAAGTTGAGTTATTTTTAGGGGTATAAACAACCTACACAGCAAAAGGTATTTATATTTTTATTACAACGCCCCTTAAGTGCAACCCCTTGTAAAAAAATATGATTAGGCTAAGATCGCCCTATCATCCAGTTTACGCACATACACCCTAACATCCAGTCTAAAAATAATACATCATAAAACAAAACATTCATCAAACCATGCACAACCCTAACCTAAAGCTAGAAATGGTGACTTAGTCTAATGTGTGTGTCATTTAAGGCTTGTGTGGAATGTCTTATCTAGGCTTTATGGTTGAAATTTTCTAAGTATGAAAGATCCAATTTAGAGGGTATTTCATTTTAAGTGATTTAGTTGACTTGTCAATTTTAGTTGATGGTTTGATTTGGTTTGAATGAACCTATACTTAATGACTAAATGTTATGAAGATAAGAAAAAAGAAGATAACTTCTCTTTCATCCCTACTTTAAAGAATTTCTAAGGTAGATTCATTGATGAATTTCTTTTAGTAAATGATTTATTATATATTTTAATTAACCCTATGTTTAGATTTACTTTAAATAGCCCTATTTAATAATAAAGGCATCTAAGGATTAGTTAGGGTGAATTACTATCACATAATAGTGTTGACTTTATTTTAAGGATGAGCTCTCAACCCCTTCATCTTAGACATTGGACTTCTCTTAGACTTTAAGAGTTTCTTAGTCTTAAGATATATCTGGTGATTTGGTGGACACTCAACCTAGCCCTAGAGACTTAGAAGAATTATACATAGGAATAAGTAATGCCTTAGGGGTATTAGGAAAATTTTCCTTCCCTATAGCTTAACCTAAATTCCTCTGTTCCTCCCTTCAAATCAAACTCAAATCAATTCCAACTTGATTGATTTTCTCCAAACTCATATAAACTTCAACTCTAACTCTAACTCAAACCTTGAACCAATTCAATGGATTTTCTCAAATCATGAATCAATTTTAAATAGTTGAAACTTATGATTGAAGCTCATGATTGAAATTCCAAGTTCAAAAATATTTCCTATGTCCTTTGATTCCCTCTCATGGACTTAGCCTAAATAAAATCTAAATCAATTCAAATTCAAAGAATTTTCTCACATCCCATTTATATTCTCATATATTCATATATATATATATATATATATATATATATATATATATATATATATATATATATATATATATATATATATATATATATATACATATATGAAATATAAATTCAAAACAATCAAACTAAATTTAAAATTCAAAACCAAATCAAAAATATTTCCTAAGTCCTTTGATTCTCTATCATGTACTTAGCCTAAATCAAATCTAAATCTATTCAAATCCAAAGAATTTTCTCACAACCTATTTATATTCTCATTTATATTCACATATATAGATGAAACATAAATTCAAATCATTAAAATTTTAAATTCTAAATTAAAAACCAAATCAAAAATATTTTCTAAGTCATTTTGATTCTATCTTATGGACTTAGCTTAAGTCAAATGTAAATCAATTCAAATTCAAGGAATTTTCTCATAACTCATTAATATTCTCATTCATATTCATAAATATAAATGAAATATAAATTCAAATATCCAAAAATAAATTCAAAAATCAAATCCAAATTCAATCAAAAATCCAACCTAAGCCTTGAAGTCAAAATATTGAACCTAGCCAAATCAATTTCAAATCAAGCCAAACCCTTGATTTTTCTTCATGATTTAATCAATCCTACAATCATGAATCCAAATATAAACACAAACTCCAATCATCAAACCAAAATTAAATTCAAAAAATCAATATCTAGCCAAACTCATGTTCACCCCTTTGAACTTAAAATTGTCAAATTCCTCAAAACCCATTTGACTTCAAATCACTTGGAAATAGATTTATATTTCAATCATAAGTCCATATGTGAGTTCAATCAAACTCAAATCAAGCTTTGACCAAGACATTTAACCTACTTAGGCTCACTTGACCCAAAGTGACCTAAAGTACCATTTATGAGCCAAATTCTAATCATAACCAAATTGGATTGAACTAAGCCCATCTAAGCCTCACATTGTGAGCAACAATCATCATAAGATGATCAATCTCTCAAATTGGGGCAAACCAAGTCAAACCTAAATGGTTGACTAAGTCAATACTTAAGCCAAAATGAAACCTAAACTAGCCAAAATTCACCATAGGCATAATTGATTGAAATCATTAATCAAAACTCATTCTTGATCAATGTTTGAAATTGACCAAGTCATCATTTGAGTCTAACCTATCCCATAGGCCACTTGACCCAAGTTGACCCAACTTGACCTAAAACATTAAAATATGTCAAAACTTGATCTAAGCTAAATTGATTGAAACCAATGGGTCAAGTTCATTCCAAATAACTTCTTGAACTTGACCAAAGCCCCAATTGGCCAACTAGACTCAACCTAGCCTAATTGACCTTGAACCCAACTTGACCTAAAAGGTCAAATTGAGCCAAATCCAAATACAAACCAAATTGATTGAAAACAAAGGTACCAATCCATTTCAAATGATCAACCAAACATAAACCAACCCATGACCTAACCCAAATAGGTCAAATGGGTCAAATTTGTCAACTTGACTCATTTGACCTACATGAATTCAAATGAACCAAATTTAAATATAAATCAAATTGAACCAAACCAATGATGTCAAAGTATTTCAAATGGTCATATGAACTTGACACAACCCTTAGTTTGACCCAATTTGACCAATTAGTCAACTTGACCTAAGTTGATCCATTTTGACCTAAATGGATCAATGCGAGCCAAATCATATCAAACCAACTCCAAATTCAATGAAATTTGGCCTAAGCCATTTTCAGTAATACCAAAAATATTCAAACCAAAATCAAGGTCAAATGACCATTTTACCCTTAGGCCATATGGTAACCTAAAATCAAAACCAATTGGAATTTGGTCAATTCCTTTTCATGGACACTTAGCATCCTCTGACTGGACCAAATGATCATTAATAGACATGGTGCACATGATCCACTAGGTTTGGGTCATAGCCAAACCCAACCCAAGGTTAAAACTGACCACCCCCATGGAAATGTGCATATGGGAATCCTTCCTCCACTCATTTCAAGCACATGACACTCCTCCACTACCTCCCTGGCCAAATTGAATGTAATGCCACCCTAAATGGCCTAACAAACCCACTCAAGGAGGCCAATTGGATCAAAACAGCAAAGGAGCTTGCGGCCGTTCGCTCCTTCAAGGGGGAGATATACTCCCCCTAATTTCATTTGAACTGGAGATCTCTTGCATTCGATTGAGTAATAGGAAGTTAGAGCTAGCATCCCAGAGCTCCTCCAAGCTTCCTAGAGCCAATTAAACTTCTTCATTCTCATTTCTCCAAGACAAAAATAGGGGAGGTAACAAGGAAATCCAACTAAGCCAATACTCAAATTCAGTCCAATTCACTTTGCAAGCACCTTGAGGGAACTCAATCGAGCTCAGCCAAGCCTTCACACAAGTTCTCCAAGCAAGGGAAGAGTGCTCTTGATCAAGGCCGAGCCCATTTGAAGGTGAGCTTGGTCCAAGAAAGATCCACTCAACCAAACCACCTCAAATCTTAAATGGGCTCTGTCTCCACTAGACAAGCTACTTCATCGAACTCGAGCATCGGTGATAGCCTCCGATGAGGTATGCCCTCAACCTGAGCTTAAATTATCCATGGTTTGGTCCTTTGTGAAAGAAATTCTCACCTCATGAGAATTTGACCGTTACATGTGATCTACCTTGCATGATGATGGTGTGGGTTGAATTTGAGTTCAATTCAAGCTTAATCAAGCTCAGATCATGCCATGGAAGGTGGACGGATCCCTTTTTTGTAGGAGAACTTAAGGATGGATCATGAGTCATCCATCCACACATTTTGGTTGGACGACCATGATCTAGATGCGTAGGATCTCTGATTTAATCCTTTATTATTGCAGGCTTGATCTCAACTGTCTGATCCTTAATCATACAGATGGGGAGAAAGCGCATAGCGCTGTTGCTGATGTTGCACTACGATGTGATAAATTAAGTGGCATATCCCATCGCGCCATGTGGAAAGCCATATAATTAAGGGATTAATTACTTAATAATCATGGAAACTTCAAATATTTATAAATAATTTTAGAAAAATTAGAAAAATACAAAATAAAAAGCATTGGAAAGGTAATTTAAAGAGGAATATTCTAAAATTAATTTCACTTGATTTTGAAAAGTGATATTTTTTGAATTAAGATTTTATTGGGAATGTAATTACATTAATTACTCTCTAATTATTCTACTTTAAACTTTTTAGGGTTGATTAATGGGATGACCTCTACCTCCCATGATTTTCTTGGAATTTATTAATGGCTTAATTAGCATAATTGCTTGGCTCATTTTTAATTACTCTCTTAATCCATTAAATGGTTAATTAGCCTTTTAAATAGTGATAAATTTGCCAATTAACTTTGCTAATTATCTTAGGATAGTGAGTGAACTTAGGGAATGAGATTAGGGGTTCTTTCCCATATCTTTTTTCCTAAGTTTATTTCATTTGGTTTAAAATCTAATTAAGCTGCAAAATTAAGTAAATAATTTAATCATCTAATAAAATTGCTTAATTAATCAAAATTTTAAAAATCAAAACATTCCTAGAACTTAACTAATTCATCTTGAGTAGATGTTTAGGTGTTCAATAACCTAAGTAGCTTAAGGAAATCAAAATCCAACCCATATGTGTGGGAAGGTTTATGAAAGTACTTAAATTAAACTCTTTAATTTAATTAATCACTAATTATAAGCCAATTGCATTAGACCCTTTCTTTCCTAGGTGCATTGCTGATTTAAATTCCTTGTGTGGTTTTATGTCATATCATTGGCTCATAATTATGTGATTAAATATATTAAAGTAGTGTAAGTAAAGGGTAAATAACACACTTAATTCACACATTAACCTAACCAAGGCATAAAATTGATCTAATCACCTAAAATTTAAACTTAAATAACTTACACATAGGAGAATGGGTTAGGACCAGCAAACTCAATTCATATTTTTCAAATTGAAATCAAACTCTAACAAAATTCAAACTCTCCTTAAAACAAATTTGATTTACTTTAAATAATCTTATCCATAGGATTGTCTTTAGGAATTAATTAGGGTGAATGAACTTACATTGCTATCATCACTTTATTTCTTTCCTAGCATGCTAATGTGTATGCCATATGAAAATCATGCATTCATACTTTTTAAAAATTAAATTAAGAATGAAATATTTTCTTTATGTCAAATTGCATATTTTGGCTAAAGTAAGAATATAAATGGCTATTATCACTATTAAATCTAAAATTAGTTTCAAAACTTGTAAATCAATTATCAAAACTAAAAGGTATGCTACTTATGATTATTTATAAGCTTCCATATGAGTAGAAATATAAAGATGTGCATAGTGTGGTTTTCCTTCTCTTTTCTTTTAGCATAGTTTTGAATAGGATTTGGTAAAGTGTATAGTTCATTTGAAAAGAACATAACACTTACTTAAATCCATTCCTATTCATTCTTACGTTATTACTTAAGAGGGACATCAATACTTATACATATAAATTGCATAAACAAATCAAACAAACAAATACAAACTTTTGCATCTTTCTTTTTTTTTATTCATTTCTCTTGTACATGTATATGTATTTAAGGAAAGTGGTATATTAGTCTGGACAACCCCAAGATTATGAGGCTTTAAGTAGCCCTAAGTAGGTCTTGTACCTTATACCCCTGGTGTTAATAATGGCATACTCACTTATGCCTTTCATACATATAAATGTGCATATGAAAAATTGATAAAAGGAATCACTCTTTTCTACTTAATAAAAATCATGCATCATGAAGCATCCAAATTTTCTTAAGTAATATCACTTAGCATTCATTATGAAAGTGTGCTAAATATTCTCATTTATATGTATAGATATTCTTAGGATTCATCCATATGGATTTTATACATGTTGGGAAAGAGATAAAATGATGTGTATTTTGTGATATTAATTCACTTTACTTAATCTTAAAATGCCTTTCTTTTTGGATAGGTTTGTTTAGAGAAATTTAAATTTTTGATTAATTAAAATACATAATAAAACATTCACTAAACAAAAATCAAACATGAATCTACTTTAGAAATTACTTAAGGTAGGGAAGGAAAGAGAAGTTCTATTCTCTTTTCCCTCTCTTCACAACTTAGTAATTAATTGTAGGTCCATTCAAGACTAAAAAATCATCAAATTAAAATCAACTAAATCAATCAAACAACTTAAATGAAATTACCTTATAAGTTGAACTTTTCATATTTAGGAAATTTAAACTTTAAAGCTGAGCTAAGCATACCACACAAACCTTTTAAAGCACACATTAGACTATGTCATCATTTCTAGCTTTAGGTTAGGGCGATGCATGGTTTGATGCTTTGCTTTTATTTTGTGATATTTTATTTTAGTATGGATGGTAGGGTGCATGTGCGTAGACTGAATGGTAGGATGATTTAGTCTAATCATTATCTTTGCAGGGTATTGTGCTTAAGGGGCATTGTAATAAAAATATAAACTTGCTTTTGCTGTGCAGGTGCTTATACCCCTAAGCATAATCTAAAATAGGCCAGGTGGACTTGGTTTGTGGTGAAATATATTTAAATTTTATTTTAAAGATGTATACTTCCATCTTCAATCTATGTAAAATAAAATGAAGATAGAAATATACTCTTTTGCATTTGGACACCACATAGATCCGCAGATATTCTTATTAAGGTGATAATGTACAACATTGAGGAGAGGTGTACTATCTCAAAAGATAGAAGTCACCATCCTATAATGAACCTAATCACTTCAATAAGGACTCCTAAGGACAATGGGTCTGCATATGTACGAGAGATTCTTCCCCTACTTTACATGGAAAAGTAAAGTAGAGTTTATTTTAAATCGGGTTCATTAAGTTCACTATGGAGGCAAGCCTCTATAGTTAATTACATCATAAGGAATGAGATTCCTTGGGAATACTCTCTAAGTAAATGATCGTTGTCTCCAAAGATTTCAATAGGTAGGACTATAAATCGATTAGTTTATTTTTAGCAAGTCAAGTGAAATCAATCAAGAGGAGGGAGATCTTATTGAAGACAAATGGAAACAAGTAGGGGATGCTTAAGATACAAGGAAGCCTAGTAAGCATCCCAAACTACCCTATGGTTGGGTTTTACATTTTTAAATTTTAATTAATTTGTTTGAGTTGAATTTTATTAGAAATGTAGGGCTTATAATTCCATGATACAAGATTATGGAAATGCCTAAGAGGTGAGGATTTATGCTTATGGCCCATAGAAGGGAGAAGCAATCTTAGAACCTAAATCTAGAGAGCTTTGGCAAAGGCTAAAAGCATGACATCAATCTAAGGTAAAAATGAGTATTTGGTTTGTCTCCATAAGAGAGGACAAATCACTTGACTGCTTGGGCTTACAACCACCTAGGGGTGGCCGCCAACTAACTTCTCCTATGATTTTAAATTTATGTAGGCAAGTCTTATGTTTATGGAAGATAACAAGGTTATTATTTATTTAGAAAGAGACTAAGTCATTAAATATACTCCCTAAGAGACTAGATCATGTAATGACATCAAATGACTCAAATCTAATGCAAAATATATTACATCTTATTTTTATCTTTGGACAATCATTTGACTCAAACTTATAGCATTCATATGCCTAATGCATGAGAAATAAGATTATGGGCCAAAATCAGCTAGAAGGGGAGGTGTGTTTCTACCATGGCTCTCATAGGTCAAGCCAAGTTCTTTGAAAAAAGTGAAAGCTCTCTAATCAAGAGTGAAATAAGATGCTTTTGTGCATGATGTTAGAAAAGAAATACTCATCTAGCTAAGGGGTTGCTAATTATTTTATCTTGATTTTAGCCTAAGCTTTAGGTGAGGTTATGAGTGATTTTTTTTTAATTTTAAGTTATTTAATTAGGTAGAAGATTTATTTTTCCCTAAGAGCCTAATCATCATCCATGTCATATATCAAAGCAAGGAAGAAACTAAGAATGCACAAGCTAAACAAAACACCAAACATTTTATAAAGCTAACATAAAAGAATAAAAAAATGCCATTTGTGATTGGGCACCACTGCACAAACCTGAAATAAATTAGGTAGTCGAGCCCTACCTTTATACAACCCGGATTACAAATGAATTAATTACAATCAAGTAAGGAAATTCATGTTATGGGGGGTCTTTATTTCTTCTTTTCTTCTTTCTTTTCTTAGTTCCTTCTTTTGGATGGATGGAAGGTGGTTGCTCCAAAGGCTTCATATTGATACATAAGATGAGATGTTATGACTAATGTTCATCTTAATCTCCCATAACATTCTTTCCAAAATTTTAATTACAAAAGTACATGAAAAAAAGTAAATTTAACTAACACCTGCAAAATTGAGATTAGCTAAATAAATCATACAAATCCCAAGCATGTATATTGGACTTAGCACCCCCACACATGGGTAACTAAGTTTACCTGGCCTATTGGATTATGCTTAGTGGTATAAGCACTTGCACAACAAAAGTAGATATATTTTTATTATAGCGCTCCTTAAGCACAATCCCCTGCAAAAAATAATGGTTAGACTAAGATCGCCCTACCATTCATTCTATGCACATTCACCCTAACATCTAGACTAGAAATAATATATCACAAAATAAAAGCAAGCATCAAGCCATGCATTGCCCAAACCTAAAGCTAGAAGTGGTAACTTAACCTAATGTGTGTGCTTTAAAAGGTTTGTGTAGTATGCATAGCTATGGCTTTAAGGTTTAGATTTTTTTTTTAAGTGTGAAGATGTTCAAATTAGAGGGTGGTTTTATTTAAGTTGTTTAGTTGATTTGGGTTAATTTTATTTGGTGATTTATTTTGATTTAAAGAGAGGGAAAAGATAAGAGAGCTTCTCTTTCCTTCCCTACCTTAAGTAATTTCTAAAGTTGATTCATATTTGATTTTGTTTATTGAATGTTTTATTATGTATTTTAATTAATCCTAAGTTTAGATTTTCCCTAAATAAACTTATTCAAAAGAAAGGCATTTTAAGATTAAGTAAAGTGAACTAATATCATAAAACACACATCACTTCATTTCTTTCCCCAACATGTACAACATGCATATGAATGAATCCTAAGCATATCTATACATACAAATGAAAATGTTTAGCACACTTTATGATGGATTCAAAGAAATGTTATTTAAAAAAATTGGAATATTTTATGATGCATGATTTTCATTAAGTAGAAAAGAGGGGTTTCTTTTATCCATTATTCACATGCATATGTATATGTATGAAAGGCATAAGTGAGTACAATGCCATTATTAGTACCAGGGGTGTAAAGTACAAGACCTACTTAGGGCTACTTAAAGCCTTGCTACCCCAGGGTTGTTCAGACTAATATACCACTTTCCTTAAATACATACACATGTACAAAAGAAATGAATAGAAAAAGAAAGATGCAAAAAGTTTATATTTATTTATTTATTTTGTTTATGCAATTTATATGTACAAGTGTGGATGTCCTTCTTAGATAATAGCATAGAATGGATAGAACTAGGTTTAGGCAAGTGTTATATTCTTTTCAAATGAACTATACACTTTACTAAATCCTATTCAAAATTATGCTAAAAGAAAAGAGATGAAAAGCTACATTATGCACATCTTCATATTTATATCCACATGCATGCTCATAAATAATTATAAGTAGCACACTTTTAGTTTTATATGTTTGATTTATAGATTTTGAAAATAGTTTTGGATTTAATAGTGATAATAGTCATTCATATTTTTTACTTTAGCCAAAACATGTAATTTTACATAAAGAAATATTTCATTTTAATTTTGATTTTTAAAATATATAAATGCATGAATTTCATATGACATACACATTTAGCATGCCAGGAAAGAAATAAAGTGATGAAAGCAATGTAAATTCATTCACCCTAATTAATTCCTAAAGATAATCCTATGAAATAAGAAAGTTTAAAGTGAATCAAAGTTTGTTTAATGTGATTCTTGTTTTGAATTTGTTTTTTGTTTGATTTAGGAAATGTGAAGGAATATTTGCTGGTCCTAACCCATTTCCCTCATGTGTATGGCATTTTAGTTCAATCCTTAGATGATTATATGATTTTTACATTTTGATTAGGTTAAAGTATGAATTAAGTGTGTTAATTACCCCTTACCTATACCACCTTAGTATATTTAATCAAATAATTATGAGCCAATGATATGACTTAAAACCACACAAGGAATTTAAATTAATAATGCACTTAAGAAGAAAAGAGCCTAATGCATTTGACTCATGATTAATGATTAATTAAGCTAAGGGTTTTAAGTTAAGTACTTTCATAATCCCTCTCACACATGTGAGTTGGATTTTGATTTCCTTAATGTACTTAGGTTATTGAACTCCTAAGCTTCTACCTAAGTTCTAGAAGGTTTTAAAATTTTATCAAATTGATTAGGTAGGCAATCAGTGAATTAATCCTTAATTAAGTTTAGATTAAAAAAGAAAGAGGGGGGTTTAAGGAATAGCTTAAGGAAAACATCTCAAAATTATTCCCTAAATCTCCTGTTCACTTAAACAAACCTTAATTAACTCAATTAAGGGTTTAAACCACTAATTACATAGATGATTAAACTTAATTACACTAAGAGGGTAATTAGAAATTAATCTAGAAATTTCTCTAATTAAACCATCAATAAATCCCAAGAAAATTAGGGAAGGCAGAAGGCATCCCATTAATCGTACACAAGAAGTTTGGAATTAATCAGTGGGGTAATTAGTAAAATTAAATTCCCAATAAAACCCAAATTGAGAGAATAATATTGTTTCAAAATTCATTGAAATCAATTTTATAATATTCTAGATGTAAATGCCTTTCATATGCAATTTATTTCACATGTTTCTAATTTTTCTACACTTAGATATGAATTTTTGAAGTTTCCAAGCTTAATTAGGTAATTTAAATCCCTAATTATATAGTTAATCCCATCGGCCATGTGGAGGCTAACACAGCTCACGCTTTCCACATGACATGATGAGATTTACTATTTAAGTTGTCACATCATAGTACCGCATTAGCGGTGGTGCTACGCGCTATCTCCCCGTCCATTTGAGCAACAATTAGATGGCTGAGGTTAAATCCACGGTTCTAAAGGGATAAAATGTGGATTTAATCATGTCCATCCATCCAAAATGTGCAGATGGATGGCCCATGATTCTCTTCTGATCTTCCCAATGGGAGATGGCCACCATCCATCTTCCAAGGGAAGATCCGACAAGCTCAGATTGGATCCAAACTCAACCCACACCATCTAAGGGTAAAGAGGGATACATCCAACGGTTAGTTTCTCATGGGATGAAAATTTATTTCTCAAAGCTCCACACTATGGCTAGATTGAGCTTAGTTTAATGGCATACCTTGCCGGAGGCTATCACTAGTCCCTTCCCTTGGAGAAGCTTCATCTAGTGGAGACAAAGCTTTGCTAAAGTTTTGAGATTTGGGTAGATCCTTCTAGAGGCCAACTCCACCTTCACTTGAGCTCGATCTTGGTTAAAGTAGCACCTCCCTTGCCTTTAAAGTCTTGGGAAAAAGCTTGGGTGAGTTCAATTGAACTCCTTGATGGAGCTTGTTAAGTGAATTGGCTTGAGATTGAGTATGGAGTAAGTTGGATTTCAAGTGGAGCTCCCCTATTTATAGCCTAGAAAATCAAGGGAAGGAGAATTCTAACTCACTTTAGGAAGCTTGGGAAGACTAGCAATGGCTTGCTCTGAGTTCTATGCTTCAATCGAATATGGTAGAATGAGATTCAAGTGAAATTAGGGGGAGTATATCTCCCCTAGAGCAATTGGATGGTCGAGCCTTCTCTTACCATTTTGATTCAATTGAGCTACTTGAATGGGTTTGTTAGGCTATTAGAGGTGTCCTTGCATTCAATTTGGCCTAATGGGTGGAGTAGTGGAGCTCCCATGTGATTAAATCAAGTGGAGGAGGGAATTCATGTGGCCATGTTCAAGCAATTGGTCAGTTTTGACCTTAGGCTAGGTTGGGCTGACCCAAACCCATTGGGGTAGGTGCACCACACTCACTAGTGTCCACTTGGTCCACTAAGAGGGTGTCAAGTGGTCATGATGAGGATTTGACCAAGTTTCATGTGAATTTGGCTAAAATTAACCCTTTGGCCTAGAGGTAAAATGGTCATTTGGCTTTAGTTTCAATTTAAATATGTTTGGTATGTTTGAAAAATAAGTTAGGCCAAGTTTCATTGAATTTGGAATTAGTTTGATGTGATTTGGCTCATGTTGACCCATTTAGGTCAAAATGGATCAACTTGGGTCAAGTTGACCTATTGGTCAAATTGGGTCAAACCAAGGGTTGGGTCAAGTTCATATGACCATTTAAAATGTTTTGGTGGCTTTGGTTTGATTTAATTTGGTTTATATTTGGTTTTTGGTTCAAATGAATTCATCTAAGTCAAATAGGTCAAGTTGACAAATTGACTCATTTGACCTATTTGGGTTAGGTCATGGATTGGTTCATGTTTGGTTGGTCATATGAGATGGATTGGTATCTTTGTTTTCAATCAATTTAGTTTATATTTAAGTTTAGCTCAATTTGAACTTTTAGGTCAAGTTGGGTTCATGGTTAATTGGGTTAGGTTAGGTCTAGTTAGGCAATTGAGGATTTAGTCAAGTTCAACAATCATTTTGGAATGAACTTGACCTATTGGTTTCAATCAATTTGGCTTAGATCAAGTTTTGACACATTTTGATTTTTTAGGTCAAGTTGGGTTAAGTTGGGTTAAGTTGGGTCAAGTGGCCAATTGGGCTACGTTAGGCTCCCATGTTGGCTTGGTCAAGTTCAAACATTGATCATGAATGAGTTTTGATCAATGGTTTCAATCAATTTGGCCTATGGTGGATTTTGGCTATGTTGAGTTTCATTTTGGCTAAGTGTTGACTTGGTCAACTCTTAGGTTTGACTTGGTTTGACCCAATTTGAGTGATTGATCACCTTGTGATGATTGTTGATCATGATGAGAGGCTTAGATGGGCTTAGTTCAATCCAATTTGGTTAGGATTACAATTTAGCTCATAAGGGTACTTTAAGTCATTTTGGGTCAAGTGAGCCTAAGTAGGTCAAATGGCTTGGTCAAAGCTTGATTTGAGTTTGATTGATTTGAATATGGACTTATGATTGAAATATTAATCCATTTTCAAGTGGTTTGAGGTCAAATGGGTTTTGATTCATTTAACAATTTTAAGTTCAAAGGGTGAACATGAGTTTGACTTAGGTTTGATTTTTGAATTGAGTTTTGGTTTGATGATTGAAGTTTGTGTTTATATTTGGATTCATGATTGAAGGATTGATTGAATCATGAAGAAAAATCAAGAGTTTGGCTTGATTTGAAGTTGATTTGGCTAAGTTCAAGATTTTGACTTGAAAGGCTTAGGTTGAATTTTGATTGAATTTGAGTTTTATTTTTAGAGTTGGTTTTGGTTGTTTGAATTTATATATCATTTATATATGTGAATATAAATGAGAATATAAATGGGTTATAAGAAAATTTCATGAATTTGAAGTGATTTGAACTTGATTTAGGCTAAGTCCTTAAGAGGGAATCAAAGTGACTTAGGAAAGATTTTTGATTTGGAATTTAATTTTGGATTTAGTTTGATTGATTTGAATTTATATTTTATTTATATATGTGAATATAAATGAAAATATAAATGGGTTGTGAGAAAATTTCATGAATTTGAAGTAATTTGGATTTGATTTGATTTAGGTTAAATCCATGAGAGGGGATCTAAAGACTTTGGAATGATTTTGAACTTGGAATTTCAATCATGGGCTTCAATCATAAGTTTCAATCATGTGTTTCAATCATTTTGCATTGATTTGGGTATGGAAAAAATCAATTAAGCTGGAATTGATTTAGGTTTGATGTTGATTTGATTTGGAGTTTGACTTGAAGGAAGTGAGGAATGTGGTTCAAGCTATAGAGTAGGCAAATTTTCTAACACCCCTAAGGCATGACCTATTCCTATGGCTAACTCTTCTAAGTCTCTAGGGCTTGATTGAGTGTCCATCTAATCATTAGATGTGTCTTAAGATTAAAGATCTCTTAAAGTCTAAGAGGACTCCTATGTCTAAGATGCAGGGGTTTAGAGCTCATCTTAAAAATGAGGTCAACAGTGGTGCTATAATAAAAAAATATAAAATTGCTTTTGCTATGCAGGTGCTTATATCCCTTATCATAATCCAAAATAGGCCAGGTGGACATGGTTACCCATGTGTGAGGTGCTAAGTCCAATTTATACATATATATGCTTGGGATTGTATGGTTTGTTTGTCTAATCTCTGTTTTACAAGTGTTAGTTAGATTTCTTTTTTTTTTTCCATTTTCATGTAATTTTATAATTTGGATTTTGGGATGATTATTATGGGGGATTAGTATGAACATTGGTCATAATATTATGTCTTATGTACCATGTGAAGCCCTTGGAGCATCCATATTCTAACCATCCAAAAGAAGGAGCCAAAGAAGAAAGAAGAAAGATGAAAGATGAAATGAAGAATGAAGACCCCCATAACATGAATTCCTTGCTTAATCGTAATTAATTCATTTATAATCTGGGTTGTATAAGGGTAGACCTCAACTACCCAATTTGTTTTCGAGTTTGTGCGGTGGAGCCCACCCACAAATGGCCTTTTATTTTATTGCATTAGTTTTATAAATTGAATAATGTTTATTTAACTTGTGCATTAAGATGACATCTTTTCTTAGTTTCTTCCTTGCTTTGATGTATGGCCTGGATGATGATTAGGCTCTTAGAGAAAAATAAATCTTCTACCAAATAAATCAACTCAAAACTAAAAAAAATAACTCATAACCTCACCTAAATCTTAGGATATGAATCAAGATAAAAGAATTACCAACCCCTTAGTTGGATGTTGTTTTACTTTTATAACATCATGCATAAAAAAGCATATTGTTTCACTCTTGATTGGAGTGCTTCTGCCTTTGCCAGAGAACTTGGCTTGACCTGTGAGAGCCATGGTAGAAACACACCTCCTTATCTTGCTAATTTTGGCCCATAACCTAATTTCTCATGCATTTAGGCATAAAGAATCCTAAAGCTTGTGTCAAATTGATTATCTAAAATGAAATAAAACATATGAAAATTTTGCATTAGATTTAAGTCATTAAAGTATGACCTACATGATCTAGTCTCTCAGGGAGTGTGTATTAAGGACTTAATCTCTTTTATAAATAAACAACAACCTTGCTATCTTGC
Organism: Cymbidium sinense; assembly: GCA_021442155.1. Lineage (NCBI taxonomy): Eukaryota > Viridiplantae > Streptophyta > Magnoliopsida > Asparagales > Orchidaceae > Cymbidium > Cymbidium sinense. The sequence goes on from CM038216.1 coordinate 3,463,833, forward strand.
ATAAAATATGACTTGCCTATATGTATTTAGAATCATAGGTGGAGTTAGTTGGTGGCCACCCCTAGGCGGTTATAAGTCCAACAGTCGGATTTATCCTCTCTTGTGGAGGTAAACCAAATACCCTTTTGCCTTAGATTTAGGTCATGCTTTTGGCCCTCGCCAAAGTTCCCTAGACTTATGGTCAGAGGTTGCTACTTCCCTTTGCATGCTATGAGCATAAATCCTCACCTCTTAGGTATTTTCGTGATCTTGTATCATGGAATTATAAGCCCTAACATTCTAATAAAAATTCAACTCAAACAAATTAATTCAATTTTGAAAATGTAAAGCCCAACCATAGGGTAGTTCAGGATGCTTACCAGGCTTCCTAGTATCTTAAGCATCCCCGACTTATTTTCATTTGGCTTCGATAAGAACTCCCTCCTCTTGATCGATCCCACTTGATTTTCTAAAAATAAACCAATCGATTGATAGTCCTACCTTTCGAAATCTTACGGACAACGATCATTTACCTTAATCGAGAATATTCCTAAGGAATCTTGTTCCTTAGGATGTAATTAAATATGGGGGGCTTACCCCTGTAGGGAACTTAACGAACCCGATTTAAAATAAACCCTGCTTTACTTTTTCATGTAAAGTAGGGGAAGAATCTCCGGTACATTCCAAAGACCCATAGTCCTTAGGAGTGTTTATTAAAGTGATTAGATCCATTGTAGGATGGTGACTTCCATCTTTCAAGATAGTACACCTCTCCTCAATGTCATACCCGATCACCCTAATAAGAACATCTACGGATCTACGTGGCATCCAACAAGGCATATATTTTTGTCTTCATTTATCCCTCCCTTTTCAAAAAAGATAGATGAAGATGAGAATATATTTTTCACCATAAACACATAACCATTCATTTCTCTCCACCATGTATACCATGCATATGAATAATCCTAAGGATACCTATACATGCAATGCAAATCTTAGCACACTTTGATGATGAATGCAAAGAGATGTGATTTAGAAATTTGGATATTTCATTTGTTGATTGGATTATTGATGCATGTCTTTATTATACATAAAATAGGAGGTTTTTTTATCCATTAGCTAAATACACATTCGCATGTATACAAGTTATAATTGAGTACGATGCCATTATTTTCTATATCAGGGGCGTAAGGTACAAGACATACTTAGGGCTACTTAAAGCCTAGTAGCCCCGGGATGTACAAACTGATATAAAACTTTTCTTAAATACATGTAGATGTACAAAACTATAAGGATGAGAAAACCCATGCAAAAATTTATGTTTTATTTATTTGGTTGTATGATTTACATGTGTAATATGAAGGTCCCTCTTAAGTCATAATATAGAAATGCATAATAGATTTAAACAAGTGTTGTATTCTTTTCAAATGAACTATACACTTTGCAAATCCTATGTAAATCCATGTTAAGAGAAGAAAAGAGAACTTCATAACACACATCTTATGCTATCATCACATGCAAACTTATAAATATTTATAATTAGCATCACTTCATTTATAATCTTTGATTTGTAAGTATACAAATAATTTTTGGTTTAATAGTGATAATAACCACTCTTATTCTTAACTTTAGCCCAAACATGCAATTTGACATAAAAGAAAATATTTTATTTAATTGATTTTTCAAAAGAAATGAATGCATGATTTCATATGGCAAACAATATTTAACATGCTTGGAAAGAAATAAAGGGATGTAAGCACATGACTTCATTCACCCTAATTAATTCTTATGGACAATCATATAAAATTGAATTATTTAAAATGAATCAAAATTCTTTAAGGAGATTTTTATTTTTGAAGCTAATTTAACTTAGGAAATATGAAAAGAGTTTGTTGGTCTTAACCCATTTCCCCCATGTGTGAATTGATTTAGTTTAATTTTGGAACAATTAGGTTGATTTTATGTTTTCTTTAGGTTAAGGTATGAATTAAATCTATTAATTATCCCTTTCATATACCACTTTAACATAATTATCCAAGTAATTATGAGCCAATATATGATATGCAATCACATGGAAGTTAAATCAACAATGCACCTAAGAAATGAAGGGGCCTAATGCAATTAGCTCATAATTGTTGATTAATTAAGCTAAATTAAGTACTTTTATAAACTTTATACACATGTAATTTGATTATAATTTCCTTTGAAATTCTCTTAGGTTATTAAACACAAAGAATCTACCCAAGAATTGAATGATTAAGTTCTGGAATGATTTGGTTTTGAGTTTGATTAGTTAAGTTATTTAATGAAGTGATTAAGTCATTAATTAATGACAAATTTATGAAGTGTTATCCAAATGAAATAAACTTAGGGGAAAAGATTGGAAAAGATGTTCTAATCTCATTCCCTATGTCTATTCACTCTTTCATAATGATCAACAAGTTTAATTAATCAATTCTTTACTATTTATCATGCTAATTAGTCATTTAACTAATTAAGAGAATGATTAAGAATGAATTAACCAATTCCCTAATTAATTAAGCAATAAATTCCAAGAAAATTATGGGAGGCAGAGGTCATCCCACTAATCAACCTCAAGAAGTTTGAAATTAATTTATGAAGTAATTAAGGAGTAATTCGCTTAATTATATTTTTAATAAAACCCAAATTGAGTAAAAATTACTGTTCAAACTTAATTGATTTTAATTTTATATTATTTTCCTCCGAATTATCTTTAAAATAAGTATTTATTTGTATTTTTTGAATATTTCTACATTTAGTTATGATTTTAGGAAGTTTCATCATTAAAGTTAGATTAATTAGGCCTAATTAAACCCCTAATCCCATCGGCCTATGTGGCGGTTGATGTGGCATGCTTTCCACATGGCGAGATGAGATAGGTTATTTAAGTTGTTACATCCATCGACTGAGTCAGCTGACGGCGGATGCGCTTTCTCTGTGGGCCATCCGATCTAAGATCAAATGGCTGAGATCAATCCCGTGATTTAGGAATGAATCAGAAGGGATCTAGCATGATTTGATCACAACTGCCTATTCCAATCACATGAAATGGATGGCGTATGATCCTTCTTCTTCATGAATGATGAGAGATGAACACCATCCATCTCTCCTCGTTCAATTCGAGCTCACCCATGCTCAGATTGGGATCAAAATGATCACACACCTTTGGAAGGAGGGGGGATGCACATCCAATGGTCAAGATTACATGGGTTTACAATTTCCTTCGAAAAGGACCAAGCAAAATTTTCTATAGCTACGATTTCAAGCAATTACCTCGCTAGAGGCTATCACCGGTGCTTCTAATAGAGGAGGTAGCTTCATGTAGTAGAGACGAAGCCCTGTTGAAGGAATCAAGCCTTGATTTGAAGTAGTTTACTCGATTGACCAAGCTCCCCTCCAATGGTGATCAGCCTTGATTGAAGTGATGCTTCTCATTGCTTGGAGACTTGGAAAATGATTTGCTTGAGCTCGATAAGGTCCAAGGATGGTGTGTGCAAGGTTAATTTGATTTTGGTTGGGAATTGGATGAGTTGGAATTGGAATTGAACTCCCCTATTTTGGCTTTGAGTAAAACCAAAAATGGAAATTGGGGGAGCTCAGAAATGGCTTGGAAAAACTTGAGGAGGCTTCAATTCAATGTTCTTAGCTCTGAGGAATTGATTGATTCTATTTTGAGTGGGAATGATGGGGAGTATATCTCCCCCTCCTTGGATTGGATGGTGGAGGGCTGAATTGCAATTTTGATCAATGGCTTGGATTGAAGGCACGATTTGAGCTGCCAAACATCCCACATGGGTTGTTTTGGGTAGTATAGTGAAGGAGAGTTGATGCCCATGTGTTAGGTGAGTGCATTTGGTGATCCAAGTGCTCAAAGATGATTGGGGAGGTTGGTTTGGCCTTGGCTTGGGTCATGGCTGACCCAAGCTCATTAGGTCATGTTCACCACTTTCATGCCCATGTGGACCATTAGAAGGATGCCAAGTGGCCTTAAGGAAGAAATGGTCAAATTCCAAGTGGATTTAATCATAAGATACCCTTTGACCTAAGAGAAAAGTGTTCATTTAGCCATGATTTTGATTTGGACAGATTTGAAATAATTTGAAAATGGGTTGGACCAAATTTTAATTGATTTAGAGTTTATTTGGTTTGAATTGGTTCAATTTGACCCATTTAGGTTAAGTTGGGTGAATTGGGTTAGGTTGACCAATTGGTCAAATTGGGTCAAATCATGGGTTGGGTCAAGTTTATATAATCATTTGGAGCCTATGGGTATCATTGGTTTGGTTCAATTTGATTTAGATTTGGTTTTGGTTCATCTAGGTTCATTTAGGTTAGATGGGTCAAGTTGATCAATTTGAGCCATTTGACCCAATTGGGTTAGGCCATGGATTGGTTTAGGCTTGGTTGGTCATTTGAAATGTATTGCAAGCTTTGGTTTCAATCAATTTTGGTTTGGTTTGATTTCAAATTGAATTTTTAGGTCAAGTTGTTCATGGTCAATTGGGCTAATTAGGTCTCAATTGAAGCTTTGGTCAAGTTCAACAAGTGGTTTGGAATGAACTTGATCCATTGGTTGCAATCAATTTATCTTAGATCAAGATTTGAACCATTTTGGCTTTTTAGGTTACTTTGGGTCAACTTAGGTCAAGTGGCTTATTAGGCTTGGTTTGACTCAATTGATGACTTTGTCATGTTCAATCATTGATTATGGATAGGTTTGAGTCAATGGTTTTAATCAGTTTGGTATATGATGGATTTTGGCTAGTTTGAATTTCATTTGAGCTAAATATTGACTTGGTCATAGGCTAAGTTTGACTTGGTTTGACCTAATTTGAGTGATTGATCATTCTAGAATGATTGTTACTCAATGTGAGGCTTGGATGGGCTTAGTTCAATCCAATTTGGGTTAGATTAGAATTAAGCTCAAAAAGGTCTTTTAGATCACTTTGGGTCAAGTGAGCCTACATGGGTCAATTGGCTTGATCAAGGCTTGATTTGAGTTTGGTTGAACTCACATATGGACTTATGATAGAAATATAAATCCAATTGCAAGTGGTTTGGAGTCAAATAAGTTTTGGTTTATTTGGCAATTTTAGGTCAAAAGGATGATAATGGATTTAACTTGGGTTAGTTTTGATTTTGGCTTGGTGATTGTAGTTTGTGTTTATATTTGGGCATGTGATTGAAAGATTGATTGTTTGAAGAGAAAATCCAATGGTTTGGATTGATTTGAAAATGATTTGGCTAGGTGCAAGGATTTCACTTGAAATGGTATAAATTGGATTTGGGTTTGATTTTCGAATTTATATTGATTTTATTTTGGCCATTTGAATTTATTTTTCATTTATATTTGTGAATATAAACGAGAATATAATTTGGTTATGAGAAATCTTTTGAGCTTGGAGTGATTTGGATTTAGTTTGAATTAAGTCCATATGATGAAATCAAAGGACTCAAGAAAGATTTTGGGATTTGAATTCAATCATGGGTTTCAATCATTTCATTTAGAATTGATTTATGATTTGGATTTTGGAATTGATTTATGATTTGAGAAAATCAATTGAGTTGGAATTAGTTTAAGATTTGATTTGATTGGTTTGAAGGAGGGAAGCAAGGATTGGGTTCAAGCTTGAGGGTAGGCAAGTCCTCCTAATACCTCTAAGGCATAACCTATTCCTATGATAAACCCTTCTAAGTCTCTAGAGTTAAGTTAAGTGTTCACCTAATCACTAGAAGTATCTTAAGACTAAAGAACTCTTAGTGTCTAGAGGTGTCCTATGCCTAAGATAGAGAAGTTGAGAGCTCACTCCAAAAGTGAGGTCAACAAGGACACTAGCATTCACCGTTGGGAGATGTATTTTGATAGTGCGACTTCATTTCAAAAAGGAGAAGAACCACGATCTACTATTTCAAAAAAGGTAGAGATAGGAATAGTTCTCCTAACTCTGGACCGCGATGTGATGAGACTCTCATATCATCTGTCCAATCCATGCACTAACAACGAAGTTGAATATGAGGCTTTGATTGCCATCCTGGAGTTAGCCATTACACTATGCATCCAGAATATCAATATCTTCGGAGATTCTCAATTAGTTATCAATCAAATTGTTGGGTCCTATAAGGTTCTAAAGCCTAAGCTCCATCATTACCGCAAGTATACTATGAAGTTGTTGGCCCAAATCCTAGAGGTTACCATCTACAAGATTCCTCGAGGAGAGAATGCAGTAGCAGATGCATTAGCCAAGCTTGCTAAAGAGTTAGCATGTCTGGAAGATGAGTCCATACCAATAAGGCCCAAAATTGACAAGTCTTATCCCTTATTAACGCAGAACTCATTGAGAGACTCTCTCTTGAAGGGGAGGTTATCGTTGCTAAAAAAGATGAGGAGTCAGATTGGAGGCAACCATTCATGGATTATCTAAATATATGTAAACTACCTCAAGAGAAGTCACTAGCACATCAGGTGAAGCAGAGAGCCCTTTCATATGCTTTTATGGATGGCACCTTCTACCGTCAATCCTTCGATCATATGTGGTTACGTTGTCTGGACAAACATGAAGTCTGTAAGATCATAATCGAGGTGCATTCAGGTTTATGCGGAGCGCATCAATCCAGTCTGAAGATGAAAGCCAAGATTAAGAGACTATGATATTACTAGCCTTTGATGATCACATATTGCTTGCATGTAGCTAGGAGATGCCACCAATGTCTGGTACACAGTGCGGTCTAACACCAACCACCCAACATTTTACATCCTATGTTGGCCTCATGGCCATTTGAGTGTTGGGATATCGATATAGTGGGTTCGATTGATCCTCCTTCTTGCAAGGTTCATCAGTTCATTCTAGCTACCATCGACTACTTTTCCAAGTGGGCAGAGGCAATCCTACTTAGAGAGATCATAACTCAGCATGTGCTCCAATTTTTCAAGAACCATATCGTATATAGGTTCCGGGTTCCTCAATAAATTATATCTGATAATGGTACTGTATTCATGAGTACTAAAATCAATAAATTTGCCCGGAGACACAGCATAGATTGGAGATACTCTACTATCTACTACCCAAGAGAAAATGATTTAGCAGAAGCCTTCAACAAAACTCTCATCCAAATATTAAAAAAGACACTCGACAATAACAAGCGACAGTGACATGAGCAGTTAGTTGAAGCCTTGTGGGCTTACCGCACCACATACAGAACTCTAACTCAATCTATCCCATTCTCCTTAGTGTATGGGTAGTAAAACCACAACGGAGCTTAACACCAAGTTGCGGTTAGAAGAGCTTGAAGATTTGGAGGAGAGACGCCCAGGCATGCCAGAACCTCGAGTTGTACAAAGCCAAAATGATTCAATCTTATAACAAGTTGGTCCGTCCTAAAGCTTTTTTAAGTAGAATAGCTTATTTTAGTTCTAAGGAGATCAATTATTGCTCATTGTAAGATGGGAGGTAAGTTTGAACTCACTTGGGAAGGCCCTTTTTCCATAGAGAAGGCATACTAAGAAAGATCTTATCAGCTTATAAATTGTAAGGGGGAGCGCCCTATGCTTCCAATCAATGGGCTCTTTCTAAAGAAATATTATCCATAAATCTTATTTCCAAATCAATCATCAATAAAATTTCTTTAATCTCAAATTATATGTCTTCTGTGTTATGAATATCTTTGCTTGTGAATCTGCCATGATGTGTTTAGAGTAGGTGTAAGAAACCCAAGTGACGTCCTATCCTGTGTCATCACAACACCAACACATGCTCCTCTAGTGCTATTAGGATAGGTGTAAAGGAACCCAAGTGGCATCCTTTCCCTTAGTGACACAACACCAAGCCGCCCACATGCTACCTTGCTAGTATATCACCCCAATGGTCCCTTGCTCAGGAAGATGTAAGTCGGCTACGCTTTCTTTCCTGATTTGACCATTGCACAATAATGTGTGCATTGTTAGCATGGTATGTCTTATTGGGTGGTCTGTAAGCTACCCTCATGTTGGATTTGTTTAAAAGAATGTAAGCCTGCTACGCCTTCTTTTTAAACTAGCTATTATGAACTGACTTGGTCAAGTAGACGACTAGGGTAAGTTCCCTTGTGGTTCCTTTCCTCCTAACTACTTTAAGTCTAGGTCTAGTCCTTCTTTGTGCCTCCCTGCTTAGTAGTTTCCCTTAGGTCAGGTTAATTTGTTGCTCCGTCAATGGGTCACCCTAGAGGTTGATCCCTACTTTAGAAGATGTAAGTCTACTACACTTTCTTCTTAAGTATAGTCGTTGCACATCAATGGGCAGCCCTAGGTCAGATAGCATCTACCTTGCTGACGATAGATTATCCCGACAATCAGTTTCTCTTTAGGGAGATGTAAGTCTACATGCCTTCTCTTTAGACTAATTATCGCACACCGACGGGCACCTTAGGTTGGTTGGTGTTCTCTATGCTGACAGCAACCCACCTGGTGGATACATCACTCTTGGCAGATATAAAACTGCTATGCCTTCTCCCAGAGTTGGCAACCGTATACCTATGTGCTTTCTTTTACAGGGTCCTGGATAAAGCCCCTAGCAGCACCTACCCTGTGGGCACTCTATTTGGATCACGTCCTTAGAAACCCCATCTAGACACTACACATGTTACTTTTAGATTGGACAGTTCCCTTTTCCTAGTAGCCACCTTTGTAGTTGGAGACTTTGTCTTATGGATATGCAGATTCTTCATTGTTCCAGTAAGTCTGAGGTAGGACTAGGCTGATATAAGCTCCTTCTCAATATGGTCCCTTGCACACCAATAGGGTCCACGCAAACATATAAACAAATATATATTTTGCTTGTGGATTAGGAAGAAAACTCCCAGCGGTACCTTTTCCCAAGAAAGCATCCTATCATCAGGGCAGTGTTAGCAAAACTCCCTATAGGAATTGTCTGACTACTTTTGAGTTAAGATAAGTCCCCGGGTTGGCACTCTCTCAGTAGTCACCCTTAGGTCGGGTTTAACTTATTGTGCCACCAACAGGTCACCCCGGCGATCATCATTTCTTTGGGAGATATAATTCTATCAAGCATTCTCTCCAGCACGACCGTTGCAAACCAATGGGCAGCCTTAGGTCAAGTTCAATTTGTTGTGCTATCAATCGATCACCCCAGTGGTTCCTTGTTTAAGAAGTTGTAAGTTTACAAGCTTTCTTCCTAACTTGACCATTGCACACTGAAAGACATCCCTTAGGTTGGTTAGCTCTATCTCACGGTAGGTAGAGTATCTCTTTTGGATTTGTAAATCTAAGATAGGTTTAGGCTGATATTATCCCCTTCTTAGTAGTTCCATCGGACACCGACAGGGTCCCTCCTAAATTAAATTGATTTTAATTATTTTTGAGTTGATATGAGTCCGCAGCGGTATTCACTCAATATTTGCCTTAGGTCAGGTTTGATTTGTTGTGCTATTAACTGATCACCCCAATGGTTCCTTATTCAAGAAGTTGTAAGTCTATAAGCCTTCTTCCTAACTTGACCATTGCACACAAAAAGGCATCCCTTAGGTTGGTTAGTTCTACCTAATGCCTGGTAGACTATCCCTTTGGATTTGTGAATCTAAGATAGGTCTAGGTTGATATTAGCTCTTTCTTAGTAAATCCATCACACATCGATAGGGTCCATCCTAAATTAAATTAATTTTAACTTTCCTTGAGTCTATGTGAGTCCACAGCGAAATTTGCTCAAATAGTCACCTTAGGTTGGGTCTGATTTTTTATGCTATCAATCGATCACCCCAGTGGTTCCTTGTTTAGGAAGTTGTAAGTCTATAAGCTTTCTTCCTAACTTGACCATTACACACTGAAAGACATCCCTTAGGTTAGTTAGTTCTACATGATGGTTGGTAGACTATCCCTTTGGATTTGTGAATCTAAGATAGGTTTAGCCTAATATTAGCTCATTCTTAGTAGATCCATTGCACACCGACATGGTCCATCCCAAATCAAATTGATCTAGGCTATTCTTGAGTCGATATGAGTCCACAATGACATTCGCTCAAATAGTTTCCCTAGGTCGGGTTTGGTTTGTCGTGCTATCGACTGATCACCCTAGTGGCTCTTTATTTAGTAGGATGTAAGTCTAGAAGCTTTCTTCCTAAGTTAACCATTGCATACTGAAGGCTCCACTTAGGTTGGTTAGTCCTACAAGATTGCTGGTAGACTATCCCTTTGGTTTTGTAAATCTAAGATATGTCTAGGCTGATATTAGCTCCTTCTTAGTAGATCTATCGCACAACAATAGGGTCCATTTAATCAAATTGACATCCTCCCTATGAGGAGTCCAATTAAATCCACCTTATCCCCAATGAATCCGAGCTCATATCTCCAACAGATGTGTGCTCAAAATCAAAATCATATCCTCTCCCCAATGGAGCCTCAAATCATGATCAAACCAAATTCTCATCCCCTGTGGATGCCCACCAATTAACTCAAATCAAATTTCTCCCCAGCGAGACACAAATTAAATCCCTATCCATAGTGGATGATCTGAACATGCTTCCCTAGTAGAAGGTTCATACACTCATTCCCAACAAATTTTTTCTCCCCAAATCATATCAAACTAACTCAAACTCTTATCCTTTATGGATAATCTGAACCTGCTTCCCTAGTGGAAGGTTCACATACTTGATCCCTTAGTGGATCCTTTCTTCGTCTCTTATTCCCTTGGCATAAGTTGAGTTGCATTGCACTAAGATCTGGATTCTATCTACATCTTGGGTTTAGGGGCAGATCATTTTTATTACTGCTTGCGATCCTCTAGATGTTGTTGATCATCTCGGTCAATGCCAATACTTACGATATGCCTTGTCAGTTACACCACATCTATTGGGGGTCCTTTTGTTGACCACTTTTGAAGTGAGTTCTCAAATTTCATCATAGATCTAGGACTCTTATAGACACTAAGAGCTCCTTAATCTTAAGACACTTTTTGTGATTAGGTGAACACTTAACTTAAGCCTAGAGATTTAGAAGGTTTAGTCATAGGAATAGGTTATGCCTTAGGGACTTAGAAAAACTTGTCTATCCTATAGCCTAAACCCAAACCATGCTTTCCTTCTCGAATCAAACCTCAAATTCAAATATAAATTTAAACTCTAAATCATAAATCAAATTCCAAGTCAATTGATTCAATCTCATGATCAAATCCACATGTCAAAACCCTTCCTAAGTCCTTTAATTTTATCTTATGGACTAAGCCTTAACCAAATTCAAATCAATTCCAATTCAATTGATTTTCTCAAATATCAATTTAACCTCAAATCAAATATCAAATAAATTTTAAACCAAATGAATCAATCTCAAGTTAAATCCAAGACCAAATTTCCCTCCTAAGTCTTATGAACCACTCTCATAACCTTAGTCAAATATCAATCCAAATTATCCCAAACTCAATTTATTTCTTTATAAATCAATTGTTCCTTCATTTATATTTACAAATATAAATTAAACATACCCTCCAATGATTAAAAATAAATCAAACTAAATCAACTCTCCACTTAAGCCCTTTTAACCTACATCCTTAGGTTTGGTCAAATTTGCTTCCAAATCACTCCTAACTCAAGTGATTTGCTCATAACTCATTCATATCTTCTTTTATATTTCCAAATATAAATGAAATATAAATGAAATATAAATCCAAATAGTCAAAACTAAACCTCAATCAAATCAAAAATCCAATTCAAGCTTTTGTTAGCCAATTTCTTGAACTTGGCTAAATGATACCCAAATCAACTCAAAACCTATAGATTTCTTCAAGAGTCAATCATTCCTTCAATCACTTACCCAAATATAAATATAAACTACAATCACTAAGTCAAAATCAAGCTAACTCAAGTCAATCACAAGTTAGCCCTTTTGACTTAAAATTGTCATATGAACCAAAATTTATATGGCTCCAAATCATTTACAATTGGATTTATATTTTTATCTCAAATCCATTTATCAATACAGCTAAACTTGAATCAAGCCATGATCAAGCCAATTGACCCATTTAGGTCCACTTGATCCAAAGTGACCTAAAAGATCTTTTTGAGCCAAGTTCTAATCCAACCCAAATTAGATTAAACTGAGCCCATCTAAATCTCATATCATGATCAACAATCATCCTAAGTTAATCAATTATCTTGAATTGGGTCAAACCAAGTCAACCTTTAGCCCAAATAAAACCTAAACTAGCCAAAACACACCATATGCCAAATTGACTAAAACCTTTGATTCAAACCAATTCATAATCAATGATTGAACATGACCAAACCCTCAATTGAGCCAAACCAAGTCCAATTGGCCATTTGACCCAAGTTGACTCAAATTGGCCTAAAAAGCCAACATAGGTAAAATCACATTCCAACCAAAATTGATTGCAACCAATGGTTCAAGTTTATTTCAAATTGATTATTGAACTTGACCAAAGCCATTATTAAGCCAATTTGACCAATTGGTCAACCTAACCTAACATAGCTCAAATTGACCTAAAGAGTCAAATTAGCCAAATTCCAAATTAATTCCAAATTAATTCCAAATTAAGCTAAACCAAGGCCTGCAATCATTTTCAATTAGCCAATTGAACTTGACTCAACACTTAACCCAACCCAATTTGATCAAATTAGTCAAATTGGTCAACTTGTCCCATTTGATCTATATGAACCCAAATGAGCCATAATCAAATCCAAAGCAAATTGAACCAAACCAATGACACTAATACACTCCAAATAGTCATGTGAACTTGACCCAATCCTTAGTTTGACCTAATTTAACCAATTGGTCAACTTGACCCAACCTAACCCAACTTGATCTAAATAGGTCAAATCAAGCCAAATCAAATTAAATAAACTTCAAACCACTTGAAATTTGGGCTAGCCCACTTTTGACCCATTTTAAATCTACCTAAATCAAACTCATAGTTAAATGACCACTTTGCTCTTAGGTCAAGGGCATCCCATGAGATAAGACACTTGCACTTTTGGTCATTTCCTTCCTTTGGCCACTTTGCACTCATTCATAGGTCACTTAAGCACCAAGGACCATGGTTGACCTAGCCTAAGGGTGGTTGGGTCGGTCATGACTCATGGGGAGGTGAAATCACCTCCCCATTCCCATTGGAGCATTTCAAACCACCAAGGACACCCACTACTCCCATGGCAACCACCTCCCACCCTTCTTTCTCACTCAAACATAGACACTCACACTCGATTCAACCCAAACAGCCATGAAGAGAGATCCTAAAGCTTCCCCTTGCCTTTTTCGAGCTCCCCAAATTCCCCATTCTTGGTTTTACGTGAAATCAAAATAAGGGAGTATATCAGTGATTCTCATTTCCCTATTTTGCAAACAAAGTGTAATTAATTTTGCACACACCTCCTTGGACCTAAACGAGCCAAAATGAATCATTTCCCAAGCATCCTGATGGTCGAAGGGTGGAGTTTGATCGAGAACGATTGCTTATGTGTTGTGGGCTAGTCTTCTGAGCAAACCACACCAACTCAAAGCTCATGCAGCTCAATAGAGCTTCATTTCTATCAAACGAAGTATCCTCAATCGTTAGAATTGCCCGTCATAAGCTCCGATGAGGTATGCTATTAAAACCGCTCATAAGCTTAAAATAGGTTGGTCCTTTGTGAAGGAAACTTGTATCTCATATGATCTCCACCGTTAGATGTGTTTGTTGTGCTTCCCCAAAGGTGTGGGATTAATTTGATATCCATCGAGCTGGGTGAGCTTCGATCAATGCATCATCCTGCTCATTTAGGAGGAGAAGGATCATGGATCGTTCATTCCGTGTGATCAAAATGGACGGCCTTGATCTGATCATGTAAAGAACCCCTATTTTCTCTTTCAGAATTGCATGTTTAATCATGGTTGTCTGATCTTAGATCGGATGGTCCACGCAGAAAGTGCGTTCCGCTGCTGTCCAAGTCAACATTCGACGTGGTAACTTAAATAACAAATCCCATCGTGCCATGTAAAGCGCATGTAATGTACGTGTGGCGTCAATGGAGATTAGGTTAATTAGTCTATTTTTAAAGCTAAAATTTCTAAAATTCATAACTAATTGTAGAAAAATCTAAAAAATACAAATGAAGGCTCATTTTAAAGGTATTTTAAAGGAGAATTCATTACAATTATTATTAATTAATTTGAATAGTAATTTCTACTTAATTAAGGTTTAATTAAAAATTTTATTAGTCTAATTACTCTCTGATTAATTATCCAATTAATTTCAAATTTTCAAAGATGTTTAGGGGGATGGCCTCTGCCTCCCCAATTTTTCTTGGAATTTATTGGATAAATGGCCTTAATTACTCTCTCCTCTTTATTAATGATAATTAAGCAAATGATAAATTAATCAATCAATTAACCTTATTAACCTCTGGTGATGAAGTTTAAGGAAATAAATTGGGACCCCCTCTTCCAATTTTTTTTAAGTCTTCTCCATTCCCTCTTAAATAAATACTTAATTAAAACCCATTAATTATTTAATTAACAAAATCAATCAAAATCAAAATCATGCCTAAACTTTAATTAACTAATTGAAAGGATTTAGGGATTAAGACTTAGGCTCCCTTCTTTGTCTCTTTCCTTGAGTCCATTTCATATTGTTGATCAAGGATAATTAATGAACTTAATTAATTTGATTGAATCTACATCTCTAATTAACTTTTGGGTAGCTCTTTGGGTGTTCAATAACTTAAAGAGAGAGCTAATGAAATTATGGTTAGCTCACATGTGTGAGAAAAATATAAGAGTAATTAAGAGAGCTTCTTAAGCTTAATTAATTAATAATTATGAGTTAATTGTGTTAGGCCCCTTTCATTTCATAGGAGCATTGCTATTTTCTTTTTTATGTAGTTGCATATCATATTAGCTCATAATTGTTTAATTAATTACCTTAAGGTGACATAGGTAAGGGTTAATTAATTGATTTAATCTATGCTTAATTTAACCAATTTATAAAATTAACCTAATTGATCTTCATTAAATCAAATTAACTCACACACATGGGAATGGGATTAATACTAGCAAACCTCTTCTACATTTGATAAATCAAATCAAATATGGAATCAAAAGTGGCTTTAACAAACTTTGGTTTATTTTAATTAAGCTTGTTTAATGTGATTGTCCTTAGAAATTAGTTGAATTGAATAAGATTGTATACTTGTGTTCTTTATTTCTTTCCAATCATATTAAAATGTTGTATGTCATTTGATTCATACATTCATCTCTTTTAAAATTAATCAAATAAAAAATGATTTTCTTTATATCAATTTGCATGTGTTGACTTAATTTTAAATATGTGTGGTTATTATCACTTCTAAATCTCAAACATATTTTCAAAAGCTTCTTAATGAATAAGAATATGTGTTATGACTTTAGTTATGCATATATAAAAGGTGCATGTGAATATAAACTTAGTGTATTAAGTGAAGTTTCTCTCTTATTTTTATATGTTGATTTGCATAAGTAAGAATGTTAGCGAGTATATTAGTCTAGACATCTCAGGGATGCACGATTTTATGTAGCCCTAAGGAGGTTTCTATCTCACTCCCTTAGTGTAGAATAATGGCAACGTACTTTCTTGATTTCATTCTTATGCATCTTTGACATTAGAATTTAGATAAAGCTTTAACTCATTTACACAAATTAATTAATTAAATTGAATCCAACTTTTGTATAGTTTTCATCTCTATATTTGTTTGCACATTCATATATATATAAGAATAATGGGTATGTTAGTTTGGACATCCCAGGGACACACTACTTTAAGTAGCCCTATAGAGGTTCCTACCTCACTCTCTTAGTGTAGAATAATGGTTCCATACCTAATATATATATATATATATATATATATATATATATATATATATATATATATGTATATATATGTGTGTGTGTGTGTGTGTGTGTGTGTGTGTGTGTGTGTGTGTGATACAACTAGTGGACGAAAATTATAATTTAATCAAATCAATTCTACTTTTGCATGATTCTCATTCTTATAGTTGCTTATACATCCATATGTATCTGGGGATAATGGGTATATTAGTCTAGACATCATAGGGGCGCACAACCTTAAGTAGCCCTAAGGAGGTTCCTACCTCACTCCCTTAGTGTAGAACAATGGCAATGTACTTGCTTAAAAATATTATACATTTATGTATACATTTGGCTAATGAATGAAAATATTATTTTCTATTAAAAAGAAACATGCATTCATACTTTGTTCAAGTGATTGAATTCAAGTATTCTAAAATATAAATTTCATGTATATATATGTTTAGGACTTAACTATATGCATGCTATATATGATGGAAAGAAATAAACAGACTTATGTCATGTGATGTTAGTTCATTTCAACTAATCTTGAGATATATTTCTCATTGTGTGAGTTTATTTAGAGTGAACCTAAACTTAGGACTAATTAAAACATGTAACAAGTCATTCACTAAAGAGAATTGTTTAATTAATTGGCTTTAGAAATGACTTATGGTATGGATAAAAGAGAGTGATACTCTCTTTCCTTCTCTTTATAACATTTAGTTATTTTATGTTAGTCAAATGAAACAAAATAAAATATTAAGTTAAAACTTATAAATCAACTAAGCAACTTAAAGTAAAATCACCATTTAAATTGAATCTATTCTACACTTAGTAAATTATAACTCTAAAGCCTACTTAGGACATACCACACAAGCCTTAATACACACACATTAGATTAAGTCACCACTTCTAGCTTTAGGTTAGGACGATGCATGATTTGATGTATATTTTATTTTATGATGTGTCATTTTAGACTAGATGTTATGGTGTATGTTTCAAAGACTGGATGTTAGGCTATTATTAGCCTAATTATATCTCTTGTAGGGGATTGTGCTTAAGGACCACTCAAAAATAAATATAAATGCTCTCTTTACAGGTTGCTTAAGCCCTTAAGCATAATCCAAGTTAGGACAAGTGGGCTTGGTTGCCCATGTGCAGAGTGCTAAGCCCAAATTATAAATATAATTGTGTGGGTGGAATGTATGTTTAGCTAACCTTTATTTTATAGGTATAGTTAGATTATTTTTTTATTTTAATATAATTTTGTAATTAGGAATTAAGATTAGTGCTATGGGGGAATTAGGAAGAGCATTGGCTAGAAAGACTATATCTTGTGTGCCATATGATGCCTTGAAGTGAGCCAAATTAAAGAAGCAAAGAGGAGGAAATAAGACATGAAGATTTGAAGAAGATGAAGACCCCTGTAGGATGTATTCATTCTTAATTGTAATTATTCTTTTATAATCTGGGTTGTATAAAGGTATAGCTTGGCTACCCTTTTTTTTTGGGTTATGCGGTTTTTTTTGCCTTAGTATAAAATTATTTGATATTTTATTTAGCTTGTGCATTAGAAATGACATGCATTTTCATAGTATCTTTATGATTGATGTTTGTTATATGTGGATCTTGATTAGGCTCTTAAAAATTTTTCTACAAATTATCAACTTATAATTAAATTTTCTACAACCCTCACATAAAGCCTAGGATATAATCAAGAGTGTAATGTCTATCATACATGCATCTTCTACCACTCTTAAAATGAGGGCCCCCGTTCTTGCATGCAGAACCTTGTCTATGAGAGCAACTCCTAACACCCTCTTCTTCCTTGATTTGGCCAATAATCTATGGGCTCAAAAAATTCACCACCGACGTCTCGATGAAGAGAGTGACAAGGTGTCTGTGTAATTTTTAGAAGGCAGATGGAATAGTAGATAAGGAACTACCCAGAGATTTCACCCTCATTTTGTGAGGACTTTAGATCTAGTTCTAGGTTTCCTATAGGCGCAAGCACCCATAGTTAATTACCCCTCTCAATGCTGAGAGAGAACTTTGGATTAAGGCTAGTCATTAGGTCACTTAGTGTGCAATGTATAGTAGCAGTATGTGGAGTTTTAGAATTGAGATTTATGAAAGTCATTATATTTAGCTTAAAATGGATGGTTGGGGGAACGACAATGCGCCTGATCTAGATTCCATGGTTCCATCATCCCGAGAAATCACGGTCCATAGTCTACTTAGTCGAGGTAGTGTCGACCCCGAGAAGGATCTTTGTGTCAACATATGGGTTACGTCATCCAAGGTGTCCTTGTATACTTGGGGTGGAGTTTGTCTAAGAGGACAAATACAAGTTAGCCTTAGCTAACAAACAACATTTTACCCAATCAAAATACATTATATAGTTCACAACTCAAATAGAAAAGACATTAGGGAACATACGGGCTGTGGCCGTGACCATAATTTAGTGGTGTCATATCAAGGTGAACCACCTGGTCAGAGGGCTCTGGTCATAACCGCCATTTATGTGGTGTCATTTGTGATAAAACTAGCGGACAGATGACACGTGCCACGTCCTTATAGGCTTAAGATTATTTGAGTGTGAAAATAATTATGTATTTGATTTTATATTGGCTCTTTGTGAGCAAAAATTTTCATCATTTATCACCCTCAACAAACGGTCATGGATGGGTGGATCGATTTCACTTTAAATTTAAATAATTAATTTTATTTATTTATATTTTTTGTTTGAATATTTGATCATTTAATAATGATTTTATATTAGAATTTGAATAGAATATTATTATTATTATTATGAAAACCCCTCCAGTTGAAATATTCAGTCAACATGGCCATCATCAGGATGTTGATCACTTGGTTTATTGTTTCAGATCATGTCGACTATTAACTTAATAATAGAGGATCAGATCTATTATCATATAATAAAATTACCCTCTCAAAGATTTTATTAGATTAAACAATTTATAATATAATTATTAAATTTTTTAGGTTTTAACCAAACCCAAGACCAAATCGATTCAACTGTAACATCCTCAGACACTAAGTTTAAGCATTAAGCATAACATTGGGGCCCATGCAGGTTATTTAGAATACTTATACTAATTTGAAAAAATCAAATTGAATTGAAGATTATTTTATATTTTGTACAAAAATTAGCCTCTTTCAAATGATTGCACAAGTTTTGATGCACTTGAATTGAGTAATAGTTGCTACGTAATTTATGCAAAATTAATATATTTGAAGTCTATTTAGAATTTAAGCCAACACCTTCTGTCTGCTTCTAATTTTATGTTGCAGATTGGGTGGCATTTGGCATCTTAGATTCAATTATTTAAATTAATATTTATTTATTGGCATCTAGTTCATATCTCATTTGGTTCTTTAAGTTTCAATTAAACATAACTCATGACCGCTGAGAAGCTCGTAGGGTCATCACAGGTCTCACTCAAATTCTTTTTGCTCTAAATGATTTTATTCTGGTATATGGATCAACCCCATTGTTCAGTATGGATCGTAACATAACTTGAATGTTCAATAAAGAATATGTTTTATGCTCATTGATGAGCTTTCAAGCCTTATTAGTTCAGTATGTTCAATGTTTATTCTTCCGCATAGGCAATCTGTCAAGTCCCCTGAAAGCTCATTCTTATTAAAAGACTTCTAGAATTTTTGCATATGTAGGTTTATTCTTTAGTTTATCATTCTCAAACAAGCTCAATTTAAGGTCATCAGCACCTTTATTTGTTTTTATTTAATTCTCCTATCAGTCCAAAATTTGGCAGCCTCCAGGCATCATCCCCGCATAGGGGCTGCATCGGGAGTCTATTTGGCCTTCCCGTCAACACTAATGAGCATAACAGTCAGTGTCTTGTGACATTATAGTTATGGTCTTCTATCAATTAGCTCTACTAAGAATAACAGGGTCTTTAAACACCTGTAATTTTAATTCAAATTTTAATTTTGAGCTTTGAGTTCATTTTGTATTAAATTAATTAAGTTCTCTGTTATTTTGAATTTTGGCAGCCTCCCGGCATCTTCCCCACATAGGAGGCTGCATCGGGGGCTATTCGACCTTCCGGTCAGCTCTACCAAATATAGCGGCCAGTGTCTTGTGACATTATGGTCATGATCTTCTACCCGTTAGCTCTATTGAACATAATAAAGTCTTCAAACACCTGCATAAAAAGAGCATATATGTAGGTTTATTCTTTAATTTATCATTTTCAAATAAGTTCAATTTAAGCTCGTCAATACTTTTATTTGTTCTTGTTTAAATCTCCCATCAATCTAAAATTCAATAGCCTCGGCCATCCTGATAGAGTGCATTGAGTATTCGACCTTCCGTCACTCTTGAGCATAGGTCAGTGTCTTGCAATACTACTGCCATGGTCTTCTATCTGTTAGCTCTACTGAGCATAACAGGGCCTTCAAACACCTATAATTTTAATTTCGATTTTAATTTTCAACTTCGAGTTCACTTTGTATTAAATTAATTAAGTTCTCTATCAGTTTGAATTTTGGCATCCTCCCAGTGTCTTCCCCACATAGGGGGCTGCATTAGAGGCTATTCAACCTTCCGTCACTCTTGAATAGCGGCGGTCTTGTGACACTATGATCGGATCTTCTACTTTCTCTCTTGAGCATAACGGGTCTTCAAGCACCTCAAGAGCTCTGCGCACTTTATCAACCTCGGAGCATAGTTGACCATTTACGATGTCATTATGAGCTCAACCACACCAAGATAAGAAGGCTGTCAGGGGTTTAAATCTGAGTAAACCTAGACTTCCCCACATTGTAAAGAAGAGCATAATTAAGACAAGGGTATTCTTTCGCTATAATCGCACATTGATCACTGCAATTTTAACTTGAAAACCTAGCCCAGGCCAAAAGCTCCATCATTATCTTCATCAAATGAAAGTACATAGATGACAGTTATAGTGTAGAACACCATCGTATCTGGATCAAGCACAAAAGTTCTCGATGTTTGAACATATCAATCCCCATTCCTTACAGGTACCCAAACCTGCACTAGAACACGTTGACTTATCCATTCCTTGAAATATCATAGTGCCTACATCATTCTCTCCTTTATCACATAGGAGATATTAGAAACCTCTTTAAATGATGATATCAAAAAAGACCTTATCTTCTCATTTTGTAAATTGCTGTCTTCCTTCTCAGAATCAAAATTTCCAACAATTTCATTGGGCTTGTCATCAAATATCCATAGAGGAGGTGCCAACAAAGGAATTGATAAAGCGAGATGTGAGGGACTTCATGAGATAGTGAGAGGAGTAGCAGTGACAGTGGGTTAGAGAAGAGTGTGGTGGCAAAATCAAAGTTCTAGGAGGCAGAGGGGGAAGGAGAGTTTCTTCGGCTGCGCAAGATGGAAATGGGCTTGTTCAGCTTAGGTTGTGCAGTTTAAACCAAATGGAAGAAAGTTTTGGTGCACGCCGCTTAGCTCTCACGTGCTACTTGAGACTGAAGAGGAGGAGTCTCTTATGCTTGATCTGAAATGGGGGCATGGGAAGAAGAGTCAGAGATATGGGTTTTAGCCTATTGGTTTATGTGCAAAGTGGGATAAGAGATGGGGCTTGTAGCCTCAGTTGGAGAGAAAATTCATTAAAAAAAAGGTTGTGACTGCTGTGAAAATGGGAGAGTGAGCCACGTGAATACTTGAGAGAGTTGCTTACTCATGTGAAAGAAAAGTATGGGTAGTAGGTATAAGAGAAAGAAATGATAGCCATATCTTTTTTGGAATTAACAAATACAAATGACTTTGTACTTTTGTAAATTTAGTGGCTAAACTAAGCTTATATGATGATTCCAAATGTACTTTTTAAATCTCTTTTTTCAATTATATATTTTCTTAATAATTTCCAATCACTATATATGATGTGAATTGATTTGCAGGAAAAATAATATGTTCTTTAAAGTTATGTTAACCCATCTTAAAGAGCATGACATAAGGTTAAATATGGGTAGATATCGATTCAAAAATATGCATGGTCGCTTCTTATCGCTCAAAACTCACACAGATTCATCCAAATCAAGTGCGGGCAGTCTTGTTTGATAGATTTTGATATTTTGACACTAACGACATGATCAATTTCATGAACGGAGGTTGTTTGGGCAATGTCGCAGCTTCCCAACTCTGATATATGCGTCGACAGTTTGATAGCTCGATCGCTTGATCGATTGATCATTAGATTATGCAATATTTATATTCTAATTAGTTTTGATATTCTGAACATAATGGCAAAGTTCGTTCATCAATCGGAGGTCATTTGGGTTGATTTTGGTGATGTTCAGTGCATTTCAACCTTGATTTACACCGATCTTTGACATTTGCAAACTCATCCAGTGTAGTGTACAGTCATTTGGTAGTTTTGATGTTTTGAATCTAACGACACAATTAATTTTATGAACGGAGATCATTTAGATATCATTGCAGCCTCTCGACTCTGATATGTGTATAGCCGCTTTGATGACTCGACCTCTTAATTAGTAGATTGTTGGATTATGAAAGAACTATATTTTGATCAATATTGATGTTCTGAACACGATGACAAAGTCTGTTCATCAATCGGAGATCGTTTGACCCACTTTTAGTGACATTCAGTGTATTTCAGCTTTGATTTACGTGTTATTGCATCTGAAGTTTGTAGAAATTATCTTGTGAGCTTGACTCAACTTATGTAGTATATATTAAGGTTAACAAATGCCCTTGAAAAATATGATTTGCGCATAGAGCGAGTCATGTTTATTGAAAATTGGTTGACGCTTTATGCTGACCATGGATCTTGAATCACTTCAGCTTCAATTTCAATAGCTTATGGAGTTTTGATGGGATTTGTCATTTGTATGATTCCTTATTTAGGACAAGCTAAATGGCAGGATTGCTGATTTATCCATATTGACTTGTTAAGAAGTGCATGTGTGCCTTGAATCTTGTGCTTCCTACTTTGATGGGCTCGTTGAAGGGTGCATACAAATGACCTAGCCTTTCGACTCATATTAGGTCAATGTTGAGTTATCAGTCCAACAATATGTACTTTAACGGACTGAATAACCATGAAATCTATTTAGTTCGGCCATTGCCTTTGTATGAACTATGGAATCGCTTCATTGGTCCTGTGCTTTCTGCTTTTGCGGACTTGATGAGAAATTGGCTTTGATATATGCTTTGTGTTTGATCAGATCATTTGAAAAGAGATTGAAATATCACATTACAGGTAATTTATAGATTGATTTTATACAGCTATGAATTGAAAGTTTTCTTAGATTATCTTGGTCCATCGATCAAGTGGAAAGATCTCTTAGATTCTGGTTGCTTATGGTCACTAAGCTGGATCTGGTTTGAGATTGAACAACTATCATCATTGGACTGATGAGCAGGGGATCTTTCACTGCGGCCTTTTCCTACGGCTTATTGAGTGAGGAGAGCGTCAACGACTCAGCCATTTGTGGGCATGTTAAGTCTGACCTTTAGAACCTACTCAAGTTTTTGACTTAAGCTATGATGGCATGGTGATTTGGTCATCAGACTAACTAACGAGGACTCTTTCACTATGACCTTTTCTTGTAGCTTGTTGAGTGAGGAGAGCATCAGCAACTCGACCATTTATGGGCTTGTTGAGTCTGACCTTTAGAAACTGTTCGTGTCCTAGACTTGAATATGTAGAGGTTGATATTTTTCTAGTTTAGCTGATTGAAGCTTCCAAAATTGAGAGTTCATTTGACTTGATCTTTGAAATTTGATGAATCTTAGGAGATAAACTTTTGATATTTAAAGCTATCTTTTCATGCACATAAATATATTCTTTTAGCTATTGCAAGAGTATGTAATTTTAACAATAACAGTTATAGATATATTCAGGGATCTCGGCATAAAGCTTGATGTCAACCTGAATATATACAAGAAGACCTCCTATTTCACAGGAGAAGGTTGAACAACCTTGATCACAAAAATGATGCTCCCTGTCTAATAGGGGGATTGCAAACTAGTTTTAAGATATATTACACAGCTTGATCTCCTTTAATGTGGAATAGAAGTGACATATTTTTAATCAATATATGTATCTATCTAAAGATATCTTTTTAAAGCACGATATCAACTTAGATAAATATATAAAAATACCTCCAGTCTAATGAGGGGATTGTAGACTTAGTTCAAAATATATCATAGGGCTTGATCTTCTTTAACATAAATAGAGATAACTTATTCTGATCATAATGTATATTTATCTGAGGATCTCGGCTTGAAGCACGATGTCGACTTAGATAAATATATAAAATGCCCCCTGTCTAACAGAGGGGATTTGTAGTAACTGTTGAGAGAATTTGGAATATCATTGGTCATATGCTTTATGCTTTTGGACTTGTTGAAGACTTCCTCTTGAGAGTTTGAAATTTATATTTTTCTCTTGTCCTGGCTTAGTGCCTTCGGTGGGCTTAGTGGAGTAGATGACTTGTTGGCGAGATGAGAACATCTTCGGTCCTATGCATTATGCTTTGATGGACAAGTTGAAGATTCAATCTCAAAATTTCAAATTTGTATTTTCCTCCTATCCTGGCTTTGTGCCTTGACAGATTTGATGGAGGAAAGTCCTGAATTATCTTGGAGACTTGTCAGGTGATACAACATTACCTTCCGCCCTAGCTTTTTTGCTTTCATGGGCTTATAGAAGAATGTTTGCCGGTGACCTAGCCCTCAGAGCTTGTGTTGGGTCAATGGTGAAGAATCATCAGTCCTGTGCTTTATGCGTAACGAACATATTGATGACATAACTCTCTTAGTTCATCCTCTAGATTTGTTTGAACATTAGGATGACTTTCTTGATCCTTTGCTTTGCTTTAGTGGACTTGTTGAAGAACTTCCTTTGGTCTTTTCTTTCTGCTTTAATAGACTTGTTGAAGGAGTTAATATTTCTTATTTGATATTGATACCAAACTCGACTTAGTGCTTTCTCGAGTGAGGATCTTTTTGTTAGATTTTAAAAAATGACCTTACAACTATTATGGATGATCTCCTAGTCTGGGTCACTTGAACTCAACAAGTTGAGAGGAATTGAGGATTTTTGGATGCTCTTGTCTTTGAACTACTAAAGAAGGATGATCCCTTATTGCGTCCTTTGTGGTATGTTGAGTAAGCAGACCTGTCAGTGACTCGGCCATATTTGGGCATGTTGAGTCTGACCTTGTGCAACCACTTGAGTCTAGGACTTGAGCAATTGATGGAGGATTTTATCATCGGGCTAACGAGATGGGGGATCTCTTACTATGACCTTTGTGGCGTATTGAGTAAGCAGACCTGTCAGTGACTTGGTCATATTTGAGCGCGTTGAGTCTGACCTTATGCACCCACTTGAGCCTTAGATTTGATGTATGGATGGAAGTTATGTTTCCAACTTGATTTATTGTAGTTTGCAGACTTGAAAATTTCTCTTTTTGGTCGGTAAAATTTTGATACTTGTGAACTTTGAATATATAATTTGAATTCTTATATGGGGATCTCGGTCTTAGGCGCAATGTCAACCCAAAGATAATAGAAAGGCCCCATGTTTCACAGGGAGAGCCTGACATTTTATTGTAAAATTTAAAAATGCCCTTTGTCTGATAGGGGGATTTTTGCTTCATTTCAGAAATGCATTCTTGTATTACAAGAGAATTTTCAACCAAAACACATATAATGACGATGAGGAATAATTGGTATCTCAACATGAGGACTATTTCTCCTTCTTGAAAAGTTCGAGGATGCACTGTATGATCGAATGCTTTGGACATCCTCATTAGATAGACTTCTAAATTTTATTGAGCTTGGAGCCTAACTTCATTAAGCACATCAAGCTTTTCTCATCTCGTAGACAGACATTCTCATCTTGGTAAGATCATGTTAGATGACTACTTGGAGTGAAGGTAGTTTAACTTCAAGTGGCAAGATTGCTTTAGCTCCAAATATCAGTGCATAAGGAGTGAATTTTATGGGAGTGCAGTATGGATGTCACGTCATTGTCCTTCTTTAAGGTAGTTTCACTTCAAGTCTTTGGCCCCCAAATTTTCTTACCTTTTTATTGGGACCTTTCGATGACATATTCTTGGACCTATGGTCCATGTGTCATGCCTCATCGTGTGGGACTTGAATTGGTTGACATCCTAGGGTTGTAGGAGGTTTCCTTTAAGGAGCAACTCTGGCCTCCCTGATGGCAGGAATTTCATATTTTCTTTTCTTTAGTCATTTCTCCTTAGCAACTCTGAGAACTCGATGCACTCTTGCAGATACAATTTTGGGTTTTCTTATTGGAGGAGCTAGACCTGATGCTGTCGGGTCTTGAAGGACTGTTTGATTTGGCTAGTAGAGCTGTTCTATTTTACCCATCTTAGGTTGTCAAACATGTTATGGGTTGGAACACTCGCTTCTAGTTCCACAGCTGGTTGTATAATTTTTTACTTGAATAATGGTTGTTGAGCATGCAGCTCAGCATTTCCCTTTCTCTACTGTCTTTAGGTTAGCTTGCTTTCAAATGAAGAAGCTTCTATGTCATTACTTCTTCTTGAGGCTTCGACCTCCATATTTGTTTTCTTTTGCCGGGACCTTTGGTGGCAGTTCCCCATGATTCAGTGCCATGCAGATGCTCACCACATGTATTATTTAGGATGGTCTTGAGTATCACCCACTGAGAGTAGCCTCTTTTATGAAGCATCAGTTTCTCTGATAATCGGGCATGGATACTTTTTCTTCATAAGACTCTTCTCCTTGATAACTTTCGGCACCCTTTACACTCTAGAGGATAGAGTCTCGAGATGCCTTTCTTGTGGGGTTATAGCTTGGTAGAAAGGAATGATATTTGATATCACGGTGAAGTTCTTTTCACCATTTTTCAAATTTTCAAACTTGTTTTGAGTAGGAACATAAACTTTTGGCTTCAAGACTGGTCGCATGGCTAAAGATTTAGGCAGTAATTAATGAGCTCACAGTTCAACATTTCACTTTCTCCGATTGCTCTAGGTTAGCTTGCTTCAATAAGAACAAGCTTCTGTGTCGCTACTTCTTCTCGAGAATTTGGCCTCCTTATTTGTATTTTTTTATATTGAGACCTTTCGGTAGCAGATTCCCGAACATGCATTTCAGGTGTCATGCCTGATGTTCTCCATGCAGGGTTTGTTTAGAATGATCTTGAGTTCTTACTGCCACCGATGGTAGCTTTTTGTAGTGGAGCATTTCTGGCTTCTTTGATAATTGGCATTTGATACCTTTTATTCATAAAACATATTTTCTTAACAACCTTTAGGACTCTATGTGCTCGACCAGATAGAGTTTCATGTTATTTCTCCAGAAGGGTTGAAGCTGACTACTGTTGAGCCAAAAAAGACAGCTTAACATCACCAGTAAAGCTTTTTTTTTACCATCTCAAAATTTTTAAATTTATTGTGGGGTAGAAATACTTGCTTCTGGTTGTAAGGCTAGTTGTATGCGATTCAGAGGTAATCTCGGCTTCAAGATTTCTTCTCCTCTGCCTTCTACTTAATTTTCCTCCAGAAGAGGAGTCTTCAGCATCATGCCTTCTTAATGCGGAAGGTTCAACTGGCAGAGTGGTCACATTCACAAGTATGATTGATACTTTCTACCCTGTGATGGCTCTTTTCATGACTGGTGCCTCAAAATGACCCAATCTTTCAAATACAAAGGCTCTCTTTCAAGGAACCTCAATAGCAGTAACAGTCATTCTAGTTGTCCTCCTCCCCAAATTGGATGGTAGCTCCAACATCTCTAGTATTGATTGTAGCATTAGCCAGATGAATGTTGGCTTCGCAACCAAGCTGCATGATGAATGGTGTTCTGAAGATCCATCGATATAGAGAACAAACAGATTAGTCATAAGAATATGATTTATTTAAATTTAATTTCATTGATAATTAATTTTAAATTTTAAATTTTATTTTACTCCACTATTACTATAGCATTGATTCGACTATCAAAAGATGGAAAGAGAAACATATCCCCAGAGTTGCCAGAAATCTGTGGGCAAAAAATTTGCCACTGACCTCTCGATGAAGAGAGTGGTTAAGTATCTATGTAGTTTTCAAAAGGTAGATGGAATAGTAGATAAGACACTCCTAGAGATTTCACCCTCATTTTGTGAGGACTTTAGATTTGGTTCCAGGTTTCCTATAGGCGCAAGCACCCATAGTTAATTACCCCTCTCAATGCTGAGAGAGAACTTTCAATTAAGGCTAGTGTTAGGTAGCTTAGTGTGCAGCGTGTAGTAGCAGCATGTGGAGTTATAGAATTGAAGTTTATGAAATTTATTATATTTAGCTTAAAGTGGATGGTTGGGGATGATGACTCGCCCGATCTAGATTTCATGATTTCATCATTCCGGGCTGTCGCGGTCCCTAGTCTACTTAGTTAGAGGAGGTAGTCAACCCAACTTAACAGAAGGATCCTCGTCAGCAACACATGGGTTACGTCGTCCAAGTGTCCTTATAGACCTGGGGTGGAGTTTATCTAAGGGGACAAATACAAGTTATTCTTAGCTAACATAGGGATTTTTGCCTAATCAAAATACATTATATAGTTCACAGCTCAAAGAGCAAAGCCATTAGGAAACATATGGGTTGCAGGCGTGACCATAATTTAGTGGTGCCATATCACGGCGAACCACCCGATCAAAGGGCTCGTGTAACCGTCATTTATGTGGTGTCATTTTATGACAAAATCACGTTTAGAGGACATGGGCCACGTCCTTACGGGCTTAAGATTATTTGAGTATGAAAATAGTTATGTATTTGATTTAACATTGGCTCTTTATGAGCAAAAGTTTTCTTAATTTATCACCCTCGACAAACGGTAGTGGATTGGTAGATGGATTTTCACTTTAAATTTAAATAATTAATTTCATTTAATTTATAATTTATATTTTTTGTTTGAATATTTGATCATTTAATAATGATTTGACATTAGAATTTGAATAAATTATTATTATTATATTATTATGAAAAGCCCTCCGGTTGAAATATTCAATCAACACGGCCATCATCGGGGTGTTGATCACTTGGTTTATTATTTTAGATCCTTTCGACCCGACTATTGTAGCTGTAACTCCTGAGGCACCCACCCGTGGTACACTCGTTTGAGTCCATGTTGGAAGGCCTCAAGCTACTGAAGCTCCTACTAGCCATGTTTGTCAATTAGTACTATCCAACCACTATTAAGGATTTCTCCTGACAAAGAACTTTAGTTTTTAAAAGGCTAGGTCAATTTGAAGCCCCCATTACGAAAAGAACCGCTAGCGGACAAACTGTGTCTTTAATGCCTCATGGTCCAATTGCTTCATCGACTGAACCTTTTGTACCTGAAAAGCATGATCATAAAGCTTTCTCAGTAGGAAGCAAATTAACTAGAATGTAGTGAAGAAGAAGAAATATTGAGTGAGGCTCAGATCCCACGAACCGTGAACAAGCGATCGCCACCGTAAGTGAGTATTCTTATCCACAATAACTTTGACAATCTAAAGTGGGTAAAAGAATAGCTCTACTAGTGAAGTAAAACAATCTTTCTGGAACCAACAACATCAAGCTTTACCACCATAGAGGAGACAACCTAAACATTATCTGCCAGAATACACAAAATTCTCAAAGTAGCCAAGGATAAAGGCTTGATAAAAAGAAAATTTTAGAGGCCTGTGGCGATTGAAAATATTGAAGCTCCACCAAGGAGGTTGCCATCTCTTATGGTAACCAATCATCGAGCCAAGTATGCCTTCGCACAGTGAGCATCGGGGCATGACACTCGGACTACGTGTCCAAAAATTCATTGCCGAAAGGTCCCGATGAAAGGATAAGCAGGTATGGAGGCTAAGGCCTCGTAATGAAATCTTGAAGAATGAAAGAGGTGTGACATCTGATACATATACTCAAAAATTTACCTCAAAAATAACTCATCATAAGTGGATACCCAAAAGAAAGGATATCATTGATAAGAGACATGACGGTCAACACCCTAGGGAATCCTCTAGGGGATCCAATCGCTGATCAGATTCACCCCCACAGGAGAAGGTTGACTTGGATCACAGTCCTTTAATGAAAGAAGTGCTTGTTTTGCACATTGAACTAGAGATCCACTGGAAACATCGATCAAAAATTTATGTACAAGAAGAAGATAATGAAGAGGACATTATGGAAGTGGAAGTCATCTATATGGTCAAAGATATAGATGAACTTTCTGCTCAGCATCATTAAACATGAATCCAAGGAACTTGAACTTGAATTTGATGTTTATGAAGAAGAGCCTTCACAGAAGAAAATAGAGGATGGTTCTTCAATATCTACTGAAGAGGAAGAAGAAAAAGATCAGAATGAAAAAGAGATCATGGGTATCGAAACTATTTATATGGTTGAACTAGGAAATGATCAGCCTGGTACATTCTTTTATAATCAGCATCATTCAACCCTATCAATAGCTGCCCCTGCATATGCGTAAGGAGAAAGATAGTCAAGTTCTTCCACTAAAGATGAGCAAAAGCGGAACAATAATAAGAAATAGAGGAAGAAGAAGAGCCTGCACTTGTTGATGTCATTGTGATAGGTAGAGCATAAAAGAAATGCAACATCAAATGGAGGTCAAAGATAAAGAAATTGCACTTGGTACCAAGATGAATGATATGATGGTATACAAATGAACATCATGATGGAGATGTTGAAGAACGAATATCACATCAACTATAGCACCTATTTTGTCTGCTAATCAATAGGCAGCTAATAATACAACTTTTGTACCACCAGTCCCTCCTACAATACATGCAACACATGAAGTGAGGAATGAATTTAACCAACAACCTCTTCAGCCAATAATTCAAAATTTGGCTAGCACATCAAGAACGGTAACATCTGCTCAGCTAGAAATAATAATCAATGAAAAGATAAAGGTAGTCATAGCTTCAGAGCAAGCTGAAAAGTTGGTGAGTAAAGGTCTCCCTTACCCAACTGAATATGATCAAGTGTTATACCCGAAAGGTTACTTAGCGTTGAAATTTAATACTTTTAATGGGCTTGGTAACCCGAAGCAACATCTAGCCTAATTTAATGCTACTTATGGTAACATAAGAGGGAACAATCGCCGCTTAGTTTATCGATAGCGGACCTCGCTTTCAGTGGTATCGAATGATTCGGTTAAAATCTTTTCAAAATTAGAGATAATATTTGTGAAGAGGTTCACTAGTGCAACCAAGAAAATCACAATCATTGACCATGCCTTGAAAAGGAGAAAAAATGAGGTAGTGATATAATTCATATGTCATTGGAGTAACCTAAGTATGAAATGCGAGCAATAATTGGAAGAAGAACATGAGATCCAATTATTAATGGGCAATATAGATGATAAAATGGCACCATTTCTATGTATGGCATCAATTGCAACATTCCAGGACTTGCTCGATAGGGTGACTAAATTTGAAAAGTTGAATCGCCCTAAGTATGGAATCTATATAGATAAAGCAAAGAGAAACAAACCTTCAGACTCAAGAAGAAATGAAACTCATGCCACTTCCTATAGTTCAAATGGTGAAAAGCGGGTAATATATAATGTGGATAAAGGAAAACAGTTGATGTACAATGATGATAAGGGAAAGAAGCCTCTCCATTCTAATCTACAGCCAAAATTGGTATTGGGAGGCAATGATAAACCTTAAAATTTTCCAAGTGGTGGGGAGTGTCCAAAATAAGCAACAAGAGATGATGAGAGGATGCAACCATCTCTTAAGAAAAAGATGAACAAAGATTATTCCATTAGAAGAGATAGTGTGGCTAAATTATTTCGGCAAGCAGTCAAAGCTGGTCTATAGTTACCAGAAATTAAAAGGCCAAAAGAAGCTGATCAAGTTAGTAATCCAAATTACTATCCCTATCATCGATGATCAATCATCCTATCCAAGATTGTTATGTCTTCGAAGATTGGTTAGAAAGGAAGTATCGGTGAGGTGAATTTACATTATCTAATAGTTTTCTGGTCAACCCAAAAAGAGAGTCTGCAAGGATGATTACATCTTCTTTTGTATCATCCATCAAAGACAAAAGAAGGAAAAATTAGTTCAAACTGAAGAATGAGAAACAGTAGTCTCCAAAAAGACTGTGAAAATGCTGAAGCAGCTAAAAGGTGTCCCTAATGTTAAGTGAAAATCTCCACTTGAACCTATATTGGACTTAAGAGATGCCTAGACTAAGTATTTGGGCTTCTCAATGGTATTTTGATAAGGCTACTTCATCATATCATCAGGAGCAGTCTACTAAATATAGGCCTCATAAATCAAAGAAGCCGACTAAAAAAATAAGATCAAGAAGAGAACTACAACTCAAAAAATTATTAATAATTTAGAGGAGTATCATGAGTCAAGACAACCATTTAGGCTTGCATACTTTATTCCTAAACTTTGCATTGTTGAATCAGATGAAGAGGATAACGGTGAATCTTGTTCAGTAGAGACACGCCAAATCATTTATGTGATGTTAGATGTTCTTCAGCATCAGTTACTCCAAAATGACTAGGGTAGTCAGACAAACTTGACCAACCCATCAGAATTCTTATCTAGAAAGCAAGAAGAGCTTGAAGAGTTAACATCTGTATTTTGTTTAATGACTCAACAAGAAGATAACAGTTCAAATGAAGATTTATAATTTTTTGACAAAGAAGAGTGGACTCATCGATATCATCGCGTATGAAATGTATGAAGTTGAAAAATGAGTCTAGCCCTTTCGATCAATCCTCCAGAATAAGAAGGAAATTTGAAGAAACTACCTCTTCAGAAGAATCTAAGCAAGAAAAGGTGATTCAAGTTCAGTTGAGAAGTAGTAAAGTCTTACTACCTTCATCAAAGAGGGGAAATGCAAATAAAGACAAAGGAGAACAAATTAAAGTTAACAAAGATATCATTCCCAAAAATCCTAAACTAAAGCCTAAATTAAGCAAAAAGATATATTATAATATTATATTAGATTTGAGAAAGATGCCTGCACAACTGAATGTGTACGAGTCTCTCTTGATGTCAAAAGAACTTCGAGAAACTTTGATACAGGCTCTCAAAGATCTGAAGAGTTATGAAGCTTACTTTGCCGAAAAATGCATGATTGAATCATTACAAACTCAAGATCTCCTAGTAATCATATTTTTTGAAGAAGATTTTATGTTGGGAACAACAGATCACAACCATCCTCTATATGTTACTATAGAAAGTGATGGCATCTCGATCAGCCGAATATTGATTAATCTAGGTTCTTCTATCAACCTTATGAGTCTAAAAGTATTATGAGGATTATCACTTGATATCCAATCTTGGGAGGGATACGTTAATATTTCATGGTTTCAATGAAAAAGGGTAGAAAACTTTAGGTTCTTCTATACAAAAGCCAAGTTTCATGATTTATATACAAAAGCCAAGTTTCATGTAGTCAATGCTGATACATCATTTAGAGCTCTCTTGGGTCAGCCATGGTTGCATGAGTATGGCATGGTTCCATCAACTATGCATCAGTGTATGAAGTACCTAAAAGAAAAAGAAGAATTCAGAATTCCTGGTAACCTACAACCATTCTCTCCATGAAGCAAAGATCTTTGAGGATGCAAAATATTTCATCCCTAAAGAGACTAAGCTAATAGAGCCTCTTGAAGTGGTAGCATCCACTTCAGGAACGAAAAAGCAACTTCACAAGGTGAAAGAGCAGAAGCAAAGAACAAGAAAGAAGGCAATGTTGACTCTCCCTAAAGCACTTGATTCTATATTTAAATCAAGAAGACCAATTCCTCACTTGGGAAGTGACACACAAGAAGAAGAAGATATTCCTGTCAAACCCAAGAGAACTTATAAACTTTCAAGAAAGATAAAGTATGAAATAAGTGATTCTGATTTAGACTATGATTTTGAATCTACTTATGAAAATAGAGTTCAGATGGATGCATTAAGAAGGATAGCTCATTTGGTAGTGTAAGAGGACTCCTTCAAAATTATACCCATCCCTCGGTAGTACTTCAAAGAAATCACTCCACTGGAGATTCATAACATTGAAGAATTGATAACATTCTATGTGCCACCGTTGAGTGAGAGGGGCAGAACGGGAACACTATTTTACAAATCTGAAGAATCTCAAACTCACAATTTTGATCGGCCCGCTCAACATAAAAATTCTGATGAGATAGTGCCAATAAGAATACCAATATACTATCCATAGAAATTACGAAGAATGATGCATAAGCTGAGAATTCATATTGGAACTACTAAATATGGAACTCAAATCTTTAACAGGATGTGGAGCCTCGAGCATCATAAGAAGTGATCAGTTTTCACTATAAAGGTTTGGGTTAAAGCAAATGAAGAGATGAAGAAATTCTACATCTGAATGATGCTTTCAAGATGGTAGATGCCTGAAACTCCTCAAGATGGTGGAACTACTTGTCAAAAAAATCAATGAACTAAATTGCTGTCCATATTCAAATGCCGATTATCTCTTTGTAATTTGCAGCGGCATAAGAATACCATCCGCTAAAAATGACATTAAGAAAGCTCCAAATAGATTTGAAAGTTGATGAAACTAGGTTTCCATCTGAAAGGAGAAGTATGCATTGGATAGCCAACATTGTCCCAATTAGGAAGAAGAACGACCAAATCCCTCTCTGCATTGACTTTCGGGACCTAAATAAGGCGTGCCCAAAAGATGACTTTTTGCTTCCAATATCAGAACTACTAGTGGACAATACTTCCAACTATGTCATGTTCTCATTTATGGATGGATCATTGGGATATAATCAAATTAAGATGGTGCTTAAAGATGAAAGACATACATCATTCAAAACACCTATTGGCATCTATTGCTATACAGTCATGCCTTTTGGTTTGAAAAATGCTGGAGCTACATACCAAAGAGTCATGACATATATTTTTGATGAGTTGATTCACCAGAAGGTGGAATGTTATGTTGACGATTTGGTGGTGAAAAGCTTAAATCATGAGGATCACTTTGAAGACTTGAGAATTGTATTGGAAAGAATCATAAAATATGATCTCAAGATGAATCATATAAAATGTGCATTCGACGTATCCTCTAAAAAATTTCTTGGGTATATTGTACGTTACAGAGGAATTGAAATTGATCCCACCAAAATCAAGGCAATTATGGAGATGCCTCCACCAAGAGTTTGCATTAGCTCCATTCTTTACAAGGATAACTTGCATTCATTCGTTGATTGATATCAAACCTATCGGCATTGTCAACTATTTACAAAGTTGATGAAGAAGGATGCTCTATTCAAGTGGGACAAGGAGTACCAAGAAGCCTTCAATAGTATTGAAAGCTACCAATTAAATCCATCAATCCTTGTAGCGCCTACTCCTAGGAAGCCCCTCATTCTATACATGGCTGCATTAGAAGAGTCCTTAGAGCATTATTGGTGCAACACAATGAAGAAAGCAAAGAGAATGCTCTTTATTATATCATTCAAAGGTGGATAGGAGCAGAGATACTCTCCGATAGAGAACCAATGTTTGGCATTGATCTTTACAGTCTAAAAGCTCATATTATATGTATCTCGATTTACCATCTCAAGGATCGATCTAAGTACTTGATGATAAGACCAGCGTTGATAGGTCACTTGGCAAGATGGGCAGTATTTCCTCTACAATTTGATATCACATATGTTCTGTAGAAAGCAATGAAGGGATAAGTCTTAGTAAATTTTTTAGCTGCAAATCCCATCCCTATGAACTCTTCCCTTAATGATGATTTTCTTGATGAGAAATTTATGCTCATTCATGAAAGAGAAAAACTACAAATTTGGAAAATGTACTTGGATGGAGCCTCATCGATCAAACAAGTCAAACCTCTAAATTTTCTAAGGGAAAGAACAGGAATCAGCATTATCTTCATAACACTAGAAGGTGGGATAATGAGACGATCATATGGGTTGACCAAGCCAAGAACTAATAATGAAGCCAAGTCTGAAGCATTAGTGACATGTCTTGAAGAAGCTATTTTCATAAGCATTCAAAACTTGCATATTTTCGGTGATTCTCAGCTTATTATAAATCAAGTACATGGCATCTATAAAATCAACAAGCTTGACTTAGCTTTCTATCATAAGTAAGTTCTCAAACTTATGAAGTAGATACCAAATATCACATTAACTCGAATCTCTCGATCCGAGAATAGCAAAGCTGATTGCTTAAAAAAATTAGCTAAGGAAATGACAAGTATGAATGGTGATTATGTCATGATCGGCATATTTACTCAATGAGTTCTAGAGCTAGCAAAGTATAAATCCCCGCAGGTAGATGGGTTATCAAATTTGACTTAGTTGCTCCTAGTACTCCAAAATGAACAAGAAGTTATACCGAGAAGAGCTAAGCCTGACATTACTTTAGAAAAATAATGGGAAGCCTTTATTGTAGAAGAGCCACAAGATTTGAGGTAACCCTTCATCGACTACTTTAAGGAAGGAATAATACCAAATATTAAATCACTGGTAGCTCAAATTTAGAAGAGAATGTTGCACTATGCTTTCATCAATACTACTTTATATTGTAGATCCTTTGAATAAATGTGGCTATGATGCCTAAATGCAGATGAAGCTAGCAAAGTGATGGTTAAAGTTCATGAAGGACTTTGTGGTGCACATCAATCAGATCCTAAGATGATAGTAAAGATCAAAAGGATGGGCTATTATTGGCCATCTATAGTGAGAGATTGTATCAATCATGCTAAGAAGTGTCATGAATGTCAAGTACATGAGAATATAATACATCAACCTCCAAATTTGCTACACCCAACAATAGCATCCTGGCCATTCAAATGTTGGAGTACAGATGTAATTGGACCAATTGATCTGTCATCGTCAGCTGGACATCGGTTCATCCTAGCAACGACTGATTATATCTCTAAGTGGGTTGATGCTACCCCATTTAAAAAAGTTACTATCGATCGAGTGATTAACTTCTTCAAGCATAATATGGTCTATAGATTTGGAGTGTCGCATCAAATAATTTTTGATAATGGCACAGCTTTCAAAAATATAAAGATTTATAGATTCATCGATCGACATAAAATTGATTGGTGATACTCTTCAATATACAATCTAAGAGCAAATGGTTTGGTGAAGGCGATCAACAAGACATTAGTCAAGCTGCTCAAAAAGATCCTTACTAAAAATAAGAGAGAATGGCATACTAAACTAATAGAGGCATTATGGGTGTATCAAACCATCAAGACACCTAAAAGCCTCCTATTCATTGGTATTTGGGCGAGTAGTTCTTCTTTGAAGTTGAGTTATCGTCACTTCGAGTAGCCATCCAATACAGTCTAACTGAAGATCAAAATGCTCACCTGAGGATTGAGGAACTCGACGTGCTTGATGAAATTAGATTGCAAGTTCATCAAAATCTGGATGTTTATCGAGCAAAGATGTCCAAGGCTTTTGACCATATGGTGTGGCCTTGCACACTCCAAAAAGGGGAATTGGTCTTGGTGCTAAGAAGACCAATTATTCCTAATCGAAAATTTGGTGGCAAATTTGAGCCTAATTGGGAAGACCCTTTTTCATTGAAAAAGTGTACCAAGGAGGGGCATACCAACTTATTAACTTGAAGGGTGAAAGACCAATGCTACCAATTAATGATCGATACTTGAAAAAAGTATTATACATGACAAAGACATTCTCGGGGTACAATAGAAATCCCCTTGTAAGACAAGGGGCATTTTTTTAGTATATCTATTTAGGTAGACATCGTGCTTCATGCCGAGATCCCTAAATAAATATACTCACTCAAGATGAAAAAAGTTTTTTGTGAAAATTTCCCTGTTACACATATGACATTTTTAGATTTATATACATAGATGAAATCAATGGTGCATGTTAAAACCCTCTTAAGAGCATATCAGTTCAAATATTGATGTATTTTCTTAATTTATATCTTAAAAGTTCTTTTAAAAGTGCTTTAGAATTTCCCCTGCAAGATAGAGGGTATTTTTTATTTTTTTAGTTTATGTCAAGCTTATTTGAGTTGACGTTGTGTTATAAGATGAGATCCTCAAATATATTCTGATTTAGGTTGACATCAAGCTTTACGCCAAAATCCCTGAATATATTCATAATTGCTGCTGTTAAGTTGCAGGTTCTTACAGGAACAAAAAGAATCCATTTCTATGCATGAAAAGATAGCCATAAATGTCAAGAAAAATTTTCTCCCTAATTCATCAAATGTCAGAGATCAAGTCAAAAGAACTCCCAATTTTGGAAGCTTCGATCAACTGAGCTAAAGAAACATCAACCTCAATATCGTGAAGTCTAGGACACGGGTGGGTTCTAAAGGTCAAACTCAACATGACCAGAAATGGCGAGTTGCTCATGCACTCCTCACTCAACAAGCCACAAGAAAAGGTTGTAGTGAAAGAGCCCCCGTTCGTTAGGATGATAACCAAATCACCAACCCACTACAGTTTTAGTCAAAGACTCAAGTAGGTTTTAAAGGTCAAACTCAATAAGCCCAAATGTGGCCAAGTTGCTGATGCTCTCCTCACTCAACAAGCCATAAGAAAAGTAGTGAAAGAGCCCCTTTCGTCGGTCAATGATGATAGGCTCAATCTCTGGATCTAGCTTAGTGATTATAAGCAACCAGAATCTAAGATATCTTTCTACTTGATCGATAGACCAAAGCAATCTGAGGAAAATCTCAATTCAGAGCTACCTCAAATCAATCTATATATTAACTGCAGGGTGACATTTTAATTTTTTTTTCTCAAATAATCTGATCAAGCTCAAAGCACCGTTCAAAGCCAATCTCCTCATCAAGTCTGTCAAAGCAGAAACCACAGGATCGAGAAAATAATTCTATAGTTCATACAAAGCTGATGGCCGAACTAAAGAAATTTCATGGTTATTTAGTCTATTAAAGCACATATTGCTAGACTGATAACTCAATATATACCTAGTATAAACCAGAAGGTAGGGTCATCTGTACGCTCCCTTCAATGAATCTGTTAAAGTAGCAAGCACATGATTCATGGCATACATATACTTCCTGATAAGTCATATGGGTA
Organism: Cymbidium sinense; assembly: GCA_021442155.1. Classification (NCBI taxonomy): domain Eukaryota; kingdom Viridiplantae; phylum Streptophyta; class Magnoliopsida; order Asparagales; family Orchidaceae; genus Cymbidium; species Cymbidium sinense. The sequence goes on from CM038216.1 coordinate 3,502,747, forward strand.
ATTCAGGTCAGTCCTTCATCAAGTTTGTCAAAGCTAGGACAGAAGGAATTTCAAATCCAACCAAGCACGGATAAACCAATTCTCCAGCAGAGTCCTTCATCAAAATAAATAAACCAATTCCTCCACCAAACCCAAACAAGCATGAAGCTAAGGTTGGAAAAACTCAAATCTACAATGACATAAAATAAATAGATCTTCAACAAAGCCATTAAATTAGAGAGTAGATGATGTAGGAACTCTTATCTATCTGACAAGTCGATTCTGATAAATCAGTTAATCCCATCATTTAGCATGTCCTAAATAAGGCATCATACTAATGACAAATCCTATCAAAGCTCCATAAACTTGACTTGCTCCATGTGTGAATCACATTTATTGAGGCATTTGTTGACCACCATATATGTGTCATAAGTTGAGTCAAGCCCACAAGTCAAATTTTGGACTTCACATGTGATAGTGCACAAATCGGCTCAAAATGCATTGGATGTCATCAAAATGGTAATGACCTTTGATCAATGAATGGACTTCATCGTCGTGTCCATAATATCAAAATTGATTGGAATATAAATATTGCACAATTTAATAATCAACCGATCGATCGAGCTATCAATGTACCGATGCACATATCAAGAAAAGGAAGTTATGATGATGTCCAAATAACCTCTACTCATGAAATTGATCATACTATTAGCTTCAAAATATCAAAAACTACCAAATGACTCATCTACACTTAATTCAAATGAGTCCGTGCAAATGTCGAATGATGTGCATAAATCGAGGCTAAAATATGTTGGGCATTGCCAAAATCAATCCAAATGACCTTCGATCAATGAACGGACTTCTCCATTACATTTAGAACATTGACACTAGTCAGAATATAAATATTGCACAACATGATGATCAACTGATCAAGGATCGAGTCATCAATGAGCTTGCACATATATATCAGGAGGCACGATCAAAATCAAATATCCTCCGTTCATGAAATTGATTATAATTAGCTTCAAATATCAAAATCTATTAAGTAAGATTATTCACTCAATTTGGACAAGTCTGTGCAAAAATCAAGCAGTCAAAATGATAATGCATATTTTGAGCTAAAATTGACCCAATTTGACCGACTTAAACCAAACGGCCTCCGATTATGAAACAAACCATGCCATTATGTTCAGAATATTGAAATAACCTAGAATCAATATATATATATATCAACTTTATATTGAAGTTGGTGTAAAGTTCATATTAAAGTTGATTAAGTAATAAAAAATATTATTCAAAGCCCTAATCTAACCTAAATCCCTAAATCACTCTAATCCATGCTCGACTGGCCCTAATTCCTAAATCTGACCCAAGCACTTTCTCCCTCACACGTGACCTCCCACTCGCCTGATCTCCCTCATTCGATCATTCCATCCTTCCTCTTGGTCGAACGATAAGCTGAGCCCCCTCTTCACGCATGTGACTGACTTTCCCTCTCAGGCCATCCATCTCAACCGAATGAAAGGATGCTCCATTCAATCCTGTACCACTCCTCCTTTCACACCTACGTGAGATTTCCACGTTCGACTTCCTCCATGCTCCATGATTTGAACGGTAAGCCATAGTTTCCCCTCCTCCAACCGTTCCCTCTTTCCCTTCTTCTTCTTCTAAAAGGCAAGCATAAACTGCAAGTTTCTTTCTCTCCCCAAAAAAAAACTGGACAGCTTTCTTTCTCTTTGATTTTTCCCTCCTCCAAACCACAAGGAAACTAAAATTCCAATTTCATTTTTCTTCTCTCCAAAACACGAGCAGGGGTAGGGTTTTCTTTCCTTCTTCTTCCTTATCCTTCTTCTTTATTTTTCATTCTTCCATTTTTTCTTCTTCCTTCTCCATTTCATTTCTTTTCTCATTTCCACAAAACCAAAAATCCCATTTTCCCCTCATTTCCACAAAATCAAAATTCCTTTTCTTCTTCCTCTTCTCAATTTATTTTTCTTTCTCACCCTTCCAATCTGAATTTCCTCTCATTTCCCCCAAACTAAAATTACCCCTTTCATTTTCTTTCCCCAAAATTGAAATTCTCTTTCTTTTTTCCGCCACAACCGGAGAGGAACACCATCATTAGGTGGGTTCTTTGCCTGATTTTTGGCATCTCTCTCTTCTCTCCTTTCTTCTAAACTAAAATTTCCAATTTTGTTTTACCGCAATTTGAGAGGAACACCGTCATCAGGCTAGTTCTTCTCTTGGTTTTGGCATCTCCCTCTTCATCTCCTTGCCGATCATTGCAATGCTAAAAGTGTGTCTGAACATGTGGGATAAATATGTGGAAGTGTATATGCGAATGCTTGTGTTTCTTTGCAGGTTTGAAGGCCTCGCCGTGCTCATTAGGGTGCTATGAGATGAAAAATTGACTGCGGTGTCACAAGACACCACTCGCTACGCTTATTAAAGCATACCAAGTAAGCCAACTTATGTTATATGTCGCTCCCCCTAGCCAAAATGCTGCCGAAAGTTTGTTAAATTTTTGGACTTAGAAAAAAAAAAGAATATATATTGCATTGCATTTGTCTTCTTTCAGGTTTAAAGGCCTTGTTACACTTATTAGGGTGTGACAAGATGTAAATTGGTTGTAGTGTTTCAAGGCACCACTTGCTACGCTCATTAGGGCATACCGAGAAAGCCAAAACACTCGATGCAGCCCCCTACGTGGGATGACGCCGGGAGGTTGCCGAAATTTCATCAAATTTTTGGACTTATAAAATAAAAAAAGAGATAATCAAATAATTTAAATGGAATTAAATGAAAGATTTAAATCAAAATTTTGAGCATAACAAATGTGAAGTTACAAAGGCATAAAGTAAATATAAGTGCACATGTTAAATTTGAAAGGGGGGCTTATATTAAGCCAAATAACTCACCATTGGATAAGAACAAGTCATCCTTATGAATACTAAGCTCTACAATGATTCATTTCAAATGTCTCGAAGGAGTAGAAAAGTTTTGTAGGAGGTTAGAAATGAGTTTAAATGGCTTGTTAACAAGCATAAAAGAGAGTCATCACTGATCAATACGATTACTTTCTGATTCACTTTGAGATAAATAAAATGTTTTGTATTAGTACATAGTTTAACTATCTGAAGTCTATAAGAAGCTTAAATGTGTATCCACAAATTAAGGAGGTTGATTAAGTGGTTCATCAACGAGCACTAATCTTAAGTATTGATTCCTAATAAATGGTAGAGCCATATCATATATTAAGTCAATTGGAACAATCCATGACTGAACTATACAGATGCTTATAATAGATTCAATGAGTCATTATTGAGTGCAACAAGTTCTCTAATGAATAATAGACTTTCTCACAATTCACTTCAATTAAATTGAGAGAAGGCAATCCAATAGAAGTATACAATAAATTCGAAGGCTTATTAATAAGCATAAGAAATAGATATGAATCTCTAAAGCCTAAATACAAAAAAAGTAAATATGAATCACATGTGCTATTACAAATTGCAATATAAAAACTATAACATCTTCTATGCCACCGATTCATAACACTTCATACAAACAAATAGAATGCATTAATTAAAGCATGCTTAAATACACCAATGTGCCCCGACACTATGTTGAATATTTAGATTCAAGTGTCTGAGGATGCTGCGTGGGTTGCTACCCGGTTTAGTCTGAGGACTAGTTCAGGTTTAACAAAACTTGAAAATCTATTATAAGAGTTTCAACTTAGTAAAATATCTTAGAAGCTAATTCTTTCATGTGACAGTAGATCTGATCCTCTGTTAGGAGCTAAACATTAACATGATCAATTAACTACTTCGGTGATGGCTATGTTGAATGGTGATTTCAACCGGAGCGATACTTCCATTTAAATGTGATTCTAATTTCAAATCAAACTAACTTAAATCAAATGTCAATCTAAAAATTGCAATAATGAAATTCAATCATTAAAAGCTTAAAGCAAAACTCAATCTATCCATCTTCCGTAATTATTTGCCAAGGGTGATAAATTAAGAAAACTCTAGCTCACAAAAGAGCCGATGTCAAATCAAGTGTTCTGCTATGTTCACTCTCAATCAATCTCATGTCAGTAAGGATGTGATCCGTGTCCTCTGACTGCATGGCTTGGCCAAGAATCCATAGATAATGTAGTTACGATCAGAGTCCTCTGATAAGGTGGCTTATCTAGTAAGGCTACATTATATTATGATCACGATCGTAGACCGTATGCTCCCCATGGACTCTGCCCTTTGAGTTGTGAGTCATACGGTACACTTGATAGGGCGAAAAGCCCTCTGTCAACTAAGGTAGACTTAAGATTATCTCCATAGAAAAACACCACCCTAGGTCTACAAGGATTTCTTGGACGATGTAACCCATGTGTTACTGATAAGGATCCTTCAGTCAGGTTGGGTCGATTACATCCTCTTACTAAATAAACTAGAGACTATGATAGCCCAAGATGACGGAACCATGGGATCTAGACTGGGTACGTCATCATTCTCCCAACCATCCGGTTTAAGCTAAAATGATGAATTTCATAATCTTAAATTTTAAAACTCCATATGCTGCTACTATACGCTACACACTAAGCGACCTAACGACTAGCCATAATCGAAAGTTCTCTCTCAGCATTAAGAGGGGTAATTAACCACCTATAGGAAACATGGAACCAGATCTAAAGTCCTCACAAAATGAGGGTGAAATCTCTGGGTAGTGTCTTATCCTATTCCATATACGAAATTACATACACATTTAAATATATACAATTCAATTTATCAAGAGATCGGTGGCAAATTTTTGAAGCCCACAGTCATCGGTAGACATCCTTCTATAAGCCAATGAAAGTAGAAAGCTAGTTCAGAAGGTTATTTCGCATCATCTCGCAAGTCTTCAAGATAATTTAGGACTTTCTTCCATCAAATCCATCAAGGCACGAAGCCAGGATATAAGAAAATACAAAATACAAATCTTTGAGATGAGTCTTCAACAAGTCCGTCAAGCATAAAGCATAGAATTAAATATATTCTCATCTCGCTAATAAGTCATCAACTCCATCAAGTCCACTGAGGCACGAAGCCAAGATAGGAGGAAAATACAAATTTCAATTTTGAGATTAAATCTTTAACAAGTTCAAAAGACAATGATAAGGATCAACTCCTCAAGTCATCAAGTCCACTGCAGGAAAGAAAAAAATACAAATTTCAAATTTTGAGATTGAATCTTCAACAAGTCCGGCACAAAGCATATGACTAAAGACATTCCAAATTCTCTTAATAGTTACTACAAAGCCCCCTATTAGACAGGGGGCATTTTTTATATATTTATCTAAGCAGACATCGTGTTTCAAGCCGAGATCCTTAGATAAACATACATGATGATCAGAATGAGCTAGGCTTATTTATATTAAAGAAGTTCAAACTTTGTGATATATTTTTGAGCTAATCTGCAATCCCCCTCTTAGATAGAAGCCCTTTTTATGATCAAGGTTGCTCAATCCTCCCATGTGAAATAGGGGGCCTTCTTGTATATATATTCAAGCTTTATGTTAAGATCCATGAATATATCTATAATTGGTATTATTAAAGTTGTAGGCTCTTGGAAGGAACAAAAAGAATTTTTCTACGCATGAAAAGACAACCCTAAATATCAAAAGTTTATCTCCCAAATTTGTCAAATTCTAAAGAGCAAGTTAGAAGAACTCCTAATTTTAGAAGCTTCAATCAATTAAGTTGGAAAATATCAACCTTTACATCATAAATTCTAGGACATAGATGGGTTCTAAAGGTCAAACTCAACAAGCTCATAAATGGATGAATTATTAACGCTCTCCTCACTCAATAAGTTGCAAGAAAATTTTGTACTGAAAGAGCCCTCGTTCGTTAGTCCGATGACAAAACCTCCAAGCCATCATAGCTTAAGTCAAAGGCTCGAGTAGGTTCTAAAGGTCAAACTCAATAAGCCTATAAATGATCGAGTTACTAATGCTTTCCTCACTAAATAAGTCATAAGAAAAGGCCACAATGAAAGAGCCCATGCTTGTCAGTCCAATGATGATAGCTGTTCGATCTCAAATCAAATTTTGCTTAGTGATTACAAGCAACTAGAATTCAAGAGATCTTTTTGCCTGATTGATAGACCAAGAAAATCTAAGAAAATAACTCTCAATTTAGAGCATTCTTAAATCAATCTCTATATTAACTGTAAGGTGATACTGCAATATCTTTTCAAAAGTCTAATCAAGCATAAAGCATAGATCAAAGCCAACTTTTCTCAGTACATGGCAGAAAGCATAGGACAGAGGAAGTAATTGCATAGTTCATACGAAGCTAATGGCCAAACTAAAGGCATTTCATGATTATTCGGTTCGTTAGAGTACTCATTGCTAGATTGATAACTCAACATTATAGACCTAATAGAAGCCAGAAAGCTGGGTCATTTATATGCACCATTCAATGAGTTTGTTAAAGTAGCAAGCATAGGACTGAAGATATGCATGCACTTTCTAACAAGTCAATATGGATAAATTAGGTCAATCCTTCATCAAGTCCATCAAGCTTAAAGCTAGGATAAAAAAATTTTAAATCTCAAAGCAAACAAATCAATTCCTCCATCAAACCCGATCGAGCATGAAGCTAGGGTCAGAGGAAATCCAAATCTATAATGACACAAAAAAAGATCTTTAGCAAACCAATTGAAGCAGAGAGTAGATGATGGAAGATGCTCTTCAAAAGCCATTGAAATTGAAGCTACAGTAATTTGAGAATCATGGTTGACTTGAAGGGCCAACCAAATTTTAATAAAGATAACTCGCTTCATGCATGAATCACATTTTTTGGGGGGCATTTGTTGACCTCCATGCATGTGCCATAAATCAAGTTAAGCTCACAGGATGAATTCCTCAAGCTTCAGAGCGTAAATCGAGGCTGGAATGCACTAGACATCACTAAAATTGGTCAAAATGATCTTTGATCAATGAACAAACTTTGCCATCATATTCAAAACATCAAAATTGATGATAATTTATGTATTGCATAATTCGACGGTCGATCAAGAAGGAGGGCCGTCGAAGTGCCTATGCGCATATCAAAGTTAGGAGACTGTGATGATGCCAAAATAACCTCCATTCATGAAATTAATTATGTCATTAGCTTCAAAACATCAAAATCTATCAAATAAGATTGTCTACGCTCAATTCGGACAGTCTACGTGAATATCGAATGATCAGATACAACAACGCACAAATCAGAGCTGAAATGCACTAGGCATCGCCTAAATCAGTTGAAATGATCTTCGATCGATAACAAACTTTGCCATTGTGTTTAGAATGTAGAAATTGATTAGAATATACATATTTTATAATTCATAACCGATCAAGAAAGAAATCCATCGATGCACCTACGCGTATATTGCGGTCGAGAGGTTGCGACGAAGCCCAAACGACCTCCGTTCGTGAAATTGATTATGTCGTTAGAGTCAAAAAGTAGAAACCTATCAAATGAGATTATTCACGCTCAATTCAAAAGAGTATGCGTGAATGTTGAGCAGTTGGAAGCGATAGAGCACAATTTTGAGCTGAAATTGACTCAATTCAACCTCAAGCTTGAAAAAAATGACTTTTGATCATAAAAAAGGGGGATTAATAAGCACAAAAATGATAAAATTAAATTAAGTTATAACTAAAATTAAGATTAATCTACATTAGATAAATACTTAATATAATTATTACCATTGCATAATTACACATATATGTGCTTTTGAATTTTGTTATTATCCATCTTAATTAAATTTAGATTAACTAAATTAAAATTAGTATGCCCATTTAAATAGTCAATTAATTATTATATGAAATTATAATTTGAACTATATTATGTTAAAATCATATTTATTATAATAAAATCAAAGCGATTGAAACTATTTGGTTTAATCATTATTTTGATTTGTGTACATTCTTGCATATGAAAAAAAATCAAAAGAGACTAATATAATAGATTATTCGGCCATTTAAAGAGATATGGGCCTTTAACAAAAGCACATGTATATTAATACTTGAGTTGCTTTAAAGTTTAGCTCCAAGTGAGACTCAATTAAGATGTCTTATAACACTAATAAAGCAACATTTCAAGAGTTGTGGGCTCCAAAATTTTCCACCGACCTCTCGATAAATTGAATTGAAGAGAGTGAGTTAAAGCATTGGTGTAATTTTAAGGCAGATGAAATAATAGATAAGACACTACCCAAAGCTTTCATCCTCATTTGGTGAGGACTTTTAGATCTGGTTCCAAGTTTCCTATAAGCGCAAGACCCTATAGTTAATTACCCCTCCTAATAAGTGAGAGAGAACTTTAGATTAAGCCTAGTTGCTATATCACTTAATGTGTAGCGCATAATAGCAGCATATGGAGTTTTAGAATTTAAGATTATGAAATTCATCATTTCAGCTTAAACTGGATGGTTGGGGGAATGATGACATGCTCGATTTAGATCCCATGGTTCCGTCATCCCCGGCTATTGTGGTCCCTAGTCTATTTAGTCAGAGGAGGTAGTCTATCCAACCTGATCGAAGGATCCTTATAAACAACATATGGGTTACGTCGCCCAAGAAATCCTTATAGACCTGAGGTGGTGTTTGTTTGAGGAGATAGAATTAAGTCTACCTTTAGCTGATAGAGGATTGTTTGCCTATCAAGTATACCCTATGATTCACAACTAAAAAGGCAGAGCAATTGGGGAGCATATGGGCTACGATCGTGATCATAATATAATGGAGCCTTACTGGCCAAACTACCTGATTGAAGGACTCTGGTCGTAATTATTTTATTTGTGGAGCCTACTAGCCAAGCCACGTAGTCAGAGGACATGGGCCACATCCTTTCTGGAAAGAGATTGATTGTGAGTGAACATAATAGAATATTTGATTTAACATTGGCTCCTTTGTGAGCTAGATTTTTCTTAATTTTTCACCCTCAACAAATAATTGTGGAAGGTGGATAAATTGAGTTTTGCTTTAAGCTTTTAATGATAGAGTTTCATTTAAATAGTTTTTTTAGAGATTTATATTTTTGATTTCAAATTATTGATTAGTTTGAATATGTTTAAGAGCTTTAGATCCTGTCAACTCTATTTAGCTGTCAACGAAGGATTAGATCTACTATCACCTATCCTAATCAATTTCTCTAATATTTCATCAAGTTGAAATTCTCATACTTGATTTTTAGGTTTTGTTAACCTGCACACAATCCTAAGACTAAACCGAGTAGCAACCCACACATCATCCTCAGACAGTTGAATTTAAACATTCAGCATAGTGTCGGGGCCCATGCGGGTATATTTAAGAATGCTTTAATTAACGTCTTTTGTTCGCTTGTACAAAGTGTTGCGAATCCAGTGGAGTTGAAGACATTGTAAATTGATCTAATATCTTATTTAATTTTTTAAATTAATATTTAATTAATTCTAATTTAGCCTATGTAGCCTTTTCATATATTAAAATTTGCACTTTAAATCTCTATGTCCGAGCACATGCAGGTGTTTATAGCTTAGATAATTTCATCTGATTAGTGATTTCATTGATTTTGAAAATTATAATTTAGAATGAAATTCTTTAATTTTTGTATTGAAGAAAAGCTCCTTAATTCGTGCAGTATTTAGTTTAGAATCACATTCTGTCAGCTTGTACAAAGAATTGCAGATCCGGTGGCGTCTATTTGAAAGTTTGCACAAGCTTTCAATAAGAATATATTCATTTTAGATATGTGTAATGAATTTATTTTCATTCAAGCATTTGCATGTATTTTGGAATATTTGACCCAAATGAGTAAACATTATAAGATATGTGTGAGGGCATACTTCATACAGTTTTATTCATACAAGTTTATATGTACGAAGTTCACCCAAAAGAAAGCTTCAAGCCTCTCTAATTTTATCATTTAAGGACTTTTCATATTTTCTACAACAAAAGTTGTTAGACCCAATTTAGATTCATTTTTAACTTCATATAAAATTTCCTATTTATTTGAAAATTAAACTTCAAATTTATTGCAAGTTTGTTACGAGTTTAGTATTAGTCTCCCCAAATTTCAAATATAATTTATTTAACTTTGAGGAATTTACAAAAAAAGTGAACTCACTTTATCAGGGAATTTACATTTGTTGTTATGCTTCAATTTAAGCCATGGAAAGTTGTAGTTTAAAACTTGTGAGTTTAATATTATCCTCCCCAAGTTTCTATTAAAGCTCGTTTAATTTTGAGGAATTTACAAGAAAAGAGAACTCACTCATTGCTTCCTCAAACCCCTCTAAATAAAGCTAAGAGAGAGCACTTGCTTGAGTTTAAAGTATCGAGAAAGAGGGGAAGGATTTTAATTCCCACTTTGGGAAGGCTTTCAACTTGGTTAAATAAGTTTTATAAATGTTTTTCCTCTCTTTTTTTCTTTGTTTTACTTTTGTGTTTGTTGTATGTCATTTTCCTTTCCCATTTTTTCTTGTTTGATGCTTTTAGTTTAAATTTAGCTGTAGGTTTCCTTATGTAGCGTTCTTAAGCTGGTCAATTTTACTCTCCCATTTTTCCTAAGTCAAAAGATTTGACGTAATTTTGGCAGCCTCCCGGCGTCATCCCCACACAGGGGACTACATCGGGAATATTTTGGCTTTCTCGGTACGCCCTCATGAGCGTAGTGTGTGGTATCTTGCGAAACCACAACCATCTTCACACCCACTATGCCCTAATGGGCATTAGCGGGGTCTTGAAACCTACAGAAAGAAATACAATGCATGTGTATTCATTTCATTTTTTTTCTAAGTTTAGAAATTAGACAAAATTTCAGCAACATTTCATCTACGGGGAGCGACATCTAATGGATGTTGGCTTACTCAGTACACCCTCATGAGTGTAGCGAGCAGTGTCTTGCGACATCGCAACTAGTTTTTCATCTCGTTACACTCGTGAGCACGATGAGGCCTTCAAACCTGCAAAGAAATACAAGTATCTATATATCCACATTCACACATTGATCCCACATGTTCTGACTCATTTTCTGCGTGTTGCAATGATCGGTAAGGAAATGGGGTTGGGTATGCCGAAAACTAAGAGAAGAACCGCCTCATGATGGTGTTCTTCTCCGGTTGCGGCGAAGCAAAAATTGGAAGGGTAATGCAAGGAGTGCGAAGCTAAAACCGAAAGAAGAACTTTCTTCATGACGGTGTTCTTCTCCAGTTGTGGTGAACCAAAATTTGGAAATGTAATGCAAGGAGGGTGACGTCAAAAATCGAAAGAAGAACCCACCTTATGACGGTGTTCTTCTCCGGTTGCGGTGAAGCGACAATTGAAAATGTAATGCAAGGAGTGCGCCATAGGAAACCAAAAGAAGAACCCGCCTCATGACGGTGTTCTTCTCCAGTTGCGGCGAAGAGATCGCGGCGAAACAAAGTAGGAAATTCGGATTTGGAAAAAGGGAAAATTTTGGATTGAGAAAATGAGGGAATTTGAAAGGATTTTCGATTTTGGTGAAAATGTAGAAAAAATAAAGGAATTTCAGGTGGAGGTAAAAAGAAATTCAGATTATAAGGTGAGGAAAAAATTCAGTTTGGAGAGGGAAGGAAATAAGGAAAATAAGATTGGAAAAATAGAAGAAAAAAAGGAAGAAAAAAAGGAAGAAGGAAAGGGAGGATGGGGAAGAAAGAACTTGTCGTTCGATAGGAATGAAGACTGCTGTAATGGCTTCAGTTGAACAAATATGAAGAGGAACAGTTGTGGAGTGCTTGAGAATGGATTGGAGTGTGGAGGATGCCGTGCGTTCGGGTTTCTTGTGCGAGCCGAAGGGGGCAGACGAGGGAGCTCGCATGAAGAGGAGCTGTTCGGCCTTCAATTTGCTGCGTGAGGGAGAGCTGCGGGTTCGGTTTACTGCGTGAGGGAGAACCGTCGCGCATGGGAGGGGTGCGGGCTTAGGAACTAGGGCTGGCCATCTTTAGAGATTTAAGTTAGATTTTGGTTAGTTAGGATTAAATTAAGGCTTTTAATAATATTTTCTATTGTTTAATCAGCTTTAATGTGAATTTTATGCCTACATCAACATAGGGTTGATATATATGTTAATACAAGGTTATTTCATGTTAAACGGATGCGTGTTTCGAGTTTGGTTTGAGTCATCAAATTAGTAAATTTCTCAAAATATATGCATTGCTTTCGGCCACACATTCATCACACTTGTCCAAATTAAGGGATCTTATTTGATAGATTTCGATGTTTAGCTAATGACACAATCAATTTTGCGACGAGGTCATTTATTGTGTATCTTTTCGATATGCATGCAAGTGCGTTGACGACTCGATCGCTCGATTGGTTGATCATCAAGTTATGTAATATTTATATTCTGACTAGTTTTGACGTTCTAAACACGATAGCAAAGTCTTTCATCTATCAGAGATCATCGGTTGATTTTGGCGACGTTATGTATTTCAATCTCGATTTATATGTTATCATTTTTGATCATCCGAATTGAGTGTGAACAATCTCATTTGATAGTTTTCGATATTTAGCATGATCAATTTATGAGCATCGTTTGGATATCGTCACGAACGACTTTGATATCGCGTTAATTAATAGCTCGATTTCATTTGATCGTTAGATCGATATTTATATTCCAATCAATTTCGACATTTTGAACCGGCAAGTTAGTTCGTCGATCGGGTTATTTCACCATTTTGACGTCGTTTATTTTGAGTTTCGATTTGTCTGTCGCTTGTTGTCAATTTGATTTGAAAATTTGACTTGACTTATGACACATATATGAAGGTAAACAAGAGCAAATCAAAATCCCAAATTTTTAGGATCTCGTACACTGCTGCCTCGTTTCCTCATGCCCCGTTCCATCTGGCATTTTGTCCTTTCCTAATAAAAAAGAGCATATTTGATTTTATCTTAACAAGTCGAATACCCCATCTCTAAAAATCAGATTTCTTCTACTCGAACTCCATTCCTCCTCTAGTCCGCCGCTTAAGCGTTCTCCCCTCATCTGTCGGCCTCCTCTACCCAGGCCTCCAGGGACGATCCGTCCAGCCACGTTTGACGCCGACCACCTCTTTGCTCTCCACACAAACCGCTTAAGCCTTCTCCGCTTCACACAGCTCACTACCTCTTCTCTCCCTCAAACTCATGCTCCAAACTCAGCTCAAGCCTATCTATGACCTTTCTGAGGGCTCCTCGGAAAGAAGATCGGGAAGGTAATGTTGGTCGCCGAACTCTCTGGAAATCATGGAAAGCCGTCGTTGGCATGTAGTGGAGATTTATAGTCTTTCTTTATGTGATTGGGATGAAGAGGAAGCTACTATCAACATGCATGATGTGTCCACTATGCAACGAGCTGCTTAAGGATGCCATTCCCATCTCAGAAAGCCTCTATACATTTTGCAGGGAGTGCATTTGGATAGCCTAGCTTATGAAGATGTTGATCGTTGCCCTATGTGTAACAGTGGTTTGGGTTGCATTCACGTAGAGAAGCTAAGGCTGATCACAACCTTCAAGATATCAGAATAAAAGGTTTCCTTTATAAAAAGAAGAAAAGTTAATACTCCCGAAGTTTGGCCTTTGAAGACATTGGAAATTAGAAGAACAAATATATCACTATCTTCATTAGTGTTTGATTCTCCTCCAATAGAAACTCGAACAGGATTACTGGGAAGGAGAACAAAACTATGAGCAAGAACCAGTGATGAATATGCCAAGAAAGATTATGAAGTGAGCATCTTACAGAGATAGTGATGGCAGCCATACTAGCAAGAAAATTTTTTGGTTAATAAATCCAGTTAGTCGAGTCTTGCTATTAAGGCTAATAAGATAATTGGATTTGCTAGTGAATTTTATGTATTGTGTTTGATTTTATGCAAGAGTCTATGCATAGGTTAGAGAGTTCACGGCCGTGGTGTTGCAAAACACCACCTATGTGCCTTTTAGATGGGTGGGTAGACTAATTTTGGTGGAATTCCCCTGACTAGGAGAGGTGCTGCTGAAATTTTTGTCGAAACTTTGGACTTATTGGAGACAAAATCAAATAATATTTTAAGTGATTAAGTGGTCTAAATAAAATTTAAAATAAGTTAAACATTGATTAAACATTATAACGAAGATGCCAACCAAAGTCAAATGCAAATAAAAATCCTTATAAAAAAAAGGTGATTAAAAAGAAAGAAGAAGAGAAGAAGAAGAAGAAGAAAGAAAGAAAGGAATGAACAGACCTATTAGAAAACACTTGAATGAGCTTTCCTAAATCTTCAAACCACTTAATTAAGAGGCAAAGGGTAAATGAGAGGGATGGTGAAAATAAACTATCATCCCCATCTATTTATAAGGAGAAAGGGAATCTTTTCTTAGGATCTATAATGCTAGAAGATGAACATGTAAAGAGAAAAAGTCACCTCACTTAAAGCTCTTACAAATGAGCAAGAATGATATATCCTACATGCTCTTTGAAGGCCTTTCATTCATACTCAAAACAAAAAGAAAATTGAATTCATCATGTTGAAATATGTGTAAATAGACTAAATTTAATACACATATTGAGACAACTATGCATTTAAACATATTATATTGATATGTGTAGTTAATTTGAAAAGATCAAATGTGCGCACTCATCTTGATGGGATACCTCATTTATTGTGCATTACGAAGTGAGTTTGCATGCAAACCTATCAAATAAAAGTGTGTTAGCAATATAATAAGATGAATAACATACACACTATAAAGTAATCACGTACTTCTACTCACTACTTCAAAATTTGTGCATATAATGAGATGATATAAATTCAAATGTGGTGCTTTAAGAAGTGTGCAAGCATCCTCAAGTGATTTACATGTTCCACGAGGAGTGCCTTAGGCATAGCTTTAATTGCCTCGTAAAGCATGCAAAGTTTATAGTTTTCATTAAATTCAATAAATTTGAAAACAAATCTGCATGGGCCGCTTTATCTATATGGTAAAGTCGCAAGTCCCACTTAATCAATCTAATCCTCCTTGCAAAATAGGAGTTGATAGGATTGATTCTAAATTAAATGTTCAATTTTTAAGAGAGTAACTTTATACATTTGCATATGACCAATAATTTTAATAGAGAAATTTTATATTTAAAATTATAGACTCTCTATTTTAAGATGGTAAATATAATCACAAGTTCTAATCATAGACTCGATCCTCTGCTACCAAACGAGCAACGTTGACAAGGTCTACCCCAGTGATGGTTGTGCTGATTGTAGAATCTAACGGAGGGGGTTATTATTATCAAAATTTTCAAAGCATTTATATTAAATCACCTCAAATCCAAATTCATGAATAAAAGTCATATAGACCCGATCTTTTGTTAGCAAATGAGCAGAGTCAATAGGGCTTACCTCGATGATGGCTACGTTGAATAGAGATTTCAGCCGGAGGGGATACTATCATCAACATCAAAATTTTAAGTCAAGTTAATATAAGTTAAATATCAAACTAAATGAAAAATCTGATATGTCATCAAGCTATAAATGACTAATTGAAAATCATCAATCTAAAAATTTAAAGCAAAACTCAATCTATTCACCTTCCATAATTATTTATCATAGGTGACAAATTAAGAAAATTCTAGCTCACAAAGGAGCTAATGCCAAGTCAAGTGTATTCCTATACTCACTCTCAATCAATCTCATGCTAGTAAGGACATGACCCGTGTCCTCTAACTGCATGGTTTTGCCGATAGGCTCTATGATACGATTCGAGAGTCCACGATAGTCGCCACCAAATGACACCTATATTACGATCTTAGCCGCATGCTCCCCAATGGCTCTATACATTGAGTTGTGAACCATCGAGTGCACTTGATAGGGCAAAAAGTCCTTTGTCAGCTAAGGTGGACTTAACTTGTCTTCTTAGATAAACACCACCCCAGTGAAGATCTCAAACGTTAATAGAGGATCTTTAGTTTTAGTCATTATCTCCTCATTAAAGACTAGGGACCACGTAGATATTCATGGGATCTTGATGCAGCGTCGCGATTGGCTTTAAGTTAAAATAATGAATTTCATAAATCTAAATTTTAAACTCCATGCTACTACTTACGCTTTGCATTAATCGATCTAACAAGCCTTAATAAAGTCTTTCTATTGGGAGAGGTAATTAACTATAGGTGCTTGCATCTAAACACGGAAATAGTCTCTCAAATGAGGAAATCTCTTAGTGTCTTCTACTATTCCATCGTACGAAAATTTCACATTTAATCAACACTTTTAATAGAGATCGGTGATGAATTTTTGAATTAAGACAATATTATATATCAGTAAAATATACACATAGTAATAAAAGGATGAAGTAATTTCTCTTTACATATTTTTGTGCTATTATTGATTTTGAATGCTTTTGAATTACAATAGCTAAACTTTTTTTATTTATTTGTAACTTTAAAATTGAAATTTGTTGATTATATATATATATATATATATATATATATATATAACATGCACGTGAATAGAGAGAGAGAGATTTAATTCCTTTTGATAGATCAAGATGATGTATGCTTAGTACATTACTTTGTCATTTGATATTTTAGTTGTTAAAAATCTAGGTACTAAATTTTGTTTATGTCATCATCCACAGATTAAAATTTTGAATATAAAAAATTAATATAATTATCAAACTAAATAAATGTTAATCTCTATTTATTTTTAGAAAATTTGTTCAAGGTGCAACATAAATTGTACATTATGAATATGCAAATTCATTATCAAATATTTTTATCTCAAAATCATAAATTTATGAGTGGTTTCCTATTGCCATTATTTTTCCAAATACTCTCTTTTAAAAAGGAATGGGCCAAACATAATATACTCTTATGACTCAATAAATGCTCTCGAATGATAACTCTTTAAATTATTCATTACTATCTTTTATTACACCAAATGTCAGGCACCAAGTTCTCCTCTATAAGATTATAACTCTTAAAAGCAAACCGTATTAATGCTTTCTATTTTATGAGAGAAAATGCTTTATCTTCATTAAAAAATAAATTTAAAACACAAATGTTAATTAGGGAAGTGCTATCATTTCTTCTTCTTTATAATTGCTTAGCACAAACATTAACAGATGATATAAAATTGTATATTAAATGACGAAATACTGATGCGGCTTTATGTATTAATAGAAATTATCCTAAAGTCTAAATGTAAGACTGGTTAATTAATAAAATCAAAAGAGCATCTCATATCGAAGTTATTATTTTTTGAGCGAATCAAATACACAGAATAATAATTCAAAGGTCAAAGTAATTTTGCCAGCAAATAAGTCAAGCGATGATTGGTAAGGCAATAAAATATATGTAATTTCAGGCATATGCAACTACAGCATTCTATTACTCATTTGCTGCCTTCTTTTCTCAGCTGTAGAATTTACAACATCACATCTATATACATAAGATTTAGAAACAATTAAGAACATAATTAGATTTATTGCATTGAAACAAGCTAAAAGTCCATAATAATAATCCAGATGAGATGAATTCAAATTATTTTGAATCCATCCTTCCCCTCCACCCTTTTTTGTGACGTTTGATATTGTTGAAAGAAGAAAACTACTAACGAAGCTTCCAATGCCATTGTTTAAAACGAAGAGGGAAGTCCCCAAGCTCTTCACGCCCTCAGGTGCTTGATCATTAAAGAATTCAATCTTACCCACCACTGTGAACATATCTGCTATCCCCATCAATACAAATTGTGGAAGGAGAATAAAAATTGTTGAAGGGCTGCCACTACCACTTAATCTCCATCTCTCTACCAATGATGCTTCCATGATGATAATATGCACTAATCCGATCCCAATCCTTTGTAAAAATGTTATTCCACGAGGATTGTTTGTGTGCTTCCTTAAAAATGGCATCAATAATTTGTCATAGATTACAACACTTACTAAGATGGAGAGGGTGTAGGCTGCAGAGAGATTGGCTGGAGGTATCTTGAAGTGAGGCTTTGATCTAAAACAGTGCCTTGTTTGATGAATACAGTATAAACTTGAGTCGTTATTATAGGCATAATTGTTACAACAAAGAATAATCTAATAATTTGCTTTGTTTCCTCCACTTGAGAAATTGAACACAATATCCATGGACTATTTGAGCTGTTGTTAGTCTTTAGCAGCTTTGTCAAAGAACTTAAGAATTAATGAAGTTGTCTGATTATTTATGCTCACATTTTTCTTCAAGTGTTGCTCTGAGCCTAGTTCATGGTCGACATCATTAATGGAATCTTGTTCTCGAAGGAATACACTTGATTTTCTTATAGCTGCACCCACGACTTGAGCTATTCTGATGAAAGGACTTCCAGAAGGCAGCTTATGTCTATAAAGTGGAGTGCCAAGCATGAAGATTAATAGGGAAATGGCCAAAAAAATTGTTGATATTGTGTACCCAAGTAACCAACTCACATTATCTTCGATATATACTAGCAGTGTTGTGGCTAAGAGACTCCCAATGGTGACGGCAACCGTCCACCAATTGAAGAAGGAGATCTTCTGAGACTGTTCCTTGGGATCAAATTTATCAAATTGTTCAGCACCTAAGGCTGCAGAGTTGGGCTTAAGTCCTCCCACGCCAAAAGCTATGATATAAAGCGTGCAAAAATAGATTGTAATTTTAAAATGTTCAATCAAATTTTCACAATCTTTATTGCTTGATGAATTGCACGACGGTGGCCTTAGCATTGGGAGTGAGACAGTTAATGTTAAAAGGATCATTCCCTGCCATTATAGATTGATAAATAAATTATTTAATAAGATGATTGTATTGATAAAGTGACCAAGAATAATTAATTAAAATGTTGATCGAACCGAAAGGTAGATGACAGAAATATGTAAGTCCGGTAGCGTCCGAGATAAGAGTCTGCGATGAATGCAGTAAAGATAGATACTATCATTGTGGTTCCCATCCAATTGTTGACATTGTTTGCAGAAGTTATAGTGCCTTGATGAAGAACATTTGTGAGGTAAATAATCATATTTGATGCAATGCCAAAATAAGCCACTCGCTCCAAGGCATCAGAAACTGCAAATACTTGATTCATCAGCCACACTGACTCAGTAATTAATCATCATAAAACTAATTCCAGAATTAAATTAATTACCAAGAATGAAAGAACTCGCCGCCCATCCGCCTCCTTTTGCTCGACGAAATGGCCGTCCCTTAAGATCTACGGTTCCATCCTTCGTGTACTCATCTTCTTTATGCTCACAATTACCCTTCTCTTCGTCCGCCATTAATGCTGAGGATTATAAGAGAAATATTTAGAGAAAACACAGTAGTGATCTCTCTCTCTCTTTATATATATATATATATATATAACGGCGGTATTAATTTCACCCCCGACATTCGGCTCCTTTGTAATCTGTAATCTATTTAACAAGCACGAAAATACAAAGTACTTCCTTCCATATCTTTTCTTCTGAATCTAAAAAAAAGAACACAAAGGGATATGTCGTGATGCGAATCAATTCAATTTTCTGGATGAAATTTGTTTTTACGCACCTCCAAAAAAAAAAAACTTTGTATTCAAAAAAAAACTTTGTATTCAAAATTGCATGGTATGTATGTAAATTTTCCATCAATCAAAGCCATTTACATATTAATACTTGAACTTTTACATTTTCATATATAACACTTTGCTAGATAAATTGTAATTCACTATTGAAAATTAATAAAAGTAATATTTTCTGAGATAATAAAAAGATTTAAATATTATATATATATGTAAATATAAAAATTTAATATTAGATATGTAAATATATAAAAATTCATGTGATACCAATCTTTTAATTTTACTTTTCAAAGTTTTTATTTCTTGGAAATTAGTTTAGGCCCTTGAGCTGTCGGGCTATTAGTAGAGACTTTTCTCCCCAATTTCTCAAACTATCAGGAATCTTTTTTTTTTTCAAACTTTCAATATTTTTTTAAATCCTTGAATTCAAGACAAATCCTTGATAGACATCTTTGAGAAAACTATTTTTAATAGTCTTTCTAGGGGAGGAATTGGCTAATTTTTTGGGGTGGGCAATATATGTAAATAAATAGATAGGATTACAAGTAAATTGAGTGTTTGATTAATATGTGTTTGATTAATAAATTGAACAAGTTTAATTAGTTTTATGATAACTATTGAACAAAAAACTTGAAAATCTTGTTGCTCGACTCATTTATGATCATAAATGATATAATTTAAAATAGGTGAATAAACTATGAAGTTTTATGAAGACTCAATAAAAAATTTGATCAAGATTGGATATAATATTTGATATTAAGACTTGATTAAGTAATTTATAAAACTAATTAATATTCATAATGATTATTTATAAATCTAAAATAAAGTATTAAATTTATAAAATTAAATATTAATAAATAAATAATTTTTTTAAATTGAATATAAATTAGTAGAATTTTACTCTCTTCGCTTTTTCCCTTCACCCATTTTTTTTCTTCACATTTTGGCTTTTCCTTCATCTTCTTGGCTGCCTATTTTCTTTAGCCTCACATCAATGTAAGAGTGGAAAGTTTCTAAATAACAAAGCTGTTATGTGAGTTGGCAAGTACTATTCTAAAAAATTTAGCTTGAGACAAAAAATTAAAAAATATTCAATAAACTTGATAGGAAAAAATAAATAAAAAAAATTTAATATTTTAAGCTTTTTTATCTTTCTAATTGAGTTGATCTTTTAAAGCTGGATAGTATAAAATAAGCTGAATTTAAGCCTAAAATTAACTTAAACTCGAGTAAGATTGAATTTAATTCAATCAAGTTTGGATTAATCCTATTAATAAACTTATTTTATTGGAGATGGGCAATTGGATTAATCAAGTGTTTCAATTTAGTAGGGCAAATTCATGAAAATAATTATTACCTTAGAGGTGAAAATAAATTACAAGGTGGGCAATTGCCCACCCTAGATTAAGAGTTGTTTTGCCCCTGCTTTCAACTATTTCTTGCTTAATGATGATGGGATTTTGCATTGGTGGGTAGTGAAAGCATTTATTACATGATCCATAATATCCCTATTCTTAAGGACTTGTGCTTTTTTTAAGAATATTTAAGTAACTTTACTCACAAATCACACAAGTAATGCATATGCAAGGCTTTGAACCTAAGACTTATTGGTTGAAAGCTTAAGCTCTCAATCATTAGGCAAATGTGCCTTGCATGGGACCTGCCTGATTCTATGTCTTATGTCGATGGATCTCTTGTTGTATTTAGACAACATATTTATGACATTTTTTATGATCTACCTAATTTTACCTGGCATTCGTTCATTTGCTATAAACATTATGTGTTAAGGATTTTTTGTTTATGCTTGGCTATGTTTACCTGACAGACTTAAAGCTTCTTATCTTCTTCTCTCACCTTATTAATACCCTTCATATTGTTTTTTTTTTTTTGGAATTGGAGATTTTGAATAATCTTTATTTTGAATGCTCTTATGCTTTCTCTCTTCTCACCACTACGCTACTATGGGATACTACTTTCCATCTTCAGCCAAAAATCCTTTAGGTCTTCACTCATGTTCAAGAATTCAAGTATATTCCCAAAATCAAGAGAAAAAACTTAAATTAAATAATCATCCGTAGTGTGATCTATTTCATTTGGCACGAGTTGATTTGGATCAAATATTGTCAGTTTCTCCTCTCTTCTTTTCCTTACAAGAAAAGTATTGCTCTCAAAATTCACAAATGGGCTAATCAAGATGAAATCAGAAATGCTATACATAAATTCTAGCATTTTATGGCTTGGGAGCATCTTTGTTAAGTTGGATTCTTGAATGATGACGAGCTCATTCTCTTGTTGGAATTATTCGATGATGTGTTGTAGTGCTTGTTGGCTAGTTTGACTCCTCTTCTACTAGACGACCACTGGAAATTAGGGAGGGGATAGATTTTAGCTATTTGTTGGCTTTATTTATCATTTTCTACATTTGTTGAGTGCACTGGGTTTTATATAGATTTGCTTTTCTCTTGTTTCAATCTATGCTGCATCTTTTTGTGTTTTCTCTTATGGTTAGTAATATTTATAATCATAATTTTGATTTTCCATTGACCTCCCTTTCTTGTCCTTTTGTATCCTCATAGTAACATTTTTGGGTAATAAAATTGGGAGAAGCCCTTAATTCTAAAAAAATAGGTTTTTTAAAAAAAAACATTTTCAAAGTGAGATTAAATATTAAGTTATTTTACATCATTCCTTTAATTTTAAATTTTAAATATTATGATTATTATTATTTTTTTTTTTTTGGAGGGGTTACATACATAGCACCTAAAACATCTATAATTAAATTTTACACATTCAAAATATATTATTTACTATTACAACACCCAAAAATGCTACATTTACAAAAATCTTGCACTCCATTAAAAAGGTGCTATCAGTCGTGAAGATCAATTCGCCATTCTGTCTCTTTTCACTAGGAGCTATGCAAGAACCTTAGCTTCTAGAGCTTGTCTAGCTTTCTTCCTCCATCATGCAATGACTAGAGAGCCCAAAATTAAAAAACAAATGTGGGCTCTAAAAATTCGCCATTGACTTCTCGATGAAAAGAGTTTGAATTATGTTAGTCAAATTTTAAGAAGGTGGATGAAATAGTAGATAAGACATTACATAGAGATTTCACCCTCATTTTGTGAAGACTTTAGATCTGGTTCCAGATTTCCTATAGGTGCAAGCACATATAGTTAATTACATCTCCCAATGCTTGAGAGAGAATTTTTGATTAAGGCTACTCATTAGATTGTTGATTGCTTAGCATATAGTAGCAGCAAATGGAGTTTTAAAATTTAGAATTATGAAATTCATCATCATTTAAATTAAAGTTGATAGCTAGGGGAATGATGACTTTCCTAATTAAGATCTCATAGTTCTATCATCCCAGAGTGTCGTGGTTCTTAGTCTACTTAGTCAGAGGAGGTAGTCGATCCAACCTAACCGAAGGATTCTTGTCAGCAGCCATGGGTAACATCGTCCAAGAGGACCTTGTAGACTTAATGTGGTGTTTATCTAAGAAGACAGTTTTGGGGTGGTGTTTATCTAAGGATTAGACCCCTCTGATTGAAAAATACAATCAACACAATCATCACTCTAGTAAACCTTGTCGGCTATACTATTTGCTAAAAGAGAATCAAATCTATGATTTATAGTTATGAATTTGAATTTGGGGTGATTTAACATAAATATTTTAAAGTTTTAGATAATAATAACCCAAATTCAGTTGGATTCCATAATCAACACAGCCATCATTGAGAAGATAAGCTTATTTGATCATCTAATTTAGTATTTTAGATCCTATAAAATCTATTAAATTAATAATAGAGGATTAGATCTAAATTTGTATTTTGAAAACTTAAATACTTTGATTATGATGTCTCCTTTGGTTGATATTCTTGATCAACACAATCATCATTGGCAAGATAAGCCTGCTTGATTATTTAATTTATTATTTTAGATCATGCCAACTCTATTAATTTAATTATATAGGGTTATATCTAGATTTACATTTTAGGAACTTAAATACTTTGATAATGATGACCCCTCCAATTGATATTCTCGATCAACGCAACCATTATTGGAGTACATAATCTTACTTGGTCATTTAGTTTGTTAATTTAAATCTTGTCAACTCTATTAATTTAATAATAGATGATCAAATTTAGACTTACACTTTGAGAGCTTGAATTTGGGATGATTAAACATTAATCTCTTAAATATTTTTATAATGATGGCCTTATGATTAATATCTCTAATCAACACGTTATTAGGGTAATATACTATGTCAATTCTGCTTGCCTACCAGTAGAGGTTCGAGTATATATATATATATATATCATCTTAAAATAAAGAGTTTATAATTTTGAATATAAATTTTTTCTATTAGGACCTTTGATGGTCGTATGCAAATGTATAAATCAAAATTTCTTTTTAGAGATTGAGTATTTAATTTACAACTAATTTTAACTCTTGATTCTTACAAGGAGGATTAGATTTAGTAAGTGAGACTTACCACTTTACCATATAGATAAAGCGGCTCGTGCAAGTTTATTTCCACTTACATTGGTTTTTTGTGAAATTTATGCATTTTATGAGGCATAAAAGACTTTTTGAGTCAATTTAGCACATGCACAATTCTTGAGACACTATATTTAAATTTATTTTATATCTTGATTTGCATATATGAATCATCTTATTATTTGCATGAATCTTAAGGTCATGATTCGAGATCTATGATTTTCTCGTAATGCATGTCATATATATTTTGAATTATTAGCATACATTTTCAAGCATTGATCATTGATTTCATAAAATACGTGCTCAATTGAGTTGTAGCATTAGATATTTGCATGCATATTGATGCATCAACTCTAGCAATGAGTTGACTAGAGACATGTGCAAGAGTTTATTTAGAGGTTGTGTCAATGATGTTTGTCCGCTTGTGTATATGACCTATGAGTTCAGTAGTGTTGATGTTAAATTGGTTGCATTTAATCTTGATTTCACTAAGTCTTAAGTATTTAATGAAGACCATTTTTGCTTCATTCAATATCAAGTATAATTGCCCAAGAATTTATTTGATTCAATTCACACTCATGAGTGAGATGTTTTATTTTACTTTAGGTCAAAAGCAAGTTACTTAGTTCTCTTCAAGCTTGCTTGTGTGAACCATGATCTCTTTTAGCTCTTTTGATGTAAAATATAGCGTTGTTTGAATGTCATTGGAAGACTATGATGATGCCAATAAGCAGCTATGAATTCTTTGTAATATTATGAAAGTCTATCATAGGTGCTATTTTTGCTTGCTGGTGAGCATTCAATTTTTTGTATTTCACTTAGAAGGATGTTAATGTTTGTTGTTGAGCTTTTGAAGACTTTAAATTTGCTTAATACATAGCAATGTGATTACTTATTGAAAATCAAATTCATTTTGATTGTGGAAAAAATGTAATATTTATTTATAAATTAAATATGAATTCTCAATTTTCTTGCATTTCACCTCGGATTCCTTTGATCACTTCATGCTCGATAGAGAATAGCTCTGTGGGCTCCGAAAATTCACCACCAACCTCTTGACGAGGAGAGTATGATTTAATGTTGATCAAATCTTCAAAAGGCAGATGGAATTGGTTTGTTTGTTTTCAAATTTGAATGATAAGAGTTTCTTCCACCATCTACTCTCTGCTTCAATGGGTTTGCTGAAGATCTCTTTCTTTTGTATTATTGTAGATTTGAATTTCCTCCATCCCTAGCTTCATGCTTGACCGGGTTGGATGGAGGAATTGATTTTTTTCCTTTGAGATTTGAAATTCCTTTTGTCCTAGCTTTAAGCTTTATGGACTTAATGAAGAATTGACCTAATTTGTCCATATTGATTTGTCAGGAAGTGCACGTATGTCTTTAATCCTATGCTTGCTGGTTTGACGTACTCGTTGAAGGATGCATATAGATGACATAGCCATCTGGCTTATATTAGGTCTATAATCTTGAGTTATAAATCCAACAATGAGTACTTTAACAGATTGAATAACCATGAAATTCTTTTAGTTTGGCCATCGACTTTATATGAATTATCAAATTGCATCCTCGATTCTATGCTTTCTGCTTTGACAGACTTGATGACAAAATTGACTTCGAACTATGCTTGGTGCTTAATCAGGCTTCTTGAAAAATAGAATGGGATATCACCTTGCAAGCAATATGGAGATTGATCTGAGGCAGCTCTAGGTTGAGAGTTATTTTCTCATATTATCTTGGTCTATCGATCAAGTAAAAAGATCTCTTAGATTCTAGCCACTTATAATCACTAAGCAGAATTTGGTTTGAGATTGAACAACTATAATCATTTGACTGACGTGCAGGGGCTCTTTCACTATGGACTTTTCTTATGTTTTGTTGAGTAAGGAGAGCATCAGTAACTTGACCATTTATGGGCTTGTTGAGTCTGACCTTTAGAATCTACTTCAGTCTTCGACTTAAGCTATGATGGCTTGGTGGTTTAGTCATCAGACTAACAAAGCAGTGTTTTCTTTGTGGCGTTGTTGAGTGAGAGCATCTCGACCATTTGTGGGTTTGTTGAAATCGACCTTTAGAACCCATCCATGTCCTAAACTTGAAGATGTAAATGTTGATGTCTTTCCAACTTAGTTGATTGAAGCTTCAAAATTGGGAGTTTTTCTTGATCTTGACATTTGATGAATCTTGAGAGAAACTTTTGATATTTAGGGCTATCTTTTTTTAGCATGGGTAGATTCATTTTTTTCCTAGAAGAGCCAGCAAATTTAACAATAATAGTTATATATATATTTTGAGATTTTGGCATAAAGCTCGATATCAACCTAAAGACCTCATGTTTCATAGGAGAGAGCAAAACAAACTTGATCATAAAAAAAGCTTACTGCCGGAGGATAGCATTAGTTCGAAATATATTACGAGGTTTAGTTTTCTTTAATATGAATAAATATATCTTATTTTGATCATCATATATATTTATTTGAGGATCTTGGCTTGAAACATGATGTTGGCTTAGATAAATTTATAAAATGCCCCTATCTAACTGGGACTTTTGCAATAATAAGAGACTTTAGAATATATTTGGTCCTATACCTTGTACTTTTGGACTTATTAAAGACTTCCTCTTAAGAGTTTAAAATTTTTATTTTTCTCTTGTCACTTTATGCTTTGGTGGGCGTAATGGAGTTGGTGATTTGTTGGCAAGATGAGAACATCTTCGGTCCTATGCTTTGTGCTTTGATGGACTTATTGAAGATTCTTTCTCAAAATTGAAATTTGTATTTTCCTCTTGTCCTGGCTTCATGCCTTAGTGGACTTGATGGAATTAATGACTTGTTGGCGATATGAGAACATCTTTGGTCCTATGCTTGGTGCTGGATGGACTTATTGAAGATTCAATCTCAAATTTAAAATTTGTATTTTCCTCTTATCTTGACTTCCTTACTCAGTGGAATTGATGGAGTTGATGACTGTTGGTGAGATGAGGATATCTTTGGTCCTATGTTTTATTCTTTGACGGACTTGTTGAAGATTCAATCTCAAAATTAAAATTTATATTCTCTTCCTGTCCTGGTCTCGTGTCTTAGTAGACTTGATGGAGTCGATGACTTGTAGGCGAGATGAGAACATCTTCGATCTTATGCTTTATGCTTTGACAGACTTATTGAAGACTCCATCTCAGAGATTCATATCTTGTATTTCCTTTTATCTTGGCTTCATGCCTTGACAAACATGATGGAGGAAAATCCTGAATTATCTTGAAGACTTGTTAGCGATACAAAATTACCTTCTACCCCAACTTTCTGGACTTATAGAAGGATGTCTACCTCAGAGCTTGTGTTGGATCAATGGTGAAGAGTCATTAGTCCTATTCTTTGCATGTAATGGATATATTGATGGCATGACTCCCTTAGTTCAATCTTTGGTTTTGTACGAACATTGAGATGACTTCTTCGATCCTTTGCTTTTGCTTGGTTGGACTTACTTAAGAAGAGTTTTCTTTGGTCTTTACTTTCTTCTTTAATAGACTTGTTGAAGGAGTTGAAATTTCTCATTTGATATTGATACCAAACTCGGCTTAGTGCTCGGTGAGGATATTTTTGTTGGATTTTGAAAAATGACCTTGCGATAACTAAGGATGATCTCCTAGTTTGGGCCACTTAAACTCACCAAGTTAGAAGGATTTAGGGGTTTTGGGTGCTCATTAAACTAATAAAGTAGGAGGATCCCTTATGACCTTTGTGACATATTGAGTAAGCGGATATGGTGTGTTGAGTCTAACCTTATGCACACACTTGAGTCTTGGACTTGAGCAATCGATAGAGGATTTGATCATCAGGCTAACAAGGTGGAGGATCTTCTACTATGGCCTTTGTGGCATGTTGAGTAGGCATACTTGTCAGCGACTCGGTCATATTTGGGCATATTGAGTCTGACCTTATGCACCCACTCGAGCCTTAAATTTGATGTATGGATGGAAGACATGTTATCAACTTGATTTATTGAAATTTATAGACTTGAAAATTTCTCTTTTGTTCAGTAAGACTTTGAGACTTGAGAACTTTGAATACATAATTTGAACATGTATATGGGGATGGATGTAAAAATACAAAAGGAGGCCCACTGTCTTACAAGGGAAAGCCTAACATTTTGCTATACAATTTAAAAAAAAAACTCCCTATTTGACAAGAGGATTTTTGCTTGATTTTAGAAATATATTCTTATGTTATAAGAGAATTTTCAAATAAAACTTACACATGTAATGATGGTGAGGAATAATTGGTATTTCGCACTGGGACCAATTCTCTTTCTTGAAAAGTTTGAGGATGTATGATCGAATGCATTCTTGTGATTATATTTTTATATGTAATACTTTTTCAAATATTGACCATTGATTGGTAGCATTGGACTTTTACCTTGGAAATTGATAAGCTTGGTAGGCTCCTACATGATATACCTTTTCAATGGTGAAGGGCCCTTTCTAATTATGCCCAAATTTATCGCCTATTTTACAGTGAAGATTAATTGGTCTTCTCAGCACCAAGATAGATTCCCCTTCTTGAAAGGTTTGAGGGTGCATCATATGATTGAATGCTTTGGACATCCTTGCTCGGTAGACTTCTAAATTTTGCTAACCTTGGAGCCTAACTTCATCAAGTGCGTCAAGCTCATCCATCTGTATATGAACATTCTCATCTTAATTGAGATTGTGTTAATGGGTACTCGTAATGAAGGTAGTTAAGCTTCAAGTGGAAAAACTACTTCATCTCCAAACACTAGCGCATAAGGAGTGAACTTTTGTGGGTCCATGTCACTTTGTTATCTTTCTTTAAGGCATTTTCACGTCGAGGCTCTGGCCTCCAAATTTGCTTACCTTTATGCTGGACTTTTTGACAATGGATTCTTGGACATGTGGTCCAAGTGTCATGCCTCGATGCTCACAGTGCAGGACTTGAATTGGTTGACATCTTGTTGGGGTTGTAGGACGAGGTGCCCTTGGAGGACTAGCCTCCCATATGAGGACTTTGATATTTTCATCCATCCTTTTTTCTTAACAACTTTGAGGACCCGATGCACTCTTGCATATATAGTTTTGAGTTTCCTCATTGAAGAAAGCTAGAACTTGACATTGTCTAGAAGGACTTTGACTTAACGTAGGGCTATTCTATTTTACCCATCTTTGGATGGTCAAACATGTTATGGGTTGGAACATTCACTTTTGGTTCCCATTAGTTGTATAATTTTCTACTTGAACAATGGCTATTAAGCACGCAGTTTAGCAGTTCTCTTTCTTCACTGCCTCTAAGTTAGCTTGCTCCTAGATGAAAAAGGTTTTGTGTTGCTACTTCTTCTCAAGGCTTCGGCCTCCATACTTATTTTCCTTTTTACCGAGACCTTTTGGTGGTGAATTCCTGGACATGTGGTCCAGGTGTCACGCCCCGATGCTCACCATGCAGGAATTGCTTAGGACAGTCTTAAACATTACCCATTGAGAGTAGCCTTTTTAGTGAAGCTTTATCATTTTCTCTGATAATCGAGTCTTGATATTTTTTTTCTTTATAAGACTTTTCTCTTACAACCTTTGGAACTCTATGTACTCAAACAGATTGAGTTTCAGGTTGTTTCTTTTGAAGGGTTGGAGTTGACTATTGAGGCCAAAATGACCACTTAACATCATTAATAGAGCTATTCCTTTTCACCCATATAAAAAAATTTCAAATTTATTAGTAGAAATACTCACTCGGTTGTAAGGCTAGTTGTGTAATAGATGGCCTGGGTGAGAGCTTATGAGCTGAACTTAGCATTCCTCCTTTCTCTCGCTTATAGATTATCTTGCTTCTAGATGAAGAAGCTTCGTCATGCTTTTTGAGGGGAATGGTTCAACTAGCGTAGTTGCACATGATTGCCATAGATAAGTGCAGCACATGCAGGTGTTTCAGTAGTTGAGGCAACAATAACTAGGAAGTATATACTTCTGAATCGAATGTTGGTTCTAGCAACTCCGACATTGATACTTATGTTGACAAACTGAATGTTGTGACCACACCCAAGTTGGACAGTGAAAATAGTATTTTGTAAATAAACTCTTTACAAATGAAAGATGGAATTAATAATTAACAATCAATAATTCACCCCATAATTTCAAAATGTAAAGGTATTACAGAAAAAAAATATAGAGAATTTTATTTATAATTAAGTTAAAATTTTAATTTTTTTAGTATATTCAGCTAGTGCTTTAGCTCAAATTTGACTAGTCAAAGATGGAAAGAGAAATATGTCCCCAACAGAGTCACAAGAAATCTGTGGGCTCCGAAAATTCATCACGGACCTCTCAATGAAGAGAGTGATTTAATGTGTCAGTGAAATGTTTAGAAGACAGATGGAATAGTAGATAAAACACTACCAAGGGATTTATCCCTCATTTTGTGAGGGCTTTAGATCTAGTTCTAGGTTTCCTATTGGCGCAAGCACCTATAGTTAATTACCCCTCCCAATGCTGAGAGAGAACTTTCGATTAAGGTTAGTCGTTAGATTGCTTAATGCGTAACGTATAGTAGCAGCATGCGGAGTTTAAAATTTAGATTTATGAAATTCATCATTCTTTAACTTGAAGTGGATGGTTGGGGGAACGATGATGCGCCCGATCAAGATCACATGGTTCTGTCATCCCGAGCTATTGTGGTCCCTAGTCTACTTAGTCAGAGGAGGTAGTTGACCTGACCTGACTGAAGGATCCTTATCAGCAGCCACAGGTTGCATCATCTAAGAAAACCTTGTATTTATTTGGCTAAAGAGACAAGTTTGAGTCCACCTTAGCTAATAGAGAGTTTTTTCGCTATCAAGTGCACCCTATAGTTCACAACTCAAGAGGGCAGAGTCATTGGGGAACATACGGACATGACCATAATATAATGATGTCATTTGGCGACAGCCACCCGATCAGAGGACTTTGATCGTAGCTGCATCATATGTGGAGCCTATTAGCCAAACTATGTAGACAGATGACACGGGCCACATCCTTACTTGCATGAGTTTATTTGAGAGTGAATATATAAATACACTTGATTTGACATTGGCTCCTTTGTGAGTTAGAGTTTTCTTAATTTGTCACATTCAACAAATAATTATCGAAGGTAGATTAATTAAATTTAGCTTTAAGTTTTTTAAAGATTGAATTTCTTTTAATTGTTTAGGGCTTTTGTTAGATTTTATATTTATATTGATAATTAATTTAGATTAATTTGATTTGAGCTTACAAGCATAATGTGATGCTAAGTATCTCCTCCGGTTGAAATCTCTATTCAACACAGCCATCATCAGGGTAGACCTTGTGGACTTTACTCATTTTCTAACAAAGGATCGGGTCTATGACTTGTATTCATGAATTTGGAATTGAGGTGATTTAACATAAATACTTTGAAGACTTAGATAATAATAACCCATCCGGTTAGATTCTATAATCAACACAGCCATCATTGCGATGTTGATCTTTCTTTTTATTATTTTAGATCCTATCAACTCTATTAATTTAATAATAAAGGATCGGATCTACTGTCATATGACAGAATTAGCTTCTCAGATATTTTACTAAGTTGAAATTCTTATAATTTTATTATTTGATTTTTTGGTTTTTGTTAACTGTCACAAGACCAAAGAGAACCAACTCGTGTAACATCTTCAAACACCAAAGTTTGAGCATTGAGTGTCATGGCCCATGCGGATATTTCTTTCAATTCAAGTATTCATATGAACTTTTGAATAATTTAGTTTATTTTGATATCAATTTTGATAGGAATTTTGGAACACTTCAATTCAATTTGGAGTTTATTTGATGATACATGCATGTCAAGTTAAATTCATTTGGATATTTATATAAGTTTTAAAAAATATCCAAGTTGAATTTAATAAATATCTTATTAAACATGTGAGGTTTATTTAGAGCTAAATATACTACCTTATGTTCACTTGTATGATGTGTTGTAAATATGGTGTTATTAGATATTTTAATTTTTGTTCAATCATTTGAAGTAGCATCCATATTTTCACATTTAGTTCAAAATTCATTAAATTTATAAGTTTTGGTGAAGCTTGATTTATTCTTATTGTTGAGCTTCCGAGTCTTCATAAGTTCATCATGTTTAGTATTGATTCTCATTTAGGGACAAACTGGTGCATCTTCATTATGCTTACTCATGCGCATCCAACTTTCTAGTTCTTTCAAGGCAAAATGTAAGTATCATCTGAATGTTAATCGAAAGATCACATGTAATGCATATAGGTGAATATAGAGCTCATTATAAGCTTCTCTTTCTCCCCTTTTTTTATTCCTTCAACTCTTCTTAATAATTCCAAAGAGAGCTATAACAAAATTCAATCATTCATTTAATGGATTAATTTGCATTAGAAGAAAAGCTATCAAGCCCTCTTATAAATCACCTTTCATATCTAACTTGAGCTTTATTTTCATGTGGGAGATGAACTTCAAGCATAATATCCTTTAAATGTTTTGGATAAGTTCTGAGTCTTGCTCACATTTGAATCGAGTTCTTATAATTATTTAGATATAATACAACCTAAATATTCATTGAATTCATCATTTTAGAGGTGTAGAATCTCTTGTAAGACTCACTTTGCATTTCTTCCAGTCTAAGGCCAAGTTCTTAAATCCATAATAATTTTTATTTGTGCTAATGAGCTATTGAGTCGTATAAATATCATTTGAATTTGCTTATTATGGCTTGATTTTTCTTGTTTCAATATTTTAGAAGTCTTATATTCAACTTTAATTTTGATTTGATATTAAATTGAAGTCCAAAAATCTGGCTAAATTTCGGTTGTCTCCTGGCGTCATCCCTATGGCCAAGTTCTTAAATTCATAATAAGTTTCATTTGTACTCATGATGAGCTATTGAGTCGCATTATAAATATCATTTGAATTTGCTTGTTGTGGCTTGATTTTTCTTATTTCAATTTTTTAGAAGTCTTATATTCAACTTTAATTTTGATTTGATATTAACTTTAAGTCCAAAAATCTGGCTAAATTTTGGTAGTCTCCTGGCGTCATCCCTATGTAGGGGTTGGCTGCATTAGGAGCTGCTTTGACCTACCCATCATGCTCTTCTATGCACAACAGTCGGTGTTGCGATATCGTAGTCATAGTCTTCAATCCTACCATTCTCTTCTAAGCGTAGTGGGGTCTTCAAATATCTTCATAAATAAAACATGCATACATATATTTTTTTTGTATGTTGATTTATCATTGATTTATTATTTTTGTTTAAGTTGAATTTAAGCTCATTAGTATATTCATTTGATTATCTTTAAGCTTCATGTCGGTCCAAATTTGGCACCTCCCATCATTGTCCCCATAGGGTTGCATCAAAATTGCTTTGACTTATCCATCATGCTCTTCTAAGCACAATGGTGTCTACGACAACGTGGTGTAATCTTCAATCCCACCATGCTCTTTAAGGGGCTTCAAATATACCTAAACATGCCATTTCCTTGCACTATCGGGGAGCATCAAAACCATCCCAAACAAAACTTTTAGGTGATAGCTTTAATTTATTTGGAAATTTGATAAATGTAAGAGTGGCACTCTAAGCGCATCAACCTCGGAGGTATATCTACTGTATGAGGTTGAAACTTTGGAAGTGGATATGTATGTGGAATTTTAACTATGTGACTACTATTAAAATTTGATTGATTGTAGGGAGGTTAGTAAAAACAATAGATCCAATTGGAATTTTGTTGTTTTAAGTATGAGAAAGATAGAGATTGAAACACACTGAAGGCATCCATAAAGCACATTACAAATCTAGAGTCCTTCCAAGTTCAATAGGGTTAGTCCGCAATATAGTGTGTTTGTCAAGAGTACTTCGAATTTCATGTATGAGTATCCTCGCATGCCTCCCTATTTCTTCATGTGTGTGTATAGGACCCATTTCTCTATCAAGTTCTTTAGCTTTGTCCTAAGAAAATTCTCCCTTATCTTAATGCTTAACAGATTAGGAATTATGTGAACAAGCATCAAATCTATTGCACATGACACAGTGGTAGTAGAAACTTTTGCTACAGTTATTACTATGGCAAGTGTCCTCGTGTGCATTGTGAATGTCCACAAATCAAGTGGGTTTCTCCACAGAGGACAATAAATACATTGAACTGTGTAAGAACCCATCCATAAAGGAAAAATAAAGACTTCTTTACAAACCAAATGAGCTCCAGTGGAATGGAGAAGTAGGAAAAGGCAATGAAGAAATCAAAGATATATTGATATTTTACTAAAAGCTCATCAACAGGGTTCAATGTAGTCACAACCTTCCATTTATAAAGAAGCTGACTCACTTTTCATCCATCCTACATCAATCAATGAACAAGAACTCGACCACTCAAGAAGAAGAAAGATGTAGCGAGCATAATTAAGCATTAGTCATCTTGAGACATAATGTTGAATGTTGGTTCACGTGCATCCACTTGGAATTACAACATAAGAAGAAGAAAAGGAAGCCGATGGGGTCTCATCGAACAACGAGAGAATCGAAAGGGGATGATCTCGAGAGGAATACTGTTGGCTTAGTCACATCGGACAGATTTAGATTTTACTTTCGTTCAAGCTGTAGAGAAGAAGGGTTGGGAGGCCTACTGGTTCTTTATAGCAAGATAGATGGATAGAGAACCCTTGCTGCTCGAGAGAAAGAAAGAGGGAGAGAGGAGCAATTTAGGTAGTTGATGTGCTGGGAGCTCTCAGAGAGGAGGATGTTCATTTCTGTTTGATTGTCCTCTGAGATGAACGAGAAGAGAGAGAAAAATAGAAGGGGTTCAGCTACACATGAGATGGCCATATGTGGTAACTTATTACTAGTTGAATGGGAGGTGGAGGCATGGGAATAAGCGATTGCGAGTTCTAAGGCATTGACTCGATGTAATTAAGAGATAATCAGACAGATTTATCTTGAAATGCATCTTGATCATGATGAAATCTTAAGCACAATAACCTTAGTAAAATTAGATGTCCATTCTATGTAATTTCAATTTTCCAGATGCAATGGCATAGTACGTTTCACGATCAGAGGTCATTTAATTTAATTTGGCGATGAATTGGGTCACTTTTAGTTCAAAAATGCATATTATCACTTCAGATCACTTGATGCTCATGTGGACTCATCTGAATTGAGTGTGGACAGTGTCATGTGATATATTTCTATATTTTAAAGTTAACAACTCAATCAATTTCATAAATGGAGGTCATGCGCCGTCAGCCTCCCAACTTTGATATGCATGTAGGCATGTGAACATATTTCCTTCTTGATCGGTTCATGATTGAATCATATATATATATATATATATATATATATATATTCTGATCAATTTTAATGTTTTAAACGTGATGGTGAAGCCCGTTCATCAATCATAGATGATTTTGATTGATTTTGAGTGATGTCGAGTGTATTTCAGCTCTGATTTTTACACTGTTGCATCTGAAGTCTATCAAATTTGTCCGGTGAGCTTGACTCGACTAATGCAGCATGCATGGAGGTCAACAAATGCCTCCAATAAATATGTTTCATGCATGGAGCGAGTCATATTTGTTGAAAACTAATTGACCCTTTGGGCTGACCAAGGATCTTAAATAACTTTAGCTTCAATTTTAATAGTTTATGGAGCTTTGGAAGAATCTATCATCAGTATAATGCCGTGTGTTTGGATGAGCTAAATGACATGATTGATCGATCTATCCTGATTGACTTGTTGGATAGATAAGAGCTTTTTCCACCATCTACTCTCTGCATCAATGAGTTTGCTGAATATCTATTTCATTTGTGTTAATTTGTGTTATTATAGATTTGAATTTTCTCTGACCTTAGCTTCATGCTTGATTGGATTGGAAGGAAGAATTAGTTTATTTTCTTTAAGATTTGAAATTCCTTCTGTCCTATCTTTAAGCTTGAAAAACTTGATGAAGGATTGACCTAATTTGTCTATATTGACTTGTCAAGAAGTGCACGTATATCTTCAGTCCTATGCTTGCTGCTTTTACAGACTCGTTGAAGGATGCATATAGATGGTCTATTCTTCTGGTTTATATTAGTTCTATAATCTTGAGTTACCAATCCAATAATGAGTGCTTTAACAGATTGAATAATCACGAAATTCCTTTAGTTCGGCCATCGACATTGTATGAACTATGGAATTGCTTCCTCAATCCTATGCTTTTGCTTTGACATATTTGATGAGGAAACTAACTTTGATATATGTTTGGTGCTTGATCAAGTTGTTTAAAAACAGAATGAGATATCACCTTGCAAGCAATATAGAGATTGATCTAAGGCAGCTCTAAGTTGAGAGTTATTTCCTTAGATTGTCTTGGTCTATCGATCAAGTAGAAAAATCTCTCGAATACTAGCCACTTGTAATCACTAAGCTAAATTTGGTTTAAGATTGAACAACAATAATCATTGGACTGACGAGAAGGGGCTCTTTCACTGCAGCCATTTCTTATGGCTTGTTGAGTGAGGAGAGCACTAGCAACTCGACCATTTGTGGGCTTGTTGAGTATAACCTTTCAAACCTACTCGAGTCTTTGACTTAAGCTATGATGGCTTGTTCATTTGGTCATTAGACTAATGAATGTGAGCTCTTTCACTCTGACCTTTTCTTCGACTTGTTGAGTGAGGAGGCGTCAACAACTCGACCATTTGTGGCTTATTGAGTTTGACCTTTAGAATCCATTGTCCTAGACTTGAAGATGTAAATATTGATATTTTTCCAACTTAGTTGATTGAAGCTTCTGAAATTGGGAGTTCTTCTGACTTGAACTTTGACATTTGACGAATCTTGGAGAGAAACTTTTAATATTTAGGGATATTTTTTAGCATGGTAGAGGATTCTTTTGTTCCTACATGAGCCTACAATTTTAATAATAATAATTATAGATATATTCAAGAATTTCAGCATAAAGATCGATGTCCATATATATATATATATATATGAAGACCTTCTATTTCATAGGAGAGGGTTGAATAACATTGATCATGAAAAAAAGCTCATATCTAAGAGGGGGATTGCAGAATAGTTCAGAAATACATTATGGGGTTTAATTTTTTTAATATAAATAAACATATCTTATTTTAATCATCATATATATTTATCTAAGGATCTCAGCTTGAAGCACGATGTTGACTTAGATAAATATATTAAAAAAACCTTGATAACTTTTGAGAGAATTTGGAATATCTTTGGTCCAATGCTTTGCATTTTCAGGCTTGTTGAAGACTTCCTCTTAAGAGTTTGAACTTTATATTTTCCTCTTGTCCAGGATTTGTACCTTGGTGGACTTAATGGATTTGAAGCTTTGTTGGATAGATGATATTATCTTCGGTCCTATGCTTTGTGCTTTGGCAACGGACTTATTGAAGATTCTTTCTCAAAATTTAAATTTGTATTTTCCTCTTATCTTGTCTTCATGCCTTAGTGGACTTGATAGAGTTGATGGCTTGTTGGTGAGATGAGAACATCTTCGATCTTATGCTTAGTGCTGGAGTAACTTGTTGAAGATTCAATCTCGAAATTGAAATTTGTATTTTCTTCCTATCCTGGATTCGTGCCTCAGTGAAATTATTGGTGTTGATGACTTTTTAGCAAGATCTGAACATCTTCGATCCTATGCTTCGTGCTTTGACGGACTTGTTGATGATTCAATCTCAAAATTAAAATTTATATTTTTCTCATGTCCTGACCTCGTGCGTTAGAGGCCTTCATGGAGTTGATGACTTTTTGGTAAGATGAGAACATCTTTGGTCCTATGCTTTGTGCTTTGACGGACTTGTTGAAGACACCATCTCGAAGATTTGTATCTTGTATGTCTTTCTATCCTGGCTTCATGCCTTGACGGACATGACAGAGAAAAATTGTGAATTATCTTGAAGACTTGTCAGGTGATACGAAATTACCTTATACCTCAGCTTTTTGCTTTCCTGGACTTATAGAAGGATGTCTGCCAGTAACCTAGGCCTCAAAGCTTGTGTTGGGTCAATGGTGTAGAGTCATCAATATTATGCTTTATGTGTAATGGACATATTGATGACATGACTCCCTTAGTTCAATCTTTGGCTTTATACGAACATTGGGATGACTTCTTCGGTCCTTTGCTTTCTGCTTGATTGGACTGACTTAAAAAGAATTTTCTTTGGTCTTCGCATTCTGCTTTAACAGACTTGTTGAAGGATTTGACATTTTTTTTGATATTGATACCAAACTTCGCACCTTCAGTGAGGATATTTTTGTTGGATTTTGAAAAATGACCTTATGATCATTAGAGATGATCTTCTAGTCTGGACCACTTGAACTCACCAAGTTAGAATGATTTGGGGGTTTTTGGATGCTTTTCTCATTGAACTAATGAAGTAGGAGGATCCCTTACTATAGCTTTTGTGACATGTTGAGTAAGCGGACCTTTCAGCAATTCAGCCATATTTGGGCATGTTTCAATCTTATGCACCCACTTGAGTCTTGGACTTGAACAATTGATAGATGATTTTATCATCAGGCTAACGATGTAGGGGATCTCTTACTATAGTCTTTGTGGCATGTTGAGTAAGTAGACCTGTCAGCCACTCGACCATATTTGGGCATATTGAGTCGACGACCTTAGAGCCCTAGATTTGATGTATGGATTGAAGACATATTTTCAACTTGATTTAATGAAATTTACAGACTTTAAAATTTCTCTATTGGTTAGTAAGACTTTGAGACTCGAGAACTTTAAATACATAATTTGAACATATATATGGGGTTCTCAGTCTTAAGCATGATGTTAACCCGAATACAAAGGAGGGCTTCTATCTTATAGGGGAAAGCCTAATATTTTGCTATAAAATTAAAAAAAAGTCTCCCTGTCTGACAGGAGGATTTTTGCTTAATTTTAGAAATGCATTCTTGTGTTACAAGAGAATTTCCAAGCAAAACTTACACATGTAATGACAGCGAGGAATAATTGGTATTCTCAGCACCAGGACTAATTCTCTTTCTTTAAAAGTTTGAGTATGCACCATGTGATCGAATGCATTCTTGTGATTACATTTTTATATGCAATACTTTTTTAAATATTGACCATTGATTGGCGGCTTTGGCCTTTTACCTTTGAAATCAAGAAGCTTGGTAAGTTCCTCCCTGATATACTTGTTTAATGGCGAAGGGCCCTTTCCAATTAGGCTTAAATTTACCTCCTATTTTGTAGTGAGAATTAATTGGTCTTCTCAATGCCAAGATCGATTCCCCTTCTTGAAAGGTTTGAGGGTGCACCCTATGATCGAATGCTTTGGACATCCTCACTAGGTAGGCTTCTAAATTTTGCTAAACTTAGAGCCTAACTTTGTCAAGCGCATCAAGGTCATCCATCCGTAAATGGACATTTTTATCTTGAGTGAGATTGTGTTAATGGCTAGTCGGAGTGAAGGTAGTTCAACTTCAAGTGGCAAATCTGCTTCAGCTCCAAACACTAGTGCATAAGAAGTGGACTTTGTGAGATTACAGTCCAAATGTCATGTCATTGACATTTTTAAGGTAGTTTTACCTCGAGGCTCTAGCCTCCAAATTTGCTTACTTTTATGTCAGGACCTTTCGATGTTGGATTCTTAGACCTATGGTCTAAGTGTCACGCCTCGATGCTCACCGTGTGGGACTTGAATTGGTCAACATCTTGCCAGGGTTGTAGGAGGAGGTCTCGTTGGTGTAGCAACTCTAGCCTTCCTGATGATAGGACTTTGATATTTTATTTTTATTAGTCCTTTATTCTTAGCAACTTTGACATCCAGATGCACTCTTGCACATATAGTTTCGAGTTTCCTCATTAGAGATGTTGAAACTTGACGTCGTTAGGTCCAGATGGACTATTTGATTTGACCTGTAAGGCTATTCCATTTTACCTATCTTAGGCTGTCAAACATGTTATGGGTTGGAACATTCCTTCCACAATTGGTTGTATAATTTTTACTTGAACAATGACTATTAAGAACGTGGTGTTTTTTTTTTTTTGTGTTTAGGTGTATGTTTATGTGAGAGGACACCATGCAGATCCATAGATGTACTCATTAGGGTGATTGGATATAACATTAAGGAATAGTATACTATCTCGAAATAGAATTCACTACCCTATAATGGACCTAATCACCTAATGAGGACTCTGTGGTGTTTATTTTTAAGAAGTTGATATTCTTATTATTGGGTGTGTGTTTACGTGAGGGGACACCACACAGATCCGTAGATGTACTCATTAGGGTGATCAGGTTTGACATTAAGGAATAGTGTACTATCTCGAGAGATAAAAGTCACTACCCTATAATGGACCTAATCACCTAATGAGGACTCCTAAGGCATGATGGGTCTTCAAATATTCTAGAGATCTTTCCCCTACTTTACATGGAAAAGTAAAATAGGGTTTATTTTAAGCCGGGTTTATTAAGTTCCCTATGGAGGAAAGCCCCCATAGTTAATTACATCCTAAGGAATGGGGTTCCTTAAGATTACTCTTGATTAAGATAAATAGTCATTATTTCCAAAGATTTCAAAGATAGGACTATCAATAAATTGGTTATTTTTACAAAATCAAGTGGGATTGATCAAAAGGAGAGAGTTAATATTGAAACCAAAGGGAGATGAGTAGAGGATACTCATGATGCTAGGAAACCTAGTCCCAAACTATCCTATGGTTAGGCTTTATATTTTTGAAATGGAGGAGAATTATATGTTTGAGTTGAATTTTTATTAAAAATCTAGGGCTTATAATTCCACAACACAAGATTGTAGAAATGCCTAAGAGGAGAGAATTTATGCTAGTAGCCCGCAAAGGGAAACAACAACCTCGGATCCTAAATCTAGGAAACTTTGGCGAGGGCCAAAGCACGACCTAAATCTAAGGAAAAAAATTGGTATATGGCTTACCTTCATAAGAGAGAGTAATCCACTCGACTATTGGACTTACAACTGCCTGGAGTGGCCACC
Organism: Cymbidium sinense; assembly: GCA_021442155.1. Lineage (NCBI taxonomy): Eukaryota > Viridiplantae > Streptophyta > Magnoliopsida > Asparagales > Orchidaceae > Cymbidium > Cymbidium sinense. Next base: position 3,543,781 of record CM038216.1, read on the forward strand.
AACTAACTCCTCCTATGATTTTAAATAGATGTAGGCAAGTCTTATGCTTTGCAAGATGGCTAGGATATTGTTTATTTAGAAAGAAACTAAATCCTAAAACATACTCCTAAGAGACTAGATCATGAAGGGCATGAATAGATGACTTAATCTACTGCAAATTTTGTCAAGTTTTATTTTGATTTTTGGACATTTTTATTTGACACGGGCTATGGGATTTCATATGCCTAATGCATGAGAAAATAAATATGGGCCATAATCAGAAAGAAGGAGGTGCATTTCTACCATGTCTCTCAAAGATCAAGCCATTTTCTCTAGCAAAGGTGGAAGCCCTCCATTAGCAAGAGTGAGACAATATGATTTATGCATGATACGAGATATACAACATCCAGCTAAGGGGTTGCTAAATATTTTATTATCTTAGTTTATACCCTAGGCTTTAGGTGAGGTTATGAACTATTTAATTTAATTTTGAGTTGATTAATTGAATAGAAAATTTATTTTTCCCAAAGAGCCTAATCGCATCCATGCATTCAATCACCAAACAATTAAGAAACTAGGAAAATAATGCCATCCTAATTACGCAATCATAAACATAACATCAATCACTTTATAAAATTATCGCAAAAAGAATAAGAGGTTGGTGCAGTCGGGTACCACCGTACAACCCGAAAAGAAATGTGGGTAGCCGAACTCTACCCTTATACAACCCAAATTACAAATGAATAATTACAATTAGAAGGAATTCATGTTATGGGGGTCTTCATTCTTCATTCTTTGTTCTTCATTTCTTCATTTTGATTTGCTTCTTTTCTTTCTTCCTTTTAGCTTGATTGGAATTTAGTTGCTCCAAAGACATCACATGGAACATAAGACTTGGTCTCATGACCAATGTTTATCCTAATCTCCCATAACATTCATTCAAAATCTTAATTACAAAATGTACATCAAAATGGAAAAGATAAATCTAACTAAATTTGCAAAACAAAGATTAGCTATACACAAGCAAGCTATATGAATAATTTAGACTTAACACATAGGTAACCAAGTCCACCTTTCCTAATTTGGGTAATGCTTAGGGGTATAAGCAATCTGAGTAGCAAAAGTATTTATATTTTTATTACAGTGTTGTTGATCTCACTTTTGGAGTGAGCTTTCAACTTATTCATCTTAGACATTAGACTCCTTAGACATTAAGAGTTCCTTAGTCTTAAGACACTTCTAGTGATTAGGTGAACACTTAACCTAACCCTAGAGACTTAGAAGAGTTATACATAGGAATAGGTTATGCCTTAGGAGTATTAGAAAAAAAATGCCTATCCTGTAGCTTGAACCAAATCCTTACTACCTTCTTTCAAGTCAAACTCCAAATTCAAATTAAACTCTAAATTCAAATCAACTTCAAATTCAAATCAACTTCAAATTCAAATCAGCTTCAAATTCAAAACAACTTCAAATTCAAACCAATTCCAAAACAAACTTTAAATCAATTCCAACTCAATTGATTTTCTCAAATTCAAATCAATTCCAAAGAATTGAAATCCATGACCAATTCTAAATCCAAAATCTTTCGTAAGGCCCTTTGATTCCATCTTATGGACTTAGCTTAAATCAAATCCAAATCACTCCAAATTCAAAAGATTTTCTCATAACCTATTTATATTCTCATTTATATTCACAAATATAAATGAATTATAAATTCAAATAACTAAAACCAAATTCAGAACTTTTATCCAAACTCAACCTAAACCCAACCTAAACTCTTTTAAGTCAAATTCTTGAACTCAACGAAATCATTCTCAAATTAATTCAAACTTTTGGATTTTCTCTTCAAACAATCAATCCTTCAATCACAAACCAAATATAAACATAAACTTCAATCATCAAACCAAAATCAAACTCATGTTCATCCTTTGAACCTAAAATTGTCAAATGAATCAAAATCTATTTGACTCTAAATCAATTACAATTAGATTTATATTTCAATCATAAGTCCATATGTGAGTTCAACCAAACTTGAATCAAGCCTTGATCAGGTCAATTGACCCACTTAAGCTTACTTGACCTAAAGTGACCTAAAGCACCTTTTTTAGCCAAATTTTAATCCAACCCAAATTTAATTGAACTAAGCCCATCTAAGCCTCACATTGTGATAATCATCATAGGATAACCAATCACTCAAATTGGGTCAAACCAAGTCAAACCTAGCCTTTGACCAAGTCAACACTAAGCCCAAATGAAACTCAAACTAGCCAAAATCCATCATAGGCCAAATTGATTGAAGCCATTTATCTAAACCAATTCATAACCAATGATTGAACTTGACCAAGTCATCATTTGAGCTAAACCTAGTCCAATTGGCCACTTGACCCAAGTTGGCCCAAGTTGTCCTAAAAAGTCAAAATGGGTCAAATCTTGATCTAAGCCAAATTGATTGCAACCAATGGGTCAAATTCATTCTAAATCACTTGTTGAACTTGACCAAAGCCTTAATTGGCCAGCTAGACTTAACCTAGCCCAATTGACCATGAACCCAACTTGACCTAGAAGGTCAAATCAATTTAAAACTTAACCAAACCAAAATTGACTGAAACTAAAGCTTGCAATACATTTCAAATGATCAACCAAGCCTAAACCAACCCATGACCTAACCCAATTGGGTCAAATAGGTCAAATTGGTCAACTTGACCCATTTGACCAAAGTGAACTCAAATGAACCAAAATCAAATACAAATCAAATTAAACCAAACCAATGATACAAAATCACTCCAAATGATCATTTGAACTTGACCTAACCTATGGTTTGATCTAATTCCAATTAGTCAACTTGACCCAAGGTGACCCATTTTGACCAAAATGGGTCAACTTGAGCCAAATCATATCAAATCAATTCATTGAAATTGCCCAACCTATTTTTGAAACATCTCAAATCTGTCCAAATCAAAATTAAGGCTAAATGACCATTTTACCCTTGGGTCAAGGGTAACCTATGGCCAAATTCACTTGGAATTTGGCCAATTCTCATGGCCATTTGGCATCCTCCTAGTGGACCATTTGGACGAAGGTGGTACACATGACCCAATGGGTTTGGGTTAGCCATTACCCAACCCAAGGCCAAATCAACCCCAATGAAAATTCTCCACTTGGATCACCTCCCCACCCACCTAGCACATGTGCACCTCCTCTTCTCCACTCCTCTACCAAAATTGAAGCACATGGACTCCCTAACAGCCTAAAAAACACATTCAATCTCCTCAATTTGATCAAAATGGCAAGAAGGCTCTCAGGGTCCAAGTAAGGGAGATATACTCCCCTCATTCCAACTCAATGTAGTCACACTAAAGTTGATTGAGCTAGAGTGATCAAAGGCAATCATCCACAAGCTTCCCAAGGTCATTTCTAAGCTTCCCAAATCTCTCCCTCTTGATTTTGCTTAAGCTAAAAATAGGGGAGGCATAAGGAAATTCCACTTCACTCAATTCTCAATCAAACCTCAATTCACTTGGCAAGCGCTATCAAGGAAGCAAGTTGAGCTCACCCAAAGCAAATCCCAAGTCTCTAAGACACGGGAAGGGGGATTTCGATCAAAACTGCAAACCACTAGAGGGGATCTTGGCCAATTGGAAGATCCATTACACAAATCAGCTTGAAAATTCAACGAGCTTGTCTCCACTAGGCAGCTACTTACCTCTATGGGCGGTGATAGCCTCCGGTGAGGTATTGTTCAAAATTGATCCTCCATTGAAAAATGTGTGTTCCTTTATGAAGGAAATTATCATCCCATTAAACTCTAGCCATTGGATGTTCTTCCCTACATCTCTTGATGGTGTGGGTTGAATCTTTTCCTAATCCAAGCTTAGGTAAGCTCGGATCAAGCCATGGAGGATGGACGTCCTTCGTCTCTCGCAGCTTAGGTAGGGATGAATCATGGGCCATCCATCCCACATTTTTTGGATGGATGGCCCTGATTAAATCTCGCTAGATCTATTGATTAAATCCATTAAAACCACGGGCTAATTCATGACTGTCCGATCCTTGATTGGATGACCTAGGAGAAAGCGCATTGCACTACCGACTGATGAGGCGCACAATGTGATAACTTAAATAACCAATCCCGTTGTGCCATGTGGAAAGCGTGTTGCGTCACGGTCCATGGCAGCAACGTGATTAATTAATTAGGGTATTTAACTTTCCTTTAATCACAGAAACTTCATAAATTAATAACTAAATATTGAAAAATCCAAAAATGCAAACTCAAGTTCATTTTAAAGATAATTCAAAGCGGAATCCAATAAAATTATTTCTAATGGATTTTGAATATTGGATTTTTCTTAATTAGGGTTTAATTAAAGTATAATTACCTTAATTACTCCCTTGTTACTTCATTAATTAATTCCAAATTTCTCAAACATATTTAATTGGATGACTTTTGCCTCCCTTAATTTTCTTGGAATATATTAATGAGTTAATTAGGAAAATGAAATAATGAATCCTTAATCATCCCCTTAATGTAACTAAGAGTAATTAAGTATGTGAACAGTGACTTAGTCCCTTAATTGAGATAATTAAATATTGTTTAAGTAAGTAGGAGGTTTATGGAATGGGTTTAGGGTATTTTTCCTAAGATATTCCCTAAACTACCTTTCTCCCTTAATTCAAACATAATTAAGGATTAATCCACTAATGATCTACTTAATTAGCTTAATCAAACCTTTGAAACTAATTTATAATTAATCAATCTCTTGCTGGGTAAAGCCTTAGGTGTTCAAAAACCTAAGATATATTTGAGAAAATCATTTCCAACCCACATGTGTGGGAAGGTTATGAAAGTACTTAATGAAAATCCTTTAGCTTAATTAATCAATAATTGTGAGCCAATTGCATTAAGCCCCTTTATTTCTTAGGTGCATTGTTGATTTAAATTCCATGTGATTGCATATCATATGTTGGCTCATGACTGTTTGGTTAACTATGTTAAAGTGGTATAGGTAAAGGATAATTAACGAATTTAATTCACACCTTAACCTAAACAAAATATAAAATCAATCTAATTGTTCTAAAATTAAAATAAATTGATTCACATATGAAAAAAAATGGGCTAGGACCAGCAAACACTTTCTCATAAATCAGTTTCAAATCAAATCCAAAAATAAAATAAAAATCTCTTTAAAGAAATTTGATTCACTTTGAATAATCTTATCTTATAGGATTGTCCTTAGAAATTAATTAGGGTGAACGAAGTTACATGCTTACATCACTTTATTTCTTTCCAAACATGCTAAATATATTATATGCCATATGAAATCATGCATTCATATCTTTTTGAAAAATCAAATAAATGAAATGTTTCCTTTATGTCAAATTGCATGTTTTGGCTAAAGTAAGAATATGAGTGGCAATTATCACTATTATATCAAAAATTAATTTCAAAACTAATAAATCAAATATTATAAATAAATATATGCTACTTATAAGTACTTATAAGCTTGCATGTGATTATAACATAAAATGTGTTATGTGATTTTCTTCTCTTTTCTTAACATGGGTTTGTATAGGATTTGCAAAGTGTATAGTTCATTTGAAAAGAACATAACACTTGCTTAAATCTATTCCTATACACTTTTGTGTTATAGATTAAGAAGAATCCTCACATTACACATGTAAATTTTATAACCAAATCAAACAAGCAAAAATCTTTTGCATGATTCTTCATCCATTTATTTTTTTTTTTCTAGATGCACATTGTGGGCTCCAAAAATTCGCCACCGACCTCTCAATGAGTGTCGGTGTAATTTTCAAAAGGCAGATGGAATAGTAGATAAAACACTACCCAGAGATTTTGCCCTCATTTTGTGAGGACTTTAGATCTGGTTCCAGGTTTCCTATAGGCGCAAGCACCCATAGTTAATTACCCCTCACAATACTGATAGAGAACTTTCAATTAAGGCTAGTCGTTAGGTCGCTTAGTGCATAGCGTATAGTAGCAGCATGTGGAGTTTTAGAATTTAGATTTATAAAATTCATTATATTTAACTTAAAGCGGATGATTAGGGGAACGATGACACACCCGATCTAGATCCCATGGTTAGTCATCCGGTTTGTCAGCCCAGTTTCTTAGTCGGAGGAGGTGTGACCAACTTGATCAAAGGATTCTTGTTAGCAACACATGGGTTATGTCATCCAAGAAATCTTTGTAGACCCTGGGTGGAGTTTATCTAAGGGGACAAATATAAGTCAACCAACCATGGCTTTTTTCCAATCAAACACATTCTATAATTCATATCAAAGAGCAAAGCCGTTGGGAACATACTGACTGGACCGTAATTTAGTGGTGTCATATCATGGTGAACCACGATCGGACTCTAGTCATAATTGCCATTTATGTGGTGTCATTTTACTATGCGGATAGAGGACATGAGCCCACATCCTTACGGCTTAAGATTATTTGAGTGTGAAAATAGTTATGCATTTGATTTGACATTGCCCTTGAGCGTGAGTTTTCTTAATTTGTCACCCTCGATAAATGGTTGCGGATGAGTGGATAGATTTTATTTTAAATTTAAATAATTAATTTCATTTCATTTATATATTTTTTTTGTTTGAATATTTGATCATTTAATAATGATTTGACTTTAGAATTTGAATAGATTAAATTTGAATAGATTATTATTATTATTATTATTATTATTATTATTATTATTATTATGAAAACCCCTCTAGTTGAAATATTTAGTCAACATGATCGTCATCGGGGTGTTGATCACTTGGTTTATTATTTTAGATCCTGTCGACTCTATTAACTTAATAATATGGGATCAGATCTACTGTCATATGATAGAATTACTCTCTTAGAGATTTTATTAGATTTAAAAATATTATAATATAATTATTAGATTTTTTAGGTTTTGTTAACCCGGACCCGATCCTAAAACCAAATCGGGAATCAACCCGCACAGCATCCTCAGGCACTAAATTTAAACATTCAGCATAGTGTCTAGGCTCATGCGGGTGTTTAAATCATTTAATTTATTATTTTAGTTCTTGTCGACTCTATCAATTTAATAATAGAGGATCAGCCCTATATTTATATTTTGAGGATTTTGAATTTGAGAATATTGAATATAATATCTTAAATATTTTTATAATAGTTACCCCTCCAGTTGATATCTTCAATCAACTCGACTATCATTGGAGATATAGGTCTGCATGATCATTTAGTTTATTATTTCAGATCCTATCGACTCTATTAATTTAATAATAAAGGATCAGATCTAGAAATATATTTTGAGAATTTTGGAATTGAGAATATTAAATATAAATATCTTAGATATTTTTAATAATAATGATTACCCTTCCAGTTGATATCTTCAATAAACTCAGCTATCATTGGGGATATAGGTGTGCATGATTATTTAGTTTATTATTTCAGATCTTCTCGTCTCTATTAATTTAATAATAGAGGATCAGATCTAGATTTATATTTTGAGAATTTTTAGATTTGAGAAAATTGAATATAAATATCTTAAATATTTTTAATAATAATGATTACCCATCCAGTTGATATCTTTGATCAACTAAGTTATCATTGGGGAGTTAGGAGATAGTCGTTATACTGCCAAATGACAAAATTAGCTTCTTAGAGATTTTCTCAAGAAAAGCTATAACAACATCATTAGGTTTTGTTAAAGTGGGCACCATGACTCAACCGAATCAACTGCGATATCCTCAAACACTAATTTTTAGAATTCAGTATAGTGACGGGGCCCATTCGGGTGGTCATTTAGAATGCTTGAACTAATTTGGAAAGATCAAATTAAATTGAAGATTATTTTATATTTGTACAAGAATTGCCTCTTTCAAATGATTCCACAAGTTTTGAAGCACTTGAATTGAGTGATAGTTGCTCCATAATTTATGCAAAATTAATATATTTGAAGTCTCTTTAGAATTTAAGTCAATGCTTTCTATCGCTTCTAATTTTGTGTTGCGATTCGATTGTAAGGTATTTCCGCTCTTGTTCAATTATTTAGATTAATATTCATTTATTTGCATTTAGTTCATAGGCGATTGAGTTCTTTAAGTTTCAATGAAACTTAGCTCGTGATCGTTGAGAAGCTCATAGGCTCATCACAAGTCTCATTCAAATTCTTTTTGCTCTGAACAATTTTTAAGTGGTATATAGCGCAACCCAATTGTTTAGTATGAATCGTAACATAATTTGACTGTTCAACAAGAAATATGATTTATGCTCATTGACGAACCTTTAAAACTTTATAAATTCATCACATGATATTTATTCTTGGTTGTAGAATAGTCATTAAATTCCTTTTAAGCTTATAGGTAATTATTGGATTCTTTTCTTTCAAAATTTCATTTGATCGTTGTTGATTGAAAGACAAGCTTTCAAATCAACAATAAGTTTTTGTTTATGCTCATAGGCAACTAACAAGATCACCGGAAGCTTTACTTGAACTTTGTTCTTGTTAAAAGGCAAACCCTCAAGTCCATTAAAAGTCTTATTTATGATAGTCAACAAGTCATCGAGTCCCTTGTAAGATCATTCTTATTTAAAGACTTTTAGAGAGAGAGAGAGAGATATATATATATATATATATATTCTTTAATTTATCATTCTCAAATAATTTCAATTTCAGCTCCTCAACATTTTTAATTATTTTTGTTTAAATGGCCGTCCCAATTTTGGCGACCTCCGGCATCGTCCATAAGAGTGGGGGCCATTCGACATTCCCATCATCTCTACTAAGCATAACGACCACTATCTTGCGACACCAAGGGTCGTGGTCTTCTACCCAGATTATTTCTGAGAATAACGGGGTCTCCAAACCCCTACATAAAAAGAGCATATATGTAGGTTTATTCTTTAATTTATCATATTCAAATAAGTTTAATTTAAGCTCCTCAACACTTTTATTTTATTTTTTTATTTAAGTCTCTCATTAGTCAAAATTCAGCCTCCGAAGATGCCGAAGGGGCTGCGTTATCGGGCTTCCGTCATTCTTGAGCATAGCAGTGTATGCGACATGTCGCGATCTTCTAATAGTATAACGGGGTATTCAAACACTTGCATAAAAGAACATATATGTAGGTTTATTCTTTTATTTATCATTGTCAAATAAGTTCAATTTAAGCTCATCAACACTTTTATTTGATCTTGTTTATGTCTCCAGTTAGTTCAAATTTTTGGCAACCTCCCGGCATCGTCCCAGCATGGGCTGACCATCCGTCATCGACCTCGGTCGTCTCTTCGCGACTTCTGCGTGAGCTTTACGTGAAACTTCAACTCTTCAAACTCACGGCTCTAGCATAGATCTTCATACCGCGCATAACACAAAATATACATATATATTCTTGCATGTTCAATCTTCATTCATTCATTTTTTATATCCGTTCAACTTATCTAATAATAAATAAGAATAATGCATTGTCCCTCAAACTTACAAGCTAATTTAAGGATGTTAAATTACTCTTCCTCATATACAAACTATTTTGTAATTTTGACAAATGAGATCCTGAAAGGCAACTGTGAACACTAGTAATCATCACAACAAACAAAAAAAAAAGCTTTCTCAATCTATTCTGCTAAAATGAAAATGGAGTTGATGTTCTAGTAAGAAGAATTTTTAGATGATGTTGGAACAATCCTGTATGAATGGGTCTATATAGCGTGATGGAGATTTTTTTAGACAAAATATGAGCAGGCATAATAACTATATGGCAGCAAGCACCTATAGCCGTACAACTTTTGGACTAGTTTATGAATTGAGAAGCTGATAACATGGTTGCTGCACTTCACATGAAACATGCATTCAGATCTCCATTCAAATGGGAAGGATAGGTAGCTGTATTCTGTTGGAGATGAAGGTGGGATGTTGGAGAAGGGATGGCTAATAGTGGCAAATGGAAGAATGATGTTGCGGTGCAAGGTATAGAGCAGCTAGGGACTTGGGTTGATCAGCCGAAGAGAGGGAGATGTAAGGGAATTAGATGTAGACTGCATATATAGAGTAAGGAAGGCTTGTTGATTTTCTACACCGTTGGCCTGGGTTGAGGTGTTTGAAACAGTAAAGATGAAGTGAAAGAATGAGGGGGGGACCAGCATACGAAGGTGGTTGTCTGCTGCCGTAGCTGAGGGTAGGGAGGAAGTTCAGTGCATGTTAGCTGAAATAAGAGCTTGTACGTGATTGTGAATGGGATATGCATAGAGATGGGAATTTCTAGTTTTGGTGAGAACAGAAGTGAGAGACTGTCTTCGGTGGCTGCTTTTGAGCGGAGTCGAACAGAAGGAAATGACGATAGGGTTGAAAGTGCCCAGTTTGAGGAATCTATTATAGCAAGTTGGAGCAAGCTAGTCACTGCTATCAGCTAAGATGTGAACTGAGAGAAGAAGACGATTCAAGAGGAGCGGCATTAGGAGAGGAAATGAAGGAAGACTTTTTGTTAGTTTAAAACGAGATTGAGAAGGGTGTCTATGTAAGAACTCCACCTGAGAGAAGAAGACAGTTCAGGAGGGAGCAGCAGCGGCTGTGGACGAGGGAGAACACAAGAGAGAGGGTATTGAGGGATTTTTTTGAAGTTTCCGTAAGTTGAAGAAGGGGTTGCCATTACTTGGAGCAAAAAGACAAAAAAATGGCTGTGATTTTTTATTTTAATTTTTTTTATTGATCACGAGAGGGAGATGTCACTCGAAGCAAAACCATCATTTAAAAGAAAATATTAAAACAAAATTTGCTGGCCTCTCTTTTTTTTTAGAGGGCTAGTTGCGGTTATGTATTTTTTTTTTTAAATGTGTTAATTAGTTGTACTTTTTTTTTGTAATAAGTATTCATCTAATACCTCATCTATTTTGTGGGTAGAGATATCATTATAACTAATCTCACGGAAGCCTGGTGCCACATTCATCACCCATATGTATCGAATTCCTATTTACTTTTCTCACTTTAGGTATATGTGTCTTTATCATGAATAGAATTTAAATTCGATCAGGAGATTTTGACTATACTCATTCACCAACTGAGCTAGAGATAGTGGAATTAGTTGTCCTATTCATTTCACGTGATCAGCGACATGAAGCGGCCTGGTATTGGTTTAAATGGCGGCACAAGTATGGAGGTAAATAGTTGTTGCATGAGAATGACGGCAAGACCATTTTTTTTTAGAAAAAATGATGACAAAAATTATGGAGATGACTTTATATATTATTATATATATAAATGCTTATATTATGAGCAGAACATGTGCTGTTGAAGTAAGATTTTGATGGATTATATATATATATATATATATATATATATATATATATATATATATATATATATATATATATATATATATATATATATATATATATATATAGTACGAATGTCATGAAGATGAGATAAAAATATTGATATTCAAATTTGTGATGACTTTATAAGAATATGCATACATTTAGATATAATTATTAATGATATAATGTTAAAACTAATATACGATGGTAATATATAGAATTTATATTTAAGAGATTATTAGGTTAATTTGTAAAAAATTGATTTTTTTTAAAACTAATTTGCTTTATATATATATATATATATATATATATATATATATATATAACAATTAATTGATATTCAATTTAAATATAAGATTTTTTTTTCTTTTTTTATACTCTTTCATCTAGATTAATTTTAATTTGCCTTAATTTCTTTAAATTAATTTATATGATAATTCTTTTTTTAATTATATGGATATCGCTCTTTCAATAAATTAATCATTGGTATTCATCTTGAATTATGTGTCACTGCACTTGCATATCAATGGATTATATTAATTCTCACTTGCACTAATCTTTAACAATTTGAACATCTTTAAAAATAATTTTATTATTCTGAGCTCATTAGCGTCGTCTATTTCATGAGTAAATGTCGTCTAATGGGCTTCAACGAGAGTTAAAGTCTTTTCAATCTAACTCATGTGATATTAGTTTATAATTTGTCGTTGTTATTATATTCACTCGATTAGACTCGTGGATCATATACGAGGGTCAACAAATGCCCCCCAATAAATGTGGTGTGCAAATAGCAGACCATGTTTGTTACAACTAGTTGACCACGCTTTATAACTTGAGTTCGGCATGATGTCATTTATATTTCGTTAGTCTTGTGATTTTCTTTATAACTTGCTTTTAATCTCCAATGCAAGTTATGAATTGAACTTCAACATCAGAGCAAAATTTCATACAATTCCTCCATATGCATTTGTTATATCATTATTCTTGCCCTCACGAATGCATTATTTTATTGGCTTAACAGGAAAATGTTCAAGCGGAGGTCCGAGGGCATGCCTCTAATGAGCCAAGTGAAGAGGCTATCGGTCTACTATTGATGCTTACAATCTTCAAGAGATGTTGATATTATAGTTAGACTTGAACAACATAGAGATATCTTTGAGGGATGTGATGCTTATTGAAACTTCTTTGCATGATCTCATCTTCCTAGATCATGCACTAAGCTCATTCATTTTAAGGATCCGAATAGGTGACTATTAAGGCTGAAGTGCGGGAGTATAATCCCTTACGACCTGGACCAAATCAACTCTAGGCCTTGTGATATACTGCATCCAACCGCTGATACTATTGAGCAAAAGGGGCAGTCAAGGCTATTAAGTCACCAATTGCAATCAGGTTCGTTAGACTGGCCATGAAACTCTTCAGCAGATCAGATCTCAAGCCCTCCGCCTGGATATGTGGATGGGCTCGCTATATTTTATAGACACACAAGAATGCGTTGCAGAAAGCTAGTTTACAAAGCAATATATACTTCTTTGTTTGATCTTAGTAGCATTCCGCCTTCATGGGTCCGTGGGGTGGTAGAGTTCTGGGATTCAAATAACAACACCTGTTGGATTGGTTCTAAGGAGCTTATAATTACACTATGGGAACTACAGGCTATTTTGGGGCTCTCAATATTTAGTTGCCGCTATGAGGAATGTGTCCCCTTGACGATGAGTTATTTGGTAGGCGGCCTTCAGTTAATGGGAACAGACGAGGAGACTTAGTCATGCCACCTGTCTATCTTGCTCTCTTAAGCCATTATTGACAGGCTTTCAGGGAATCAGGCTCTTTATCACGTTCACGAGCCACACTTTCAGTGAACTTCTAGATCTGCAGCTTCCTACATGAGAGTGCACTATCTCAAGAAAGAGTGTTATTGCATCATCCCTTTGACTTGGGTGTATCGCATGAAAATTATTTATCTGAGGAAACTGCTGAGCCTTTTTCACCCATCAAACATGCATCTCCTGCTATGCAAGGTATGGATGAGGATTTATTTATAGTCGGATTCATAGTTACTTGGCTTTCTATTTTTGTATTGCCTGCTAAAGAGGGGTTTATCCACCCAAGAGTTTTGTTAGCTGCTAGCAGGATTGCTCAAGGCGTGCGTATTTCTTTAGCCCCTGCTATATTGACAAGAATGTACAAGGTCCTTGGGGTAATTTTTGAGGCTGACTCGCTTGAGTTACATGACATCATTTTACCTTGGCAATTTATATATGCATGGGTTCATCTTCATGTTCAAGGAGCATTCACATGTCAGGTGCAGCGCACTTTACGGATATGAGATTTCTACTATCATTCTATATCATGCATCTTCTACCCTAGAGTGGGAGCGAATATGATTATTCTTCTTCACTCTGCATTTGGTTACAGATCGATTTTTGGTGGTTCATCAACCTAAGATAGTAGGCCTGCATGGGATTTGACATTACTGATGGGCTTGGTGGTAGAGGCATAGACACTTTACTTCATGGTGGACGAATGATACAGATTTTTGAGTATTTTTTTAGCATGCGTCTGGGCCGGTTATGTTATCGCTTTGATCACTTGGTTATTCTAGAAGGCTATCAACCCAATAGCATGGCTCGCCAATTTGGCTACTCTCAAGCGACTGCTTATGATGGGAGGTGGCTTATCCCAGGATTGTGGATACTAAAAACACTAAGACAACACCTAGTGAAACTCATTTTTACATTACCTATGTTGTGTGATAGCACCTGTTGAGACTTAATGTTGGGTTTAGGTTTCGTTTGGCCCATTCAGGAAGATAAATGGGAGTGAGCTATATTAGGTTGACTTGGGTACACCTATCATTTACAGCCTTCATGGAGCGAGGAACTCGTAGGTATGAGCGTTAGGTGCGTTCATTAGGAAATCCCCGAGGACAAAGAGCTCACCGTAGCAACAAGGGCACTACTGGTACAATCCCTTGACCCTTTTTTTCAATTAACTTCATTATATATATATATATATATATATATATATATATATATATATATATATATATATATATATATATATATATGTGGAGGAGAGGATGCTCAACTACTAATGAATGATAGTTCCGCCCCCAGAAATCCGTGATCCATCTTCTAGTCATGCTGAGGTGCTCACTCCATCAAGATGCAGACGCCTTCATCAGATGGAGCCTCCTCAAGCTTCACGATAACTTCTAACTATCGAAGAAGTTGCCTTTGAGCCTAGGATGTCAGTTGGTGTTGATCCTACCACCTTTGGGGACGTTGGAATCAGACAGTTCAGCAATTTCTTTTACTGATATTTTCACTCTAGTAGTCATGGACCCCTTGACGCGGCCTCTTCTATGGACTTCACTTCTACTTTTTGGCTGGGAGAAACATCAAAGCTAAGAGATCCAGTTCACGATGAGGGTTTTGACACTTCTGCCCTTATTCCACTGACCATTGATATGAATATGATGTTGGAACCTCCTTCATTTGAGGACTTTAGAACTCCAACTGAGATGCCCGACTTAGGTACACTTTACTCCTTTAGTCATTTTGAATGCTTACATTTATAGTGCATTATTCCACTTTGAAGATAATATTGATAAATTTATGTTTCTTTTGTGCAGCGCCTGAGGGAATTAGATTATCAATCAAAGATGTATCATAGACGCCCTTCTGCTTCAGACCCTCACAATCATGATATGTAAGATAACAGCCTTATGTTCTTGCGAGATGTCATCTCGAGGATAACTCCAGGGTTACCAGAGTCACTGGATTGCTTTATTCCATATGCAAATGACACTTTAGATCTTTTGGCTTGTATTGGATTAGAGGAGGATACACTCAGATTTTGGGAGTTGTTATGCCAAGAGATTGAGTTCATAATCCAGTGAATGTAGTCCCTTTCCATTTGGCTAGAGCATCAAGCAGTGAGCTTCAAGCTCAAGATTCACAGAAATTGCGACTCATGATGATGAGTTTAAGAAGAGTTCAGAAGATTTGAGGAGGCTCAGCCAGAGATCCACTAACACTGGGGGTGAAATAGACAAGCTCACCATCAAGTTGAAGAGTCTTTGGAAGGAGTTTATAAGTTCATTATCCTGCAAGAGTGACCTTCAGATGCAGGATAGATAGGCCCGGGCTTTAGAGAGGGAGCAACGTTGATATCAGGTCAGACATCGCGCTATGACAGATGTTGATGCTACATTGGCTCGAGCTGTAGAAGAGTTTCAGGTTGTTGAAGTAGAGTACCAGACACTTTCCACCATTACTACACAGCTCCAAGAGTTACAAAGCCGACTATCTTGATGTACCCCTTTTTTTATCTTTTCATTTGATGTGGCTTCAGAGTCGCATTTACTTTATTTTGATGTAATCTTCATGACTGCACTATTTCATCTTTATTAGTGATTATATCCCTCATCATTATGTCTTTATGCCAATGTTATTTCTTTTGAGCATTGTATGAATGTTTATGAATAATAGTTGAGATGAATGCTTACTTATGAATAAAACATAGGGCAATAAATATACAGTCTTTGTACTTAAATATTAGGAGCTGATCAAGTGGGCAAGCACCTCCGGTTCTATTGATCAAATGAACTTGGTTGGGATTCATCAGAAGCTATCAAAATTATTTGCCAGAGATAGTCATATATTCAGTTCTAACCTCTTATGCTATGGAGAACTTGGATTATTTCATTGACTTGTCAGGTGAATGAAAGATTATCTTTTGCCCTAGCTTGATGCTTTAATGGGTTTAATGACAAATTAATTTCACTTGTTTAAGATATAAAAAAATAAAAAGTTTTTCTGTCCTAGCTTTGTGCTTGACAGACTTGATGAATGAATGACTTATTAGAAAGTGTATGTATGCCCTTAGTCTTGTGTTGCTTTGATGGACTCATTGAAGGGTACATACAGATAACCTAGTCTTCTGGCTTATATTAGGTCTATAATATTGAGTTATCCATCCAACAATGAGTACTTTAATGGACCGAATAACCATGAAATCCATTTAGTTCAGCCATCTGCTTTGTATGAACATTAGGATAACTTCTTCGGTCCCTTACTTTCTGCTTGATTGGACTTATTGAAGAAGAATTTCCTTCGGTCTTTGCTTTCTTATGACCAATAGGGATGATCTCCCGCCCTGCATTTGACGCCTTATCTTCAACTAACGGGCGGAGGGGATCCCTTACTACGACCTTTGTGACATGTTAAGTAAGCAGATCTATCTGCGACTCGATCATATTTGGGCGTGTTGAACTGACCTTATTCACCAACTTGAGTCTTGAACTTGAGCAATTGATGGAGGATTTTATTATTAGGCTAACGAGATGGAGGATCTCTTACTACGACCTTTATGGCATATTGAGTAAGCAAACCTGTCAGCTACTCGGCCATATTTGGTGTGTTGAGTCCGACCTTATGCACCGACTTGAGCCTTAGATTTCATGTATGAATGGAAGTTGTGTTTCCAACTTGATTTATTGCAATTTGCAGACTTAAAAATTTCTCTTTTTGGTCGATAAGATTTTGAGACTTGTGAACTTTAAATATATAATTTGAATATGTATATGGGGATCTCGGCCTTTGGCACAATGTCAACCTAAATATAAAGAAGACCCCCTGTCTTATAGGAAAAGTCTAGCATTTTCACTGTAAAATTAAAAAAAATGCCCCCTATTTAATAGGGGGATTTCTATTTTATCTTGGAAATGCATTCTTGCGTTACAAGAGAATTTTCAAGTAAAACTTATGAAAGCTTTAAGTATGATCTTCATTTGATTACACATTCATGTATAATACTTCTTTAGATATCGACTGTTGATTGGAGGCATTAGTCTTTCGCCTTTGAAATCAATGAGTAGGTAGGATCCTCCCTGATATACTCTTTCAATGATGAAGGGCCCTTCCCAATTAGGTTCAAATTTACCTCCAATTTTATGATGAGGGATAATAAGTCTTCTCAGCACCATGACTAACTCCCTTTCTTGAAAAGTTTGAGGATGCACCGTATGATCGAATGCTTTGGCCATCCTCGCCCGGTAGACTTCTAAATTTTGCTGGGCTTGGAGCCTAACTTCATCAAGCACGTCAATCTCTTCCATTCATAGACATTCTCATCTTGAGTAAGACTGTGTTGAAAGGCTACTCAGAGCGATGGTAGTTCAACTTCAAGCGGTAGAACTGCTTCAGCTCTAAACAATAGTGCATAGGGAGTGGATTTTGTAGGTGTTTTATAAGTGGTATAGTAGGTCCATAATGCTTCCACAAGTTTAGTATGTCACTCCCTTTTATTTTTGGTGAAGATCTTTCTAAGCAACTTGACTAGTGTTTTGTTGAAAGCCTCAACCAAACCATTTGCTCTCAGATTATAATTCGACGAGTATCGCCAGTCAATCTTATGTCGATCAGCAGATCTATAGATTTTAATGCTTTTGAAGGTTTGACCATTATCTTAGATAATCCGTCATGGCACACCAAATTTGTAGACAACATTATGGGTGAAGAAGTTGGTCACATGCTCGGATATGACTTCCTTGAATGTGCGGCTTCAGCCCACTTAGAGAAATAATCAATGACTGCTAGGATGAAGCGATGACCAGCTGATGATGGTTGGTCAATTGATCCAATTATATATGTTCCCCAGCATTTGAATAGCCAAGATGCTATCATTGGGTGCAACGAGTTTGGAGGTTGATGAATGATGTTGCCGTAAACTTGGCACTCATGACATATCTTGGCATGATTGATACAATCCTTTACCATGGATGGCTAGTAGTATCCCATTCTTTCGATTTTAAAAGCAATTTTAGGATTTGATTAGTGTGCGCCACAGAGTCCTTCATGGATCTTAGCAATCATTTTGTATGCTTCTTTTATTCCCATGCATCGTAGCCACATCTACTCGAAGAATCTACGATATAGGTTATTGCCAACATAAGCATATAGTCGAAGCCTTTTCTCAAGTTGTGCATCCATCGACTTATTGCTTGGCAATTTTCTTTCTTTAAAGTAGTCGACGAAAAGGTGTCGCCAATCTTCCTTCTCTTCCACCATGAGGATTTCACTTTGTGGTGTTGGAGTTCTTCAAATTGAGGAGCAATGTGAGTTACATCATGTTGGCTTGCACTTGATGACCCTTCTTCCAGCGGGGATTTTAGATTTATTGGCTCTAGGACCCAATGAGTGCACACACTAATTAGCATAAAATTGTCGTCATCCATACTCGCCATCT
This sequence comes from Cymbidium sinense, assembly GCA_021442155.1. NCBI lineage: Eukaryota > Viridiplantae > Streptophyta > Magnoliopsida > Asparagales > Orchidaceae > Cymbidium > Cymbidium sinense. The sequence continues at coordinate 3,562,319 of CM038216.1, forward strand.
CTTTAGCTAACTTAGCCAGGCAATCAGCTTTCTTATTCTTGCATCGAGAAACTTGAGTTATAATGATGTTTGGAATTTACTTCGTAAGCTCAAGAACTCATTTATGGTAGTGAGCCAATTCAAGCTTGTTGATTTTGTAGATACCCAACACTTGATTAATGACGAGTAGAGAATTATTTTAAACTTGTAGATGTTGGACTCCCATAGAGATGGCTTCCTCCAGACCTGCCACCAACGCTTCATATTCTGCTTCGTTGTTGGTTCATGGCTCAGTTAACCTGTAGGAGTGCCTTATTATACCACCCTCTCATGTAATTAAGATGATGCCAACGCCTGCTCGAGACTTTGGGAGATTTGAGGGGTGAGTATGTTTGATGGATGAAGCTCTATCAAAATATAGTTCCCATATTTGTTGTTTTCCTTTTCATATATATGCTTGATCTACTCGTTGGGAAGATCATCATTGAGCAATTAATCTGCCGAGATGGGGTGTGCAACAAGGAAGTCTGCTAGAATTTTTCCCTTCATTGCTTTCTGGGGAACATATGTAATGTCAAATTGTAGCAGAAGAATAGCCCATCATGCTAAGCGACCTATCAATGTTGGTCTTGTCATCAAGAACTTCAACGGATCGATCCTTAAGATGAGAGTAATTTTATGAGATAACATGCAATGGTGTAGCTTTTGAACAACAAATATTAATGATAAACAATGCTTCTCAATTAAAGAATAACATATTTTCGCTCCTATCAGCCTTCGACTAATTAGTATAGAGCGTTCTCCTTTCCTTCTTCATTATGTTGTGCCAACAGAGCACCTACAGATTCCTCTAGTGTTGTTGTGTATAATATGAGAGGCTTCCCTGTGATCAGTGCTGCAAGGATAAGTAGATTCAACAAATACTTCTTATCTTGTGAAAGCCTCTTGACAGTCTTTGTCTCATTTGAAAGGATTGTCATTCTTCATCAACTTTGCAAAGGGTTGACATCTTCCTAACAGATTTGATATAAATATTTTGATGAATGCAAGATGTCCCTGCATGGAACGAAGTTGGCGGAGGCTCCTCGGAGGAGGCATTTCAACTATTGCTTTAATTTTATTGGGATCAATTTCAATCCCTCTACGGCACAACATATCTGAGGAATTTCTTCGATGTGACTCTAAAGACACATTTGAGAGGATTCATCTTGAGATCATATTTTCTGATTCTTTCAAAAATGATTCTCAAGTTGTCCAGATAATCTTTGTGATCTATACTTTTGACAACGAAGTCATCAACGTAACATTCTACTTTTTGATGAATCAACTCATCGAATATGCGTGTCATGGCCCTTTGGTATGTAGCCCCAGCATTCTTCAAGCCGAAGGGCATGATTGTGTAGCAATATATGTCAATTGAAATTCTAAATGAGGTATGTTTTTCATCTTCAGGAGCCATTTTGATTTGATTGTATCCTGACGATCCGTCCATAAATGAGAACATGTCATGATTTGAGGTGTTGTCCACCAACAGTTCTGATACAGGGAACGAAAAGTCATCCTTTGGACATGCTTTATTTAAGTTCCTGAAGTCGATGCAGATATGAATCTGATCATTCTTCTTCTTCACTAGGACAATATTAGCTATCCAGTCGACATATTTCTCCTCTCGAATAAAATCAGCTTCAATGAGTTTCATGGTTTCTGCAATCACTTGTTCCTCAATTTCTAGCCTCATTTGCCTAGAGGCTTCCTTAACTGGTATTGCATCTGGTTTGATTGCTAATCTATGAACCGCCACACCAGGGGATAAGCCTGACATCTCTGCATATGTCCAAACAAAGTAGTCCTTGAATTCACAGAGCAACATTTTTAATTCTTCCACTTTATCTTCAGGAAGTAGGGCATTGATGAACATTGGTTGAGGATCTTTCTCAGTTCCTAGATTAATTTTTTAAGTTCATCCATAGTAGCCTTCCTACCATCCTCAAGTTCCTCAGTGCTCCTACTTCTTCATCATTTGCAAGATTAATCTCAAAGAAATCACCTTCATTTTCATTATCATTTTAAATTTTCATTCATGCTACAACATAACAGGCATCTTCTTATGGACAATTGTCTTGGATGAACCCAAGGCCTCTAGTAGTGTGCTTGTTTCTTCTACCAATAGTTTGAGAACCCTTTGGGTACCACATCATTTCAAAGAATTTAGTCCTTTATTTTTTTTGCTTCAGTAGGGAAAAAGTGCTAGCACATTAAGTTCTGCATTTTTGAAGGATAATATTTTGGCATCCTTGTGGGCACAGCTTCTTCCTCTTCAGATAATTGCATTACCCAATCTGGATCTTCCCCTTGGCATCCCTTAGATTTATAAAACAGAATTCCTAGCCCACACTTTCCAGAGAGGGGAGGCACATAGAAGGTCACCAATTCTTCATCATTATGAACTTCCCGAGGAGTGACTTCCTTGAAATATTATGGAGGCAGGAGTGACTACGAGCATTGTCTCCACTCCTGTTGGATCAATGAGTATTTTCAAGTATGTGCATTGTACTTTGCCTTCATAAGAATATTCAAACTCATAATCAGAGTCGAAATGATCCTCCTCATTCAACACTTCGCTTGAAGATTTACATGAGCTTTAGGATTTGGCAGAGCACATTCCTCTTCATCTTTAGTATCACTGCCCAAATGAGGGACAATCCTGTTTATTTTGGACTTGCTCTTTATATCCTTAGAGATATTTGGAGTGATCTCCTTTCTTTTAGTTGGTTTCTTTTCACCATTCTCTTTAACTTGTTCTTTTGTGAATTTTGAAGTAGATGTAATATTTTCTAGCTGCTATACTAGCTTTGACTCCTTCGAAAGAAAGTAGTTAGCATCTTGGTATATCTTCATTTCATGAACCGCAAAGGGTTGCATATCACCCACAATCTTGCATTCTTCTCCATCTTTTGTATATTTCATACCGATGTAGTGTAACGGGCAATGTTTATTCATGAAGCCATGGTCGACCTAAAAGAGCTCTAAATGAAGTGTCTACATCGACCACATGAAATTTGGCTTATGTGTAGAGACTTTCGATTCTGAGAGAAAGGACAAATGACCCAATAGTTTTTTGTTCCTTTTCATTGAAACCTTGGATGAGAACTTTATCTCATCCTAGATGTTGTAAATCTAGAGATAGCCACCTGAGGGTCCTAAAATTCATAAGATTCACGAAGGAACTAGGATCGATCAAGATCCGAGGTATCAGAATTCCATCACTTTCAGTTGTAACATATAGAGGGCGATTGTGTTCTGTAGTTCCAAGCATGATATCTTCTTCAAAAAATGTAATGGTCGAAGGGTCTTGAGCATGCAAAACCGTTAAGCAGCGTGCATCGAAATACGCATCAAAATTCTCATACTCTTTAGAGCTTCAATTAGAGTATTGCGAAGATTTCTAACCTTAGAAGTGCTTCATATACACTGAGCTATGCAGGAATTTTCCTTAAGTGGGATAGAATGTTATAATCAATTCCCTTATTTGGAGAAGGCTTCTTGTTCACATCTTTAGGGACAACCTTCTTGTTAATTTCAATTTCTTTTCCTTATCTTTATTCATTGGCCCTTTCTTTTGTTGAGGTGGTAGCACTCCTCCTCAATTATTTGAGCTAATTCATTTGACCCGAGTCTTGATTAGTCGATCATTTCATCGACTTCGCTCATCGATGATGGATTGGAAGATTGATTCACTAATTTTACATTTTTTATGTTTGTTATCATGATGGGCTCTACTTTATCTTCATTTGAGAGACAGAGTTCCCTTGAGCTATCACCACCATCATGTACCATTAAGCATAATTCAATGGAAAGTTCTTCATCTTCTTTCCCTACTTCCTAGTTAATTTGAATCTTGGTAATGAAATCAGCAAGTCTGATAGGTCATCTTGCTGGCTGTTGGTTATCATCCATATTATTGATGATCTTCTATGTTATAGTATTTTTCTTTTTCTTGGATTTATTCCTTGGTTTGACAGACCTTCTTATTTTTCCTTGTGTGGGATTTGACTAGGTTGTCTCTCATGTTGAGATGAACCAGCATTCCCACGATATTTTTGGGTGGATGATATTGAGGCAAACACATCTGACCTCTAATTTTCTTTCAAGTCAAGCACTAGCTTAGGTGATGACATCCACTTAATGCCTGGGACGCCTTCCAATTATTTTAGCATCTTTGAGGTCATTTTTGATATTATAACTTCCTGCTCTTCATCACAAGTTAATTTCTCCTTACTTTTATCTTTACTTAATGGCACTGGATAAGAAGTGATTACCTTGGCAGATTCCTTCTTTGGATACACTAACACATTGTCTAACAATATAAATTATCCATTTCTATATTTTCTTTCTAGCCAATCCTTGAATATATAACAATTCTCAATAGGATGGCTGAGCACTTGATGATAAGGACAATAATTAGGATTATCAGTCTACCTAGCTTCCTCAAGCCTTTTACACTCTGGTAGCTAGAGACCCACTTTGAGTGTGTGCTTGAAGAGCTTAGCAACACTCTCTTTTTTAAAAAATATTCTTTATTCAACCTTTCCTTGAGGGTTGGAACTATTGAATCATTTGTTCCTTTCATTTGTCTCGATCGCTCACTTTCTTGAAGTGACCTCATGGCAGATCATTACCTCCAAGTATGAGCTTCAACGGTAGAGTGAGATTATATGGCTATTTTAATTTGTCTGGGTAAGTGAGCTGCTTTTCTTTATCAACATTATAAACTACCCGCTTTGCTTTATCAGTATTGAATGAAATAAAGAGTGTCTCCCCTTTCTTTGAATCTAGAACTTTATTTCTTTTTGTTTTTTTTTGAGTGACTATCAAAGCTTGATAGGTTTAATTTCTTAAATTTAGCCACCTATCAAGAAGCTCCTGAAACGTGGCGATTGAAGCCATGCAAATATAAGGCACTATCTTGTCATCAATGTTGCCCATTAACAATTGAATCATATGTTCTTCTTCCAATTGCTGCTCACATCTCATACTCATATTTTGCCAACGTGTGATATATCGAGTCATTGACTCATCATTCTTTCTCTTCTCAAGAGTAAGGTTAGCGATGGTTATCTTTTTAACAACACTGACAAACCTCTTGATAAACATAGCTTCGAGTTCCACAAAAGTTTTGATAGAATCATTTGGTAGTTCAGCATACCACTTAAAAGCGATCGAAGTCAGGCTACTAATGGATTGGTAAAATAGAAGCGCATCATTACTCCCAGTATTATCACAAGTCGCTTTAAATTGCACCAAGTGATGCTTAGGATTATCATTGCCATCAAAGGTATTGAACTTTGGCATTGAATAGCCTTTGGGGTATGGCACCTGGTCATACTCGACTAGGTATGGGCAGCCTTTATTTACTAATTTCTCTACTTGCTCTGTAGTAATAATAGATTTAATCTTCTCAATTAAAATAACCTCCAATTGATCAGTTGTCACATGCTCTGATGTGTTAGGCAAGTTTTGAGGAGTTGGCTGGGAAGCCAACTGATTAATTTCATTTCTCCCCTCATGAGCACTATGAGCTCCAGAGGTTTGAGGTGTTGGCTCTATTGGTGTATTGATAGGGATGATATTAGCTGCTTGAGGATTAGCAAGTGGAACAAATAGTGGCACTGTCGCTGCATTCTTCTACATTATCTGCATCATAAGATTTATTTGAGCCATCATCTCATTCATTTTAGTTTTAAGTTGCTCAATTTCTTTATCTTTTGTCCTCATCTGGTGTTACATGTGCCTTTGCACTTGGGCTAGTGTGGCAGTGTCAGTGAACACAGGATTCTCCTCCCTTTTTGACTCTTGTCTTCGCTCATCATCTAAGGAAGAACCTAAATGCTCTTCTTCTTTTTATCTTTCAGGAGGAGTAGTGGGTAGGATGGTATGTCGACGTTGATTATAGAACTGAGTACCAAGCTAATCATTACCTTGACTTATCATATAGACCACTTCTATTCCCATGGTATCATTATCACCATCATCATCATCATCATCTTCTTCTTCTTCTAGCCTCACTTCTGAGCATCGTCTCCAATGAATCTCAGTCTTAGGCTGTGGCATGACCATTTCTTCAATTGGAGGGCTTTGATTGAAGTCAACTATCTCATGAGAAGATTGAGCTATTTGGTGATGGGATTCCCTGGAGGATTCTGCAAGGTGTCGACTATCCATTGGCTTATTAATGGTAATCTTCTTTTTTGGGACCCATTCCTGTCAGTCCCTATCACTAGAGGATCTCCAAAAATACAAGTCAGATGTCACACCTCAGTTCTTTTCCATAGTGATTTCTTCTCAAGGCTTTGGCCTCCAGATTTGTTTCCCTTTCTGTCATGACCTTTGGGCGGTGGGTTCTTGGACATGCGATCCAAGTGTCACGCCCCGATGCTCATCGTGCAGGCCTTATTTGTAATGCTCTTGAGTTCTTACTACCACTGATGGTAGTCTCTGCAACAGAGCATTATTGGTTTCTCTGATAATTGGCCTCTGATAACTCTTTTTCATAAGACCTTTTTCTTTGACAACTTTTAGTACTCTGTGCACTCTAGAGGATAGAGTCTATGGATGCCTCCTTTCTGGGATTAGAGCTTGGTACCGTTGCTCCCAGAATGATTGTTTAATATCACCAGTAGAGCTGTTCTTCTTCACCCACTTAAGATTTTCAAACTTGTTGTGGGTGGGAACACTTACTTCTAGTTGTAAGGTTAGTTGTGTAACAGAGAGGCTAGGTGAGAGCTAATGGGCTCGCAACTCAGCATTCCTTCTTCTCCTCTACCTTCTAGTTAGCTTTCCTTCAGATGAAGAAACTTTAGCATCATGTCAGCCTTGCGCAAAGGGCAAGGTCATCAGGGAAGTAGCATTCATATGCACCACTGAAATCGTCTGCCTAGTGATAATTCTTTTCATGGCCGGCCCTTCAGTATATCCCAGCCTTTCAAATACCGAGGCCCTCTTTTGAGGAGCCTCAATAGCAATAAGGGCTTTAATAGACTTAAACTGTTGAATAGGCTGATGTGCAAGTTGTGTATGACTGTCTCATTCAGGTACAATAATAGTTCTAGCAGCGATTGATGGAAAATCCACACTACCAAATTGTATGGTATTTCCAGCATTTCCAATGTTGATGATGGCATTAGCTAGACGAATGTTAGCTCTG